>CP054668.1:50523595-51223927 GCA_013348765.1 Carpinus viminea | reverse complement strand
CCCCCTCCCCACCACCTCTTTATATCTATAAGTCACCACCACCACCATCACCCTCCCCCTCCTCCTTACATTTACAAATCACCACCACTACCTTCTCTATCACCCTCCTCCTTATGTTTACAAATCCCTCCTCCACCATCTCCATCACCTCCCCTCCTTATATCTATAAATCATCACCTCCTCCATCACCATCACCTCCACCCCATATGTCTACAAGTCACCCACCACCATCACCTTCCCCCACCTCTTTACATCTATAAATCACCACCTCCACCATCTCCGTCACCACCTCCTCCATATGTCTACAAGTCACCTCCTCCTCCATCACCATCACCTCCTCCCACATATGTCTACAAGTCACCTCACCTCCATCACCTTCCCCACCACCTCCTTACATATACAAATCACCACCACCACCATCTCCATCACCACCTCTTCCATATGTTTACAAGTCACCCACCTCCACCTCCATCACCATCACCTCCTCCCCACATCTATACAAGTCGCCTCCACCTCCATCACCTTCCCCTCCACCTCCATACATCTATAAATCACCCCACCACCTTCTCCATCAACTTCTCCTCCATATCTTTACAAGTCACCTCCACCTCCATCACCTTCCCTCCACCTCCATACATCTATAAATCACCCCCACCACCTTCTCCATCAACTTCTCCTCCATATCTTTACAAGTCACCTCCACCTCCATCACCATCACCTCCACCTCCTTACATTTACAGTTCAACCCCACCCCCAAAAGTATATTAAGTTTATATTCAACACCTGAATGGGTATTGTTGCCGTAATAATTACTTTCCCTGGATGTTTTAATTTCTTTTAGCATTTGTATTGTTTAGAAAAGGTGTCTTTGTGTACAATAAGTAATGGGGATCCTCTATGATCTATACATATGAAGCACACCCATTGTTCCATTTTCCATAAGCAATGTAAGCAAGAAATTCAAGTTACAAATGGAACTCTGTGTATTAATATTTCTATTTTGAATGACAAAATGTTATCATTGTAATTCCAAAGTAGTGTGATAAATATTTGTTGTTATATATTTTTTCTTGCAAATGAAGTGTTAATCTATATTACTAACAGGTTTGTGTTAATTAATCAACTATGGTTGATTGAAAAGTATTTGAAAGCAACCTACACAAAATGGCTTTTCATTCTGTCTATCATTTTTAATTTTATTTTTCTTTTGGGGTGGGGGGAGCTTCGACCCTTTTTTTTTCTGAAAAATGGGTTTGAGGGTACGTGTTGGATAAAAAAGGGGGGAGAGAGAAGATTGTCTTGAAGAGAGACTCTGATGACATAGACATGTATGTGAATACTATGGACACGAAGACCCCACCAAGCTTCATTGTTCCTTGGGATAGCTTTGGACCAACTTTGGATTACACTCACATTTTCATTTAGGCACTCTAAGTGTGTGCATTGTGTATGGCCTAACTTAATAAAATTGTTTGAGGGTTCAATGGGTGACTGCAAAAACATATATGTTTTTTTTGTTTTTCGAAATCGAGACACTATATAGGTAAACAATTGAGTAATTGACAGCTTGCGCTTTATCATCAACAAATTTTAATCTCCGCCAAACCAAGATTTTTTTTGTTGTTGCTATTTTATAATTAGAAAGCAAATGAATATCAATTCTCTCGTTAGTCTAGTGTCTTAATTTACTAGAGAGATTTTCACATATTTTGTGTGTGCCATGCGATAGATAGTAGGGGTGTAAAGGCGGGCGGTTAAATAACCGCTAACCATTTAACCGCTAACCACTAACCGTTATAACCGCTTAGCGGTTAGCAGTTACGGTTATTAAACCCAATAACCACTAACCGCTAACCGCTTTTTATATAATATATTTGGATAATTATAATTATAATAATATTTATACATATAACTTAATCAATTGATCATTAATGATTAAATCACATTTTTGTTTTCAATAATTAAATCACAAATTGAGTATTAATATATTATATTATCACTATAATTTATATGATTATATCACATGATCAATTGATCATTAAATCATTTGATTATATAATAACAAATTATATATATATATATATATATATATATATGACTCATAAGTCATAAGTCTACAAGTTAATCATATGATTCATATTATTCATGTATAATGATAGTATGATACTTACAATTAAATTAAACAATGTGTTACCTATAACCACAATTGAATCAAAGCATTATTTATACTTTATACTTAGAAAACATATATCACATTATCTTAGATTCTTAGATCTAAGATAATTTTATTATATTAATATGAATTGTGATTTATGAGATAATATGATCATATAATTTAAGTATGAATGACCATTAGATTATTATGAATTTAGGACTTAGGAGTTTGAGCATTATCATTAGATAATAAGTTCAATTAAAAAAAACTATAAGTAAATATGATAATAATTTAAATCATTAATCATATGATCTAATTTAATGAGATCATATGATTATATAATATCAAAGACATAAGTTTGTAATGGAATAAAATATTTTGAAACTGTATATATATTTATATCTTCTAGCATTTATTTATTTAATTTTTATATATATATAGTCTATTTTATATTAATAATAATAATGAATTTCACATCAAAACGACGTCAGTTTTGGAGAGAAAACATTAAGGGTTAAGGTAGGATTTTCATCTTATTCTCTTCCTTCCCTATCTCATTGTCTCTCGACTCTACCTCTAGACCGCCTCTCTCTCACTTCTGTCTATCTCAGTTTTAATCTTTTATTTGTATCATTTAATGTTTTATTTGAATATTTATTATTATTTTTTTTCTATATGCTGTGTTGAACTTTTTTTATATGTTTTATTGAACTTTTTTTATATGTTGTGTTGAACTTTGTTTTTATATGTTGTGTGTGTGTGTGTTTTTTTTTTTTTTTAAGTTAACTGTTATGAACTTATGATTTAATATTTATGATTTTTTAAAAAAAATTTTAAGTAGGTCAAATATTTTATTTTTCAATATGAGCTCTTTTATAGCAATTTGGCCAAAGAAGACACTAAAATACAAAAAACAAATGAGAGTAAACAATGTTATAGTGCTTAAAAAAATTTTAAAAAGCGGTTATAACGGACGGTTAACTGTTTTACTAACCGCTAACCTCCGACTAACGCTACTTGCTATCCACTAACCGCCTAGCGGATGCAGTTAGTGAAATTTAATAATCATATATGTTACGGTTAGTGGTTTTTGTCAATAACGCTAACCATAACCACTTTACATAATAAATAGATCGTGGATGTGGCTTTTATCACCTTTTACTTCTCTCACACTTTTTTTTTTTTTTTCCCATAGAAGCACGTAGAACAAAAAATTAGCCATACAAGCGTTTTGCACTCAATCACCCCAGAGTGAGTACGTAAGTGAAGTAATTAATGTTCTGCATTCATTTGCTTTAATTTTTTGGACCACCAATTAATGGGCGCCATTATTTGCTGCTCAATCTGCAACTTGCTCATTTCTTACAACTATAAATGGAAGAGATTTCTAACTATACCTGCCACAGAGTACGCTCACTACGGTGTAATTACCTCTAAAATAGTATTTATTTGATTTAAAATTTATCGTATTTATTTGATGTAGAACAATTAGAATGGTCAATATATGGATGCAACCGCCACTAGATATCAAATATAAATAAGGCAATTTATCATCAAAGTTGACATCTATGAGCTACGTACGTACATAGAAAAATTCGAATTCTTTAAGAATTCTAGGGGATTCGACGTACTGATATCGATGGTGGCTATATATAGGTTTTACGCTATCAAGGCTTAATTTCTCTTTTTGGATGAATATAACGGATGCTGTTGAAAAGTTGAAACCACACCCCCACCCCCCCTCCAATTATTGATGTAGAATACAAATTTATAAAAGTTATTGAAACAAGTAATATTAGAAATTTCTCTTATATTTCTCTAAGAATGATGTGACTTTTACAATTACTATTGAGCTTATAATTAATTACTATTGCATTTTTATCAAATAGTAATTTTAAAAGTTAATTTTGGAAAAAATACTTTTAGAATTACTCGACTGACACACATAAAAATGATGGTCTAATCAACAGCATAGCTACTACACATTTTGGTCTATTATCAACTTTTTGGAAGAAACAGCTAGATCAACACACATGAAGAAAATATATCTCCCTACACTAAGAGTATATTTGTAATTACGTTCGTGAATAGAGCTTTAAGAAAAAAAAATATTTTTTTTAAAAAGTTTATTTTTAAGGTTTTGTCAAAGTGTTTTTAGTCATTTTTAAGCATTTTAAACCCTTAAAAGTGCTTTTAATTTTTTACTAAATGAATACTTTTTTTCAAATTGATTTTTTTAGTGTTAAGAACCCTAAGAACACATCCATCTAACATTTCTATAAAATTTTAACAAAATCTGCAAAAGTCCTCAACATCAAACTCTCTATCAAATGTTAAATATAACATTTGTCAAACTTCTTCTTCAAATTTAAAGAGACCAAAAGAAAATGTTAAAATATTATCATATTATTTTATATTATTTTATTGTATTCTAGCACCACTTTCATTTTCTTCCTCTCTTTTCTATTTCTTTCCTCTAGAGTTTCATCCCTCATTTTTTACATTTTCCCTTCCATTTTTTTTTGTTTTTTCTCAAATACTGTTGCATCAATTGGCGTCCATTGGTTTTTTTTTTCTAATAAATTAAATGCATTCATCAATGAAATCTATTGAATTAAGTAATTTGGTTTCACAATAAAAAAATAATATTTGGAAGAAAATATTTAAAGATTATATCTAAAGACCAACGGATTGACAATAAATAAGTCTGCCTTGGTCCTCATTAATTGACAGGCAATCGCTGTACCGATGGATCTCCCTACACCAACGAATCTCTCTGCATACGTCCTTCTAAGCATAAATAAATACATCCATGCATATATCCATACACCAATGGATCTCCAAATATAAGCCATGTGCTTGGAGGCATTACAATAAGCCCTAGCCTTTTCGGGCAAGCGACCAACAGCACACCTTGTGGCATAACCTAGCCTAGCTAGTTGTAAAACACCAAATAATTAAACTCATTAATGTTATAAATACTTTTAAATGTTATACGTATGAAAATTATCTTTAAAATGTAAACACAATTTCAATTATGTTCATATGTTTCACACAAAGTGTTAAAAAAAACCTTGATTATTCTAGATTCATTTGAGAACCGGTCATTTAATGGAAACCCTAGAGGCGAACGTCTAATTCAAGGAGTGAACAATCGATAGCCTATTACATGCAATTTAAATTTTTTTTAAAAAAAAATACCGTTTTGCTTGTGCATGGGATAACCATATAACCAACCTATTGTCCAAAACCTTCATTTTGTTCATCCTTATAAGTTAATTAAGGAAAGGAAGTGAAAGTGAAGACCTATGCTTTATGCTCGAAGGAATTGCAACAAGCCCTTCTTGTGATAGCATAGCACCAACGAAATGGATCTCCTTACACCAACAATACGAATGTCTACTCAACAACCATTAAAACCACGCTGCTCAATCTCATATAAGGGTTTTTAGAACTTCGTGATTGTGAGATGGATTAGTTATAATTATCTCATGAATATTGCTTGTTTTAGACCAAAAAAGTTTTTAGTTTTAGTTGTCCATCAGCATACTATTCAAACAATGGAATTGAGGGACTATTGGATATGTAGGCTTAAATAAGGCTCGATTGCTAAGGAGGCCCAATGAGGCCTAAAGATGAAGATACCAGCCTAGTGGAAGGCTTAATTAAACACTCACTAAGGCTACCACACCGCAGAGGCACTCCTAGATACATCCACCACCTACAAACCTAGGAGACTACCTTACGTACCCTTTTTAATTTTATTAGCTTTACTTTCTTTCAACTACGGTTTATTGTTGACTTAGGTTCGGTCACCAAACCGGCAGAACTTTGACAACTCTTCCCTCACTATAAGAAATTAGCTCTTTAGGGCGACATTTTTGGACACTAAAAGTCCTATAGTGGACATTGTTGACAAAAACGTCAACTTTTGGATGCTAATGGGGTCGACACTAATCGTTCAACCTAAAGTCACCAGACTTTTAGTGTCCATGTTATCAATGCCAAAAGTCATGTATTTTTACGTTGGTGCTGGAATAAACAGAGAGGTTAGAGTGACGCTAATTAGACTTTTAGCCACTTGTGGACGCTTAATACTCTTAAAAAAAATTAAAAATATAGCAACTATCACTTCAAAAAAAAAAAAAAAAAGGTCATTTAGTGACGTGGCTATTGTTCATTAAAATTTGCCACGTCACTAAATGGTAATGTATAAAAATATAACACGTTACTAATTATTTTAGTAACGTGGCAAATTTCCACACGTTACCATTTGGTAATATGTCAAATTTGACACGTTGCCAAATGGTAACGTGTCACCAGTGGCGGATCTAGGAATTCATTCTACCGGGGACGTCAATAAAATAATAAAATATAATAATAAAATAATTTTTTTTGTTCTCTTTAATATAGTAAATACAATAAATAAAAAATTATACCACAATATATATCATAAAAAATATATGTATTTAACTTTATAAATATATAATAAATTGATATATCAGTCAAAACAGTTACGACCATAAGCCCAACAACTAACAAGCCTAATTAGTTGCAACCATAAGCCCAATGGTTACTAACCCCATTATGCTTGCCAGCCAGCTGAATGCTCCACGTGCTTCCTCGCCAAAACCCTTTATTTCCTAAATGCATGCCAGCTTAAGCCCACGTGTTACTTCCTCCACAAACTTCTCCTTTTTGCCAACCACGTGCTCCTTAATGCTAAAATATCTTCCTCTTTCTTTTCTCATTTTCGCAGAGACCACATCTCCCCCGAACCAGTGACTCCTTCCCCATTTCAGCTCCATTCTTTCCTGTCTTCAGCTGCACCCTTTCCTCAAACACCTAACAAGTTTCCAATCGACTGCCGCCTGCTGGAGCCTAGAGATCAAGTGAAGATTGTGAAGTTGTTTGAGACTATGGAGGCAATTACAATTCATGTGTCTGCAAGCTGACGTTGATTTTCAAGTTTTTTTTCTTTCAATTTTTTTTGGTTGGTTGCATGCATTTGTGGGTGCTTGTGAGTTGTGGCAATCTGACGTATGTACTTCTAAGGTTAATTTGAATGGGGTAACTAAAAGGTAAAAGGCCAAAAAAATTGTTGGGTAAGCACCAAAAACATTTGTTGGGTACGGATAACTGGGTAAGGGTCGTAACTCGTAAGGCTGAACATTTTGGGGAGGGCCGGTGGGCTTATAAATTTTATTATACTTCTTTTCTTTTCTTTTTTGTAGGGGCGGTAACAAAATTTTCTAGGAAAAATGCTTTAAAAAAAATTTTAATTTTTTTTTACTGGCGCCATCGGTCGCTGCAAGTACAATCAACACGTTACCATTTTGGATTTTAAAAAATGTTAATTTTTTAAAATAAATAATTAAATATTAAATATTTATTTTAAAATCAGTTAATCTTAGGGTCAATCTAGTCCTGTTTCCAGATATTGGCCAAAATGCATATAATCTCATTGTTTATATATGTCATTCTGAAGGGCAGGGTATAGCTTCACACATTTCCACCTTGGGATTAATCAACAATCAAGATATGTCAGAATAGGATCTGTCATTTCAATGAATGATAATATTTAGTGTAAAAATGACATTAATATGTAAATTAGTTCTTCAACTTTAACGCTAAGCATAATATTACCCATCATTTTACACTAAATGGATATCAATTTCATTTGAAATAAACAAGATCTGCTCCATGTCAAGGACCCACGAACTAGAGGTGCAACTTATTTATAGTAACTATATATATATATATATATATATACAAAACTTGTCCTTAAGAGGTAGTTCAATCACTGGACCACAATAAACGAGTCTAGTTGAATCTCCCTCTCTCTCTTGTGGATATGATAATATATTTAACTTAATTTAATCCTAAACCCTAAATAGTAACTTATTTAATATATATCTTGGGTTATATATATAATTAAAAGTAATTTTTTATTAAAGCGATAGTAATTTTGTAACATGTATAGTACTGTTTATTATTTTTTGTAACTACATTAATATATATTTAGGATTATATATAGTATATAAATTAACTAATCCTAGATCAATATCTATGGTTTTTTTTTATTATTATTAAATAATTTTAATGATTTATAATTTTTATATATTAAAATAATTTTTGAAAATTTTTATTATTTTAGTAATGTGTGAAAATGCCATGTTACCATTTAGTGACGTGTCAACTTTGACACATTACTAAAGTTTTCATATTTTTATATATTTTATATATTTTTTTATTATATAATTTTTATTTATTTATTTATTTATTTTTAAACTAGTAATGTGCTACACTGTGGCACGTTAGAGCATCTCCAACAGACCCTTTAAACTAACTTTTTGATTAAATTTAGCATTTTTCTTCCTCCAACAAACCCTTTAAAATAGTCACTCCCCCTAAATATTCAACAATAAACTTTCATATTTGAAAGTCAATTAGCACCTGTTATCAATTTTTTATTATTTTCTTTCTCTCTCTCCCTCTCCCTCTCTCTCTCTCTCGCTCGTCTTCTTCCCCAAAACAATACAGCACCCATTTTCTCTCAATCTCTCCCTCTCTCGCTCGTCTTCTTCCCTGAAACAAAAACAGCAATTTTCTCTCACTCTCTCTCGCTCGTCGTCTTCCCCATTTTTTCTCTCACGACGAGCTTCAGCTCGATCTGTGTAAGAAAGGCCCAACAACCAGTTATATGTGCAAGAAAAAGCAAAAGAAGAAATGGGTCTCAAATATAAACGCGGTTCGCAAATCAGCACTTGAATGGGTCTCAAATCAGCACTCGAATTGATTTCAATCATGGCCTTAAAACCAACATTTTATCACAGCCGTTAGATTTGGTAATTGGGGAAATCGGCTGTGGAGATGGAAATGGAGGAGGGGGTGTCTGGTTTCAGAAGGTGTTTGGAGGAGGAGGCTTTCGTCGGTGGAGAAGGAAAAGGAAGAGAAACATGTTGCTCCTTGGGTTCTTGCTGATTTTTGGTTTGGGTTTGTTGTTTGGGAAAGAGGTAGAGCGCAGTGTGCTTTGCGGGTGAGAGAGATGGAGAAGAAAATGAAAAAGATAAAAAATAATAAAATAATATTAAAAAATAATATTTAATTAAAAAAGATTGTTAAAATAGATGTTATTTCTGGAAGTGTGCAGTGAAAAACTAATAATTAAGATGAAGAAAAGTGAATAATGAGCGGCTAAAATAGCCGCTTCTTGCTGGAAATGCTCTAAGAGCACTAGCAACAGACTCCCTAAAGGAGTCTGTTTCCCTTCATTTAGGGAAAAAAAATGAAAAAACCACAAAAACATCCCACAGCAGAAACCCTATATTTAACTTAGTCCATTGGGTTTCAACAGTATTTCCCAATGCATAGGGAAATACTGTTGAAACCCTTTGATTATTAAATAATAAAATGTTGGTTCTCTCTCCTCTCTCCTCTCTCCTCTCCCATCCCTTCTTCTTCCTCCGGCTCTCCCCATCTCACGCTGTCTTTGCTCTCTCTTGAACAAGCCCGAACCAGGAATGATGGAAAAAATAAAAAACATAAATCAAAACATAAACAATCTCTCTCGAACAAAAATCAAAACATAAACAATCAACAAATCACGTCTCCACTCAATCAAAACCACAAAAATCACCAAAAATAATCAACAAATTAAACAAAGAAAAAAAAACAACCAATTTAACCAAACTCGACACCATCATCTAAGAACAAACATAAACGCACCAACAAATCCTTCTAGTTGGTGCTTGCCGTGAACATCTGGTCCCTCGATCGGATCCGAGTCCTTGTACCGTGCCGATCTGGATGAAGGTCTGGGCGTGCTTGGCGGCCGACTAAGTCCTCCGTTCTAGGGCCTTCTGGCCGGAGGAGCCGGGTCATAGCCCGACGTCCGTGAGGCTCGAATGCTCTCAGCGCCTCCACAGACAATTCATCGACGTCGAGGAAGAAGACAGAAATTAAAATAGGAAAGAGTTGCGGGAAAGAAAGTGGGACTTTTGTTTGTCCACAGAGAGATGGAAAGAAAATTAAAATGAGGCTTTTGTTTCTTTTGCAGAGGAAGAAGACAGAAATTGGAGAAGAAGAAGACGAGAGAGTTGCGGGAGAGAGAAAAAAATATCTGAGAAGAAAGTGTGGTGGGGTGGAGAGAGAGAAAAAAATAATTTTTTAAAAAAAGTTAAAAGTAAAAATTATTATTTTAATGATATAGGGAATGGTTAAGAGAATCTATTGTGGTGAATTTTTATATAGAGAAGCAAAAAGTAGTTTGGATCCTTAAACTTAGGGAAAATGGTTGGGAAGCTGCTGCTAGTGCTCTAAACTAGTGGGAGTTGGATCCGGCTCCCCACCCCTTTTTTTTTCTTTTTCTCTTCCCCTCTTTTTTCTCTCATCTCACATGAGACCTCTCTTGCTCTTCCTCTCTCTCTCTCTCTCTCTTTTTTTTTTTTTTTTTTTTGCCTCCTTCCTTCGCTCTGAGCTTAAATTATCCCTTCCGGAAGAGCAAATGACGGATCCAAATCCAAATCCTCCTATTCCATGGAGGCAACCAGCAGAGCAGTTATGTTCCCCTTGAAGCAAGCATAGCTTGTCATGCTCTCTATCCCACAATCGCTCACTCACAGGCGTTGGAGAAAAGTAAAAGCTTTGAAACATGAATCTCTCTGAACTGATGGCTTCTCTAAGGTCGACAAGCGACATTTTCTTTTTTCTCTTTTAGTATTTTTTTATGTGTGTTTTTGGAAAATGTGGGAAAGTAAAGTTTGAATATCGTGTATTCATGATTTCTACCGACAACCCAAGGCACCACAACCGAGTCTAGCCACCAAAAGAAGTAAGTTTTTTTTTTTTTTTCCATCTGGTAGAATATTTTTGATTTTGGACTTTCTGTTTGGCTATTGTTTCCTCCGTTGGAATTTTGGATTTCTGGTTGTTCGACATATTTGTTTGTGTAGTTGACGTGTTTGATGATTTGCTTGTATTTTTTACTTTTGGGTTTCTGGTTTTTTCTACAGATGGTTTGGGTTTGTTGGTTTCCTTTAATTTGGAGTACATATTTGTTGCTGGGATGGTATAGGAGACTAACTAATTTTCTGTTTGGTTTATTTCCATGTCCTGTGATGAGTCTTATGGCGTTTAATCTTGAAATGAGTCTTCTGGTTACTAAGAAGGTAACTTTCGTAGGGCAGAATGGATTTTTCTGTTGGATCAATTCTATTGTGCTTTTTCTGTGTACCTCAAATACTTCTGAATATAATAATGTGGAAGTCATGAAAATGTAACACGACATGTTTGCTGTATTTTTATTGGGTCATATTCTAAAAACTCTAAAGGTATTAGATCCTCCCTGAAAAGGCCTCCGTTACTCATTAGATGATACTAATGGAAAATTCCTCTTATGTCGAGTCAAACGGTTTATTTTTTGACCTTTTGTTGATCAAATCGTTAGTTTTAAGTTCCTTTCCGATAGAAGAATAAAAACAAGTTTATTAACTTACAGTTAGACGGAACAGGTAATACAACCACTTTATATTGCTTTAAGGTACGTGGCCTGGAGTCCTGATATCCTAGAGTAAATTTAAAAATGATGGTGCTACTTTATCTTGTGAAGAAAGGGTTTATTTTATTGTTTCTAATGGAAGGAGATTAGATAGAGCTCAGTGTTTTGTGGTTTCCTAACTTAGATCAAATAGAGCTGTTATTTTATATATTCTTCATTTGTTGACTGGTAGATGATATGTTAATTGTTTCATGATATTGAATTATGCAGTGGTAACTTGTGGTTTCAATTTTTTTCCTCTCTTGCAATGAAGTGAATGAACACAAAAATGTGCTGATTGCAGCTTCATTTATACACTTGAAGCATAAAGAACATGCAAAATATACCTCAGAGCTTACTACTGTGAATCCAAGAATCTTGCTTTCTGGTCCTGCAGGTTAGTGGAGTTTTCTTTTTAATGAAATTTAATCTTCAAGAAATGTTTTAATGCTGTACCGGTTTTCATTCCAAAATTGAACTCTTTTTTTTTTAAGCCTCTTTACAGGTCTAAGATATATCAGGAGATGTTGGCAAAGGCACTTGCTAACTACTTAAGCTAAATTGCCCATATTTGATAGCCATTCATTTTTGGGTGTAAGATAAATTACCTTCACGAGTGTGATATTAGATTGCCTGTACCTAGTTTCTTTTTCACTCTTATATTGGATTGAAGGCTTTCCTCTTTCCTTGCTATTTGAGGGGCTCCAGTGACTAATTCTTATCATGGTTGCAACTTGCAACTTATATTTAGTTTTTATTTTCATTATCTAATTTCTCTTTTGATGTTGCTCTACTTTTCTTTATAAGAGATTATTAGACTAATCAATTGGAATATTAATGACAAAACATAATGTAGGGTTTATCATCAAAATCCTGCAACTGCCCCAAACGAAGTCCTTTATCCATGGACTTGGCTAAGAGCACGGATCCATCAGCAGTTGAAGCGGATCCACCCAGCTCTTCAAATGCACCTCCTTCTAATGGCTTTTGATGGTGAAAAAAATAAAATATATATTATTATTATTTTCTTAAAAAATTAGTGACTTTATTCTGTTTACACATCACTAACGTGTGAAGTAACACATCACCAAATTGGTGGACGTAGCAATTCTTGACACGTTACCATTTTGGTGACGTGGCTACTATTCACACATTACCCAAAATGGTAACATGTTACTGTTCACACGTTACCATTTGGTAACATGTCACAATTTCACTCATTACTAAATGAGTAACGTGGCATTTTTACACATTACTACCATTTAATAACGTGTGAAATTGTGACATGTTACCAAATGGTAACGTGGCACAATTTGACACGTTAGGAAATTCTCAGTTCTAACGGACACATTACTAACATGTCACACACGTTAGTATTGGCACGTTAGTAATGATCCGTTAGTAAAAATTGGTTTTTGTAGTGTGTCGATGTCCAAAGTAAAGTGGATGCTGTTGGTCGTTTCATTTTAGTTGTTTTTTATTTTTTATAAGAGCATTAGCGTCCACAATTGTGGACACTAATAACTCACCAACAGTGGATGTTAATAATCATTCATTAGCGTCCACTTTCACTTTCAAAGTGGACACTAATAATCATTCATTCAAAGTGGACGCTAATAAACACTCATCATCGTCCACTTTGTGGATGTTGTTGGTCGTTTCATTTTAGTTGTTTTTTATTTTTTAATAAGAGCATTAGTGTCCACAACTGTGGACTCTAATAACCCATCAACCGCATCCACTTTCAGAGTGGACGCTACTAATCATTCATCAACGTCCACTTTTGTGGACACTGTTCGTTGTTTCATTTTAGTTGTTTTTTTATTTTTTATTTATTTTTATATGAGCATCAGCGTCCACTTTTGTGGACATTGTTGGTCGTCTCATTTTAGTTTTTTTTTTTTTAAAAAAATTATATGAGCATTAGCGTCCACAACTGTGGATGCTAATAACCCATCAACTGCGGCCACTTTCAGAGTGGACGCTACTAATCAGTAATCAACGTCCACTTTTGAGGACGCTGTTGGTCGTTTCATTTTAGTTGTTTTTTATTTTTTAATAAGAGCATTAGCGTCCACAATAACCCATCAACTCGTCCACTTCGAGTGGATGCTACTAATCATTCATCAACGTCACTTTTGTGACTCATTGGTCGTTTCATTTTAGTTGTTTTTTTATTTTATTTTTTTATTTTTATATGAGCATTAGCGTCCATCAACTACATCCACTTTCAGAGTGGACGCTACTAATCATTCATCATCATCACTTTTGTGGACTCTGTTAGTCGTTTCATTTTAGTTGTTTTTTATTTTTTAATAAGAGCATTGGCGTCCACAATCATAGACGCTAATAACCCATCAACAGTGTCCACTTTGAAAGTGGACGCTAATAATCATTCATCAGAGTCCGCATTTGTGGACGCTGTTGGTCATTTCATTTTACTTGTTTTTTATTTTTTTATTTTTTAATAAGAGCATTAGCATACACTAGAAGTGGACGCTGTTGAGCTTTTAGTATTTTTTTTTTAAAAAAAAATTTTGTACAAGTGGACGGCTATTGGACACTGATAATGGTTTATTATCAATGTCCACTTAGTTTTTTATTTTTATATATAACTATTTAGTGGACGCTGATACTAAACTAGTACCGTTGACACATGTCGACTCTAATAGTTATTTAGTCACCCCTAATAATTTCCCTGCCTCTGATATAATTCCTGCAAGTGTATTAACGTCGACTTATTAGCGTCCACTGTGGAGTGGATGCTAATACTCATATTTTGCGTCGACCATTAGCATCTACTAAAAAGTGGACACTAATACTCAGCTATTAGGGTTGACTTTCATAGTCGACGCTAATAGTTGAGTATTAGCGTCCACTTTAGAGTCGACGCTAATAAGTTGCCCTTGATGAGTGAATTTCTTGTAGTGCCTGCTTTATAGGTGGAATTCTTCTTGGTAGGTGACGAGACCATTGCTGCCTTGCTGGTTTTTGGTATCAATAGTGTACAATTAATGGCACAAGAGAATTCTCAATAATTCTTCAAAACTCTAGAAATATACTAATGCACCTTCTTTGGGTTAGGACTAAAGGTTGTTCGACTTTTGGGGGCTATTTTCAACAGCCCTAACTTTGTATTTAGTTTTTCACATACAACTTATTATTCTTCATTGAGTTCGTGAAAATTATGTAAAATAGAAAACCAACTGAAAATGCGATAGACGAGCAGAGTCAACGGCTTAAACTACGTACAAATGGAATGGACAAACATGATCTGGCTTATTATAGGAAATAAAGGAAACCTTAGGCATACTTGTATGGATGAACAAATAGGATCAACTTATAGGAATAACAAATTTATTATATTTTAAATAAAGAAAATAAAATCATATTTTGCACATGAGTTGAATGACATCATGTCCTTTATTCTATATTATATATCACCACTTGTCTCAAGTAGGTTGCTTTGATTGGCATTGCACCATTGTAACAAACAACCCCTGATGATGGCATCTGATTACTTCAGCACCAATTATTCTTTATAAGGATTTATTAGCTGCAAAACAAAATAAAAAACAAAAAACCGAATTATAAGAATAAGATAGTGATGGGGCCATGAAAGTAAAAGAAATAAAACTAAAAAGGGAAAAGACATACTAGGTAAAAATGCTTCCATACAATATATACCTACACAACCTAGTACAAATAGTGTTTGTTTTAGTTCACATAGGTTGGTGGAGGAGGAGGTGACTTCTTTGGAGGAGGAGGGTGACTTCTTTGGAGGAGGAGGGGGTGACCTATTTGGAGGAGGAGGGTGACTTCTTTGGAGGAGGAGGGGTGACCTATTTGGAGGAGGAGGTGACTTCTTTGGAGGAGGAGGGTGACCTATTTGGAGGAGGAGGGTGACTTCTTTGGAGGAGGAGGAGGGTGACCTATTTGGAGGAGGAGGGTGACTTCTTTGGAGGAGGAGGAGGGTGACTTTTTGGAGGTGGGGGTGGTGATGGAGATGGTGGTGGTGGTGATAGGGAGTCCGAGAAGGGAGGAGGCGGGTTCTTTGGAGGAGGCGGCCGAGGCGATCAGTGGTGGCGGAGATGGTGCTAGTGGTGGTGGGGAGGCTTGTTGTGTGGGGAGGAGGAGGTGGTGGGTTCTTTGGAGGAGGAGGCGAAGGGAGGCAGTGCAGTGGTGACGGAGATGGTGCTAGTAGTGGTGGGGAGGCTTGTTGCGTGGGGAGGAGGAGGAGGTGGGTTCTTTGGAGGAGGAGGCGAAGGAGGCGGTGCAAGTGGTGTGACGGAGATGGTGCTAGTGGTGGTGGGGAGGAGGAGGAGGTGAAGGAGGCAGTGGTGATGAAGATGGTGCTAGTGGTGGGGAGGCTTGTTGTGTGGGGAGGAGGAGGAGGTGGGTTCTTTGAGGAGGAGGCAAAGGAGGCAGTGCAGTGGTGGCAGAGATGGTGCTAGTAGTGGTGGGGAAGGAAGAGGAGGTGGGTTCTTTGGAGGAGGAGGCGAAGGAGAGCAGTGCAGTGGTGGGAGATGGTGCTAGTGGTGGTGGGGAGGCTTGTTGTGTGGGGGAGAAGGAGGAGGTGGGTTCTTTGGAGGAGGAGGCGAAGGAGGCAGTGCAGTGGTGACGGAGATGGTGCTAGTAGTGGTGGGGAGGCTTGTTGTGGGGAGGAGGAGGAGGTGGGTTCTTTGGAGGAGGAGGCAAGGAGGCAGTGCAAGTGGTGACGGAGATGGTGCTAGTGGTGGTGGGGAGGAGGAGGAGGTGAAGGAGGCAGTGCAGTGGTGGCGGAGATGGTGCTAGTAGTGGTGGGGAGGCTTGTTGTGTGGGAGGAGGAGGAGGTGGGTTCTTTGGAGGAGGCGAAGGAGACGGTGCAAGTGGTGACGGAGATGGTGCTGCTAGTAGTGGTGGGGAGGAGGAGGAGGTGAAGGAGGCAGTGCAGTGGTGATGAAGATGGTGCTAGTAGTGGTGGGGAGGCTTGTTGTGTGGGGAGGAGGAGGAGGTGGGTTCTTTCGAGGAGGAGGCAAAGGAGGCAGTGCAGTGGTGTGAGAGATGGTGCTAGTAGTGGTGGGGAAGGAAGAGGAGGTGGGTTCTTTTGGAGGAGGCGAAGGAGGCAGTGCAGTGGTGACGGAGATGGTGCTAGTGGTGGTGGGGAGGCTTGTTGTGTGGGGAGAAGGAGGAGGTGGGCTCTTTGGAGGAGGAGGCGAAGGAGGCAGTGCAGTGGTGACGGAGATGGTGCTAGTGGTGGTGGGGAGGCTTGTTGTGTGGGAGGAGGAGGAGGTGGGTTCTTTGGAGGAGGAGGCAAAGGAGAGTGCAAGTGGTGGGAGATGGTGCTAGTATTTGTTTTAGTGGTGGTGGTGGTGGTGGAGGCCTATTGTGTGGTTGAGGCGAGTTTTTGGGGAGGAGGTGACAAAGATGGTGGGGGTGGTGGCGGAGATGGTGGTGGTGGTGGGGAGGCCTATTGTGTGGATGAGGCAAGTTTTTGGGGAGGAGGTGACAGAGGGTGGGGTGGTGGCGGAGATGGTGGTGGTGGGGAGGCCTATTGTGTGGATGAGGTGAGTTCTTTGGGGAGGTGGTGACAGAGGCGGTGGGGTGGTGTGAGAGATGGTGGTGGAGGAGACCTCCTAGGCAGTGGGATTGGGAATGGTGGTAATGTTAATGGCGGCAGGGGTGGGAGTCTTATTGTAGGCAGTGGCGTGAATATTATCTTCTCGTCGGCTGCTACATTGGTAGCCAATAAGAACAATGCCAATGCATAGACGAGGTGAGGCCAAAGATTGGCCATTTCAAAGCAGCACGTACTGTAAATCCTAACAGTTGGCCACTTGTAATATTCCTTGAATACCTGTGAAAAAACACTGAGAGAGGTCACAATTTATAAACCCATTCCTTCAATGAGTAAAGTGCATGAAACCTATAATCAAACTTTGAGGGGTCCGTAGTGGGCTTCCCATCGATAGAGTAGCCTTTAAGTGAATTATCTAGCTTTAATACTCTACATGGACAATGCAAGCAATATTACTAGCTAATATATGCATATATATCATCATCAGATCTTCACTAATTAAAGGAATTGGAGTTTTTTTTTGGGGGGGTTGTGGGTGGGTTGTAAAATGCATGTAAAATATACTTTGAATTTCAGATTATTTATACTCATTAATTTCTATGTCTTGACCCGATGATATTTTGGTTCAGATACTTAAATGTAGAACATATTGACAAGAAACGTGCGTAGCCTGTGAGAGGAAGAGCTACGTACGCAAGGAT
Source organism: Carpinus viminea (assembly GCA_013348765.1). Lineage (NCBI taxonomy): Eukaryota > Viridiplantae > Streptophyta > Magnoliopsida > Fagales > Betulaceae > Carpinus > Carpinus viminea. The sequence continues at coordinate 51,205,976 of CP054668.1, read as the reverse complement.
ACAGGAAGCCATGCACAGCACCGGGACTAGTCTGGCATTAGATTAGACAATATTGCGATTAATACGTACCAACGTGTGTGATTGAACTTGCAATTTTATGGAGAAAAAGCGCGACTTTAAAATCTGTGTCAAATTGCAGGTAAATAGTTGTTTTTTTAAAAATGCACAGTTTTAAAAAGTTAAGATGTGATTTTGAAGGTCATATTGCGTTTTCAAATTGTACATTTTAAAATTTTTATTGAAAATAATACTTTTTAAAATCACATACCCAAACGAATATAAATATTACGTGATCATTAATGGTCAGTAATTAAGAGAAACTTCACTTCTCACTCCTGATATTTTATTACATTTACAATCATACATACTTTTAAACTTTAAAAAGTATCAATTTAATGTATTTATTTAAGAGTATAATTACAAAAGCAATAAAAGATTTGAGATGATAACTAAAGTTTTTTCCGATAATTATCTTAAAAGCTTTAGTTTATTCATAAAAATAATAATAATAATAAAAAAAAAATACTGAGTAATACTTGTTGGAGTTTAAAAAACAAAGTATGAGGTTTAGGTTTAGCTTCTACTTTTGTGTCAAGTGTAGATGATACGTCCATAAAAACACAAAGCTATAAACCTGGTGGTGGAAATACTCCACCATTTCTGGAGTGTTTGGAGGCGTACGGGTGTTTATAACCGGTGAAGGTCCTTAATGTGAACGAAAGTAAAAAAGGATACTTTTCATACAACTAGCTATTTATCCAAATTTAACATATATAGTTAATTTGAATGGGTAGTCCACATCCACGTTGTTAGCTAGAACAAAATATATATGACAACGTGGATGTGGACTACTCCATTCAAATTAACTATATATTAAATTTGGATAAATAACTGTTATATGAAAATCCTTTTACTTTCGTTTATAATTGATTGTTATGCACATTGACCAACCCCAAGACCTTGGCCAGTTATAAACACCCGTGTGACGGTATGAGTACACCTCCAAAAACCTAGCATGCATATATATATATATATATATATATATATCTGTGTGTGTGGGAATAGGATCCTCTCCATTTCAAATGAAATGGAGAATATCTATTTAGTGTAAAATGATGGGTAATATTGTATAGTCCTTCAACTTTAATTTTAAGACAATACTACCTCTTATTTTACACTAAATGGATATTATACATTTCATTTGAAATGGAGATCGATGATCATGTTCCATATGTATGTGTGTTAGCTTTTGAAGTAAATGATGATTTGAGATGGTATATTAAGTTTCACTTATTAACATATATAAAAGGAAAAATTACACACTTTCGCCCAAAGTTTGGAAGATTTTTATTGGACCTCTAATGTTTTAATTTTGCAATGAACCCCCCAAAAATTCCAAATTTTGTAATTGACCATTCTAACTTTTTTTTTTTTTTTTTTTCTAAAATGCCCCCATCCCAATTTAAAAATAAAAAAATTAAGAGGTAGCTGGTCTGAGGTGGCCAAAGCCACCTATGCCCAACTGGAGTGGCTGGCCACCCCTTAATTTTATTTTATACTTGGGGTGGAGGCATTTTGAAAAAAAAAAAAAAAAAAGAGTCAAAATGGTCGAATTGCAAAAATTTGAAAGTTTGGGAGTGCATTGCAAAAATTAAAATATTAGAGATTAAATTGAAAATGGTCCCAAACTTGGGTCAAGTGTATATAGTTTTTTCCCTATATAAAACTTGGTCAGCTCATAATTAAGTAAAGAGAGTGTTCTTAATTTTGGAAACAGAACCATTGAAAAATATTTGTTTGCAAGCCAATTTGCTTTTTGGTCTCTAAAAACAGTTTTTAAAAAATACTTTATTAAAAACAAAAACATAAACATAAAGTAGACTGATGAGTACTCAAGATTTCTTGTCATAGAAATGATTTAAGTTTTTTAACTGGTAATATATACATAGCCAGTGAGAGTTTAGAGTCCGTAACCTCATTCTTTATTATGGAGTCGAGTGTCTTAATTTACACATGAAAACAAGAGAGATTTTCACATATATATTCTGTGTGTACGTTTATAGAAAGATCATGGATATGACTTTTATGACCTTTTACTTCTCTCACGCTCCTTTTTTTCCCATACATGTACGTAGAACAAAAAATTAGCCATACATCTTTAAGAGATAGTTCAATTGATTGAGATTATGCTTAATGAAGTAGAGGTCACTAAATCGAATCTCCCTCCCCTCTTTTGTGCGGATATAAAATAAAATTATCCACACACAATGGAAGGAAGAGGAGGAATTCGAACTTGTGACCTATACTTCATTAAGCGTCGTCTATATATAGCCGATTATTATGCAAGCGTTTTGCACTCGATCAATAGGTATTATTTGCTGCATTCATTTGCTTTAATTTTTTGGACCGCCAATTAATGGACGCCATTATTTGCTAGTTGCTCGATTTGCAACTTGCTCATATCCACCATTAATGGATACAACTGCCAATAGATATCAAATATAAATAAGGCAATTTATCATCAAAGTTGACATCTATGAGCTACGTACATAGAGAACCTTTAAGAATTCTAGGGGATCCAGCGTACTAATACCGACCGTGGCCATAGATATATAGGTTTCACTCTATCAAGTCTTAATTTCTCTTTTTGGATGAACATAACGGATGCTGTCGAAAGTTGAAAACCTCCATTATTGATGCAAAACACAAATTTATAAAAGTGATTGAAACAAGTAATATTAGAAGTTTCTCTTGCATTTCTCTAAGAATAATGTGACTTTTAAAATTACCGTTGAACTAGTGATTGATCACTATTGAATTTTGGTCAAGTGGTGATTTTAAAAGTCATCTTATTTTTGAGGAACATAAAAAAAACTTTTAGAATTACTTGACCGAAACATGTACAAATATACAGAAAAAAAAAAAAAAGGGAATGAACATTAAAACATCTTGGGTCGGCCGCCGGATTTTTTTAAATCCCTAAGGTTTTTTTTTTTTGTTGACAATTTACTAAGTAACAATAAAATTCAATTCATCAAATTTTGTTAACTACCGTTAGTCTAGGTCAAAACGCACCGTTTTGACCCATTAAAATATTAATTTTTTAAAAATTAAATTTTAAAAATTAAATCTAAAAATTAAAAGAGAGAGAGAATGCAGGGGTAGCCGAACCAACTCCATGGCCTAAAGGGTTGGTTTAGCCACCCCCAAAAGCCAAAACCCTTTTTTTTTTTCTTTTTTTTTTGCCTTTTGGGAGTGGCCGAACCACCCCCTTGGGCCAAAGGGGTGGTTCGGCCACCTATCTGGCCGGGTCAGTGGTGGCTTTATGGCCTAAGGGTGTGGTCCGGCTACCCCCATAAGCCAAAACCCATTCTTTTTTTTTTGTGGCCTTTCGGGGGTGGCCAGACCACCCCCTTGGCCATGGGGGTGGCTCGACCACCCCTAGACTGGCCAGTTTGGGGGTGGCTAGCCCCATGGCCTAAGGGGAGGTCAGCCAACCCCATAAGCCAACCCCCTCCTTTTCGTGGCCTTTTGGGGGTGGCCAGCAGTGGCGAAGATAGGAGTAAATCTTAGGAGGTGCCGTTGTTTTTGTTATTATTATTGTTATTATTATATATGATAAAGACAATTTAAAATAGAAATGAAATGTTTTATTACACAATGTGTGTAAGAAAAATAATATCGGAAAAACTTAATAAATATGTGTCAATATTGATATGCATGCTAGTAAGATAACACATAAGTACTAAAAAAAATTAATAATAAAATTTTTTTTTTTTTAAAAAAAGAAGGTTAAAGTCGTGCAAAGCCTAAAAGCAGATGGTGAGAATTATTATTTATTTATTTATTTATTTTGCTTAAAAACCCTTTTACAATTCAACCCATTTAGAGCACCCATAGCAACCTCACTAAATCCATTTTTTGGTCAATTGGTAAGGCAATTGAATTAAAATGGCTTAAATGACCACTTTTCAACCTCATCAGTTTAACAAAAAAATTTGGTGATGTAAATAATACTCATCAAACTTCAAATTTACTATTCACTCACCTATTCATTAAACAACTCATTTTTCTCTCTTATTTTTTGCTTTTCATTTCTCTCTCTTCCTTTAATAGTTACAAAAGAATAAACAAATCTTTGAAAAAGAATATTTAAATGAAATAGTAAAAATAGATTGTTAAAATAGTGAGTCTACTGGGATGCTCTAAAAAAATAAGTTGTTAAAATAACTAAAAATATACTACTTTTGGTTATTTTGGTGAGACTATTAGGAATGCTCTTAAAAAACTACAAATGGTATGAAGAAATGCCTCTGAATGATTAATTTTGGAGAATTAATAACTAAACGGCTTCAAGAAATGGTAGTGATGAAGAAATGCCTCTTGTTGCGATTGAAGCAAAGAATCTGGGCTTTCATATTGCATATTTTAGATTTACGTCAAAAGGGTCGGTGTACGTATCAAATATTTTTTTGATTGGTAAGTGATAAGTGCTGAATGTTGCACATTCAAGCCCCTTAACTCACATTTGTTAATTCCTTAGCATTGTTATTTGTTTGATTTTGTGTTGTTTTTGTGTTTTCAAGTATTTAATAAAGATGCAAGAAAAACCATTAAATTTGGGTTTAAAGCACAATTTGAGTGGACCTAGAAGATATGATTAAGCTTAACCAATCACAATAGAGGATATATATGATGTGGTTAAGTTTAATCATAACAAGAAAAGGATAAAATCGGAATTTCTCCACTTTGAGTCAAAATCGGATCGGATAGAATTTCAGATTTTGAACACATCTCAGTATTTTGGCCATAACTTTCAGCTCAAATATTGGATTGAGGTGATTCCAGTGGCATTGGAAAGCTAATTCAATTTTCTACAAATCATGATGAAATAGGATTTTCCTAAATCGGACTCCCGCTATGCCAAAATCGTCCCGCAAGTGAAGGAGGCAAATCTGGACGAATCCTTTTCCTACTTGTACATGGATTGACTCCTAATTCGACTAGGAGAATGAATTCCGAATTTTCTAGGATTCCTAGGGCTTCTAGGACTTGTTGCTCCCTATAAATAAGTCTCTATACTTCAAGAGAAAATAGACTTAGTTTTAGACAGAAAATATTTCTCGGAGGCTTAGTGGAGCTTAGAAGATCATGAGCTAAACCCCTTAGTGGGGTATCGATGTAAACCCTTTCCAAGCACAATGGTGTATTTGATTTCATTTAATTCAATTTATGTATGTTGATTGCATAACTGTGAGGATTGCAACTTTAGATTTCTGTTCTTAATATTCAATGCAATTGTTATTCAATTCAAATTCAATATTTGCAAAATTCTATTCTTGTCTTAGAAATTATTTTGCCTGTATTGAACTCAAATCAACCTTATTTTCTGTGATTATAAGATTGATGGTTATGCAATGGATTTTAATAGACATATGATTAATAGGATTAAGATAGGCCATGCCTAGGGAGGACGGGTCGTACTACATCCTAGTTTAGTGTAATTTAGGTAGACGATCCGTGCCAACCGAAGATGGGTTATGCTATTCCATTGATTGTATGAAAACTTATTAAGGGATTTTATAGTTTATGCCTAGGGAAGACGGGTCGTGCCGCATCTTAGTGGTTAGGTGGACGATCCATGCCAACCGAAGATAGATTATCCTTATCCCTTGATATTGTATTTTCTTGTTCTTTATAACATGCATATTCTGAGTTTCTGGAATTAGATATGGTTACCATTGTTGTGCGGATCGTGGTGAAGTCGATACCTTACTTTTCTCTCTCATATATTTACTTTTAATCTTACGTTTACTTTTATGCACTCAATTTCACAAACAATCAAACATCTTTTGTTAATTAGGTTAAAATTAGTTCTTTGAATTTAATAGCAAAACCCTTACATCCTTGAGGTTCGACACCCTCAATATAGCCCTATCTACGGATTCGTCCTATTAGTGGTATTTTTATTGATAAATTTGGTCACAAATTTACCACATCAGTAAGTTACACGCCCACCGGTGGGACTTGAACCCACGACCTCACCCTCCGCCTCTTGCTAGAAAGGGAGGAACTAACATTTGAGCTAAAGCTCTTTGGTATGTATCAAATATTTTGTCCATTATTGCTATTGGGCCAAATTTGGAGGACTGTATCGGCAATTTGTGTTACGAGTGAATCTGATATATGCTGCTTTCTAGTATTATGGCAATTTCATTAGGAATAGGTGGTATGCCTTATCGTTTTAACAAAGTTATGGATTGTTATGGGCAACCATGGTTGGTGCTAGCTTTTCACTGCCATCTGCGTAATGAACAAGGAAGGGAACTGATGTTTGAATGTGCGGTTCAAGATTCCCTTTGCTTTATTTGAGTTTTTTTTTTACCTACTTTTTTTTTTTTTGGCTGTGGGGTGAGGGAGAGGGTTACGAGTTATCAGTATGCTGAATTTGTTTTATGTGTGTCTACGTGTGTGTTCTTTTCAATTGCATAATCATCCTCCTCTATGAGCCATTGGATTGATGATTGCTGAGGCATGTGTTCAAAATAGGCCTTGAAGGTTGCACTTTAATCATGAAACTTATTTTGTACTAACAATTCTCAATAAAAGTTGTTTGACATTCTTTGTACTACCAACTCTATCCCACACCCTGGATTTTTGGCCAAAATCCGGTTTCTCTGTCGTGAAGACATCTTGGTTATGAAAATCTACCAATTCGATCGATCGTAGGAGCACTGAATTTTCGCCTAAAATCTGGCCTCTTCATCAATGAAGAGAGAGAAAAGAGTAGTATCATTTCCTGTCCTTTGCTATCTCCCTCTTCACGAGCTCTACGAATTAAGGTATGCATTCCTCTTCAAAAGCTATTCTTTGCTTCAGATTTTTTTTTTTTTTAAATCGAGATCCAAAGCTATGTGCATCTGTTTTATCTATGTTTGGGTTATGTTTAACTAAAGCTTCTATTTTTCTTATCTCCCAAAATTTCTTAGGAGCACATTATAGCCTTGATTTGTTGTTGGAGGAACTATGAGAAATTTCGATTAGATTATGGGTTCTATGCAATTAGGTCTGGTTTAGTTGAGATTTTGGTTTAGTTTGATTTTGATCTTATTCTGAATTCTATCCGATTTGGGTTTAGTTTGATTTTAATCTTATTTTGGGTTCTATGCGATTGTGTTTAGTTGGGATTTCAGTTTAGTTTGAAATACAAAAAGGCAACGACAGATAAATCATCACAACAAGCAAATAAGATTTCAATAAATTTCCTTGCAATCCCCTTTCCTCATTTTATTAGAAAAAAACAAAAAGAAAAAAAAGAAAGAAAGAAAGAAAGAGATTTGAATATATTGAAGCCAAACATATGCAGAACGTTTTACATGATTAATTTAATTTGGTGGCAATTATTTGATGGAGAAGCTGATTGATATGTCCTTGTTATTGTGCGATATAGGCCCTTCTTTATGCAGATCCTTTTGATGTTGAAGCACAAAAGAAAATAGAAGCTGCCATTCGCCAGGTCGGTGTTCATTCTCTGTCATATGTGCAGCTTCACCAGTGATAATTTGATAAAAAGTTTTTTCTCTCCCTGAAGACTTGGCTCAGGGGTTCAACTAGATTGCTAGGGCTGGGGTTAGGTCATAGGTTTGGTCTTGTTTAAAATTGAATTTGGGGGGGGGGATTGACAATTGGGTGGTAGTTTGAGGAGGGTGTGTGGGCTTTTCCCTTTCTTTAAAATAAAGCTTTCAATATTGATTCATAATATTAGCATAAAAGCCTGTTTTTTTTATGTTTACATTAATTGATTCATTGCTCCCAAATCTGTAATTTCTTTACTCCTTTAATACATGTGGTATATATCCTTTTTATATAATAATTGTACCTGTAATGTACTCATAAAATCAATATTCTCTTATTATGTGTTTATTTACAGAAAAATAACTGATGCATTACTACTTTTGACAGTATTTCTAAATTCTTTGCAGAAAGGAATTGATGAAAACTGGCAAGCTGCCCTGGAACATTACCCTGAAGCATTTGCAAGAGTGGTATGTATCATCTTCAACCTCCATAATCCCCCCCCCCACATCCCCGCCTTTTATTTTGGTATTAATTTCAAAGTTTCTTATGCAACTCTTCAGGTTATGTGGTATGTTGACATGGAGGTTAATGGTGTCCCATTGAAGGTAACTTGATGCTGAAAGAGCTTAGAATAAACTCATTCAGACGCATTTAAATGAGATTTTGCAGGCATTTGATATGCATTGTATTAACGTCAGCGTCATTGTGAATTATGCATCGCCCTTTATTATCTTGTTAGTTCTACCCTTCTTTTGATTGGGAACTAAGCAAAAATAATTTGCCTGCAAACTTAATTTCACTATGTTTCAGGCATTTGTTGACAGTGGAGCCCAATCAACAATAATTTTGAAAAGTTGTGCTGAGCGTTGTGGGTATGTGCTGTTTTATTTTTGATTGCCTGTTTACACTGAAAGTTGTGATATCATTTCTCACTATACAAGTTACTTTACATGGTTAAAGTAAATCGAATATCAAAAAGATGTAGACTTGGGAATAAACTATTATACATATTGGGGTAGGCATGCAATTTACACATGTGGATTCATATATAAGCACCTTTACATAGTGTCTGGTGATGCAAGCAGGTTTCAGGTTGCAACTTGAATATTAAGGGCATATACATTTCAACATTAATATCCACTCATATAGATGTGTGTAATTCACATTTGCGTGTGCATTTATATCCAGACGTTTTTCTCTCATAGTAATATATACTAGCAATTCAAGGGTCAATCAAACTCAAGTGGTGGTGTTTGGCATGTTGCCTAATAGATTATGGCTTGCATAAGGGAGACAGGAGGTTTACTGTTTATCTTGTACCTTTTGTTCAAAAAGTCCACCCCCCCCCCCCCCCCCTTTTTTCTCATTTAGAGGGGACAGTTTTGTTGATTGAACATTTTTCCTAAAGTTCTCTTTCTTAGAAGTAGAATTTATAGCATGAGAAGTGTTTGAAATGAGAAAGCCTGTTCTTATGTTTTTGTGGCCATGTTGTCTTCCAGATTGTTGAGGCTTTTAGATCAACGTTATAAGGGCATTGCTCATGGGGTTGGTCAGTCAGAGATATTGGGTCGTATTCATGTAGCTCCAATCAAGGTGATATATCCAGTTATCTTCTAGTAATAATTTTGCACTGCTTAATTTTGGTTCTACTTACATGAGAAATCAAATTCAATGCCATTTTATCTTCATAAATCTGTATTTTCTTTTTCCTTCATGTATCATCTGAAACACTAATTAAGAATGTTTGACATGCATTGCATTCTGGGTACAAGGAGGCCTCCTATTTCTTCCATTGTAGCTTACAATCAGATGGAAATTATTGGTCAGTTTGAAAGTCATGCTTATCTAAACAAATTCCTTCCTTAACATGGGGCCTAGGATTTCTTTGGTTGGCATTGGTTAACATAAGCCCATGCTTGGAGATGCTGGCCATTTTCCTTTTTGGCTGAGCAACTAATGTCCTAGAAGGTGGACTTCAAAAGCCTAAATGCTAGCTGTATCTACGTGATCTACTAGGCAAATGTCATTACTGTGAATGGAAGTGGTGCCTACTCATGATTTAAGGATTTGCTGTGCATGTGTTATTTTCTTTTCTTTTTTCTGTGTATATTTGGTTGCATATATTGGCAATGAGTGCATACCATTTTGCCCTCAGTAATTTTTGTTTTTATTTCTTGTTATTCTTCAGGTGACATCAGGAATAGTAGAGAGGAGTGTTAATGTCCCATTAGGAGGTCAATCTTCTGGTCAGTCACCGGTTTATTTGCTATAGGAGACTTGATTCTACATTTGTTTTTGCTAGACAATGTTATTCATACTCTTTTGTTTGTCTTTATTGGTTTATAAGAGGGTCTCGCGGTGATACGGCCCAGGTAAATTTGCTGTCAAGAGTCGTTTCAGCTTTCTGTTATCTTCCTTGTAGGAATTTGGCCTGTGCTATATGTAGAATTGGTTTGAGTGGTTCATCACTGCAATTGTCTATGTGAGAATATGTTCGCTCAAGGAAAGTATGAAAACTAAACACGTTAGGAAAGTCTAAAGCAGCTGCCCAAAGGTAAAGAGTATTGAAGAAGAAAGACTTTAGTTCTATCACCGTCCTCTGAGGACTGTCATATAACCCTCTCCAACAAGCGAAAAGGTCTCCCACTTGTCTAGGCATAATCCACGACAACCCAATACGATGAAGGTGAAAGGAAACAAATATTCCCTAAAATAATAAGAAATAATTTAAGTCAGTGATTTGGAGAAGAAAACGCTAAATTTTGGGCTTGAAAATAGTGTTCATTGCGCATAGCTTGGTGGCCACGATGCGCGTATCAAAAAAGAGTTTTTTGGATTGTGGTCATATGCACGATTGTGATATTTATAGTGAAAGTTATGTCCAATTTACTGCCAAATGCACAACAGTCCCAATTAGATAGTGCACGATGAGGCTCATAGGCACTAGACCAATTGGTCGTAGCTGCATTCAAACTAGCTAGTTCTAGAGAACCTCATTCGTAATTGCGATCACAGTCCATTCAAACGAGACTATCCAGAATTGAAAAGTTAGGATTTTCTCAAGCGATAAGGTTGTTTAGAGTTCCCATAACACATTTAAATATACACTTGTTTTCATGAATTTCTAGTTCAATGCTCTGTGTTGCTTAGTAACACATCTTTGAATATACATTATTTATCCCAAAAATAAGGGATAATATTTAGTTAGACAAAATTTTAGAAGTATTATCCCTGCCATTTTATGATTTTTCCTCTAATTTAGAGCCTTTAATCTTGCCTAGGTCGATTAGAAGTTAAGGTAAGGAGGTTTTTGTGGTGTCAGTGCCACTTTACTATTGACATTTATAAAAACTGACATAACATGCCAGTTGTCCTTATATTGTAAGTCAAGAACCAAAAAAAAAAAAAAAAAAATTACAGAACTTTGGACATGATGTGTAATGGGTCCCTTTTGTATGCATTTTGTATAATAGCCTCTTGGATTTGCTTAATGCATTATTGGTTACCAGAGAAAAAAAAGATAATGGTACTTATGTTAACAGAAAAATAAAGGAAACCAAACAGAGTCATAATAGGCTACGCTATTGCTGCTACTTGTGAAACATTGAATGGGAGTTTGTGATTCTTTGTGGTCAATCCTTTGTATTTAAAGGATTAGGAAATTGGTGTTATAGGCTGTGAAAGTTGGTTTACTATTCTTCTTTTCTATGTTCCCGAAAGCTTGCCTGCCCAACTTGTAAGATATATATATATATATATATATATATTGATAACTAAATATATACCGTAGGTTGTGGGCTGATGCATTCTATATATTGTTGTCCATATGTTATTTGTGTAATGACCTCTGCATCACCTGTGGAACAGGTTAGACAGCTTTTGGTTGATGATCCTGGAAACTCCGAATATGTGGACATGGAAAAGGAGCTTAAAGAGGTAGTTATTGTATTATGGTTGTATTCTTTTGGTTTTCCTTTTTCAATTCCTTATAAAATTTGCCTTGACATATATATGATCTGTTATAAATCTATATATATGGGTTCTCTTTTATCCTTAGTCTGTCACTTAAGATTTGAATAGTTGTTTTTAGAAATGTAGTCAACCTCTGTCGAATGCTAGGGTCACATTGTCTAGTATTTTGTGCAACTTTCTTTCTTTTATTTCTCTACCTTCTCTCTTTTGTTCCTTAATGCATCCTCTTCCTCTATCCTTATCATGTTGCATCCAGCTTGCCATTAGCATTTACATTTGTTCAAATTTTTATCAGTCAAAAGTAAAGCTTATCCTATGAGAAAAGTGCCTGCCCAGATTCTCATAGCTTAACATAAGACATGAGGCACCATTGTGAAGCCTGAAACGTTCAAGTTCTTAGCTAGCTCAAGATCTTTTATCTTTGAATAACAACTTTCCAAATTTATTCTTTATATCATGAAGCTTTTCTTTAGTGTTGCTATTCAACATGCAGCAAGTTCCATAACATGGGTGTCAAAATTTGGAGGCTACTCAATCATGGGTTTTGGGGAGATTAGTTGGCTTGTTGCCATTAGTATATTCACCCTCTTCAACGGTGCCTGCGTCAGCCGATGGGATGATCGACGCGACTGTTGAGACTGATGAGTAGGTTAAGAGTTTCCCATTTGCTCTGTATCTACTTAATCTACCTCCTTGCTAAACTATCAAGTCTTGAAACAAAATGTACCTGATCGTGCGAGGAGATAATATTTTCTTTTATTTCCTTTTTTATTTTATTTTTTGTGCAATTTGATCTTTAGCATGGAGTAAAACTTTGGGAGGTGGTGTTTGAATGAAACAAATTAAATCTCTTCTCAGATGTTCTTGTTGCTGTTATAGTGTGTTGAGTTCTCTTCATTAAAATGACGCCAAAAGTTGTTTCAAAACCAATGCCCTGTGTGCTGGATTCCAATTGGGAGCAATAAGTTGACAATTATAAGCATATTATATATGCGTAAGCCACCGCCACTATGTGACAAAGATCTCTTCATGTTTGCCTTTGAAACTCGAATGAAGAAGTGAAAATGGTCTCCCGAGCAAATGTCAAAGATCTGTCCAAAGAGATCTTCATTTTCTTCAGCTCTATATATATACTTGGAACTTATCTGCTCGACTTATTTTTCACAAGACAATTGTTCATCTTTGTCTTTGGCCAAAGATGAAGAGATCGAGCAAAGAATAGATGCAAAAGATTTGTTGTCTTGACCGAAGAACAAAGAACAAATCTTAAAGTACACTATTATTCATAGAGAAATCAACCCGCAAACCATTTGAAGCCAACCACATGGGTCGAAACAGGATTTCAAAAACTACGGTGTTTGCCAACCCGACTTAAGAGTTCAAACATGATATTTGTCATATTTTGATTAACCAAAAAAGAACAACAAAAAATGAAACAATCAACTCATACCAATGGTTTTAAGGCCTCTATTACATCTATATTTATTTCACAAAAATTTTAAGATTAAGCAAGGCATTAGCGAGAGAAAAAGTCAAGGGGTGAACAAGGAAGTTCACTATAGCTACAAGGGAAGATAATCTTATGTAAGCCGACACGACCAAGTTCTAATGACAAATATCTATCAGATTGCATTTCCATATCTGGTCATAAATACAAGGAAATGTGTACTCAACTTGTTCTCCGCCTCAAATGACAAAAAAATCTTCATTTCTTCTACCCAAACCAAGCAGAGGTGTCTGGAATGGGGGAAGAGTAATGGTCATGAGATCATATAATCAAATGAAGGATGCATACTCTATGCAGGGAAAACTATAAACAAGATTGTTCACATGAGAAGAACATGGTGATCTGGTTCTTTTCTTAGTCCCTCAAAGCCCCATTCTTACACATGAATCAGTGGGGTCACAACTACTTCCTTCTTTCTTCTGCCCAAAAAAAAAAGCATATCCTCCCTCCATGCAGGGAAAGGATGATGTTCTATTCCTCATTCCTTGCGGGAGAAATCCAATAAAACGCTATTCAGCGAGGGTTCAACCTGTCTATCACTCATTCCTGATGTAGTACTTTTCCCCTAGTGCAGGAGATCTCGATATTTCAGTCATAAGGTTCTTTAATTTAAGGCTACAATCTCCTCCACTGCAGAATAACATGATGTAGTAAAGCATTAGAAGATTCACTGATATCACACACACGCGCGCGTGCACACACAGAAAAAGTTAGCTCAACCGAAGTTGAGTAATCACTTTGAGTACATATTAGAGTGGAGCCTCACTTCTCACCTTATTCTTGCTTCAAAGCAATAAAATAGTCACTTAAACCATTTAACCACACGTTTTATGATGAGACAATCTACTTCAATGAAGAATCTAGGTCCTCAACTTATTCCTGCTTAAAGCAACTATTATGCGATTCAAAGTCCGATTCCCATTGGCACAAGAAAACTAATGGACAGATCTGGTGAATCAAATCTGCATTGTCATAATTCTCACTAAGGGAGCAAAGCACATCTTAAAGGGATGGGGAAAAGAAAGGTCTTCAGGGGATTGAATGCCCTACTAGGCATGAAGGACAACCCCTTGAATGCAGGAACAAAAGACAAGTTAGATAAATCCGGTAAGATTGATTTAAGTTTTGCTAATTGACAGTCTGGACGAGAAGCATGGTGTCTCTATGGGTCATATTTCTTGTGGTGTGACTTCAATTAATTAGAAGATAGAAGGCCACATGTTTGGGCATAACAGTACCTGTAGAATCATATAGAAATTCAACAAAAGATTCCAATAAACAACTTAAACTCTGCATTTTGAGAGGCATAAATACCACATATTCCAGCATAAAGTGTAATTTACAAACATTTTCAATGTGAATAAAATACGTAACTGCAGCATCCAACGAAATTTAAATTAACAAAAGAGATAAGGTAATAACCATTTTAGCAACCAAAGAAGACAAAACAACTTCCAGCACAAACAAATTGACATACCTCTAAAACCCACTCATAATTGGATCATTATGCTTTCCATGCAAAGTTTCTAGTGCACTTGCAAAAGCAATGTTCCCATCATGTCCCTCACCAAGTCTTTCACTGTGAGAGGAAAAACACATGCAATAAGAACCCCCACAAACCAGAAGTCCATAGGATATAAAATTTTTTTAAAAAAAAAGAAAGAAGTTTAATGCAATAAAATGTAACGCCCCGATATTTAAATTAGCAAATATCGAAGTCATTACGCTGCAACTTTAGAAATATAATTTTACAGCGGAATATGTATATAATTTTTTCCTTTTTCTATGGCCTATGAATAGTTTGCACAACACAATTGAGCTGACTGAAATACCTCAAGGTGATATATTATTTAATGAAAATAGAAATATGGTTTTATTACAACATATGTACACACTAGGTGTACCAAATATAAGCCACAGATGACACCAAATTAATATAGTAATACTTTTCAAGTTTGCACACATCACATTATCTAATAAAAGCGATTAACATAAATGAGACTGGCTTCACAGGGTAAGCATCAATCTCTTAGCAGATAATCTATCAACCATCAAAACCAACAAAAGGACCATCGTCCTCACTCTCTATTCCTACATCAAGGTCTATGTAAATATGGCGTTATCATATTTACATAGACAAACAAGTGAGTAATCTATTTTTCTAGAAATAAAGACTAAAGACTAGTTTGAGACAAAGTAAGATTAAGGAATAAAATATATAATGATGAATGAGATGCAAATGCAGCGTAGTGACATATTAGTTTGTGTTTTATGATAATCTTTCTTCAGACCTCTCGTCATGAGCTCTCAGCCCGTTCACGTCCGTTATGTCCCTCACACTTTAGAGTTTTACCTGTTTGGTGCTGGCGACTACACCGCCCCAGCTTAGTTATATATTAAGCCTGTTGGACGGTTATATACCCCCATCCACTGAGATACCGACAGTTCCTCGTGGCAATCCACCCAGCTTGTTTTTAAGGTGGCTATCTTATCAGCCCATATTATTAGACACATTATGCAACAAATGTAATGCAAAATTATATCAATAAGACAAAATAAGAATTCCTATGACAATAAAACAAAGCTAATACTCAGTAAGTACATCCATACTTACACTCCTTAGTATAGAATTTCTGCTCCACTTCTGCATACAAATACATACATACAAACAATATTTACATATTAGTTCATTATCAAATAATAACATTGTTTAAGGACCCTCATCTTTTATATTTATTTATTATCCGTCACTTCATCTTTACTTACTGAGATAGTTACTTATAAATAGTTTTATTCCTAAATTCATTTTTAGTGACAAGGCCAATGGCCAGTATCACCAAATAAAACTAGTATTATAAATAATATATATCAAACATTACTCATATTTCGGGATGAGACCGATGGTCCGTCAGAAAAAAATGTGAATTAAAATTTAAATGACAATAAAGTAAATGACTGAATATAAATCTGAATTCATATTTAAGGGTTGAGACCAATAGTCCGACTACAAAAATATAAATTAAAATTTAAATGACGATAAAATAAATGATGAATGTAAATCTAATTCATATTTAGGTTGAGACCAATGGTCCGCACCAAAAAAGTATGAATTAAAATTTAAATGAAAAAATAAATGATAATATAAAAGTGTAAAGTAAATAATATAGATAATTTCATAAGCCTTTAATCAATTTGTTTATGCATTCTTATCATTAATTCATTTATTACCTTATTTTACATCATAAGCTTATTGGGTCTTAAACAATTAAATGAGAACAAATAATATAAACAATAAATCATTATAATTACACAAAGAACACTTACCCAATAGCCTTGAAGTAGAATTCCACACAACCTTCTCTAGGTAGCTAATTATAAAACTAAGAACACTTGAAGAGTACAAGAAGGATTTATGCCAATATGATTTTGATTTAGAGCTAAGGAAGAGAGAGAGAGAGCAAGTAATATTTTCTTGCTAGGAAAGTGAAAGAGCTTAAGTGAAAATAATGAATCACTTAGCCTCCTATTTATAAGAAAATGAGTGGTTAGGATTAATCCTAACACTTTTGATCCAATGGTTAAACTCAAGCTTCTATCTATTAGAGAATGGATGGCTAGGATTAATTTTCCTAATTTTAATCCAAGGGTTGAGAGGCATTCAACTAAAAACATGAACCTAGTCCACATTCCAAGATTCTAGTCTATCTTATCATTTTCGTCCAACATGAGGGCAGTGCACTCCGATCTATTTTTCGATATCCAAATGTACTCCGATTGACATGAAATTTTGAGGGTAGATAGAGGACTCGAGACAAACATTTTATATTTTTGTTCAACTTCATCCGAGTTCGTTTGACACAGGTTCTGACCCTTACAAAATTTCCCACGAAATTAGCCTTTAAACTAGTTGCATTCACACTTTGCGTTCACACTTCCCACTTGCCTACTTGCTCCATTAAACTCCCATGATATTTCTAATAATCATTATCACTAGAAGCCTTCAAGAGTTCAACCAAAGTGGCTAGCCTACCGTTTCTTAGTGGTTTTAATTGTTACTAGACAGTATGAAAATTAAAACACTGCTTTTTAAGCCAAAAACTAAAAAGCTTTAAATCACTTTTTGATTTCACCAAGCACTAACATAGATAATTCATTCACTAAATTGTGTTTGATTATGCCCATAAACATACTTAAGAAACTAAATTTGAGAATTAAAGTGATACCACAAAAGAAGTCAATAATCAATGTAACATAAAACCTTAACACCAAATAGCTATTTAATATTATTAATCCATATATCGTAGAGATTCTAATTTACACGGTTAACATTGTAATTCAAAACGTTAACAATAGCTAAAAGACACATGCATTCCAAGAACTTTCTACAATGTGAAAATAGATCTTGAATTAAAGTTTGAGGAATAATATAGAAACACTTTTATAAGTGTCTACATACGTGTATTTTCAACATCCTTTGCAAAACTTTAAACTTCTTTCCTTCACTGATTCAACACTTTTCTCCAAGCTTTGAGTCAGTTTACCAAGAAGTCACCAATAAGCCACAACACTTCAGTGCAGTGTATCAAACACGAATGTAATATCATCCAAGCATTTTATTCCAAATGTTATGAAAGATACATAACACTAAATCATGTGTCTTTCTTGTGCAATCCTTTGACATGTTTCCAAGCGTCGCATGTGTTTGGCTTCAATATATTCAAATCTCTTTCTTTCTTTTTTTTTTTTTTTTCTAATAAAATGAGGAAAGGGGACTGCAAGGAAATTTATTGAAATCTTATTTGCTTGTGATGATTTATCTGTCGTTGCCTTTTTGTATTTCAAACTAAACTGAAATCCCAACTAAACACAATCGCATAGAACCCAAAATAAGATTAAAATCAAACTAAACCCAAATCGGATAGAATTCAGAATAAGATCAAAATCAAACTAAACCAAAATCTCAACTAAACCAGACCTAATTGCATAGAACCCATAATCTAATCGAAATTTCTCATAGTTCCTCCAGTCAACAAATCAAGGCTACAATGTGCTCCTAAGAAATTTTGGGAGATAAGAAAAATAGAGAAGCTTTACCGAGTTAAACATAACCCAAACATAGATAAAACAGATGCACATAGCTTTGGATCTCGATTAAAAAAAAAAAAAAAAATCTGAAGCAAAGAATAGCTTTTGAAGAGGAATGCATACCTTAATTCAGAGAGCTCGTGAAGAGGGATATAGCAAAGGACAGGAAATGATACTACTCTTTCTCTCACTCTCTCTTCATTGACCGAAGAGGCCGATTTTAGAAAATTCAGTGCTCTTCGATCGATCGAATTGGTAGATTTTCATAACCAAGATGTCTTCACGACCAGAGAGAAACCGGATTTTGGCCAAAAATCCAGGGTGTGGGATAGAGTTGGTAGTACAAAAGAATGTCAAACAACTTTTATTGAGAATTGTTAGTACAAAATAAGTTTCATGATTAAAGTGCAACCTTCAAGGCCTATTTTGAACACATGCCTTAGCAATCATCAATCCAATGGCTCATAGAGGAGGATGATTATGCAATTGAAAAGTACACACGAGACACATAAAACAAATTCAGCATACTGATAACTCGTAACCCTCTCCCCCACCCCACAGCCAAAAAACAAAAAGTAGGTAAAAAAAAAACTCAAATAAAGCAAAGGGAATCTTGAACCGCACATTCAAACATCAGTTCCTTGTTCATTACGCAGATGGCGTGAAAAGCTAGCACCAACCATGGTTGCCCATAACAATCCATAACTTTGTTAAAACGATAAGGCATACCACCTATTCCTAATGAAATTGCCATAACTAGAAAGCAGATATATCGATTCACTGTAACACAAATTGCCGATATACAGTCCTCCAAATTTGGCCCAATAGCAATAATGGACAAAATATTTGATACATACCAAAGAGCTTTAGCTCAAATGTTAGTTCCTCCCTTTCTAGCAAGAGGCGGAGGGTGAGGTCGTGGGTTCAAGTCCCACCGGGTAGGCGTGTAACTTACCAATCAAAAAAATATTTGATACGTACACCGACCCTTTTGACGTAAATCTAAAATATGCAATATGAAAGCTCAGTTTCTTTGCTTCAATCGCAACAAGAGGCATTTCTTCATCACTACCATTTCTTGAAGCCGTTTAGTTATTAATTCTCCAAAATTAATCGATCAGAAGCTGGAGGACAGTCTATAGTCTCCAACCAGCACTGGACTACAGTATCTTAATCTGGGTCATTCCAGTCTCTCATATACAATTTAAATCTCACCTCTCACAGCTAGAAAAAAACCCCCTAAATCAATTATCTAACAACGAGGTCTAATCCAAGACAATGATCCGCAAATTTCTCAAGCATACTTTTATCTCTAAAGCAAAGAGATATGAGGGTAATAGAGGGAATTACATGTAGGTGCCGACAAGGGGGGCAAGGAGGAGGATGGCGCCGAGCCAGTTCTCGGAGACCTTGTGGTGGATCTTGCCGGGCAGGTCCTTCCACAGACCAGGCATCACCTTCTCACCTCTTCGGCCATTCATCCAAACAAAAGCCAACAAAATTTTTCTCCATTTTGGTCTCTAGAAAATCAAAACCCAATATCAACACATCAAAATCCATGTCTAACTAATTAGAAGGTTGAACAGGGACAAAATAATGGAACTCACGGTGGGGAGGAGCTCAACGGCGGAGCCTGAGAACAGAAGCGGAGGACTGACGAGCGCGAATCCAGCGATGCCGGAAAGGGGTTGCGGTGTTGTCGCCGGCATCCAAAACCGCCACTCCACCCTCTCTTCCCATCGCTTTGCACTCGTCGCACAAAGGTGGGTCTTTGGCGCTTGGGTTCGTCGGATCTGGGTCTTTTGGCCCTCAATTTCAATACAGACACTAAAGAGAAAAGGAACGAGTCACGCCGGTGCCGGTGGGGAGAACCATTTGACGGTGGAGGAGAAAATGGGGAAATGAAAATGGGTATCGCGGGATGGGTTTTGTGTCTTGATTTTGAATTTTTTTTTTGAAAATAAAATAAAAGAAAGAGAGAAACGACCGACGTGGCATGTGACGTCACCTTCGTGATTACTGTTCAATCACGAAGGTTGTGAGTATATCATTACTTTTTTCTACAGATGGTTTGGGTTTATTGGTTTCCTTTAATTTGGAGTACATATTTGTTGCTGGGATGGTATAGGAGACTAACTAATTTTCTGTATGGTTTATTTCCGTGTCCTGTGATGAGTCTTATGGCGTTTAATCTTGAAATGAGTCTTCTGGTTACTAAGAAGGTAACTTTCGTAGGGCAGAATGGATTTTCTGTTGGATCAATTCTATTGTGCTTTTTCTGTGTACCTCAAATACTTCTGAATATAATAATGTGGAAGTCATGAAAATGTAACACGACATGTTTGCTGTATTTTTATTGGGTCATATTCTAAAAACTCTAAAGGTATTAGATCCTCCCTGAAAAGGCCTCTGTTACTCATTAGATGATACTAATGGAAAATTCCTCTTATGTCGAGTCAAACGGTTTATTTTTTGACCTTTTGTTGATCAAATCGTTAGTTTTAAGTTCCTTTCCGATAGAAGAATAAAACAAGTTTATTAACTTACAGTTAGACGGAACAGGTAATACAACCACTTTATATTGCTTTAAGGTACGTGGCCTGAGTCCTGATATCCTAGAGTAAATTTAAAAATGATGGTGCTACTTTATCTTGTGAAGAAAGGGTTTATTTTATTGTTTCTAATGGAAGGAGATTAGATAGAGCTCAGTGTTTTGTGGTTTCCTAACTTAGATCAAATAGAGCTGTTATTTTATATATTCTTCATTTGTTGACTGGTAGATGATATGTTAATTGTTTCATGATATTGAATTATGCAGTGGTAACTTGTGGTTTCAATTTTTTTTTTCCCTCTCTTGCAATGAAGTGAATGAACACAAAAAATGTGCTGATTGCAGCTTCATTTATACACTTGAAGCATAAAGAACATGCAAAATATACCTCAGAGCTTACTACTGTGAATCCAAGAATCTTGCTTTCTGGTCCTAGTGGAGTTTTCTTTTTAATGAAATTTAATCTTCAAGAAATGTTTTAATGCTGTACCGGTTTTCATTCCAAAATTGAACTCTTTTTTTTTTTTTTTTAAGCCTCTTTACAGGTCTAAGATATATCAAGAGATGTTGGCAAAGGCACTTGCTAACTACTTAGGAGCTAAATTGCCCATATTTGATAGCCATTCATTTTTGGGTGTAAGATAAATTACCTTCACGAGTGTGATATTAGATTGCCGTTGTACCTAGTTTCTTTTTTACTCTTATATTGGATTGAAGGCTTTCCTCTTTCCTTGCTATTTGAGGGGCTCCAGTGACTAATTCTTATCATGGTTGCAACTTGCAACTTATATTTAGTTTTTATTTTCATTATCTAATTTCGCTTTTGATGTTGCTCTACTTTTCTTTATAAGAGATTATTAGACTAATCAATTGGAATATTAATGACAAAACATAATGTAGGGTTTATCATCAAAATCCTGCAACTGCCCCAAACGAAGTCCTTTATCCATGGACTTGGCTAAGAGCACGGATCCATCAGCAGTTGAAGCGGATCCACCCAGCTCTTCAAATGCACCTCCTTCTAATGGCTTTTGATGGTGAAAAAAAATAAAAATATATATTATTATTATTTTCTTAAAAAATTAGTGACTTGTTACTGTTTACACGTCACTAACGTGTGAACAGTAACATATCACCAAATTGGTGACGTAGCAATTCTTGACACGTTACCATTTTTGGTGACGTGGCTACTATTCACACATTACCCAAAATGGTAACATGTTACTGTTCACACGTTACCATTTGGTAACATGTCACAATTTCACTCATTACTAAATGAGTAACGTGGCATTTTTACACATTACTACCATTTAATAACGTGTGAAATTGTGACATGTTACTAAATGGTAACGTACACAATTTGACACGTTAGAAATTTCGTCTAACGGACACATTACTAACATGTCACACCGTTAGTATTGGCACGTTAGTAATGATCCGTTAGTAAAATTGGTTTTTTGTGTAGTGTATGTCCAAAGTAAAGTGGATGCTGTTGGTCGTTTCATTTTAGTTGTTTTTTATTTTTATATGAGCATTAGCGCCCACAATTGTGGACACTAATAACTCACCAATAGTGGATGTTAATAATCATTCATTAGCGTCCACTTTCACTTTCAAAGTGGACACTAATAATCATTCATTCAAAGTGGACGCTAATAAACACTCATCATCGCCCACTTTGTGGATGTTGTTGGTCGTTCATTTTAGTTGTTTTTATTTTTAATAAGAGCATTAGTGTCCACAATCGTGGACTCTAATAACCATCAACCGCATCCACTTTCGAGTGGACGCCATTAATCATTCATCGTGTCACTTTTGTGACACTGTTGTTGTTTCATTTTAGTTGTTTTTTATTTTTATTTATTTTTATATGAGCATAGCGCCCACTTTTGTGGACATTGTTTGTCGCTCATTTTAGTTTTTTTTAAAAAATTATATGAGCATTAGCGTCCACAACTGTGGATGCTAATAACCCATCAATTGCGGCCACTTTCAGAGTGGACGCTACTAATCATTAATCAATGTCCACTTTTGAGGACGCTGTTGGTCGTTTCATTTTAGTTGTTTTTTATTTTTTAATAAGAGCATTAGCGTCCACAATAACCCATCAATTACGTCCACTTTCAGAGTGGATGCTACTAATCATTCATCAGCGTCCACTTTTGTGACTCTGTTGGTCGTTTCATTTTAGTTGTTTTTTTATTTTCTTTTTTTACTTTTATATGAGCATTAGCGTCCATCAACTGCATCCACTTTTAGAGTGGACGTTACTTAATCATTCATCATCGCTACTTTTGTGGACTCACATTAGTCGTTTCATTTTAGTTGTTTTTTATTTTTAATAAGAGCATTACGCCCACAATCGTGACGCTTAACCATCAACAATGTCCACTTTGAAAGTGGACGCTAATAATCATTCATCGAGTCCACATTTGTGACGCTCATCATTCATTTTACTTGTTTTTATTTTTTATTTTTAATAAGAGCATTAGCATACACTAGAAGTGGACGCTGTTGAGCTTTTAGTAATTTTTTTTTTTTTTGTTTTAAATTTTTGTACAAGTGGACGGCTATTGGACACTGATAATGGTTTATTATCAATGTCCACTTTGAAAGTGAAGCTATTGAGGACCATTAATTGTTTTTTAGTTTTTATTTTTTATATATAACTATTAGCGTCCACTAAAAGTGGACGCTGATACTAAACTAGTAATGTTGACACATGTCGACGCTAATAGTTATTTAGTCACCCCCAATAATTTTCCTGCCTCTGATATAATTCCTGCTAGCGTATTAACGTCGACTTATTAGCGTCCACTGTGGAGTGGACGCTAATACTCATCTTTTGCGTCGACCATTAGCATCTACTAAAAAGTTGTAAGACCCGAGAAAATAATTAAATTTATTGTTAATAATCTCATTGTAATTTAAATTAATTAATAGGATAAATAGCATATGTGATGATTTTGAATAATAGATATAATAATAATGATTTTATCATAATTGGAATATGTCTGAGAATAATAATAATATCTAATGATATATTTATGTAGTAGTTTTAATAATAGAGAGAACTGTGCTGTCAAGAAGAGGAAGGGGAAATCGCGGGTTTCTGAAAAGCTCCGTCCAGTCAGCATCAACAGCTCCGATCAACAATCATCCGTGGTCCGATCGAGCTGAAATTTTGTAAGGAGGTTCACAACATGTGAATATCCATTGTGAACGGTGGAGATCGGATTTGGAGCAATCTGCATTCATTTATAGCGCGTGAACAGTAGCTCCGTTTTGGGAGTTTCAGTCTTTTGGCTGTCCGGACATGGAGATTAGGTGTCCGGACAGCCGAGGCAGGGAAGCTGCCTGTCCCCTGCGTGTCCAGACATCACTGCAGACACGCATGGCAGGGATCTTAGTCTTTCTTGGGTGTCCGGACATCCCACTAACGTGTCCGGACACGCTCGGTTAAAACAAGCTGGAACGCTGGGAAGAATGATGACTTCATCGGGCAAAAATATACTATTTCTAAAGTATAAAAGATGTTTGTATGAATGAGTGATGTAATGTGCTTGAGTGATATTATGAACATGTAATGATGTTTGGATGAATGCGATGATATAATGTGCTTTGGTGTATTATGAATAAGTAATAATGTGGATGAATGGGATGATATAATGTGTTTTGATGATAATATGCTTAAGTAATGATGTTTTATGAAATGAGTGGGAAGAATGATGATGAAACGTTGTCATGAGCATTGGTTGGTCTACATGGTTTATGGCATGAATCTATGATGTTATGATATGAGTTATGTTAGTATATAATAGTTCAAGTTTGCTAACATGATCACGAGCATGGCATGAGTAATAAACAAAAACAGGTTTGGCTTCCGGTGGTGATTGAGTATGGTCTCACTACCGTCAAGCTGGCCCATGCATAATGAAAACGGGACATTGGCTCTCGTGGTGATTGAGTATGGTCTCACTATTGTTAAGCGGATCTCATGTATGGCTCTAGTGGTGATTGAGTATGGTCTCACTACCGTTGAGCGGGCCTTGTATTACTCCTGGTGGTGATTGAGTTTAGTCTCACCACTGTGGAACGGCCACATGTGTAACTCCGGTGGTGATTGAGTTTAGTCTCACTTCCGTGTAGTTGGTCCCATATATGACTTCGGTGGTGATTGAGTTTAGTCTCACTACGATAAAGTTGGTTCCATGTATGACTCGGGTGGTGATTGAGTTTAGTCTCACTACTTTGGAGTTGGCCGTATGAATAACCTAATAGTGATTGAGTGTGGTCTCACTACCGTGGTGTTGGCTTCATGTATAATGGAAACGGGGTGACGACTCCCGGTGGTGATTGAGTATGGTCTCACTACCGCAGAGCTGGCCTCACAATGAGAATGGCACAAGATGACGAGCATGAGCATGCATAGCATATGATTGTATGATCATGATGATGATGATTGGCTTTGTATGATTGTACACTAGACGAATCAATATGCATATGTGACTGGTATTGGACGGAACACATATATATATTGTTACGGCTAGACATTGCATGATGGCATCTAATATGTTTTATTGTTGAGTTATGATATGTAAATGTGGACAAAGTTGAATGACTATTTTAAAAGAGCCTAGTGAGTTCCATACTGCTGAGGTCTCTATTTTGACGGGTGGGCTCATAATTCCACCCGTATCTCGGTTTTCGGATATAGGCAATCTGATGATGATGCAGTACAAGGACTATAGATAATGACTCGGTGGCTATGTATCGGGTGTTCGGTGTCGATGCCTAGATATATGGGGCGCTTATTTTGCTAGGCTAGTTGTTACCCTTTTGGTAGAACACTCATGTATATGCTTATACCGAGTTATTTTGTATATGGCTAGTGTCGCATGTGACATTTCTGTATGGCAATTATTTTGTATAGCCATTACTTTGTATGTAAGCTTTAAACATTTAGACGTACTAAATCGATGTATTAGGTATATTTAATGTTATTTATATTCAAAGATATAAACTCGATTAATCATGATTGATGCATATAGCTCGTGAGGCTCATGATAATGTCAATCGTTAATGCAAGGGTTCGTGGTATATATAACTATGCCATGTGACAATCCGCTTGTTGTGGGTTATTGTTTTATAAATAAATATATATATATATATATATATATATATAGTCATCTTTTATTTAAATGGGTCGTCACTGAAAAAATTGTGACGTCCCACATTGCCTCGGCATGGAGATGTGCTTATATGTATACTTTCACCTTCAATAACAACAACGCGTTTAAAGCCGTGATGGTAATGATCCCATCAAAACTCCGCAGCTTAAGCGTGCTGCTGAGTAGTACCAGATGGGTGACCTCTGGGAAGTCCGATTCAGAGAGCCAAAGCGGACAATATTGTGTGTCATTGGGGTGGGATGTTACAAATGGTATCGAGCCATTCTTGACTGAGATGTGAGGGGGCGTGCATAAGCCCATGAAGGCCGCCAGTGAGGACGACAGGGTCCTAAGAGGGTGATGGCGTCCCACATTGCGGCATGGAGATGTGTTTATATGTATACTTCCACCTTCAATGACAACAAGCGTATTTTAAAGCCATGATGGTAATGATCCCATCGTAACTCCGGATTAAGCTTGCTTGCTGGAGTAATGTCGGGATGGGTGACCTCCGGAAGTCTGATTGAGGGGGAGCCAAAAGCGGACAATATTGTGTGTCATTGGGTGAGATGTTACAAAGTGGACACTAATACTCAGCTATTAGGGTTGACTTTCATAGTCGACGCATTAGTTGAGTATTAGCGTCCCACTTTAGAGTCGACGTAATAAGTTGCCCTTGATGAGTGAATTTCTTGTAGTGCTGTTTTATAGGTGGAATTCCTTCTTGGTAGGTGACACGAGACCATTGCTGCCTTGCTGGTTTTGGTATCAATAGTTTACAATTAATGGCACAAGAGAATTCTCAATAATTCTTCAAAACTCTAGAAATATACTAATGCACCTTCTTTGGGTTAGGACTAAAGGTTGTTCGACTTTTGGCTATTTTCAACAGCCCTAACTTTGTATTTAGTTTTCACATACAACTTATTATTCTTCATTGAGTTCGTGTAAAATAGAAAAAACCAACGAAAATGCGATAGACTGAGCAGTCAACGGCAAACTACGTACAAATGGAATGGACAAACATGATCGGCTTATTATAGGAAATGAAGAAACCTTAGGCATACTTGTATGGATGAACAAATAGGATCAACTTATAGGAATAATGATTTATTATATTTTAAATAAAGAAAATAAAATCATATTTTGCACATGAGTTGAATGACATCATGTCCTTTATTCTATATTATATATCACCACTTGTCTCAAGTAGGTTGCTTTGATTGGCATTGCACCATTGTAACAAACAATCGATGATGGCATCTAATTACTTGACCAATTATTCTTTATAAGGATTTATTAGCTGCAAAACAAAATAAAAACAAAAACCGATTTATAAGAATAAGATAGTGATGGGGCCAGGAAAGTAAAAGAAATAAAACTAAAAGGGAAAAGACATACTAGGTAAAATGCTTCCATACAATATATACCTACACAACCTAGTACAAATAGTGTTTGTTTTAGTTCACATAGGTTGGTGGAGGAGGAGGTGACTTCTTTGGAGGAGGAGGGTGACTTCTTTGGAGGAGGAGGGGGTGACTTATTTGGAGGAGGAGGGGTGACTTCTTTGGAGGAGGAGGGGGTGACCTATTTGGAGGAGGAGGGGTGACTTCTTTGGAGGAGGAGGGGGTGACTTCTTTGGAGGTGGGGTGGAGATGGAGATGGTGGTGGTGGTGATAGGGGAGTCTCGAGAAGGGGAGGAGGCGGGTTCTTTGGAGGAGGAGGCGAAGAGAGGCAGTGCAGTGGTGACGGAGATGGTGCTAGTGGTGGTGGGGAGGCTTGTTGTGTGGGGAGGAGGAGGAGGTGGGTTCTTTGGAGGAGGAGGCAAAGGAGACGGTGCAAGTGGTGACGGAGATGGTTCTAGTATTTGTTTTAGTGGTGGTGGTGGTGGTGGAGGCCTATTGTGTGGTTGAGGTGAGTTTTTGGGGAGGAGGTGACAAAGATGGTGGGGTGGTGGCGGAGATGGTGGTGGTGGTGGGGAGGCCTATTGTGTGGATGAGGCTTTTTTGGGGAGGAGGTGGCAGGAGCGGTGGGGGTGGTGACGGAGATGGTGGTGGTGGGGAGGCCTATTGTGTGGATGAGGTGAGTTCTTTGGGGGAGGTGGTGACAGAGACGGTGGGGGTGGTGACGGAGATGGTGGTGGAGGAGACCTCCTAGGCAGTGGGATTGGGAATGGTGGTAATGTTAATGGCGGCAGGGGTGGGAGTGTTATTGGAGGTAGTGGCGTGAATATTATCTTCTCGTCGGCTGCTACATTGGTAGCCAATAAGAACAATGCCAATGCATAGACGAGGTGAGGCCAAAGATTGGCCATTTCAAAGCAGCACGTACTGTAAATCCTAACAGTTGGCCACTTGTAATATTCCTTGAATACCTGTGAAATAACACTGAGAGAGGTCACAATTTATAAACCCATTCCTTCAATGAGTAAAGTGCATGAAACCTATAATCAGACTTTGAGGGGTCCGTAGTGGGCTTCCCATCGATAGAGTAGCCTTTAAGTGAATTATCTAGCTTTAATACTCTACATGGACAATGCAAGCAATATTACTAGCTAATATATGCATATATATCATCATCAGATCTTCACTAATTAAAGGAATTGTTTTTTTTTTTGGGGGTTGTGGGTGGGTTGTAAAATGCATGTAAAATATACTTTGAATTTCAGATTATTTATACTCATTAATTTCTATGTTTTGACCCGATGATATTTTGGTTCAGATACTTAAATGTAGAACATATTGACAAGAAACGTGCGTAGCCTGTGAGAGGAAGAGCTACGTACGCAAGGATACAGGAAGCCATGCACAGCACCGGGACTAGTCTGGCATTAGATTAGACAATATTGCGATTAATACGTACCAACGTGTGTGATTGAACTTGCAATTTTATGGAGAAAAAGCGCGACTTTAAAATCTGTGTCAAATTGCAGGTAAATAGTTGTTTTTTTAAAAATGCAGAGTTTTAAAAAGTTAAGTTGTGATTTTGAAGGTCATATTGCGTTTTCAAATTGTACATTTTAAAATTTTTATTTGAAATAATACTTTTTAAAATCACATACCCAAATGAATATAAATATTACGAGATCATTAATGGTCAGTAATTAAGAGAAACTTCACTTTTCACTCCTGATATTTTATTACATTTACAATCATACATACTTTTAAACTTTAAAAAGTATCAATTTCTTTTTCAAAAAAATAAAAAATAAAAGTATCAATTTAATGTACTTATTTAAGAGTATAATTACAAAAGCAATAAAAGATTTGAGATGATAACTAAAGTTTTTTCCGATAATTATCTTAAAAGCTTTAGCTTATTCATAAAAAATAATAATAATAAAAATACTGAGTAATACTTGTTGGAGTTTAAAAAACAAAGTATGAGGTTTAGGTTTAGCTTCTACTTTTGTGTCAAGTGTAGATGATACGTCCATAAAAACACAAAGCTATAAACCTGGTGGGAAATACTCCACCATTTCGGAGTGTTTGGAGGCGTCTGGGTGTTTATAACGGTGAAGGTCCTTAATGTGAGCGATGTTGAAACAAGTGGCTCATATTCTATTAAAGGCCCATTGGCTGTAATTAGTTTATGTGGGCCTGGGGAACAAATAAGTTGTGGGGGGTATTTTGGGATTTTCCAAAATACTTATAATTAGGGTTTGCCTATAAATATGTTATGTTGTAACCCTAAATGATTGAATAGAAATATATAGCCGCTCTCCTCGTGGACGTAGGCAAATTGTCAACCACGTTAAATCGGTGTGTCTCTCTCTTGATCTCTCTCTTTTAGATCTCATATATTGTTCATCATTATTGTGCGCGGTTACAACAATTGGTATCAGAGCCTAATCATACGATGGCTGGGATTGGCACATCTTCTGCAAAGTTCGACGTGATGAAGTTCGATGGATCCGGAAATTTCGGGTTATGGCAGAGACGTGTCAAGGATTTGTTGGTGCAACAAGGGATGGTGAAGGCGTTATATGGGTCAAAACCAGAAGGGATGGCGGACATAGATTGGAAGGAACTTGAGGCCAAGGCGGTGGCTACTATTCGGCTTTGTCTGGGAGATGACGTGATGTATCATGTCATGGACGAAGAATCTCCGGCGGCAGTTTGGTTGAAACTGGAAAGTCGGTATATGTCAAAGTCGTTGACGAACAAGCTCTATCTAAAGCAGCGGTTGTACGGCTTGAAGATGGCAGAGGGTTCAGATCTGAGCCAACACATCAACGTATTTAATCAGATAATCGGTGATTTGAAGAGGGTTGATGTGAAGTTCGAAGACGAAGACAAGGCGTTGATGCTGTTGAATTCACTCCCAAGTTCTTCTACATATGAGAATTTGGTTACAACTCTGACATGGGGGAAAGAGTCCTTGGAGTTAGAGGATGTTACAGGAGCCCTATTGGCTTTTCATCAAAGGAAGAAAAATATTGATGAAAATTCCCAAGGAGAAGGGCTAGTTGTAAAGGGTAACCATGACCGTGGAAGAAGCAATAACAGGGTGAGTCGAAGGCAAGAATTCTCGGTCAAAGTCCGTGGAGGAGGAAGGACATCAATTGTTTTAAGTGCGGAAAGAAAGGGCACATGAAGCGGACTGTCCAGATTTGGAAGAAGAAAAGGATGCGAGAATGAAGGTTCCTCAAAGTCTGCGAACGTAGTGGAAGTCAATTCAGACGATGCTGATGGTGATATGCTTTCTGTTGCATCTAATTCAGAGCAGCCTGTGGATTCTTGGATTCTGGACTCAGCATGTTCTTTTCACGTGACGCCCAACAGAGATTGGTTTGACACTCGATTAATTGTATAGTTACTATGGGTAATGGTGCACATTGCAAAATTACTGGCATAGGTAATATTAGAATTAAAATGTTTGATGGTGTGGTTAGAACGTTATGTGATGTTAGACATGTACCAGAAGTGGAAAAGAATTTAATTTCATTAGGCACCTTAGACTCAAACGGTTATGGTTATAAGTCTATAGGTGGAGTAATGAAGGTAACTAAGGGTGCGATGGTAGTGATGAAGGGATGATAAATTCAAAGAATATCTATAAACCGTTAGGAAGTACATTGTAGGTGGAATTGCCTCTGTAGAGTCTGAATCTGATTGTACTGTTTTGTGGCATATGCGGTTAGGTCATATGAGTGAACGGGGCATGTTAGAGCTTCATAAGAAAAATCTATTGAAGGGTGTCAAAACATGTAAACTTGACTTTTGTAAGTTCTGTGTTCTGGGGAAGCAGAATAGGGTACAATTCAAGACAGCCACACACAAGACAGAGGGTATTATGGACTATGTTCATTCGATGTATGGGGACCGGAGAACACGAGGAGGACATATGTATTTTGTCATCTTTATTGATGATTTTTCCAAAGGTTTGGGTGTACTTCGCGCACAAATCGTAAACGCTTGCCAAGTTCAAGTTGTGGAAAGTCAAGTGGAGAACCAGACTGAAGAAGGTTAAGTGCCTCGTGAGATAATGGCACGAGTACACAAACGATGAGTTCAGAGATTTTTGTGAGCAGCATGGTATAAAGAGACACTTCACGCAAGACACCTCAACAAAATGGTGTGGAAAGGATGAATAGGTCGATTGCGAGAGAGAGCAAGATGTCTCAAAGTTGAATGTTGGACTTGCAAAGATTTTTGGGCAGACGAAGCATTAGTATGGCATGCTACTTGATAAACAGTCACCAAGGGCAGACTAGATGGGAAAGTTGCAGAGGAGGTGTGGACAGTAATGAGGTAGATTACTCGTTTGAGAGTATTTGGTTGTCCAAATTATGTGCACATACCTAGTGAAGAACGGTCAAAACTTGATCCAAAGTCTAGACAGGTATCTTTCTGGATATGGGAAAGGGGTTAAAGGTTACAAGTTTTGGGATCCGACGGCAAACAAGGCGTGATCAAGAGAGACGTGGTATTTGATTAAAATTCCATGTTGAAAAGTACTGTGGTAAAGAGCGGTGCGAAAGCGTAAGCAAAGGATAAGGGTGTGGTGCAGGTGGAGTTAGAGACTCTGCAGGAGAGAACACTTCTCGTGGCAGAGACTTCTACTCAGAGTTGAGCAAAGATCACAAGATATAGCCACAGACCTAGACGCACTATCGGACCACCAATCGTGCACGGTTTTGAAGACATGATTTCTTATGCACTTGTTATTAGTAGCGAGATCCTACCACTTTTCAAGAGGTCAAATAGCCAAGAGAAGAGTAAATGGATGGGTGCTATGGAGAAATGGAGTCTTTGCATAAAAATCAGACATGGATTTGGTGGAGCTCCCAAAGAGAAAGAGGAAGATAGGGTGCAAATGGGTGTTCAAGAAAAAGGAAGCGATCGTAAAAAGGGGAGAAAAGTTCAAGGCTCGCTTAGTAGCAAAAGGTTATTCACAGCAGAAAGGGGTTGATTATGAAGAAATATTTTCCCAAAGGTCGTATATACTTCCATCGAGCAAGATATGCGTTGGTAGCCCATTATGACATGGCTTTGGAGCAAATGGATGTGAAGATGCTTTTCTTCATGGTGATTTGGAGGAGCAGATTTAAGGGTTGATCAACCCGACAGAGCACTTGGTCAGAATTGAAGAAGTCACTTTATGGGTCAAGCGGTCTCCAAGGCAAGTGGTATAAGCGATTTGACTCCTACATGATCAAGATTGGCTACAAGATGTGAGTATGACTGTAGTGTATATGAGGAGCCTTGATGATGGCTCATTTATTTTTCTCATTACTATATGTGGATGATATGCTTATTGCAGCAAAGAGTATAGTGGAGGTCAACAAACCAAGGTTTTGTTGAGTAGAGAATTTGACATGAAGGATTTGGGCGCAGCTAAGAAGATTCTTGGGATGGAGATTCGCAGGACAGAGATGCCAAGAGATTGTGGCTATCTCAAGCGGTTATGTAAAGAAGGTGTTGGAGAGGTTTAGCATGGAGAATGCAAACCGGTAAGTACACCTTTGGCGAATCACTTCCACTTGTCTACCTCGTTGTCCAAAGACAGAAGAAACCAAGACATGTCAAAGGTCCCATATGCCAGCAAAGGGGGGGTGTCCATGTATGCTATGGTATGTACCAGCCGATTTGGCTCATGCAAAGGAGCGTGGTGAGTAAGGCACATGGCAATCCGGGAAACAGCATTGGAATGCGCTTAAGTGGATTTTCAGATACTTGAAAGGTACTACAGATCACGGCATCACTTTTGTCGACAAAAGAGTGATTTGTCCCAGGGATATGTGGATGCATTATGCAGGGACTTGGATGATGTAAGATCGACCACGGGTTATGTGTTTACTCTTGCAGGAGGACCCATATGTTGGAAGTCTATGATCCACCACTGCTGCAATGTCCACGATCGAGGCAGTACATGGCTGAAGCGCAAAGGAAGCTTTATGGCTTATGTGGTTAGTCAAAGAGCCGGGTATTCAAAGAAGTTGGAGTTCCGTTGTATTGTGACTAAAGTGCCATTTACTTGGCAAAGAACTGTGTGTATCATGCGAGAACCAAGCACATTGATGTGAGGTTTCACAAGATCGTGGAATTGGTTGCTACAGTGAATTGTTACTTGAGAAGATTCACACTTCGAGAATGCATGGATATGTTGACGGTTTATTATCAGACAAGTTCAAGCATTGCTTGGACTTGATAAATGTATCCAGTGCTAGAAAGGAGAGGAGAGGAGGCAGCCCCAAACTTATCGGGCCTGTGGAGGCCCAATACTTGATTATCTTCAAAGAGGTGAATACTGCCAAGGTGGAGATTGTTGAAACAAGTGGCTCATATTCTATTAAAGGCCCATTGGGTGTAATTAGTTTATGTGGGCCTGGGAACAAATAAGTTGTGGGGGTATTTTGGGATTTTCAAAATACTTATAATTAGGGTTTGCCTATAAATATGTTATGTTGTAACCCTAAATGATTGAATAGAAATATATAGCCGCTCTCCTCGTGGACGTAGGCAAATTGCGAACCACGTTAAATGTGTGTCTCTCTCTCTTGATCTCTCTTTAGATCTCATATATTGTTCATCATTATTCGGTTACAACAGAAGCAAAGTAAAAAGGATACTTTTCATACAACTAGCTATTTATCCAAATTTAACATATATAGTTAATTTGAATGGAGTAGTCCACATCCACGTTGTTAGCTAGAATAAATATATAGTTAATTTGAATGGAGTAGTCCACATCCACGTTGTTAGCTAGAACAAAATATATATATGACAACGTGGATGTGGACTACTCCATTCAAATTAACTATATATGTTAAATTTGGATAAATAGCTAGTTGTAAAAAGTATCCTTTTACTTTCGTTTATAATTGATTGTTACGCACATTGACCAACCCCAAGACCTTGGCCAGTTATAAACACCCGTATGACGGTATGAGTACACCTCCAAAAACCTAGCATGCATATATATATATATATATGTGTGTGTGTGGGGGGGAATAGGATCCTCTCCATTTCAAATGAAATGGAGAATATCTATTTAGTGTAAAATGATGGGTAATATTGTATAGTCCTTCAACTTTAATTTTAAGACAATACTACTTTATTTTACACTAAATGGATATTATACATTTCATTTGAAATGGAGATGATCATGTTCCATATGTATGTGTGTTAGCTTTTGAAGTAAATGATGATTTGAGATGGTATATTAAGTTTCACTTATTAACATATATAAAAGGAAAAATTACACTTTACTGGCCCAAAGTTTGGGAAGATTTTTTATTGGACCTCTAATGTTTTAATTTTTGCAATGCAACCCCCCAAAAAATTCCAAATTTTGTAATTGACCATTCTAACTTTTTTTTTTTTTTTTCTAAATGCCCCATCCCAATTTAAAAAAAAAAATTAAGAGGTAGCTGGTCTGAAGTGGCCAAAGCCACCTATGCCCAACTGGAGTGGCCGGCCACCCCTTAATTTTATTTTATACTTGGGATGGAGGCATTTTGGAAAAATAAAAAAAAAAGTCAAAATGGTTTAATTGCAAAATTTGAAAGTTTGGGAGTGCATTGCAAAAATTAAAATATTAGAGATTAAATTGAAAATGGTCCCAAACTTGGGTCAAGTGTATAGTTTTTCCTATATAAAACTTGGTCAGCTCATAATTAAGTAAAGAGAGTGTTCTTAATTTTGGAAACAGAACCATTGAAAATATTTGTTTGCAAGCCAGTTTGCTTTTGGTCTCTAAAAACAGTTTTAAAAATACTTTATTAAAACAAAACATAAACATAAAGTAGACTGATGAGTACTCAAGATTTCTTGTCATAGAAATGATTTAAGTTTTTAACTGGTAATATATACATAGCGGTGAGAGTTTAGAGTCCGTAACCTCATTCTTTATTATGGAGTCGAGTGTCTTAATTTACACATGAAAAACAAGAGAGATTTTCACATATATATTCTGTGTGTACGCGTAAAAGCGATAGATTATAGAAAGATCATGGATATGACTTTTATCACCTTTTACTTCTCTCACGCCTTTTTTTCCCATACAACGTAGAACAAAAATTAGCCATGCATCCTTAAGAGATAGTTTAATTGATTGAGATTATGTTTAATGAAATAGAGGTTACTAAATCAATCTCCTCTTTTTTTTTGTGCGGATATAAAATAAAATTATCCACACACAATGGTTGCGTGGACATGTCAAAAAAAAAAAAAAAATTATTATGCAAGCGTTTTGCACTCGATCAATAGGTATTATTTGCTGCATTCATTTGCTTTAATTTTTTGGACCGCCAATTAATGGGCGCCATTATTTGCTAGTTGCTCGATTTGCAACTTGCTCATATCCACCATTAATGGATACAACTGCCAATAGATATCAAATATAAATAAGGCAATTTATCATCAAAGTTGACATCTATGAGCTACGTACATAGAGAACCTTTAAGAATTCTAGGGGATCCAGCGTACTAATACCGACCGTGGCCATAGATATATAGGTTTCACTCTATCAAGTCTTAATTTCTCTTTTTGGATGAACATAACGGATGCTGTCGAAAGTTGAAAACCCTCCATTATTGATGTAAACACAAATTTATAAAAGTGATTGAAACAAGTAATATTAGAAGTTTCTCTTGCATTTCTCTAAGAATAATGTGACTTTTAAAATTACCGTTGAACTAGTAATTGATCACTATTGAATTTTGGTCAAGTGATGATTTTAAAAGTCATCTTATTTTTGGAGGAACATAAAAAAAACTTTTAGAATTACTCGACCGAAACATGTACAAATATACAGAAAAAAAAAAATGGGAATGAACATTAAAACACCATGGGTCGGCCGCCGGATTTTTTTAAATCCCTAAAAGGTTTTTTTTTTTTTTGACAATTTACTCCCTAAGTAACAATAAAATTCAATTAATCAAATTTTGTTAACTACCGTTAGTCTAGGTCAAAACACATCGTTTTGACCCATTAAAATATTAATTTTTTTAAAATTAAATTTTAAAAATTAAATATAAAAATTAAAAGAGAGAGAGAGAGAGAATGCAGGTGGCCGAACCAACTCCATGGCCTAAGGGGGTGGTTCAGCCACCCAAAAGCCAAAACCCTTTTTTTTCCTTTTCTTTTTTGCCTTTTGGGGTGTGAACCACCCCTTGAACAAGATGGCTCGGCCACCCCATATGAGTCTAGGGGTGGCCAAGCCACCACCATGGCCTAAGGGTGTGGTCCGGCCAACCCCATAAACCAAAGCCCATTCTTTTTTTTTTTTTTTTTTGGTGGCCTTTCGGG
The DNA here is from genome assembly GCA_013348765.1 of Carpinus viminea. Classification (NCBI taxonomy): domain Eukaryota; kingdom Viridiplantae; phylum Streptophyta; class Magnoliopsida; order Fagales; family Betulaceae; genus Carpinus; species Carpinus viminea. The sequence continues at coordinate 51,169,358 of CP054668.1, read as the reverse complement.
GTGGCGACCACCTTGGCCATGGGGTGGTTCGACCACCCCTAGACCATGGCCTAAGAGGGAGGTCCGCCAACCCATAAGCCAAACCCACCCCACCCCCTTTTTCGTGGCCTTTGGGGTGGCCAAAAGTGGCAAAGCTAGGAGTAAATCTTTGGAGGTGCCGTTGTTTTTGTTATTATTATTGTTATTATTATATATGATAAAGACAATTTAAAATAGAAATGAAATGTTTTATTACACAATGTGTGTAAGAAAAATAATATCGGAAAAACTTAATAAATATGTGTCAATATTGATATGATAGTAAGATAACACATAAGTACTAAAAAAAATTAATAATAAAATTAAAAAAAAAAAAAAGGTTAAAGTCGTGCAAAGCCTAAAAGCAGATGGTGACAAATTTTTTTTCTTAAAAACCCTTTTACAATTCAACCCATTTAGAGCACCCATAACAGCCTCACTAAATCTATTTTTTGGTTAATTGGTAAGGCAATTTAATTAAAATGGCTTAAATGACCACTTTTCAGCATCACCAGTTTAACAAAAAATTTGGTGATGTGAATAATACTCATCAAACTTCAAATTTACTATTCACTCACCTATTCATTAAACAACTCATTTTTCTCTCTTATTTTTTGCTTTTCATTTCTCTCTCTTCCTTTAATAGTTACAAAAGAATAAACAAATCTTTGAAAATAATATTTAAATGAAATAGTGAAAATAAATTGTTAAAATAGTGAGGCTGCTGGGATGCTCTAAAAAAATAAGTTGTTCAAATAACTAAAAATATACTACTTTTGGTTATTTTGGTGAGACTACTAGGAATGCTCTTAAAAAACTACAAATTTTTCATACTAAAAACACACAACTTTGAATGCAAAGCCTAAAAACACATAGTCTCTCTTTAGTGGCTGCCAACTATTTTTTCAGTAGCTTGTTTGGATTGCTATCACTTGACATGTGGTCATGGAAATATGAGCTTCTCAAGACTTCTGTTGCCATTCCACTTTCCCAAATTCAATCTTCCAGCAACTTCTATCCCAATTTAGACATAGTCATTGGCTATGTTGTATACCTCTTACAGAAATTACAAGAAAAATAGAGATGAAAGAGAGAGGCTGACTAAGAGGAAAAGAAGAAGTTTTTTTTTTTTTTTTTTTGAGGTGCTATGTGGAACTTGATAGAAGGAAAAAAAAATAAAAAAAATAAAAAAAATAAAAAATAATAATAATTTAATGTTTGGGTTTGTGGCTCCACCACCGGTGGTCAGCCACTCTTGCATTCTCTTTCTTTTTTAATTTTTTAATTTTTAGATTTAATTTTAAAAATTAAGTTTTTTAAAAATTAATATTTTAATGGGTCAAAACAGTGTGTTTTGACCCACATTGTTTTGATCCAAACTAACGGCAGTTAACCAAATTTTGACGGTGGGGATTTTATTGTGATTTCGATTTATTCAGGAAGTAAATTGTCAAAAAAAAAAAAAAACTTAGGGATTTAAAAAAATCCGGCTGCTGATCCAAGATGTTTTAATGTAATTTCCCAAAAAAAACTTAAAATTAACAAAAATAAATAAATAAAGGAAATTCTCATTGTAGTCCAAGTAATTCCCCTTTCATGTGTATAAGTCTTAAATAATGGTTCTCTCTCCAAGCGTATTGAAGGAATTATTTCATTCTTGTGTAGGCTGCTGATAGCGAATCTCCCTGCACCAACGAAATGGATCTCCCTACACCAATAGTACGAACGTCTACTTTCCTTAACAACTATTGAAAGCACACTACCTCGGAACTCCAATCTCATATAAGGGGTTTTTTCAGAACTTGGTGATTGTGAGATGGATTACTTATACCTTATTTCATGAATATTGCTTCTTGTTTTAGAAGACTGACTTCTCAAGAAAAATCCTATCGGCCCACAAGACAAGTTTTTAGTTTTCAAAAGTTTGATCAACACATTAATCAATCAAAGAAATCATGGGACTATTAGAGGGATTAGATATTACATACTAACAAACCTCTAAGGCTCGATTGATAAGAAAGCCCAATGAGGCCTAAAAGATGTAAATACCAGCCTAGTGGAAGGCCCAAGCACTCACTAAGGCTACCACGCTGAGGCACTCCATATATCCACCACCTATAGACCTCACCTAGGAGACTACCTTACTCCTTTTTTTTAATTTTTATTGGCTTTACTTTCTCTCAACTGGGTTTATTATTGACTTGGGTTCGGTCACTGAACTGGCAGGACTTTTGACGACTCTTCCATGTTTTATAGGTGGAGTTACTTCTTGGAAGGTGGCACGAGACCATTATTGCCTTCTTGTTTTTTGTATCAATAGTGTACAAGTAATGGCACAAGAGAATTCTCTATAATTTTTCAAAACAAGTCAATATACTAATGTACCCCGGCCCCTTCTTCGGGTTAGGATTAAAGGTTGTTTGACTTTTGGGCTATTTTCAACAGCCCTAACTTTGTATTTAGTTTTTCCATACAACTCATTATTCTTCATTGAGTTCATGAAAATTATGTAAAATAGAAAAGCAACTGAAAATGCAAGAGACGGAGAGAGTCAACGGCTTAAAATACGTACAAATGGAATGGACGAACATGATCCAGCCGGCTTATTACAGGAAATAAAGGAAACCTTAAGCATACTAGCTTGTATGGATGAACAAATAGGGTCAACTTAAGGAAATCACAAATTTATTATATCTTAAATAAAGAAAATAAAATCATATTTTGCACGTGAGCTGAATGACATCATGTCCTTAATTTATTCTATATTATATATGCCCACTTGTCTCAAGTAGGTTGCTTTGATTGACATTGCACCATTGTAATAAACAACCCCTGACGATGGCATCCGATTACTTCAGCACCAATTATACTTTTATGGCTTTATGAGCTGCACAAGAAACAAAACAAATTAAGAAAATATACGAATCATAAGAATAAGATGATGATAGGGCTTGGAAAGTAAAAGAAATAAAAGTAAAAGGAAAAGACATACTAGGCAAAATGCTTCCATACAATATATACCTACACAACCTAGTAAGGAGGTGGGATCTTTGAAGAGGAAGGTGAAGGAGACAGTGAGGGTGGTGACTGAGAGGGTGTTGGTGGTGGGGAAGGCCTGTTGTGTGGAGGAGGAGGAGGTGAACGAGATGGTACGGGTGGTGATGAAGATGGTGGTGGTGGCGAGGAGGCCTGTTGTGAGGAGGAGGAGGACGAGGAGGCCATGGTGTGGTTGGTGGCAGAGATGATGGCCAATTGCAGCCGGTTTAGTAAATGTCCATTCCTTGAAGGAGTAAAGTGCATGAAACCTCTCACTAACCTATAAACTAACTTTTATTTAGAAAAAAAAAAAAAAAAGAGTAGCCTTTAAATGAATTATCTAGCTTTAATAGTCATGGACAATGCAAGCAATATTCCTAGCTAATATATATATATAGAAAAAATTCGTAGGTCTAACTCATCTTATAATTAAACCGATTTTATAGGAAAGTGTTAAGAAAGTAAAGGATTTTCAATTTTCACACCATTAACTAGATTAGGTATTAATACTTTTGTTGTCCATAAAGAATGTTGAATTATTCCTCAACACCCTCCCTTACATGTAGATCAGTATTTTTTTCGGTCTTTGTCACAAGGTAAATAGTGTGGACCTCATTCGTCATGCTGTAGGCTTTGATACCATGAAGAAATTCGTGACCGCAACTCATCTTATAAAACCGGTTCAATAAGAGAGTTGTTATTCTTTATAAATATGCCCAAGATCTTATCCACAGACAATGTGAAATTATTTCTCAACATATATATCATCATCAGATCTTCACTAAAGGAATTGAAGATTTTTTTTTTATTTTTGGGTAAAATGCATGTAAATCTAGTTTGAATTTCAGATTATTTATACTCATTTATATGTTTTGACCCAATGATATTTTAGTTAAAATACTTAAATGTTGAACGCACATTTTGACAAGAAACGTGCGCACTCAGCTGTGAGAGAGAGCTACGTACGCAAGGATACAGTAACCCATGCACGGCACCGAGACTAGTCTGGCATTAGATTAGACAATATTGCAATTAGTACTTACGCAAGTGTGTGTTTGACTATGCAATTTTACAGATAAAAAATGTAATTTTAAATTAAATTGTAAAAATTGATTGTTTTGGATTACATTTAAAAATTGTAATTTGTAAACATAGAAAATCTACATTTAAAATCATAGGTAAATAGGTGCTTTTTCCAAAACGACTGTTTTAAAAAGGCTAAATTATGATTTTGAAAGCCAAACTGTTTTCAAATTGTACATTTTAAAATCTTTATTTTAAATAACACTTTTAAAATCGCAATCCAAACGAATATGAATATTAAGGATCAATTATCAATAATTAGTAAAAATTTCACTTACCCCTAATATTTCATTACATTTTACAATTGTACGACCTTTAAACTTCAAAAAATATAAATTTAGTGTATTTATTTTTCAACTTCACCCTTCTGTTAAGATATGTACTACATTGACACTTTTTAATGTTAAAGAATATAATTACAAAAGTGATGAATCAGGGATGATAACTAAAGTTTTTTTTCTGATAATCATCTTAAAAGATTTAGCTTATTCATAAAAAAACAAAAAATACTGAGTAATACTTTTGGAGTTTAAAAGTATGAGTTTTAGGTTTAATTAGCTTTCTACTTTTGAGACAACTTTAGATGATACGTCCATAAAAACACAAAACTATAAATCTGGAGGTGGCCCTGGTGGGAAATACTCCACGATATAACTGGTGAAGGTCATTAATTAATGTGCGTAGCAACAATTAATAAACAAAAGTGAAAAGGATACTTTTCATACAACTTGCAATTTATCCAATTTATTTATAAGGATAACTTAATTCGCTATAGATCAAGCCTAATAAAGTGGAGGTCATTAATTTAAATTTTTTCTTCCTCTTTGTGTAGACATGTTAAAAAAATGATTAATTTGAATGGAGTAGTCCATATCCACGTTGCTTAGCTAGAACAAAAATTTAATGATTGTATATATATATATTTGTTAGTTTTAAGTAAATGATGATTTGAGATGGCATATTAAGCCTCACTTATTGAGATATATAAAACTTGATCAGCTCATAATTAAGTAAGAGAGAGTGTTCTTAATTTTGGAAACAAAACCATTGAAAATATTTGTTTGCAAGCCGGCCAGTTTGCTTTTGTTCTCTAAAAACAGTCTTTAAAAACTACTTTATTAAAACAAAAACAAAAATAGACCGATGAGTACTCATGATGTCTTGTCATAGAAATGATTTAAGTTTTTAACTGGTAACATATACATAGCCAGTGAGAGTTTAGAGTCCGAGTCCGTAACCTCATTCTTTATTATGGAGTGTAAATACTAATTGATTAATTAGGATAAGTTGTTTGGTGATCATCAGCAGAAAAACTATTTCAAGTACTACACTAACTGGTGAGGGCTTTATTTTGTATGAAAATGTTTTGACATGGTGATGGTCGTATAGAAGCATTGAATTTTAAAGAATATATATTATTTAAACCAGATCGATATGAATATATACTGATGTTATATATGTTTTATACCAGATTAGATAAAAATATCTGTCGCGTCAATGATTATTAGATTGCTTAATCATTTTGTGTATAATATGTGTAGTTTTCATACTATATAATTGGACTGTCATATATACGATAACAATATCTATGTTAAAAATGTCTCTAAGAGGTAGTTCAATCAGTTGAAATCACGCCTCATAAAGCAAAGGTCACTAGTTCGAATCCCCCCTCCTCCCTCTTGTGTGGACATGTAAAAAATATATATATCTATGTTAAAAATGTTCACGGACGATGTAAAGTTGACATGTGTAAGCTTCTGAGATCAATGCTAGCGACGAAATGATTTTTTTTTTTTTAAGAATTAGAAGCCTGGAGAAGCTTTTGAATTGGTTAATTTATATATGGAGTCAAGAATGCTTTGATTTTTTTTTTTTATGAATATAAAAACTATTTATATGTTTTTCATTAAATAAGAGTCCTTGGAAATTAAACGATTTGATTAGAATATTTTATAATTAAATTAGTCTTGTTTCTGTTTCTATGAGTTACGTACTCGGCAAACTCATAAGCATATATTAATCTATAATTAATGTATTAATAGACACGCAGAGAGAGAGAGAGAGAGAGTCAACGACTTAATTAACCACAAATGGATTAATGAACAGAAATGGTCCAATTAAAGAAATTAAAGAAAATACACCTTTAGGCTTTAGCATATGTACGTCCACGAATGAACAAATATGGTCCAATTAACAAATAAAAAACTTATAAATCAACTCAAGAAAATAAATCTTCTTTTGCGAAAGCAATGCATTGCAATATCCTTAATCCCTTCTTTCTGTCATGCCCGTCTGTCTCAAAGGATTGTTTTGATTGACATTGAACGGTGCAATATATTAAACAAACCCAGATGGCAGTATCTGATCTTTCACCATCGTTTATTCTTTTCATCAACACATAAACTGCAAAATAAAATAGTACAAATCATGATATATAACAAAATAATGGTGGTATATTAAAGCAAAGACAAATAAAATACGACAAGGTATAAATATTAAAGAAAATGCTTCCATGTAATATACTCACGTAATTTGAATGAAATATAGATCGGTTTAGTAAACAACATGGAGATGGGGAGGTGGTGAGTTGTAAACATATGGAGGAGGTGGTGATGGAGATGGTGGAGGTGGAGGTGGTGATTTATAAATGTCGGAGGGGTGGTGATGGTGATGGAGGAGGAGACTTGTAGACATAAGGAGGAGGAGGTGATGGAGATGGGGAGGTGGTGAGTTGTAAACATATGGAGGAGGTGGTGATTTATAAATGTAAGGAGGAGGTGGTGATGGTGATGGAGGAGGAGGAGACTTGTAGACATAAGGAGGAGGAGGTGATGGAGATGGGGAGGTGGTGAGTTGTAAACATATGGAGGAGGTGGTGATGGAGATGGGGAGGAGGTGACTTGTAGACATAGGGGAGGAGGCGATGGAGATGGCGGAGGTGGTGACTTGTAAACGTAAGGAGGAGGAGGTGATGAAGATGGGGAGGTGGTGATTTATAAACATAGGGAGGAGGAGGTGGCGGAGATGGTGGCGGTGGTGATTTATAAACATAGGGAGGAGGAGGTGACAAAGATGGTGGTGGTGGTGATTTATAAACAGAGGGAGGAGGTGGAGATGGAGATGGGGAGGTGGTGATTTATAAATGTAAGGAGGGAGGTGATGGTGATGGTGATGGAGGAGGAGGTGACTTGTAGACATAGGGAGGAGGTGGGGACGGAGATGGTGGAGGCGGTGACTTATAGGCATAGGGAGGAGATGGCGATGGAGATGGTGGAGGTGGTGACTTGTAAACATAAGGAGGAGGTGACTTGTAGACATAGGGAGGAGGTGATGAGGAAGATGGCAGTGGTGGTGACTTGTAAATATAAGGTGGTAGAGGGATGGTGAGGGTGGTGGTGGTGACTTATAGATGTAAAGAGGAGGAGGATATGGTGATGGTGGTGGGGAGACTTATAGTAGTCATATGGCGGTGGGGGAGACTTTTGTGGCGTGGAGGTATTGGGTAATGGAATTTTGGTGGTGGTGATTTGTAATAGTAAGGAGGTGGTTGGGGTGAGTTATCATAGTAATATGGTGGCAAAGGGGAGACTTCTTGTGGTGTGGAGGTAATGGAATTTTGGTGGTGGTGATTTGTAATAGTAAGGAGGTGGTGGAGGAGACTCATAAATGTAAGACAGCGGAGGTGGAGATGCATAAATGTAAGGCTTCTCATCAGCTGCAACATTGGTGACCAATAAGAATAATGCCAATACATAGACCAAGTGAGGCCAAAGATTGGCCATTTTTTAGCAACACTGGAAACTCCCCTTAGTTTAGGTGACTTCTGTGCCTAGAAGATTTAGACTACTTGTGATTGAGCACTCACAAGAGTCTCACAGTTTATATAGCCATCCCCTCAATGAGTAGAGCATTTGTTTAAGAGTATAAGATGCTTCCAACCTCTAACCAATCAATAATTTAGGTTTGAAATGTTCCTTTCTTTTTTTTTTCCTAATTAAATTCAATGAGATCTGAGTGCGCCAGCTTAATGGGTCGTGTGCTTATATGCCTTGAAATAGTCCAGCAATGCAATCTCCATATATATATATATATATATATTGACAATGATTTAAAGTCAGCTAATTAACATTAATCCTATGACTATTTCAAGACAATTACCAGTTCTTTGGCTTCACAGCTGTTCACTGCCGACAATGGTTAGTTTATTTTGTATTAATGATTAGAGAAATGAAGAGTCATTTTAGAAGCAATTTGTAGAAGATAACCGCGTGATGAGGTATGAAACTTTGAAATCTTTGCCAAATAGTCTTTCATATGACTCGTTTTGAAATCTATGCCAAATAATCGAGTTGTAATGCACATGATTTTGATATCGGTAACCGTTTCTTTATATATAGATTATATAGACATAGGGAAGGGAGTCGTTTTTAAACAAAGTTGCGAAAAGTAATCCATTCGAGCATCCATTTTTAAAAAAAATGGCAATTTAAAAAAACGCAAATTCACATTTCCTAGCAACAGGCAACTGGTGCGTTTTCTAAAAGTGCACTCATTTATAATGCTTAACTGCGACTCTAAAAATCTTGTTTTCATTAATTATGTTTTGAAACTTATAAACCTAAACGGATACTAGGAAAACAAATTCGTCATGGGAATTGAGGGGTTATACTTGCGCATAACAAAAACATATTTTGAGTAGGATATTTATTTCAAAGTCAATGTGAAGAATTAGTTCAAAAAAAAAAAAAAGTGGTCATGGTGATAGCATGTTACGAATTGATTACATTATCAATATTTGGAGTGAAATGGTCATGGTAGTAGGATGTTACAAATTGATTACGTTATCGCCATCAGAATGAAATGGTCAAGTACGTAACATTATATATTATGTTAGGCATTTGAAATTTATTTATTTATTTATTTATTTTCTTTCTAAGCAAAAAGGTTGGAGGAGGAGACTAATTGTGGATATTCTACCTAGGCGTGACCATAATAATACCAACCCGCGGGAGGACTGCTCAGGAAGAACCTAGATGGTAAAAACCGCAGGTGCACCCTCAAGACCAGCCAAACTATAGCTTAACTGTCCACCCCACTAGGACATCAATGGAAACCAAAGTAATTTATAAAATTAATTTTTCTCATTGAGCTAGGTGTTATTTCGAAGGAGAGTGCAGGTTGAAGCTTCAACGATATTAAGGGCCTGCATAATAAGACTTTATTATTATTATTAAAGGAGAGTCAAAGGCTTCAAAATGAGATTTCTTCCTCGTTCTTTGCATCTGTTATCTTGATATATTCTCCATATGTCCAAACGTGGAATTTATTTTTTATTTTATTTAAAAGTAACTGTAGATCGAATATTGAAACTTTTAGAGGGCATAGTCAATTCTGTAGATTATGAAAATTAATTGTCTAAAAGTCCCATGAAAATGAAACTTCATTGACCCCTCTAAAATCTCCTTTTAATAAAAGGCACCAGCTGCAGTTGGAGAAAATGGACAAGCAAGAGATTCTAAATGAGTTCATGGAATTATTTCTATTATTACATATTCTCAGGTCAGGCAGGACATAGTAGCATTAACTTGCTTTTTCTATAATACAGAAAAAAAAAAAAAAAAAAAAAAAAAAAAACAGCCTGCTTGACTTTATTGACTTGTCCCTATAATAACTGCTTGTAATTACATTTTGCACCATGCTAACATGAGAGTAACCATTTTTTTTTTTTTTACTTTAGAACTTGTTAGTTGTTGCAAGAAGGGTGTCCTCCCTTCCTTTGCCTTGTCTAACAGAGGTATGGCTAAAACTACAGAAACTGTAGAGTGAAATTTTCAACTTTCAGGATATGCCAATAATGCAAATGTGGATCAAACACTGAGCTTTGGGTGGAAATCAGAGCTAATCAAAGGTGTGATGAACTCATCCAAACAAGCCATTCGGATGCGTTCAGGTGTTGCTGGATTATCCAGAGGAAACCAGTCATTAGAACCCACTTCAGATCTTGCTGCCATAATGGCATCTTTGATGGCAAAAAAGACAGCAGAGGCCAGAAAGAAGGGAGGCTCTCCAACAGCTTTAGATGAATGGATAGCCTTCACATTTGGATGACCCTGTCAAATTAGTAAAGAAACACATAAGCCAGAGAAGTAAAAACATAGATTTAATTGAGTATCTGCAGCTAACTCGAAAAACCGCAGTTCGTACCAGCAAAGATAATATGATATACTTAAACTTACCAAATGGGACTCATCATTTAAGAAACCCCCTCAGATATGCGCAACAGAATTTCATTCCTATGCCATTATGTTGTTGCTTTATTAGGTTTGACAGAGGCATGGCAAAACTAATTGATTAACTTGGCTAGAAATGTATGTCAGAAGAGCCATATTGGTACAATCATGGAAAGCATAGGCCAGTAAAGATTTTTTGTACTTGAAACATTTCGACAGTTATGGAATTTTGATATGTGAAGCCCAAATGATACCTCAGGAGGCAATGCATACATGGTTTGGAGGCTATGTGACAAGCAGTTGCCGTAGTTGATTTAGGGTACTTGCATAATTAACCCAATGTTTCATAATATGCCAAGGAATGTTTTCTTGAGTTTCAAACCAGTTTACTATGTATTTATTTGGATTTTTCCATTTTGGCTAAATTAAATGTTCTAGTTGGTTTATATAGCTAAATTACACAGGATTGACATAAAAGTTGATTGCTCAGGGAATTGAGTGCTCCAATTTATTGAAACTTATTTTTCTCTCTTCCACTCTTCTTTCTTTCAATGACTGTCATTGCTCCATTGGTTTTAAAAGATTCAACAAAATGGATAATCAAAACATCACAAAATCATTTTACATATATGGTTTTTCTTTTTCCCACCTTATACATCCCTAAAGTGAGATAATTAATTGCATGCTTACATTATGGCCTAAAACCATATCTTCTTCTTTCTCTATAATGGGATAGCTCAAGTACAATACATATTTGTGTTTTTTCACATCATATAAGAGTGGGGGTTCTCAACACTTACTTTAATTGACGATATTATTTCTAATTATGTTTTTCGCTTTCAACCTAATCTCCAGGTTTGCATAGACTCTTTGGATAATAGAGATAATTCCATATCAAAACAACCAACCATAAAGGTATATTCAGTTATTTGGAACATTAGGATGCAACCCCACCCCCATCCCCACTCCTGCACACCTTTTGACAAAGGTAATTGAGAAGCAATTAGTTGAGTGTACCTTCAGAAGTGCAACATTGAACTTGAAGGGGACATCATTCATAGAAGGAATTTTGTAACTTCCAGGCCCGCATGTGTAAAGGCAGCCAGGTGGGATCCACTTATGAGCTGCATCTCCCCACTTTAGCTCTTCTAGGGCCACCCAACCTACACCTTGTATAAAGGCTCCTTCAATCTGTTAGAATATCAAAGCATGCACCAAATCAGGAGAAGATAATGTGATTCAAAGATGTACTAATCCAAATTTTTTATTTTTCTAAAAAAATTATTAGTAATAAATTTAAAAAGAAAGTTAAAATTTGCAGGTCCTGCATAAAGGTGCCATAATAACTTGACACCTTAGAATAAAGGAGAAAATGAAAAAGGAAATTATAACTTTAGAGAGAGAAGAAAAAGAAGAGTCAAAAGAAAAGAACCTGTCCAACATCAATTGCTGGATTGAGAGAATATCCGAGATCCAAGAAAATGTTTGCTGCCCTTGTGTGAAAATCTCCAGTCAATGTGTCAATTTCAACCTCCGCAAACGCAGCACCATATGTGAAGTACTTGAATGGGTCTCCTTGACCAGTACTCCAATCAAAGCCAATTTCAGGTGTAATATAGAATCCATGTCCTGAAAGATCTATTCGCTCCATGTAGCATGCATTTGCCAGCTGGGAATAATTGAAAACAACAAAGTTCTCATCTTTATAAAATTTCCCACAAAATGGAAGGAGGCCAGTATAAAACCTTACTTGGAAGCTATACAACATGGATTCTTTAGTCACAACGGATCTATGTCTTCTAAAGCTACTGAAATAAAGGAGCATATAGTGCAATTCTACAATCAATTGCATTCTGAAGAGTATACTTGGCGACCAAATGTTAGTTTTGGCATGATGTGTGGTGTGAGGATAGTCCGTTGAAGATATCTTATCTGGATTTGTTCAGTATTGCACAAAGAAAGGATGCATGGGTGGCAAATAACTTGCAGTTTTGAGAAAGGACTATTCATTGGATTTTTTCGAGACCAGTTAAGGATCGGAAGGTAGAGGTGGTATTATCTTTCTTTTGAGTCTTTTAGACTAAGACAAGGAGATAAGGATAGAATAGGATGGAGTCCTTCCAAAAGGAGCAAGTTTGAATTGAAATAGTTTTATCAAGTGTCAATTAGTCCGAATGGATCCCCTTTTCCTTGGAAGAGTATATGGATAGTCAAGGCTCCCTCGCTGGGTGGCTTTTTTGTGTGGACTCCTTAAGGAAAATATTAGTGCCGGATAATTTGAGAAAGAGGAATGTTGTGGTGATTGAGTGGTGTTGCACGTACAAAAAGAGTGGGGAGTCCATTGATCACTTACTAATTTATTGTGGAGTAGCCAGAGAGTTATAGAATTCCATTCTTAATCTGCCTAGAGATGGGTGATTGATTTGTTGGTCAGTTGTGAAGGACAAGTAGGACGTGGTAGAGTTATGGAAGTATGTAGGTTGACTCCATTGTGTTTAATGTAGTGCCTTTGGCAAGAGGGGAATGCTCCGAGCTTTGAAGATTTAGATATGTTCAACACTTTCTGTACTTGGATATTTGCACATTATAGTTTTCTTGTCTTTAGTTTTGAAGATTTTTTGAATTTGTGTTATCTTTTTCTTCAAATTATGAGTTCTCTTATATACTCCATGTGTATTAGGGTTGCGCCCCTTTGTACTTATTTAATGATATTTAAATTACTTACTAAAAATATATATATATATATAGTTGCAGGAATTCCAACAAATATTTTTTTATACATAACAAACTCAAACTTACTTTTTTCTTAACCTCACTATTTATAATAAAACACAGGAGAAGAATATTATACATCAAAGATATCATTCACATCAAATACTCTGTTCTTTTCATTAACCATTTCTTTGTTGCTCTTGGAAGAAAAGGAACTTATCCATTCTATAAAAAGAAACAGATCATACACTTGACGATTGGATCATTCAAGGATCAAGGTGCAGTAATTTTATGTAAAATTATGAAAATGAAGGTACCTCAGCAAACGAGCTGAAATTATTTTGTGTAGAAATGGGCTCCATTCTTGCCTTTATTTGCTCACATGCATCCAAAACTGCATATCCATACATATCAGAACTTGCAGAAGCAGCTGTCGGTGATGAATTGGGAACCTGACTCAGTACCACCATGGAAACAAAATGAATATATGATTGTTTCTGTATACAATATATGTATTTATGCATGAAGCATAAAAGAATTCAAGACTATATTTAATTCTAAAGCAATTCATGATCTATTTCAGTTCACATGCAGAATCTTGTAAGAATAAATTCCTTCCACTTAAAATAATGTTATTAAATGGTTCTACAGAGACTGATGACAGAAAACATATCTTGTAACAAAACTGCCAATACAGAGCATCAGAATCTATTAGAAAGCACAAACACATTTTCCTTTTGAATTGTTCTGAAAAATAGAAGCAAGTGGAAGGGGCATCCTCTCTTAAAATGGTGCAGCTCTCTATGTCTGATAGGCATATGGAATTCCTATATGTTTGATTCCATCATCATCTCACATACGTCAAGGCTTTCTATATATACAAGGAAAAGTATTATACATTTGTGCCATTGTATTCAACATTTCTAATACTTAGCTAACAGGAACAGCCAGGCAATGTCCCACCAGTAATACCAAGGAAGTTTTCCACATAATGTGCTCAACAGTAAATTACTCTACAAGAAACAGGATGTAAAACTTTTTAACAAAAGGGCGCTGATTACCTTGTCAGTACTTGTCTCTGATATAAAGACAGAACTGAGAGGGATATTGAAGGCAGAAGCAGCAATCTGAGCAACTTTTGTATGTAAACCTTGTCCCATTTCAACACCTCCATGTGTAACTAAAACAGTTCCATCAGTATAAACATGAACAAGAGCACCAGCCTACAGTCAATAGGAAGACTTACACAATCAGGATTCTGTTGATTCCGTAATAAACGTAGAACGCAAGAGTCATATCCCAATATAATAAACACAACCAATTCCACTGTATATATTCAGAACAGATCAATACGTGCGTCCTAGGAAAATGTTAGACTTGAAAAAATGATAAGAATGAATTCAATGCATCACGTGAAGCAAGTTAAAGATGTATTTTGCATCCAAGAACTCATCAGAATTTGGAATGATGAAACAAACTGTATCAAAATTTGGAATGACAAAACAGACTGCAGTGACACTTCAAGGAGCATAGACATAATACCGTGCAGAATATGCAGCATACGTCAATCATACCCCTTGGTTCCATGTTTCAAAACCGTGCTCTTAAATGTGCAAACGTATTACTGAGGTTTCAAGAAAGATAAATGTGCAAAATTGTGCTCTTAAATCACACAGCTATGTGTATCCATAGGTTTTCATACATTTTAAAATAACACAAGAATTTCATGGTAGCAAGAAAAGAAGACAACATTTTGAATTTAAATAGAGATTTAAGGAATCAAAAGAATAATGGTAAAACCAAACAATAAAAAGAAAAAATTAATTAGTGAGTTCATAGATGCATCAATTAAAATAAGAAAAAAGAACAGAAAAATAAAAAACACACAAAAGCAAAGAAAGAGCAAAGGAAACAAATGGCATGTAATAGTTATTCATTTAATAACTGAATTTGTTAATATTCAGATCATGCAACATTTAGAATATACAATCAATCCAATACAACCATTAAATGGTAAAATGGAAGTTTCATGATGCCCAGTATACATTTCTGCAATTCAAGCAGGTTGGATTAATTGAAACATGATGGGAGAATTGATATTTGGAAAGGAAAACACACAGTATACACCACCCTCTAGTACATAATACTCAAATCAAGCATCAGACAATAAATTCTACCCCAAAGATCTCTTTCAAATGGATAGATTCAAAGTGAAGAAGAAAAATATAGAAGCAAAATTTTGGAGCAGTAGTGCCTCATCTCCCAGTTCATATCCAAGGGAGTTCTATCCTGTTTTGCTAGCATAGGTTATATGAACCAAGAAATTACAAATACAGGAACTTCACCTAGACTCATCTCTGACAGCCACGCCCCTGCTCTCATGCAGCAGGAGTGTATCCTATCCTCACAAGTAACAATACTTCTTTCAGAGCACACAACCAAACTGATCCCCAAAGATGCCAGTAATTCCATATAGAGCCACTTTATATGATTAAAAATAAGACACCAATCATGATTCTAGAACTAATAACTAATAATGTTTCACATGTTACCTGGTTCATAAACTTAGCCGTAAAGGATATGCCGAATTTGGTTGGAACCATAGCAATTCCACGCTTCCTCCACCGGTTGTTAGCATTGAACTGGTTAACTTCGTTACGGGCATTCAAAAAGTCACAAGATAACTTCAGCTCATTCCAGAGCGGGGCCAAGGTACAGTGTTTAAGTTGTTGGCCATAGTGCAATATTGAACCTTCACCTTGAAAATTAATTTCCTAATAAGAAACCCAAATGACAAATTCAATAGGAAAAACAATAAGAATAATGAGGGTAGTGATTATAAACTGCAGCCATATCAAAAGAATGACAAATGAAGGAGATTACCCTTATCTCTTCCGGGCTTTTCTCGAGTTCTACTGCAATTCTTTGAATCCAATTTTCAGTAATAAGCATGCCTTGAGGACCACCAAATCCTCGAAAGGCAGTGTTACTGGGGATATTGGTGAAGCAAACCCTTCCAATAATCCTCACATTAGGTATCTCATATACATTATCCGAGTGAAACATAGCACGCTCAAGGACAGCAAGAGAAAGGTCCAGTGAATTTCCAGCATTATTGTAGATTTCAAGATCCAGTGCAAGCACTTTCCCCTCATTAGTGAACCCGACCTAAGTCATGTCATTTCATCATTATTTTGTTCCATTACATCAACTTTCAATAAAAATAAAAATAAAATAAAAAATAAAAAAAGAGGAGAAGTTGGTTGGGAATATTCTGAATTGGAAATTGTTTTCCATTGACCAACATCTTTCACCCACATGTAGAAATAGAACTAATTGTTGAACTAAGTATACTAATTCTACAGCATAATCAAAATAGAGTAACGAATACGATACCTTGTACTTCCCAAGAAAGCTATGACGCTGCCCAGTTATCATCATGTCTATATCCCTGTCTAATGTCAATTTCACTGGTCGATTCAACAGATATGATGGGACAGAAGCTGCAGCAGCAATGAAAGCTGATCTTGTCTCCTTCCCACCAAATCCACCACCAATTCGCTTGGTTTTACAAACCACTTTTGACATTGGAAGACCAAGAACATGAGAAACGTACTTCTGGTGCTTCTGAGGAGCCTGCACAAAGTGTTGTACTGTGATCTTAAAATAGAAAAATGTAAGGCAATACAAGAACCATCTTTGAGGCATCCGAGTTGATATTGGCAACTAATAAGCTTCTAGGCAGTGAAATTTGCAACTTTTCACAACAATATTGCTAATACATAAGAAATATGTACAGAACAGTGACAAGAGACAAAACATACCATAAATATATACAATGAGTACAAAGTTTTATAAGAGGCAGCCTTCAGAAAGCTTTACAAAAGGTAGTAAGCAATAATTATCAGGGAGGTCACTTCTGTGGCTTTGAACCAACACAAGCCGACAAACAGATGTGCAAGAATTGCTAACATAGACTCTAAAATCTGAAAATTAACCACAAGAGATGCATTTACTTTAAAACATTAACTAGGAGCAGTAAACAGCTGGGCACCTGGGAAGACTATGGCAGATATCAAATGGACATATACGGAAAGAAGAATCAGAATAATGAAGCCCATCACTTTGATCAGGTAAAAGTCATGCCAAATCTTTATTCTATAAATGAATTGCTGGGAAGATTTCATCATGCCAATTAATCCAACTAAAGAATAAGAATGTTGAAAGGCCAATGTTGAACTTCTTATTTATTATGTAAACATCCTGTTCCCACACAAATATTCAGCTGATACAAAATCCTAAATTTCATAACAACAGAATACACTCATATACCAGAATATATCCAGAATTTTGTAGTAAGAAGCTAAATACTGCAAAAAGCAGCTCAATTCATAATTTATTTCATCAGATATCTTATTAAATCTGAATTGGTTCAGAGAAGCCCATGGCTTGGATAAGTCTATGAAATCAAGGTGACAAGCTAACTTACTTGGGTGGATGAGATCATATGAACCGTTGCCACCATCCGTTGTCCATATCAAGCTGCTATTTGGCTCCAAGTAAAATGTTCCTGACCTCCCACTTGAACCTCCCCTATGATCCTGTGACACTGAGAGGATTTAAAACAGAGATCCACATTCCCTTTTCTCAAGCATCTCTCGGTGTTTGGATGGAAACTTTAGCATTGATGGCATCCTCTATTGATAAGATGGCTGGGAGCTCTTCATACTGATATGAATTTTTCTTGCCGCTAGTTTTGCTTTTTCATGTGTATCAGCAACAACAACTCCTATAACCTGCATGCAGATTCATACATAGTTCCATGGATTAAAAGGAAATAGGATAAGGGATATCCAAAACATCCCATTAAAAAAATAAAATAAAATAAAATAAGAAGAAGAAGAAGAAGAAGAAGACTGCACCAAAATGAATGAACATTAAATTACATTAAAAATTTATTCAGGAAGCTTCATACATGACCACACAAGTGACAAATTCTGTAGCAAATAGTTCCTCATCATGGACAACTGCTCCAATATCATTACCACCAGGCACATCTTTAGCTAGAAATATGCCTGCAAAACCGGGTGAAGCCATGGCTCCTGAGTCATCTATTGAAAGAATACGGGCATGAGGTTTTCTGCTCAATACCAATGCAGCATGCAAACCATTAGGTGGTAACGGTGTATCATCGGTGTATACTGCCTCCTGTAACCTAGAAGAAGTAATTATATCAACAAAAATATCATGATGATGCACTTTATCAACTAAGAATAATTCTATAATAGACAAAAACTAACAACTCAAGCACTTTTACATGATTTAAGATAAAGGTGAACCCAATTTAAGACAATCAACAAATGAGAAGATAATCTCCTCATACTCTGCAAATGTGAACAAATTTCCAAATGCCCGCATGTGGCGAGTATGAAGAGAAACAGAGTAGAAGTTATGCAAGCCTCATACCTGCAAATTTCTATTATAAAATACAGAAAGAAATGCATATCAACATTTGATAGAACAACATGGATACAACACCATAAAAACTATAATTTTTCCCATGTACATACCTGAAGTCTTGATGAGAGATGAACCTCAGGAGAACCCACAGCAGTCCCATGTTTCCTAACTTCATAGTCCTGACTTCCTATAACAGGTGGGTGGAATGATTGTATAGCAGATAGATGTGAAAATTGTACATTCTCAATGGATTTCTTTCCATTTATTTGATGAGTTACCCATAGAAAAAATTTGAAAAAGAAACTAAGTATTAAAGATTTCCGAAATTCCACCATCCCACCAGGAGCATCTTCCTTTAGAAAGATATCCTTTAGCAGGATTTTCAAACCACCCTTCAACAGCTCCTGGTTCCAATACTTCCCAATGAGAAACTCTTTTGTTTTCACTGCAGAAAGGGAGAGTGGAGCAACACCACCATAATCAATGCTAGCATCTGAAACAACCCAGCCTTCACATTTTTCCGCAAGATAAATACGCATCCCAGCATTTACAATTGCAATATCATCATCTCGACGGTGAGCCTGTTTAAATTCTTTCACGTACTCAAAGGGCCTAGTCCAAGGTAAGAATACAGAAAGTAAGATTTCATCACTTGCCATATCCACCTTACGATAACCCAGGAAGAAATTTTCAGCCAGGACCGTTCTAATTTTTCCTCTACAATCAATGATTCGAAACTTTGCACCAGCAGCCATCCAAAGAGGGTTCAAATCAGATATCGGACTGGCTGTACATATATTCCCACCAACAGATGCAACATTTTTTATCTGTGTTCCAGCAAACCATTTCAACTGTTCAATGAAGGCCTTACAGGAAGAGGTTTCATCAGCATCACGCTCTTTTACAACCTTTCTGAAAACATTCAAGAGTTCAGAGAGCCTTACTGCAGAGCCTATCTCTAAGCCATCATCCTTAACACTCAATACATTAAGTTCAGGCACATGCATAATAGAGATCAAAACCTGATATTGCATTCTCTTCAACCTCATTTCAATTCCTACTTCAGTATTGCCTACCAATAACTTCGCATCTCGATATTTTGCTTTTAACTCTAGCACTTGTTGAAGTCTTAAGGGTCGATACCACTTAAGCCCACCAAATCCACTCAAATTCAAATAAGTTAATTTCCTCAATAATAGCTCAGGGGAAGATAAGCTCTTTTCTGTATATCTGCTTCCATCTGTCTCACTGTAAGAGACAGGTTCATACCTATAATTGCAAGGCATGCTTTGTTTGGTGGAGTCTGTACCACTTAGAGATTTTGATCTGCATGAGCACGGCTTACCAGTAGAAGGACAAACAGAATCACCTCCTTGAAGGTTTAGTGAAGAGATATCAGAGTAAAGAACATCATTTGTTTTGGCAAAGACTCGAAATGCATCAACAATTGGTCTGTATCCTGTGCATCGACACAAATTTCCAGCAAGGCATTCTTCAATCTGCTCCTCACCAGGTGGTGTTTGACATGACCTTAGTAATGCATACATGGACATAATAAAACCAGGAGTACAAAATCCACATTGTGAACCATGAGATTGTGCCAATGATTCCTGCAGAGCATTGAGGACAAACAAATATGGTTGATGACCTCAGTAAGTAAAACTCAACCCCAAAGAAAATAACAGCAATAAGTTTGATTCAAAATAAACTTTCGATGAATGAAGATTTTACAAAACACAACTGTAAAAACAGTTACAAACAAAAACTCCAGCTCAACAGCCAGAATTCACTGACCCTGCAGTAAACAACCTTACAAAGGGAATACAAAATGCAGACAACCTGAGATTCAAAATAAACATAACTACACTTCTGCACTTTCAAGAGCAGAGCAAATTGATCAACTAAAATACTAGCTACTTGGGTTTTTCTCTGAATCTAGCTACTAGGTTTACAAGATATGAACAACTTTCTCTAGAAAAGAATAATTTTCCAATGCTTTGAAGAAATTGGTTTTGCAATTGTATCAAGATGAATGGTTAAATTTATCAATACATCTTTATCTTTCAAATCTAGAGAAAACACTCGTGATGAAATTACTAAGCACTACATTCCTTTCTGATACAAATCATGCACATATATATTGCACCTATTTAGATTAATTCCACAACAACAGAAGAATTTTCACAATGTCTTACCTGTTAGAGAACAAAAAGAAAGCGAGGAGGGGGGGTCTGGAGCAGATCTAAACCCTACTCCATTAGCAAAATATTGTAAAATTCCAATAAGGGAAATACATTTCTGAATATGGCTTTATACAGATATTTTGAATTATTAATGACAAAACTTTTTTATTACTAACTGAGCATATTTAATAACATAATAACAACAATAATAAAATTCAACAGAAGTAGATAAAGTCATGAAAAGCAGAGAATATTACTTGAATTGGGTGCAAGCCAAGTTTGTGGGTCCCTACCCCCTCCACTGTAATTACATGCATCCCTTCTACAGAATAAAGAGGAGCCAAGCATGCATTTACAGCATAGTGCCTGAAAGAGAGCTATCAGAACAAGATTTTCAATTCCTAACATACAATGAGACACCCTCACAGGAAGGAGACATGAGAGGCACACATGCAGACAGAGAGAGCAAGAGAGAGAGAGAGAGACTCACGCATCTTTTCAAAATTTTATCATAATGAGAAACCATAACAGTGCAGGCTCCACAACCACCTTCCCGCAAGCTTTGTCCCTTAGACCAATATCTTTATTGCCAAAATGGAAAAGAAGTTTTATAATGAAGGTTTTCCCCATACATTGCACTAAGAGGAAGTAGATAATAAACATTTGGTACAAATGATAAAACCAGAGCTCAAACTGTAACCATAATAAAACAAAGAAAAGCAATGAAGATGAAGACATTTTAGTCAATAATAAAACAATGTATTGCCACCAAATTCAAAACGAATAAGCAATCATTGGATAAGACAGGAAAAGGAACGGTCAATTAAGGAAAAGAGAGAACCAAAAAAGTATTTTAACAAAATTTAAGATACAGTATCTAACGCAAAACAACTTAAATTTAGGCATTTGAAAAACATGCAAGTTCAGAACCAAAGAGTGACATTTTTTTTTTTTGACATTTTTTATTAAAAGTAAAAATAATAAGAAGAAGAAGAAATTGATATGTCCAAGTAAAGCATATTGTATGTTGAGCTTATCAAGAACAATCAGCTCTACAATTCAATTATGCTAGAATAGAGCCCTTTCAAAAGAAGCACCGGCCACAACTATAAACTGTTTCTTGTGGTACTGCAATTTCAACTGCAAATTTCCAAGATTTTGACCTCAATCAAGTAGGCAATCAGAGTTGGAACACTACAATATGTTAGAAGTGATGATTACATTATAACAAACGACCATTAGAAAATATTATCAGAACATCAAAGAAAAATTTTATTAATAAGATGTTCCTTATCTTCCATTAGTAAGCTCCTACTCTGTTGCCAATAAATTGTGGGGCAGGGAAAATCGCATGTTATTTTAACCCCAACAAAAACATTGCTTTCGAATCGGTGAATAGTAATTCTTTCTTCTTCTTCTTCTTTTTTTTTTTCCATTTAACTCCTCTTTAATCTTGCCAGAAATCCGAGGGAGACAAATCAACAACTAACATAAAACCACATTGCATTTATTAAACGTCTTAGCACCAAAACAGAGTATTACATTTTATCAAAAAATGAGCATAACTTACAGTTAACTAACTGGAGGTGAATTAGGATTCTAAATTAAAGTCTGAAGAAAAGAAAAGCATTTGTTAAACTTTATCGAAAAAAAAAAAAACCTAGATCAGAAACAAATGTTAATCCTTTCTTGGTTGCTGACAAAAAATGGAAAATGGTAAAAGATACTTTTCAAGTCTAGCCCTCACGTATTGAGCCTAACTGAGGTGAGTTGAGCTTCAAGAATGTCTTCCT
Source organism: Carpinus viminea (assembly GCA_013348765.1). Taxonomy (NCBI): domain Eukaryota; kingdom Viridiplantae; phylum Streptophyta; class Magnoliopsida; order Fagales; family Betulaceae; genus Carpinus; species Carpinus viminea. Next base: position 51,146,843 of record CP054668.1, on the reverse strand, counting down.
ATCATTGCTTCCTTTACTTTTCCAGCTAACCCAAAACCCAATTCAAATTACAAAAAAAAAAAAAGTAATAAAGAATAACCAACGAATAGGTGGTTCAAGCTCAGTGGCAAACATGCAGACCAGACAAACCAACTTCCAAAAAGCCAGTTCAAACCACAGAGAACAAGTAAAAATGATCGATCAACAATAATATCAAGCTTAGTAGAGGCGTATTGACCTCGGTGGCAGAGCCACATAAGCATGCCCTGCCCCCCTTCCCCAAACTTTTCTGGAAATTCTTCATACCCCTAATAATCTAATGATATTCAGTCACCCCCAGGAAAAGTAATACTTGGTCCCTCCAAAATCTTTGAAATTTTTATCATACCCTTCTTAAAGTAAGAAATTTATAGACCAAAGCAATTTAAGTCATAATCCCTCAAATTGTATGTAAATGATGATCTACACACTATGGGGAAAAAGAAATCCATACATTATAAAATAGGCACAATTTTTTATTTTTTATTTTTTTTATTTATTTTTTTTCAATCCGACCATTTAGCATTACAAAATAATATTTTGCAATGAAGAAGCGTATAAATTATAAACTTTTAGCGAGGAAAAATATCATATAATACAGAATGGTTAGTTATGATGAACTTGACTCCGCCACTGATCAAGTTTCAACACTCTCTTCTCATATTTCTTTCACAACAATTTTCCGGACAACCAAACAAAGAAACTTCAAAACCGCAATTCAAATAAAAAAAACATGATTCATATTTCTTTCACAACATATCAAAACCAATTCCTTTTTTTCCTTTTCACTTATTTTCCTCTAATTTATAAGCAAGCAAACAAACTAAAGAAACCCAGATCACAAAATTATCTGAGAAATGGATCATTGCTTGAGAAACCATGTTGTACCTCTGAGATACTCCAGAAGAGTCATGTGGGCCAACCCATCAGGCAAAGTTCTACGAATTCCATTCACGTACAGTATCGCTTCCTGTACAACGTGTTCCAGCTCGTCCTCTCTGTCCTTCAAAGATCCCATTTTGTTAATTCGAATTCGAAATCAGACGGAAACCATCGCTGTTCCTTTTACGTTACGCAATTATGAAAGTGTGATTATGGAGTTGCTCCGTTTGATTTAGTTTTGGGGAAGAAATTGCAATGGAATAGTTGGTAGGAGACGATTATTCATCAAAGAAAACTCCGTGCCATTTGTTTGACTGACGTCATGCAAGAGTATAATAATAATAATGCAAGAAAACTCCGGTCCTGAATCTACTTGGAGAAGGTGAGAAAAGGGATAAGGTTAGACTCATGAATTTGCCTCAAATGCAAACGTATAATAATAATAATAATAATAATAATAATAATAATAATAAGGAATTTATATCATATACGTGGGTTGAAGGCCCAAAATTATTAAATCAGAGTGTTTTTTACAAATAACGATGGGTATATCGACGCCTATCATAAAATCCTTCCGTCCAATTTTATTACCTGTACTTTTTTCAAAACGCACTGCTTTTTACTAATAAAATATTATTTTTAAAAATTTAATTTTAAAATAAAATATATTAAAATTAAAAAAAAAAAAAGAAAAAGAGGGTGGCGAACCACCCCATAGGGGTGAGCCTTTCTTATAGGTTCGCCACCCCTGCAGGGCCTGGGGTGGCCCACCCCATGGCCCAGGATGATCTGGGGTAACCACCCCATGGTTTAAGGGGTGGCCGAGCCACCCTTAAGTCTATGAAAAAAAAATAGAGGGGTGGCGAACCATTTATAGGTGGCCGAGCCACCCTTTAAGTCTATGAAAAAAAAAAAAATAGATGCCGGGTGGTAACCACCCCATGAGTTCAATGCCACCACCCCCATGGGGTGGTTGCCACCCTCTTTTTTTTAAATATATTTTAAAAAAATTAAATTTTTAAAAATAATATTTTATTGGTAAAAACGCGTTTTGAAAAAGGTAACGACAGTTAATAAAATTGACTGAATGATTTTTATGATAGGCTACGTTATTTGTCAAAAAACATTTAAGGATTTAATAATTTTGGACCTCCCACCTATGCCTATCTAAAATAAATTCTTAATAATAAAATTAAAAATATATAATGTAACCTAAAAGTCATAAACTTACCAAATCTAAAACGGCATGGATTTAGTGAATTTAATTAAATATAAGATTTATATATTATAATATGAAAGGAATGCGGATGAGATTAATAACCATCCGCATTCAGATGCTCCCATCAACTCTTAAAAATTTTCTTTTAAAAAAAAAATGCCATCTATTAGTCATGATGCCCTTATCAGTCCTCAAGATTCAAAGGGTTTTTAAAAAAATTAAATTAAAATGCCCTATCAGCCGGGTCAACCATGAAAATTTGAGCCTTCAGAGGTTGAAGATGAACAGCAACTAGGCACTAGCAAGCTACAATACAAACAGAATATTAAAAATATAATTATCATATAATATACCCAAATAAGTGAATAACCCAGCGTACAGGCTGTACAACCCATCTGCCCATGCGAAAAACAAAAAAAAAAGCATTGAGGAATGAGGAGTACAAGCTGTAAGGCATGCCAAAAAGAAATGAATAAAAAAAAAAAGAAAGTGGCCTAAAAATATTAAAATAAGCAAAAGTTTAAGAAAAGAATAAAAAAAAAAAAGAGTTTTGCTCAGTTTTGTTTTTTCCTCCGCTCATTTTCTTACTCCAATTGCATTTGCCAATTGGGCCAAACTTTCTCTTTAGGACTTGGCAAATTTGTGTTTTTCCTTTTACAGTTTCACTTTTCAGTTTTTAACTTCAACGAGGTAAATTAATCCACTCTTTTAAATTTTTTATTTTTTATTTTTGTTGTTTTATAAATTTATTGTGCTTGTAAATTAAATGTAGAACTGAATATCTGATGTTGTTTCTAAATTCTAAATTTTATTTCTATTTTTGTAATCTTAAAAGACTAGAGATCAATTGTCCAATCTACATTTTCAGTCTTTTGTTTCTTTTTGAGGAGTAGAGACGTTGGCTTTTTTTCAGGCTTTCAACTTATTGAGGTATGTAATTAAATTTTCAGACTTAAATTGTAAATTTGTAATTGTTGATTTGTTGTTGTAGATTAATTGTTTTTCCGCATTATCTTTGAATTTATGTAGTTTATGTTTCATATTTCAATTGTATAAATATATAATTGTAGTTATGAAAAAAAACAACGATTCTATTAAATTCCAGTCGAATTCTAAATGACCTTGTATTGAAGTAGATTTAACAAACTTGCTCGGAGATCCATGCTTAAGAACAAATATTTGCAATTATCATCTTAATGATAGAGATCAAGCTCGAGGAACATATCTACAAATAGGAACTTGTCTAATATTTTTTAATATTTAATTATTTTTAATATTTTTTTATTAAAAAAAATACCCCCAGTTGTCCAATCTTCTAACTCCGCCACTATGTATACCCTAAAATGGCTATCCACTTCCCCATTTACGAATAGGGGATGCGAATGATTATTATCCTTGTGCTGTTTCACTCCTTCGTTAAACTACGAATTTATGGCAAAATAACCACTCTGTTAGATATCCCATCGGTGCACATGATCACTTTTCTATCATACTTTCTAAAATGCTCCGATTTTCTTTAAAAACAAAAACGAAAAACTAATTGAGAAAACTAAAATCAAAATAAGAAAATAAAAAGGGTATATTGAAAATTTTAATTCATATGGAATCTATTCTTGTTCCTTCATGGTCTTATCATGTCAAATGCTGCAGCTTTACCAAATTGATGCTATAATCCTGTCGACTCTTACTGTAGCAAACGTTGTCTTGTACATAAAATGTAGTAAACAATAAAGTAATGTCTTAAATAACATACAATTTCTGTATTGTAGCTTGAAGAAAATCGCCTTGCTGAGAAAAATAAGAACACTGGTGGCACCATGCAGAGCAGAGAATGTATACTTCTATGGAGCCATTTCATTTGGGAGTAGTTTCGGCTTGTAATCAATCTATGCATAAATAGAATAATGACACCTATTATTATTATTATGCTCAAAATAAATAGAATAATGACACCTATTATTATTATTTTGGCTCTCTGTATTAATTATTTTTTTCAACTTCCCCAATACACCACATAAATTGGTGCCAAAAAGCTGAAATGTTTTCTAGGAATAGCATTAGTTTTGTTTTTATATATCAAGAACCGATTTGGGACCCAATGACCCATTAATTAGTATTCGATCCCTTGTAGATTCTCAATTTTTGGGGTTCTAAAAAGATTATTATCCCCATTTGGTGCAAAAAAGGCCGAAAAGTTTTTGTTTAGAATAGTATTAGTCGTAAAATCTTTGTGGGTGGTTTCAGTCACCTCATTCCGGCTAAATAAACTTTTTTATACAAATTGACACATACATTTTTTTTTTTTTTTGACATGTCCTCACAAGAGGAAGAAGAGAGATTCGAACTAATAACATCCATTTTATTAAGCATGATCCGCTTCATTAAAATTAAAACTAAATTTTAATTCCAAAAGAAAAACAAAGAAAAGTTTTAGAATCTCTAATTGGAAATGTAGTAGCACAAAAGGCTAATAAGGAATTCATTCTTAATTTTGTTCTTGGCTCAAATCTAATAACCCTTCAAATATCCAACAACTGATGGCTTGTCCACACCTTGATTCAGTTTTTGCATAATCTAAGCCTGAAAGCAAGTGACTTTTTACTATAAATTTACCTCATTTTGTCTATGTAGTAGAACAATAGGTTAATAAGGAATTTGTCCTTTTTTTTTTCTTGGCCCAAATTTAATAACTCTTTTAAATATCCAAAGGTTGATGGCACGTTCACAACTTGATGAAGTATTAGCATAATTAGGCTCCGTTTACTTCGACATAAAATGGTTTTTGTCGGAAAATATTTTTAGAGAATCATTTTTCCTGAAAATGTTTTCGGTAAAAAACATTTTACGGCGTTTACCGCGCGCACAGAAAATTATTATTTTTTCATTTAATTATGTTAACCTATAAAATGTAATTTTTATTCACAATATAAAAATATTAATATAAAATAATTTAAAAGACAAGAATTAAAAATTATGTTTGATTAAAATATACAAATTGACTAATAATAGTCATATAATTTCATTTTGGCTGAGCCATAAATAACATCTAAACATGCATTTAAACCACCAACACAAGTTCCATTATAAATATTACCAAATAAATGCAAGCATTCATATAGTCATATAATTCTATTTTTTTTTTTTTTTCAATTTCTGATACACAATTAAGAAGAACAAATTCTTTCCTGTGTTAAGAACAGCCCCCTGTTATGCTACAAGAAACACATTCGATATTTCATAAAGTACAATTTCTAATTACAAGCCAAACTTTTTTTGTCTCAAATAGGTTGTCGAGCCCTGCTGTAGACATGGTGTGCAGACTTCTTGCTGCTGCTTTGCCCTCCTTTCCCTCTCCTTCTTCTTGCTTTCTCGCTCTGCTTCTGCTTGCACCTTCCTCAAATTCTCCATTTCCTCCTCCATGGACTTTTCTCTTCCTTGTGTCTCTTCTTATGCTCCAACATCGATTTGTCCGACTCCTTAACGGAAAAGAACATTGGTCCCAGCTCAGCCAGCCACTGAGGCTCCACTGCTGTCGCACATTGCATATACTCCTTTGTTGTCAAAATTAGCTCATGATAAACCACATAATCTGGAGTGCAACCCATACCATAGAGAGCACTGCTCGGATGCAAATGGCAAGGCATCCTATTCCTACAATTCACATACTCACCCACACCCTTTAATCTTGCTGCATTATGGAAGTATGCAGAACACATGGCTTTTCTCACGATATCTGAATTAGGCCAACAAGATGTCAAAGGGATTTTAGTGTCTTGAGAATTGGTATTAACAGGAAATGTTCTGCCAGGGATGTGGAAAATTGGTACACTTCTAATTCAACCACTGATATTATAATGTTTTGGCCAAAGCACTATCTGTCTAAGAAAACGTAATTGGGTTGTTAAAGCTGCTCTGCATATGGGCTAATCATCAAACAGGTAATGGGCAAGACTTACTTCAACTTCCCAATCACTCCCACTTGCAAAGCATCAAAAAGTTACACAAAGCAAACAAACAAGAATATGAAGAGAAACAAAACAAGATAAAATATGTGTTGCAATCAAAAATCTGTGGCATGTACGTTTGACTCATAATTGGTTATGGGAAATTTGTATTCTTCAGCCACAATAAATCACTTGAATGAGCTAAATTACTCACAAATGCCATCACTCCGACCATCTGAATATTAATTCAACTGCCATTAGCAGCTCAAACAAGACAAAGATTAAGACAAACAGAGAGAGACCAGACAGCAGTTTAATAAATTGATTGCCAAGGAAAAGAATTTTACATGAAACTGAAGCTAAAGTTTACAACAATTAGAACAAAGAACTAAAGAATGGTTCCAACTCTGGCCTTCAAGCGGGTAACAGCCAAATATCCCTTCTATTTTCATGTCAGCAAAGTGACTTTCTGCTTGTAATAAACGAAATTAGCCCATTCTCTCTCACAGAAAACTTCCAAAAGAATTGTTCTTTTGATCTTGAAAGCTACCATCGGTAAAGAACAAAATCGAAAGAGATATCAAAGAACGACTTCTGACTTCTAAATATAGTTCCCATTTAACAAAGATATCATAGAAACCAAAAGGAATTCAAAATTTGTCAACAATTTGTACCCAAAAACAAAAATCAATCACCATCGTCCATTATTCCAACTCTGATCCTCCAAAACCCAAGCTTTGTTCCGCCTCCGAGCGTGCCTACCCAACACAAAACTGCTCTAACTTCTGCTTAAAGACTCAGAAGAATTCGACCCAAACCTCAATAAGGGCGAGAGAGACTCAGAAGAATTCCACCCAAACCTCAAGAAGGGCGAGAGAGACGAGATTCTTTATGAGCTCTAAATAAAATCTGCGCTAGCAGAGAGATATGAACTATGGATGGGGTTTGCATGAGGGAGTGTGGCTAAGAGGCTAAGAGCTGCGTAAGGGATGGTTCCTCGCGCAGTCGGGCGTCGGGGTGTCGTTTTTAGTGTTGATAGATCAAGGAAATTGGTTTCCGAATTTTAAAATTGGAAACCAATTTACGGTGATTAATGAATGATTTTTTGGTCAATGGAAAATGATTTCGGTTTGACCATTATTTTAAGTCGCAGTAAACACCGTAAAATACGAAAATTATTTTTTGGAAATTATTTTATGTTGAAGTAAACGGAGCCTTAAAGCCTAGGACAAAATGATTTCGTTATAAATACCCATTTTTTCCCATTGTATCTCGCACAGGGGGTAAAAAGGTATGGCTAAAATTATGATATCCATTTTTATCGTTATTATCCTCATCACCTACGGCTTTTCAGTAAACGGAGGTAAGTAGTTTCAATTTATATATATATATATGCAATTCACCTCCGGCTTATTTTAATTAAATATTTTATGTATTGGACCTCACTTGTGATTTAAAAATCTTGATGATTCATATTTCTCTCATTCTTAAATTTGCACTAGCTCATTGATATGTTAAATTTTGAGCAGCTCTAAACTAACCTTTATTGATTTATAGACGAATTCTACTCAAACCGTAGTAAGATCAAGAAAATTTTCTCTAAACTATATATGTTATATAAAAAAATAATAATAATGCTATATGTATCGATGTTTTAGAAATTGTATTTGTAAAACTAGCACTGTTTTATAATTCACAATAATGTCACTTCAATAAACCGTGAGAATATTGAGCAAATAAAGTTCTCCCTTTCTTTGTCGGTCTAATTGGCTTCAAAACTTTCTCTTATCGTAGAAGGTGGAGATGAATTTGCTTGTGACGAGGGAAGATGTGTGGGGTTTGGCAGTACCATCGGGTGTAAACTTCATTGCGTGTTGAAGGGTTATCATATATAATGGAGTATGCATGAAGGTTAAGTGCTGCTGCTTTCACAGGATAAGTCGCAAACCCTAGAGGCCAAGGGATCGATTAAGGCTAGCATACAAAATTAAGATCGATACAATGAGCTGCAGATGCTTGGGTTGTGCTTGCCAATATATATTGCCTTCTTGAAACAAATATTAAATAATATGTTGTGTTTGTTTAAAGCTACTGTTTGTAACTATTGCTTATAAGAATTACTCCATAATATAATAGGTGGTGATGACACGTGCAATTCTTACAAATTCTAGAAAACTTATGTTGCATTTTGTTAGTTTAGTTACCTTTTTAATTTTGTTGTAACATCCAATCATCCTTGAACCTTTAATTTGCTCGAGGATAAAACATTGAGGAACTAACACAACAATCCAACAATATCGATGACAAAAAAAAATTACAAATTAACCATTAAATTTTGTAGACTTATATGTACTCCACATAAGTCAGTGGTAGACCCATAAATCTAATGATTGATGTATTGAATTTGTAAGAGAATAAAGCGAAAATATGGGCAAATTATTAATAACAATCATTTCTCTTTTTTTTTTTTTGGCATGTCTACATTGGGGAAGAGGGGGTTCGTGCTAGTGATTTCTACTTCATTAAGCATGGTCCACAGCCGATTGAACTATCTCTTGGAGACACGGTCATTTCTCTTTTGAAAGCCATCCATGATAAAGTCATTGACCCATTGCAATTAGCAGCATAAGCCGCATAAGTAGTGTTAAATCATCAATTCTTTAAACAATTGAAAAATCATTTTATTTATAGGCTTTTTCTTTCTTTCTCTCTTTCTTTTTCTTTAAACAATTGATCATATATATCCTCCAAAAATAAGTTGAGCATCCAAATACATATATACGATTCAAAGTTTCGAATTGTTGAAGATAAGGAAATGAGTAAATTAAAGATAACAACTTGGCTTCAAATTCAAAGCGTAGACTTGTAGAAAAGCTTCATATCAATGTATTTGTTGTGCAACAAATCCTCCAATAAAGCATTCCCATCCATTAGAGAAAATGAGGATTCAAACTAATGATCTTCATAAAGACGTGATCCATAATTGATTGAGTTATCTCTTGAGGACATCACAAATATAATCTTGAATTACATGTGACTGAGTGTAAAGAATAATGACACTTCTTTTTTTCTTTTTCTTCTTTCATTCTCTGCATTAATTATTTTCTAACTTTCCCAATATACCACAAAAATTGGTGCCCAAAGGCTGAAAAGTTTTCTGGGAATAGCATTAGTTTTATAAATCAGGAACATATATTGGTCCCAACGACTCATTAGCATCCCCTAAACCCTTTGTGGGTAGGCAGAACCATCCGAGCCGAAATGAAGCTTAGCCGAGCTCGAGCCGAGCTTACAGAATCGAGCCGAGCCGAGTCGAGCTTGTACAGCCGAGCCGAGCTTCCTAATTTTTCCTATAATTTAAATAAATTTATATTAACTATAAACTTAAAAGATAATTTATACACTTGTTAATTTTATAATTTATATAGTATAATTATTATATTCATATAATTTATCTTATCATATATATATATAAAAGCCGAGTTTTTGCTTGGAGAGACCCCAGAATTGCGACACGTGTCCTCAATCAGTCATATTAGAAAGTACCTAGAATTGTGACATGTGGCGTTTTAAATGTTAGCCTTTTAATGAGATAATTAAAACATAGGAGTTTCATTTGTAATGCATTGAATTGTCTAAATTAAGAAAAGCGAAAGGTTTTAAATTTTCTCTTTCTATCTCTTTATCTAATTTTCTTTTCATCTTCTCTTACTTTATGCTTTTATCTTAATGTGAGACAATTAAAACGTATAGGTTTTATTTGTAATATATTTAATTGTCTTAATGAAGAAAATAAAAGGTTCATAAATTCTCTTTCTTTATTTTTCTTTTTATCTTCACTTGCTTTTTTTTTTTTTTCTTTTTTGAAAATAACTCCTCTTGCTTTCTTTATATTTCAATGTGAGACAATTAAAACGTATGAGTTTTATTTGGAATGCATTTAATTGATATCTTAATGAGGAAAACAAAAGTTCCCAAATTCTTTATTTGTGTTTATTTTTCTTTTTTCTCACTTGCTTTCTATTTATATCTCAATGTTTTTTGTAAATTTCACACCCAATTCAGGAAAAAACAGAGAAATGTAGAGAGAGTTTCCAATCGTTGTTTCATGAAAAATTATACTATTCTTTTCTTTTCTTTTCATTTTTTTTGCTAGAATATTTATTTTACATTATAGTAGTATTGTCATTTTATATTTTTCTATCTTTATTTTTGGTGCTTATGTTTTTCATTTTGTTTTGGTCCCTTATATTTTTTTTTTTTTTTGCTTTTGTTTTTAATTTTCTCTTCTTTACTTTCTATTTTATATCAATCAATTCTCAAAAAGACAAGAGAAAGAGTTTCTATTTATTGTTTCTCAGTAAAAAATTATACTATAGTTATTTTGTTTTTGTTTTTGTTTTTTTTTGCCCCTATAACAATTATTTTCAATTTTCCAGTCAATGTTTCTCAATGAAAAATTATATTATAGTTTTGTTTTTTTTTCTTTTCTTTTTTTCTTTTTTTGGAATAGTTATTTTCATATTTTCGATCTTTTTTTTCTTTATTTCCAATGCTTATGCTCTTCCATTTTTGTTTTGACCCTTATTTTTTCTAATTTAAATATTATATTTTATTCAAATAATTAATTTTATTTTTGTAAATTTTGAATTCATAAAATAATAGTGAGAGAGTTTCTTTTGTAGAAACTCAATTTTTTCAATATATTTCACACTCAATTTTTCAATCGTATAATTTATTTTATTTTTTTTTCCGTATGTCTTAAAATTAGTTTCTTTTACTTTTATATACGTGAAGGATGGTTGAAAAAAAAAATTCCATTATATTAGTATTGTCATTTTATATGTTTTTTTATTTTATTTTCGGTGCTTATGTTCTTTCATTTTGTTTTTGTCCCATATTTTTTTTTCTTCTTTCACTTTCTATTTATATCAATCAATTTCGAAAAAAAGACAAGAGAGAGAGATTCTATTCGTTGTTTCTCAGTGAAAAATTATACTGTAATTATTATTTTTTTTCCTATAATAGTTCTTTTCAATTTTTTAATCTTTATTTCTCAATGAAAAATTAAACTACAATTTTTTGCTTTGTTTTTTTTTTTTTTTGCTAGAATAGTTCTTTTCAATTATATTAATATTTTCATTTTTTTAATCTTTATTTCCGGTGCTTTTGTTCTTTATTTTTTTTTTACCCTTTTTTTTAATTTATATATTATTTTTATTCAAATGATTACTTTTCTTTTGTAAATTTTACATTGAATTCATGAAATAATAGTGAGAGTTTTTTTTCGTAGAAATTCAATTTTTCCAATATATTTCACATTCAATTTTCTAATCGTAGATTTTTTTTGCCTTTCTTTTCCAAAGATGTCTTAAAATTATTTCATTTTCTTATATTTGTGGATTTCATTGAATCGAGAAAAAGATACCAAAAGATAGTTCTTTTTATTAGATTAGTATTTTTAAAAATTAAATTACTAACATTCTTTTGTTTACAAAATTAGTAAACATAACTGTAATTAGATATCAACATACTCATATATTTGAGAACATTTCTTTATTTTTGCCGTGTAATGGTAAAATATCTCAAAAAGTTTGTTTATGAGAGAAAGCTTCAACTCTTGAAAGACAAAAGTTTACCACAATGGATTATGTAGTGGAGGAGAAGTGGTATCATTGTTGGAATATAATGTAATCAATCATTTTCTATAATTGTTTAATCTAGGTTTTTATTTTGAATTTTTTCCTTTATATTTCATTTTAAATACATATATGCATGGAAACAAATATTTAACATGTTTCAATTTATAAGAAATAAAATTTATGAATTTTTAAATTTATTGGATATGTGGGTTTATGCTATTAAGTAAAACTATGGTTTAAAATGATCTTATGAATATTTGTAATTTTTGGTAGCTAAATTGTTAATTAAGAGAAGAAAATAAATGTTAGCCTTTTAATGAGATAATTAAAACATAAGAATTTTATTTGTAATGCATTGAATTGTCTAAATGAAGAAAACGAAAGGTTTTCAAATTCTCTCTTTCTATCTCTTTATCTAATTTTATTTTCATCTTCTCTTACTTTATGCTTTTATCTTAACGTGAGACAATTAAAACGTATAGGTTTTATTTGTAATATATTTAATTGTCTTAATGAAAAAAACAAAAGGTTCACAAATTCTCTTGCCTAGAATTGGTGTTTTAGATTTTAGCCTTTTAGTGAGACAATTAAAACATAAGGGTTTTATTTGTAATATATTTAATTGTCTTAATGAAGAAAACAAAAAGTTCACAAATTATCTCTCTTTTTTTTTCTTTATCTCTCTTTATTTTCTTTTATCTATTCTTCTTACTTTTCTTCATATTATTTGGAATAATGTATTTAATTGATATCTTAATGAAGAAAACAAAAAGTTTTTTATGTATTTAATTTTTTTTTTTATCTCCTCTTGCTTTTATGTTTATATCTTAGTGTGAGACAATTAAATTATATGTGTTTTATTTGTAATATATTTAATTGTCTTAATGAAGAAAAACAAAAGGTTCATTTTCTTTATTTTCTTGCTTTCTTATATCTCATATAAGACAATTAAAACGTATGAGTTTTATTTAATGCATTTTTGATATCTTAATAAGGAAAATGTTCCCAAATTTTATTTGTGTTTATTTTTTCTTTTTTTTTATTTCTATTTATATCTCAATGTTTTTATTTTCTATTTAATTTAAGAAAAGAATAGAAATATATAGAGAGAGTTTCAATCGTTGTTTCTCAATGAAAAATTATACTATAGTTTTTTCTTTTTTTTTGCTAGAATATTTATTTTACATTATATTAGTATTGTCATTTTATATTTTTTCTATCTTTATTTTTCTTTATGTTTTTTCATTTTGTTTTGTCCCTTTATATTTTTTTCTTTTTATATTTTTAATTTTTCTTCTTTTACTTTCTATTTTATATCAATCAATTCTGGAAAAAGACAAGAGAGTTTCTATTCATTGTTTCAAATAAAATTATACTATAGTTATTTTTTTTTTTTTTTCTTATAACAATTATTTTCTTTTTATATACAATGTTTCTCAATGAAAAATTATATTATAGTTTTTTTTTTTTCTTTCTTTTTTTGCTAGAATAGTTATTTTCATATTTTTGTTTTTTCCTTTTTTTTTTTTTTTTTGTCTTTGTCTTTATATTCCAATGCTTATGGTCTATTCATTTTTAGTTTTGACCCTTATTTTTTTTTTTATATTATTTTTTATTCAAATAATTAATTTTATTTTTGTAAATTTTACATTGAATTGAAATGATAGTGAGAGAGTTTCTTTTTGCTAGAAACTCAATTTTTCAATATATTTCACACTCAATTTTTCAATCTTATAATTTTTTATTTGTTTTAAATTAGTTTCTTTTACTATTAATATTTTCATTTTTTAATCTTTATTTCCGGTTCTTTTGTTCTTTTTTTTGACCCTTTTTTAATTTATATATTATTTTTATTCAAATGATTACTTTTCTTTTGTAAATTTTACATTGAATTCATGAAATAATAGTGAGAGTTTCTTTTCGTAGAACCTCAATTTTTCAATATATTTCATATTCAATTTTCAATTGTAGATTTTTTGCCTTTCCTTTTCAGATGTCTTAAAATTAGTTTCATTTTCTTATATTTGTGGATTTTATTGAACTGAGAAAAGATATCAAAAGATAGTTCTTTTTATTATATTAGTATTTAAAAATTAAATTACCAACCTTCTTTTGTTTACAAAATTAGTAAACATAATCAGTAATCGAGATATCAACATACTCATATATTTTAGAATATTTCTTTATTTTGCCGTTGTAATGGTAAAATTTCTCAAAAGTTTGTTTATGAAGAGAAAGCTTCAACTCTTGAAAGACAAAAGTTTACCACAATGGATTGTGTAGTGGAGGAGAAGTGGTATCATTGTTGGAATATAATGTAATCAATCATTTTCTATAATTGATTAATCTAGGTTTTTATTTTGAATTTTTTCCTTTATATTTCATTTTAAACTACATATATGCATGGAAACAAATATTTAACATGTTTCAATTTATAAGAAATAAAATTTATGAATTTTAAATTTATTGGATATGTGGGTTTATGCTATTAAGTAAAACTATGGTTTAAAATGATCTTATGAGTATTTGTAATTTTGGTAGCTAAATTGTTAATTAAGAAGAAAATAAAATTTGTTGTTTATAATCTTTTAAAAGATTTTTCACTTAATTATATATATATATATAAAATAACTGATGATAGCTGGCTCTAAGCTAGTATAATATAACATTTAAGTTTGTATTATTGAATATAATGTCAATCGTCATTTGTCACATCCTAAAGAGTAACGTACATTGATTAAGTGCACATTGTTGACTAACTTTCTAATTGTCACCTATGTTTTTTAATTGCTTAGATTCTTAGAGCATAGTTACTAAATTTGAGATTATTTTAATATTCATATCAAGTACTGATATAATTTATTTCTATACTTTACTTGATACTTGTTAGTTGTTATTTGTTATTTAAGTTAGTATATGATGTATATTATATAGAGGTTTGCTAGGGTTCTAATAGTATTCTCGTGTTCTCCGTCTTATATAGAAATGATTTAATAAAAATAAAATTGTAGTCTGCTTTTTCTAACATATTAATTTTATGAGTTAATAGTTATGTTCTAATGCTTTAAAACTTGTTTTTTGATTCAAAATTAAACCTAAGGGTGAAAGGTTAATCCTTTAGGGATGATATCACCAAAAATGGATTCGATCATCCTAAATTTGATGCTAATGCCTCACAAATTTGTTACTAATGCCTCAAATTTGATGTTAATGCCTAAAAAAACGGTGGTAGAGGCAACTACAATTTTATTTTTTCTTAAATCATGTTTTATATAAAACTAGGAGAACACCAGGAGAACCTACGGGAAGAACCCCTAGCATTTTCCTATTATATATTATAGATAATAAACATATCATATATAAATATATATTATAATTTATTAATTTATAAGTATAAAACTAAGTTAAACTAATTTAATTTTATACAATTAATTAATATAACATTTAAGTTTGTATACATTAATGTGATTATAATTTATAAATGGTAAGAAATACATTAGTTACTTAATTAATAATCATTTAATCTACTCATTTATGAATGAAATCGAGCTCACGAGTCGAGCTCATGAGCCCTTGTCGAGTTTAGTCGGGCGAGCCGAGCTTGGCTCATTTGCTAATCGAGCGAGCTTTGTACTGAACGAATGAGCTGAAAGATGTCGAGCTCGATTTCGATTCGAGCTTAATCGAGCCGAGCTCGAGCGAGCCTGTCGAGTATGTCGGCTCATTTACAGGCCTATTTGTGGGTGGTTTCATCCACCTTATTTCGGCCAAATAGACTTTTTGAGAGCATTCACAATGTATGAGCTAAATTGTACTTTTATTTAAAATGGTTAATTAGATTAGTAAAAAACCCCCACATTGGATTAGTGAAAAAAAAATGCTACACGTAGCAGCACTTTTAAATGAGCTATTTTATTTTTTATTGTTTTAATTACCTGTTTTTTCTTCTTCTCAAAACTTGTCCCACTTTTCAAAGGATCATCATGAAAATATTCTTTCACGATTTTTAATAAAAAGATATTTCTTAAATATGATTGACATTACTATGAGAATATGGTTTTCATACTAAATTAACGTCCACATTTGAAAAATATAATAATTATAAAATATAACCGTTTCAAAAATATTATAGTTACAAAAAAGATTATTTGAAAAATAATAATCGTTGAAAAATTATTGTGCTAAAGGAATTACCATTAAAAAAAAAAAGAGAGTAAAATACGAATTTTAGAAAAGAAATAAAAATAGAATCAATAAAGAGTAAAAAAATAATATTTAAATGATACAGGTAAAAATATAGCTAATAGGAGGCTTTTAAAAATTTATTAGCTAAATTAAATAAATTAAGAGAGTTTTGAGAAGCCATTTTGCATAAAAATTTGGCTACGTACTCCATTGTGAATGCTCTTATACAAATTGAAACATACTAAATTTTAATTTCAAAAGCAAAATGGAAGAAATGTTTTAGAATCTTTAGTTTGCAATGTAATAGCACAAAAGGTTATTAAGGCATTTGTTCTTAAATTTTTTTTTCTTGGCTCAAACCTATTAACCCTTCAAATAGCCAATAGTTGATGGTATGTCCACACCTTGATGCAGTGTTAGTATAATGTAAGCTTGAAACGAAGTGACTTTTACTATAAATATCTCATTTTGTCGATGTAGTACGTAGCACAAAAGGTTAATAAATTAAGAATTTGTTCTTTTTTTCTTCTTCTTTTTTTTTTTTTTTCTCTCTTTTGCCAAAATTTAATAACCCTTCGAAATATCCAACGGTTGATAGTATTAGCATAATCCAAGCCTGAGACAACGTGATCATTTCGTTATAAATACCTCATTTTTCCCATTGTATTTGGCAAAGGGGAAAAAAACTATGGGTAAATTTATAATATCCATTTGTATCGTTGTTATCCTCATCATCTACGGCTTTCCTGTACATGGAAAATTTGGAACAAGCGTAAGTCCTCAATTGTGAAACCGTGTCTTATTTTTTGGCAAAAAAAAGACATGCATTTGTGTTGTTTTACCCTGTATTATGCTTCAGTTGCTTTGCTGCCGCCCATGGTGGAAACATTGGCAGTGTGGAACTGAGTCAACAGGAAGAGGAATCAGGAGTGTGGATGAAGAAGATGTTCACTACAAAAAAAATCAAGTTTAATGGCATTGGAATAGTGACACTTTTTAATGGCATTTGATCAATTACTTGGTTGTTAGCTAGAAATCAACATATTAGGGTGGAGGTTTAGTGACATTTTATAAAAAATGTCACTAATCAAATGTCATTAAACCTGATTTTTTTTGTAGTGGTTGGTTCAACTGAACAAATACAGCACTCTGAAGCAGTTGGCTTAGATGAAGAGGAATTACTTAATTTGATTACCTCAAGGATCATCTCAAATTTATGCAAAAGATCACATACCCATTTCATTTGAGTGTCAATCATTTTCTGTCATTTCTGGACCCATTATTATATTATGGCCTTTGGGAATTGAATTGAATGATGCATGTCTTTTGATTTACATGCATATATAGAGACATGGAAAGAAATTAAGGAACCAGGCATTTATTTTTCACTCCTGATAATGATATGGTGTTGATCTAGAAGGCCTAGCTTTACTTAAAAACAATATTGTTGATGCAATTTTTGGTCCAAAGTGTTGTTAGTCAGCAGTTTTTTTTTTCATGGTCGAGCTACGATCTTGAATTCATGTACATCAATGGAATTCCTGCAAAATAAGGGCACAGTCAGAGAGTTTTTGGTTAAAGTTAGCATCTCATATATGGATAAAAATACATAGTGATAATATGCCTCCAATATTCATTGATTTGTATGTGTAGCGAAAATACATAAAAGAGAAAGAGAGAGAGAGAAGGGTGTCTCTTGGAGAGAGGAAGATGTGAGAGGTAGAGAGAAGAGTCCGGAGAAAAGGAGACCTTTCTCCTTTTATAATCCAACAGATATGAATGGGCAATGACAAAATGGTAAATAAATATAAATATTAGGGTATATTTTCTCCTCAACAAATATAATTGTTTTGAGAAAATAAAAAATTAAAAAAAATTAAAAAAAAATCCATGCAAGGCAAAAGGCAATAATGAGACTTGAAGTAGTGGCGTGTCAATGGAAAAATTTCCTGTGTTTGCACTATTTTTGAGTTTCAAAATAAAAAATTTTGGGCTGTGCAATAAAATTTTCCTCTAAAGATTTCCACTTTTTTCCCGAATTCAATGGCTTTCAGGATTTCTTTACTGAGAGGGACATTACATAAGTAAATTTATGCATATCTCCTTCTCTTAAGAAAAACAAAAAAACAGAAGCAAAAGCTTTAGCTCATACAGTTAAGCTCAAATTCACAGTTAAGACTACAGTTTTCTCGACATAAAACGTTTATTTAGCTAAAAATATTTTTTTATTGTTTGGCTTGTACGATAAATCAACGATGAAGGGAGACAGTCGGTAGCTACTCTGACGAACTTTGGCCATGGATTTCAGCAGCTTCCAGTGAACTCTGGTGGTAGATTTCGACAACCTCCAAAGGCAATAGTCGACAAATGATGAATTGCAAGAGAAAGTGCAGACAAGAAGGAGAAACGTAAACTCAAAAAATAAAAATGAAAGACTATTTTACATAGCTTAAAAGTCATTTTCTTGGTCAAATCATATCAAATATCGAAAAATAAGAAAAACCTTAAAAATGTCTGTTGTCCAAAGTTAAAACCAAGTTTTTAATGTCCCCAAGTAGTAGTTCAATTGGCTGTAAACCACGCCTTATGAAGCGGAGGTCACAAGTTCGAATCCTCTCTCTCCCTATCCTTATGTGGACACGTCAGAAAAACCAAGTTTTTATTGGTATCTAACTGCGAACAAGTTTTTAAAAAAATGCACTTTACCCTTTAAAGTTTGACCTCATTTTCAATTTGAACTCAATATTTAAAAATTTACAATTCACCTTTACAAAGTTATAAAATTTTGCAATTCAAGCCACCTGTTACTCAATAATCAATTCCATCTTCTCAGATAGAAAGTTCAACATGTGACATACACATAAGATTTTATCAGCTAATCTTTCCAAATCGCCCATAAAATAATTTTTTTTTTTTTTAAAATAAAAACCCTAAAAAAAAAAATTGTGAGTGGCTTTGGCCATTTGGGGGGTAGCAGGTCACCCCATTTGGCTGGGTTAGGATGGCAAGCCACCCCTAGAGCTCATGAGCGTAGCTCGGCCAACCCCACAACCCACGAGGAGCCAAATGGGGGTGGTTAGCTAACTTCGGAAGGTTTTAATTAATGTCACAAAGCCACATGCATACAACAAGAAAAATGCAGCTTATAATTATTCCTAGCAATCCAAGAAATCAAGAAGATTATATATATATAATTAGCAATAAGGAAATTAAACGAAAAAAGAAATGAAAACCCGCAAAAGAAATCCAATGATCTGTTATATTATAAAATTACCTTTCTAACCAATCAAACCCAAATCTTTAAATCGAACTTCCTCCACTTCCAGTTCCTCCAAGAAAATGGAGCCCCACAATGTTCCTTCGCCGCCATCCTCGCACACTCGCCTTCCACCGATCCCCACCGCCGATGTTTTCATCATCCAAGAATGTAATCGAGCGCTTGAGTTTCTCCGTGGTGGAGACCACACCAAAGCCCTCGAGCTGGTGGACAACTACCTTTCCCGCCACCTGAAGAACTCCAGCACGCTTCTCCACAGCGTCCGAATCCACATGCATTCTCTACGCGACGGCGTCGCAAATCCACGACTCCGCCGCTAGAATCGAAAGCATAAAGAAGGCCTTCGAGTCCTCAAGCCGAGGGCTAGCTCTGTCCCCAGACTCCATCTCCTTCGCACTCATCCACGCCAATTTGCTCTTCGAACTTGCCCAAAACGACGGGGGTTCGTACGACGCCGTGGTCCAACAATGCCAGCACGGGTTGCTGATCGAGAACTCGGCGGTGCCAGCCTCGGCGGTCGAGAAGCTACGGAAGGAGCTCTTGAGTCTGTTGGGGAAATCCAAGATCCTTGTTAAATGCGTGGAGAGGAAGCGTTTCCTGAAGGATAATGCCCTGGCGGAGGTCAAGAAGGAGTTCCAGGCTTTGCTGCGGAAAAAGATTGTAATCAAGAAAGTCAGGTCGAACTTCGATACAATCGGCCAGGTCAGGTCTTACTGGAACAACGCCATGAGTTTGCAGAGCAAGAGGGAATTGTTGAGGAACGGAATCGATGAGGTCAAGGCGTATTTGGATAAGAAGAAGTTGGAAATGGCGAAAAAGATTTTCACGAAAGCAGTAGATCACGATAAGGAGGCGAAGAAATGGAAGTTTTGGAGGTGCTGTTGCTGCGGAGAGAAGTCTTTTGATGGAGTCTGGGAGCATATTAGGACTGAACATTTGGGTTCTCCATCCGAGAGATTTCCAGAGATTGTGCTACAAAGAACCCACCAATGGGCGGTTGACATGATCAAAACCCGCGATTGGAGGCCCGTAGATTCGGTTAACGAGTGGCATTATATAGACAATGACGAGCGCACGAAACTCATCGATAGAATTAGAGAAATGTTGATATTGCATATCAGATATCAGTTTCTTGCTTCGAGACATTTCGATATGCTGCGGGAATTGATCATCAAATTGCTGCAAAAACATATTCCAAACTCGGTGATGACGGATTCTGGTCTTGAGAAGACGCTCCAATCGGTGTGCTTTTTGGACGTTCCGGATCTCAAACACGTTCTCGAATTCTTGGAAGATCTGGGCAGTGCTTATGAATTGCATTGTCTTCGTGAGAGTGAAGATCAATGACGGAATTGGGGGGGGCTGGGCCATGCCCCCCCCCCCCTCCAATCTGAAATAAAAAAATTTATGGTGTAATTTTTTTTTTCTTTTTACCCGGTCCCCCACCCCCCCCATTTTTCTTCTGCACAGACCGGTCCCCCCCCCCCCTCAATTTTCTTCTGCACAGAACCGGTCCCCCATTTTCTGCACAGACCGATCATCCCCTCATTTTTCATCTGCACAGAACCGGTCCCCCATTTTTAGAAAAACAAACCGGTCTCTTTCCTTTATTCTTACCTTTACGAGATACAACTCTTTGTCTCCTCTCACTTCCCTCAGCATCTACATCAAACTCTCAAAATTTAATATTTTTTTAAAATTTTAACAAAATCTACAAAAAGTTCCTCACATCAAACTCTTTATCAAATGTTAAATATAATATTTGTCAAACCTACTCTTCAAATTTAAAGAGACCAAAAGCAAATGTTAAAATATTATAATATTATTTTATTACATTCTAGCACCACTTTTCAATTTTCTTCCTCTTTTTTTTTTTCCTCCAAAGTTTCATCCCCTCATTTTTTTACTTTTTTTTCCCTCCCTTTTTTTTTCGTCACTCATCTTTTCTCAAATGCATAACTGCATTAATTGATGTCCATTGTTTTTTTTTTCTAATAAATTAAATGCATTCATCAATGAAATCTATTGAATTAAAGATGCAATTGTGTACAAAAAATAATTTCATATATGTGAGCATGAAAGTGAGTTTCATGGTAGTTAAAGTAATTTGGTTTCACTATAAATTTGGTTTCACTATAAAAATAATAATATTTGGTAAAAATAGCAAAATATTTAAAGAGTTTGATATTTGATAGTTTTTAAAAGTAACTAGCTATATCTAAAAAAGTATACTTTGAAAGTTAAATTTAACTAAATTTTGCATAACTTGATGCGAGTGCTCTCAGATCACGCAGCCACAAGTCTCCTCCATCTCTGCAGTTCAGCCCATTCTCTTCCAGGTAAAAATTGTTTTTGATCTGTCAACATTGGCCCATTTTTGCCTCCGATTTTTAACTATTTCTTATTTCAATTTTTATTTTTGTGAATAAATTTGTTCCACTTGTTGCCAAGTATTTTTTCTTTCCCTTCTGTTTGGTTGCCTGTTGGATATATTTTCTTTTGTATGTGTTAAAGTGGGGACGCTGCTCCTGCTCACTTATGGTTCATATTCATGGGATCTTGGCTTCTTAGTGGTGGAAGAATTAAAGCACCGTGATAAATTGCTCTGAAAAAAATTTAAAGAGATATACATTTTCTTTCATTTTTTTTTTTCAGAGAGAAGCTTGAAAAGAAAAGAAAAGAAAAAAATTTGAAGACCCCGTTTGGCCTTATGCTAATCAGGGGCAAAAGCCGCAAAACTAGTCTAGTGTTTAAAGTTGGGGAGGGGGCAAAAAATAAAAAACAAAATAGAGAATAAAATTCTAATTTTTAAAAATTTTAAAGGCATTTTTTAAAATTTTTGGGAAAAACACAGCCTACAACCCATGTAGTTCCGCTCTAGTTGTGTTCCTGGGTAGGAGGGATGAGCTCTACCTTCTCCCTCTTCCACCAGGAGGAGATTTTGTCACCCCTATGAGTAGTTTTCGAACCACTTTTTTTTTTTTTTTTTTAATTATATATATATACTTTATGGAAGAGATTGATACAATTGATAATTTGTGAGAATATTAAAAATGAAGTGGACCAAGTGGTAGATTAAGAAAGTGTGTATACTTTTTCCTTAATAATATCATTTATTTACCCACAAAAAAAAATATATATCATTCCTCTCCCTAAGTATTCAAAACTCATTGCTTTTTAAATCAAATCAGTCATGTACTTGAAGGTTAGGGAAAAGGGGGACTCAGGTTGATGTTGTCTCGTATCACTATATTAGAAAAAGTAGTGTTTTAGTATTGATTACATTTTATAGAAATGAACATGACCACCCTCAATATTTTAGGGTGTGAAAGCCAATTGGCTGTTTGTTCATTTTCAGCATGTGGCTTAAATTATTAACTTTGAAAGATTCAAGAGAGTTGAGATCATTGAACGATTGAGACTACTTAATCATTAGTACATAACCAACCCTTAATTATGGGTACTTAAATGCTTAAAAAAGAACCAAAAATATAGTTGAACCAACTACCAAGGATTAAAGATGAAATATTTTTACACTTTGTGGGTGCTTAGAAAAGAACCATAGAAATATGTGGTTTCTTCGATTGTCACTATTGGATTTATGTGTAGGAATTCAGGGGCAGGGTTGTTGGGGTTAAAGTTACATCTGTTGACACAACTGGAGTTGGAGATACATTTGTCAGTGGCATTCTGAGTAGATTTGCTTCTGACCTAAATCTTATCCAGGTATGTTTAGTTCATAAATATATTAAAGAAATTATTTGATTTTGTCTTCTCCCCATTGTTCATTTGAATGATTTGTATTTTACTACTGCCAGGTAAAGCTGCTTGCTATAAGAATTTTCAAGTAATTGCAAGACAAATTTGTGAGTTTTCTTCTGCACAAAGCACATTTAATGTTAATAAACATACATTTAATATATAAATACATGTTTGTTGTGCCTACTTGGTGTGTGTGAAACTGTGAATGGATATACATATACATATGCATATCATTTTCAGCATAATAATATATGTATATATTAAGCATAGATGAAATTGCTACGAAAAGTATATATAATAGTATATATTCTTTGTACATCGTAAAAGAAGTTGTTGCGACACTTAGTACAGATTTAATCATAGATGATTTTCGGGATATGCAAGCACGACGAGTTACATTTTGATAGGTGTTTGATCTAAAATTTGAAATGTATTGTAAAACAACTATTTATGTATCTTTTTCTTTGTATTATTTATATTTTTGCTAAAATTAAATTGAAGCTAATTTTGTTTTTAGACGTTACTTTTATGTATTGAAAATTTATACCACGCCCCCCCATCAAAAGTTTTGGTTCCGTCCCTGTTAATATAATTCAACATAAACAACTAAAACACTATACATTTTTCACTCATGTGGTGCCATTCAAAAGCCAAAATACAGTAAAGATAAACTACATTTTATGGTATAAAGCAGTAAACCAAAATACACTATTTGGCATTGTAGTGTTTAATCTTCATCCCATTTACCTACTTTGTCGCCCTCATCCAGCCCAAGACCCTAAAATTCATAGTATTTATGTTTAAAATGCCATGAACCCTAAAATTCATAGCATTTAATTAACAAATGCCACCCTAGAATTCATGGTGTTAGTTAAAAAACACATGAATGTCTCACAAGAACATACCACTTTTTCTCCTTCTCCCTCATCGCGCCACATGCTCCCTCTCTATCTCTCTCTCTACACCAAAGCATCAGCACGAAGAAAGCATCTCCTCTTGGCGCTTTTGGTTCTTTGAATGAGCTCTATGAAGATGCAAAGCTTGGTTGGCCCCATTAAGCTAGAGAGTCAGTATTTGGTCCCTATCATCACCATTTCCAATGGAAAGATCAAGCTTGTCGCTTGCATTTGTTTGTATGTACAGTGAAATGATGCTCTCCGACAAGCTTGTTGTCGTCTTTTGGTAAAATTACGAAACCGATTTGGAGAACATCACTGAAAAATCAACCTTTACCCCTACCACAAAATTAACTCGGTTCTATCCTTAAAAGTTCACTTGAGTCAGCTTACAACAACATATTATTATCGTTCAATAAACAACATACCAATAGTAGAAAACAGAATTCTCTCAATTCTATTCCCAACCCACAAAATAAACGCCTATAAACCAATTTAATCAGCGTTTATGCTAAAGGGAGATATAAATAGTATGGGTATAAAAAAAAAAAAAAAAGAAATAAAGACACCCTAATCTACATAGATTTAGTTGTGATACACATCGTACATATATGAAAATTTTGATTTTTCATTAAATATTCCATAAACTAGAGTTCATCTCTTGAATGGGGGAAATAAGGTTAATTGTCAGTGGTGGAAGACAAAGAAAGATAATAAATTTAAGAACCTACCAATGGTGGAGTAGCGGTGGAGGAATCGGTCAACGTTAGGCAGTGCTCAACAGAGGATAGGGTAATGGCTCAATAGGGGTTGGCAATGGTTGCAATGGTTACGTGGCTTGATTTGATTTTTACCAATTGAATGGAAAAAAGGAAAAGGATCCTCTCCATTTCAAATGAAATTGAGAATATTCATTTAGAGTATTTAGAATGACAAATTTGTCCAAAACATTTATCTCCAAAGAGAAAAAGACAATATTATTCTCCTAAATGCACTAAATAGATACTCTTCATTTCATTTGAAAATAGAGATGATTCATTTCCGGGGA
This sequence comes from Carpinus viminea, assembly GCA_013348765.1. Lineage (NCBI taxonomy): Eukaryota > Viridiplantae > Streptophyta > Magnoliopsida > Fagales > Betulaceae > Carpinus > Carpinus viminea. The sequence continues at coordinate 51,121,970 of CP054668.1, read as the reverse complement.
AAAAAAAAGAGGAATAGGATCCTCTCCAGTCAATTTTGGAATGAACTAGGAGAATATCTAGTTAATGGCTAAGATCTTGTTAGAGAGATCCTAGGACTATAAATGAGACACTTGTCGCTTTAATATAAATAATAATAAAATATTATTTATACTTTAAAAATAATAATAATAAATTAAAAAAATATTTTAAAGGAATCCCAGCCATGAATGAATTGGAGAGGATCTGGATCCAAAAAAGGGGGGGCTTTGTTGATTGAAAGGAAAATTGTGGTCTTAATCCTATGCTTTAGTGTTATTCTTATTTGGTGTGATACGCTGATATGTCTATTTCCTATTAGAAGGCATAAAAGATTTCATTTTTGCCAAGTCCATATTGAAGTTATTCTCAATTTTTAACTTTTGGCACTTAATTGTGGTCTTAATCTTGTGTCTTAGTGTTATTCTTATTTGGTGTGATACGCTAATATGTTTATTTCTCATTGGAAGGCATACAAGATTTCATTTTTGCCAACTCGATATTGAAGTTATTCTCAATTTTTAACTTTTGGCATTTTGGCACTTATCATTGTGATACATACTTTATTTATATTTCATTTTTTAATTATTTATGAGTTACATTTATGACCTTTGACTATGTCACAATGTTGAGATTTTAGTGTTTGCTACTTTAACATGTGGTCTATGATCATGTATGATATGGTTTACATGAGCATTATTGGAAAAGCCACTATAATGGAAAAGCCACTTGACTGAAGTTGATTGGCATGAAGATGAAGGGAAGATTATTTGGTACCACATGTGTATTGTGTTGCACTCACTTTCGGCATGTTGTGTTGCTTTTTGAATATTATGACATAATTGTGGCCCTGTGGGTTCATCATGTGTTTGTGGATGTTAAACATTGCTATGGGATATTGGACTAGAGAGGAATTAGAAATGTTTAATATGTTCTTGAAAGAAAAGAAAAAGACAAAGAAAAAGTGTATATGATGTGACCAAACATAATGAAACGTTTATAGAGATGTTATTGTGTTGGTCCTTACAAGATTTTTGTATAATGCTCCCAAACTTTTTTATTAAGGTGTGCTTAGCGGTCACATAGTCTATTTTTCAATATGAACATGATTGAAAGAAAATAGAGATTAAGATACGTAATTGGGTCATGCTCTATATATGTATAAGTGAGAGATGTAGCCAAAATTGGTGCCCAATAGTTGCGGGTCAAATGTTGTATAATGGAGTAACATGCTACTTGAGTAATGTTATATATATACTACGTTTTTATCTCACAATGCTAGCCTATTAGTTGTAACCAACTCTTGATTTTTATTTTTTAACAATGACTATTCATGGGATTAATTAGAATTCCCAAGATCAAACATTGAATTGAATTTATCAAGAAAAGTCACCCCTTCTTGAAGGTGACGTTTTACTATTTACACGTTCTCTTCCCAAATGAGATGTTTTTGCAAAAATGTCGGATTGGGATATTTTTACTGTTCAAACACCCCTAATTTTTATTCTAGTCACTATACTTAAAGGACATTTGCAAAAAAATGTCTCTATTCAAATGTCCCAAATTAATTAAATAAAGACGTTTTTTAAGCTTAAAATGTTACATTCCACACGTCTCTATTTTGCCTAACACTGTTATGCAATTGTTGAATCTGCCTGGCATGCACTTATTGGCCATCAAATTCAACTTCAAGACCAACCATGAACAGTTTCATCTTACAAGTGGTTCGTTACCTAACTAAAATAATAGACTTTAGCATCCACACCCACCCTACATGGCACTATAACAAATAAGATTAATTCAGCATGTAATTAAAATCATAATTATACCAAAAATATATATACATAGAACACGATTATTATTGGATAAATTAATTAATTAAAGATTAAAAATAAAATTCAATTTTGTGTAATGGAACGCTCATGCACTTGTCTATCTCCTAAATTTCATTATAAATTAATCTAATTAACAAAAGATTAATTTAGGTATAAAGTTTTTCCATTAAATTGGTTTAAAGGAATCTCCGTCTACCTAATTTATATAAGCGACATATATCCATTTTTTTTGACATGTCTGCATAAGAAGGGGGAAATTCAAACTAATGACCTCTATTTTATTAGGCGTGGTTCTAGTCGATTGAGCTATCTCTTGGGGGATACGTGTCCATTTTTTTAATAACATGTAAAATGTACATGAGTTTTTAATAAAATTTATTTCAATTTTGTTCATACTATTAAAAAAACATGTGTATCTCACATGTTCGAAGGACATATATCACTTTTACGGACTAAATTAAAGGAAATTTTTTCAACCTAATTTAGAGAAAAACTTTATCCTTAATTTAATATGTATTAGTCCTCAAGAGGTAGCTCAATTGACTGTGACCATACTTAATAAAGTGGTGATTACTAGTTCGAATCCTCCATTTCCCTTTTTTGTGCGGACATTTCAAAAAATAAAAAAAAATAAAAAAATTAGTATGTATTAGACAAAGATGGATAATCAGAAAAAAGGCTCCTTAATTTGCTTGCAGTGAGGGCGAAGGAAAGAAATTTCTCCATGTTGTCATCGTCGTTACGCTATGTGAGTCCCAGTTACCCTTCTCTCTCTCTCCCTATTGGCTTAAGGAATCCACTAACGAGCATCACATTTTTCGCATCCCCTCTGAATCTGCGTAGCTTCTCCTTTCTTCATCTTCATCTTCATCTTCTCCGGAAACCTCAATTTTTTTTGTTCTTTTTGTATTTTATATAGAAAGCAATCTGAACCCTTGGTAGAATATATATTTCCCAACAAATTTAACCCGAAAAATTTCATTGCTTTAACTGATTTCGTTGTTAATTTTCACAAAAATAGAATAATTTTCAAAGTTTCTAGATTCCATTAATAAATCTCGTTAATCAGAAAACCAATGCCACTGACACTGATATATATCTCTTTGCCAGCCTGCCCCGGTGGAGGAACAGACCCGGGACCTAAAGCCGGGACGAAACCGGAGTCAAGATCCGAAAAAAAATCCGAGTCGGAGTCCAGACCTGACCCGGAAACCGACCTGGATTTTGGAGCCAGTAAATCCTCTGCAGGAGAACCAGGAACCGGGAACCGAGCTTCACCGTCAGACCCATCGCCGGAAACAGACCCCTCACCGGCAGCAGACCCATCACCGGCAGACCCTTCATCGGTGGTAGACCCATCTCCGGCAACATACGTTTCAGGGACGAAAGGAAGCCCCGACGCACGCACCGCAGACGACGCATCTTCACAATCGGGCGCCAGAGTCGCAACCAACGTCGAAGAAACCGGCGAAGACACCTGAGCGGTCACCAACTCAGTCACAAGAGGTGTCGGATCACCCACGGGTACCAGCTGACCACTGGGCTCCACCGAGATGCCACCGGAGACCATCTCATGCGCTTCCGCCAGATTCGGAACCATCGACGAAGGCACCCTGCGTTGAAAGGGCTTAGTCCTGGCCTTCCGAAACACCTTATAAAGAAGGCTTAGAGCGTTTGGCCCAGCGCATACTGGAAAGCCCAAGCCCAGATCCCTTACAGCCTTTCAGAAAATTTAAAACAGCCCTCAACTTATTCCTAATTGGTATTCCTTCCAGCCCATTTGTAAAGCCTTTCACCTTATATATAAACACTCATCAATCATCAATATATTTGTCTTCCTAGTTTGAAAACTTGTACGAGAATCCGAGAAATCCGTGAAAGATGAATTTGAATGGAGTAGTCGTCGCGCTTGTGCTGGCCATGCTAGCGTGCGCGCCCCGGCGCAGTTACTCGTTGCAGCGGCTCGCCGTGCCCATGACTTTGGTTCGAAACGCTCCCGCTCTCGGCGCTTGTAAGAAAGTTAGCTAGCTTTACGCTCTGTTCTGTGTTCTTAATTATATACTCGCGCCTTGAAAAAGTTTGTTTTCGTTATTATTACTATTTACAAATGAATAGTACTTTCTTTGGAAATATCTGTGAAACCGCAGTTTGCTTGGACGGGAGTTTGCCGGCGTATCATCTCCACAGAGGATTCGGTGCTGGCGCAAACAACTGGCTTTTACAGTTCGAGGTAACTTTTTCTTTTTCTTTTAAAAAAAGTTGACAAATTGCTTAGACTCGGACCGTGGTGGGTACTAACTGATTGGTTTGGTGGAGACTTAATTTGTTCTGACAACCAGTGTTTTTGTTTGGATGGATTTTCCCAGAAAAAAAAAAAAAAAAAACAATCCATACAAGGACACAGCTTTTTGTGTCACCTAGAGTTACGAGCTTGTCGCCGGGCACCTAGATATGTTTCGGCGGCCGACAAGTGGCTTTGCCGATTGTTTAATATTAAGCAGGCAACGACGACTGTTGTCCTACTGTTACAAGGATCATTAATTAATTGATTTTTATTACATTACCACGTGGGATACAATTATTATTATTTGTGGATCTGCATATTATTCATCGTGATATGTTGGAAAATAAATTATTTAAAAAAAAAATAATGCAAACATTAAATGGTAATGATAAGTGGGACCGATTAGTTAGGCTAAGTCGTAGTCAGTGGGACTATGGGGTGTTAATTTGTTTTCACACCTCATGATGAGACTCTCTCACAGGGTGGTGGATGGTGCAATGATATAGCGACATGCGCGGAGAGAGCCGAAAGTCACAGAGGATCGACACGTCTGATGACCAAGTTGGAAATCTTTTCTGGAATTCTAAGCAACAATGCCTCTCTCAATCCAGGCATGTAATTTCTTTATTTTTTTATCTTTAATAAAAAAAAGGGTAAGTTTTGTTTTAACTTGTCTTTTCACCTATTGTCACGTAGCAACTGTTACTTGACATGCCTCCCATTTTTCCGGACAGAAATGTCCTTATCCTCCAGCGTTGTACGTTGCGATTCCAGCGCCTTTCAGTCTTTGACAAAAAGGGTGAATCTGGGAACATGAGATATATATATACAGTCCATGTTCTTCATATTCTCTGCTGTCCCTTTCACGTGATCAATACATGCAGCATTTTCCCTCACAGTTGTAGCTTTTGACAGCTTATATAATGAGCCCTGTAAATTTTGTCTGCTGTCCATGGGACCCATGACTTTTTTTTTTTTTCCCGCAAATTTGCGTCTCTTTACTCATTTGTAAAGACAACAAATGCAGCCTTTGTCAATCCTACACGTTCCTTGAATCTTTTTTTTTTTTTTTGGGTGGGTAGTTCTTGATTTTCTTGGTCGACAGTCGGATGTGTAAAGAAATTGTGGATTCGTGTTCTTTATTTATTTATGTTTTTTTGGTTGGGTTTATAGATCATTTAAAGTCCATGAAAAATTTACAGACTTGGCAATTATCTTAAAGACACTTAAGTGTCTGCAGATGTATGAATTAATTATCATTATTGTTGATTTATGTACCAGATTTTTACAACTGGAACCGTGTGAAGATCAGATATTGTGATGGAGCTTCATTTGCTGGAGATGCCACTTTCGACAATGGGGTAATTCTAGAAACCAAAAAAATTTGTTTGCTTTTAGTTACCCATTTGTTGCGTGCTGTTCTTTATCAAAATGTGTCAAATCAAACTTTTGAGCAAAACCCTTTAGTTCTTGGGAATCGGGATCCTTTTGCTTTATTTTGATTCCCCAGAATTTTACTAAAGTTCATCAGTGATTGTTAGTGGAATTTTGGAGCGCCCACATATCACATGCACTGCTGTGCACTCAATTGTATTTGCATGGAATTTTTGGTCAAGCTTCTCTCATTTTAGTGAGAGAAGCTCCTCCTTCTCTCTAGGTAGAGAAATACACCACCTCCTTGTGAGGTCCTCCACCACCGTCGGTGTGGTTTTTCGGGGAGGAGGGATCCTTTTCCTCCTTCCCCCTTCCTTTTCTTCGTCTCTGTTTTTGGTTTCTCTTTTCTTGTTGCCGTCGTTTTTTTGGTACATGTCTTCTCGCGCTCCATCCTCCTCACCTGCTTCTGCCTGGGTTGTTCGCCTTCTTCCCTTTTTGGTCGTTCATTGCTCGCCGTTCATCGTTCTCCATGAAGCAGCCCGGATCTTCCTTAGTTCTTAGATGGGGTTTGTTAAATCTCCGATCTACTTACCTCAGGTCGACCTGGGCCAACACGCACCACTCCACCGTCACCACCGGCCTCTCAGCTCTCCGTCGTCACCTCGCGCTCCGCCTCACCTTGCCATGCGTCAACGTGAGCTCCACGCGCTGAGCGTGGATCTCACGCCCGGGCGTACTCGCCTTCCAGGCGTAGCCTCCTGCATCCTCCTCCCCTGGTCTGTCCACCCCTTCGGCCGTTCCTCCACCTTCATCGCCGACACAACTGGTGTTTTAGTCTTTTGTTGTATTTTCGTTTATATCTATTTTTCTGTGTTTTTATGTTTTTTTCTGTTGTATTTTGTTGGTTTTATTTTATTGTTGTTTTGTTTGGGTTGTGGTCTCCATCTAGTTTTAGGGCTTATATTTGTAATGGAGACATCCCATTTGGTTCTTCGGGCACGCTTTGCAACTATTACTTTATAGTGATGGTTGTTTTATCCAGATTAGACTCTTCATGTAGTTTCTTTGCACTTGCTTGTGCGATGGAATAAATGCACTTTATAGTTCTTTAGAATTATTGGTGAAAACCCTTTATTCGGTCCTTTTTGGTCGGATCCGTATATTGTTCTTATATTTATTGATTTTATCATTTGGGCTCGTTGTTCGCCTCTTATGTTTTGGGTTTATTGTTGGGAGCCCACCCACTTTGCTTTTAGGATGTCTCACTTCTTCTTCCTTTGGATCATGGGAAAATCAATCATTTGCTTAGAAAAAAAATATGCAATGGGTCACTTTTCATAATGGGCATGGTTCAAAGTAGGATTTTAATTCCATCTGGTTTTTTTTTTGGTCAAAATTAGGGATTGAATTGGGGTATTTTCGATTCTTTGTTTTGGATAACGAATTAAACCTAGACCTGGTAAAATTAGTCCAATATTGGTTTCAAGTTGTACCATTGATGAACCGTTTTTAAAAATTATTTTTGGACTTATTTTAAGTATTATGCTTAAAATAAGCCAATTTTTTTTCATATAGTTGGCCCATTTTTAAAAAATCTATTTGCCTTTTCCTAAGCTTTGCTATGATTATTCCAAATAATTTTAAAAATAACTTTAAAAAGCTAAAAATCCTAAAAAATCAATGTTTTTGCCTGAGCCTTAGAAAACATTAAAGACTAAAGTGCTAACTAAACCTGAGTGTAAAAATAATAATATATAATTATATTAATATATAATACTATTAAATAATATGAGAACCCGGTTCGGTAACCATAATAAAAATCGATACTAAAACCGGTATTAGAATTGGGATATCCAAATTTTAGATTTTTTAATCGAAGCAGAACCAAGTCTCCGGTTTCCGTAATTTTTGACCCCATATTCAAAGGTGGTGGTTCAACCTTAAAGGGTGGTAGTTTATTTTTTAAGGCAATCTCGATATGATTAAGTAAACGTTAGGATGAATTGACTTTCGTCGTGAGAAGAATTCTTGTATTTATATAATTATATTGTGATGGGACTTGATAAAGTTAGAGTAGGACAACACTTTTTAATATGAAAAAAGGGCGATGACTCAATTTCACTGTGAATCGGGCAATCAGTGCAAATAGCGAGTATATGCTGCACTTTCTTTTTTTTTTTTTTTTTTCATTTCATTTGTATAGTATAGCATTATAACTGTGTGGCCCATTTGTATGGTAGATCGAGCATTATAACAGTTCAAATTTATTCATCTAAAAAAAATACAGTTCAAATTTTCTATGTTTGTAATTTCTTTGAGCAGTCAACATAAAGTAAAACTTGAGGTAGTTTCATTATTGTTGTTGTGTTTTACTACATTGGTATATTGTAATGATTAAGTAATTAACTTTTATTTTATTTTCATAGTTGAATTAAGTGATTAATTTGAATCATTTTGTGTGTTTGTATTAAAACAAATGATGACGTCACTGCTTTATTTTAGAGGGCAAAAGATTTGGGAAGCAATTATTCTTGACCTTCTACCAAAAGGTTTGGGACGTGCACGTAAGGTATAACTCAAAACTCGGTGGATTTATTGATCTTTTTTCTCTACAATTTATCTCTCTAAGCCTCTTAGACATGAGTCGCAGTTAGAGTTAGATTTATGAATTTGACATATCCAACATAAAATTAATATATTGTGTTTGATGAGTTAGACCTGGTTAATTAAATAAAATGAGTTATGGTTGACTTATATAGACTAACCCGCACATGATATAAGACTGATAATTTTTGGCATGATTTACGAACTTGACACAAACTTGACATGAAATTTGCAAGTTAAGGTTAAGAGCATGACTCGTTTAATTAAATGAGTCAACTATGATTGGTCTATATAAACTTATATCTATACTTCAACATGACTAAAACACGAGTTGCAACTCTTAGAGGTAGTACTTTATCTACACCCTATACCATGCTTTGTGAACGTGAACCTTAATAATAATTTAAATAAGTATTGATTTGGTTTTATTTATCAATAAATAAATTATTAATCCCTCTCCCCTCTCCCTGTAGGCTTTACTTTCAGGTTGCTCTGCTGGGGGTTTAGCAACCTTTCTACATTGTGACAATTTCAACAATCACTTACCAGAGAATGCCAGTGTGAAGTGCTTAAGTGATGCTGGATTTTTTCTTGACGAGTATGCATGTTTTCTCTTGTTCAATCGATCTTAAATGCAATATTATTCCATATTCTTTGTTTTTAACTAAAGAAATTTTACTCTTTTCTTTTTTTTGCCTTTCCTTTTCTACAGAAGAGATATAAGCCTGAACAGCAGTATGAGGCTTTTCTACAAAAATATTGTTTCTCTACAGGTACGACTCTCCATTCATGACTTACATTATGAAGCACTTGTTTTATGTGTATGAAACTTCAGTGCACCTTTATTCTTTGTAGATGTAAATTGCTTGAATTATGGAGTCTGGACATTGCACATATGCAGTGTATAACATGCTAAGAACTACTAATTTGACCCGAAACAATTCCTCTGTTTTGGTTGAATCATGTACGCTGAAAATTATAATTACTAGTAGCCAGATTATATATATATGACACTCCATATCACCCATTGAAAACTAAAATCTTATGCCTTCTAATGACAGCAAACTAATTATATGTCATTGCGATAATAAGAACAACATATGACCTAACCTTTATATGAAAAACTTAATGAAATCTTCCCATCACATACTCTTAATGATTAGAATTTCAGGCCTACCTATGGTGAGTCATATTCCTATGCAACTAAGGTACATAATACTCAAAACTTAATGATCACCCACTAACAAGATATAGGTTAAATAAATAGTCAACCTGTTTTAGCAAACATAAAATCACAATCAGTGAAAGCTAATTATATCACATAGCATTTTAAATGGCTGCTCTCTTTTGTCCTGAATTTGTTACATCATTGTGATGATTACCTTCCTTAATACTTTACTTTTGACCAGTGGTGGGCAACGATTTTATTCTTATGGTCAGTAAGTGCATGATATCCATGAGATAAAAAGTAATGAATTTATCATCATGTAACAGTCCTAAATGCTCAAATAAAATTCTCTAAATAAAAGTGAGGACAAAAGAAATACTTGTATTGATATATTGACAGCGGTGCAGAGAAAGGAAATAATGTGGTTCCTTTTATGACAACAATAATAGCAAGTACCAAATTTCCATTTGGTTTTTTCAATATATATATATATATAGATTCAATTGTGAGAAGTGTATATGTATGACAGGGGGTAGAGAAGAATCTGGATAGAAACTGCACCAATTCCCTCAAATTGCCTTATTTGGTATGTTGCAGAGGTCTTCATTTGTGGTTGCGTTATATAGCTGGTATGGTTCTGACATTTATCTCGTTATGGTGCAGTGCTTCTTCCCACAGTATGCATTGAAATACATTACAACGCCATTTTTTATCTTAAACTCAGCATATGACGTTTACCAAGTAAATATTTTCTTCTACCTTACTTGATTTTATATCATATAGCATCCATTTTGTACTTCTAATAGATTTCTAATGAACAATGAGTAAAACTTTTAATGTTGACAGTTTCATCATATATTGGTGCCACCTTTTGCTGATTAATTTGCATGGACAATGGAATCATTGCAAGCTGAATCCAGCAGCATGTGATGTAAACCAGATAGAAACTTTGCAAGGTTGCTGACCAATTTATTCTTTCAGCAAATATAGACCACACTTGATTAAATAGCATTAGAATTTCAGGCTTTGCAAAAGAATTATTAAATTTGTTGTATTTGATTTCTTCATTCTTGTTCTCTGCCCCCTAGGTTTCAGGCGGGATATGCTTTTAGCATTAAGAGTTTTCTTCACAAAGTCAAGAAGAGGGGGGATGTACATAAATTCATGTTTTGCTCATTGCCAGAGTGAGTCACAAGATACTTGGTTTGGAGCGGACTCCCCAAGAATTCACAATAAGGTACTTTAGCTTAATTCCTATTACATATATTTGATCTTGAGTAAGCTAAAAAAGTGTAAACTATGGTCAGAGGATCAGTCCTTCTTGTAATTACCAATTTATTTTCCCACAACCCAAACAATCAAACCCTGCATACCAACCCATAAGCAGAGAATGCTAAATTCAAGAGTGGTGTGTTTAATACATTTCCATTTTTATGTTTAAACATGATTTGGAGTAAGATCCGATCCAATCAACATGCAAATTTATTATTCTTTCTAAAATAATATTTTTTAGTAGACTATTATATGATTGTCATATAACTTGATAAATGTGATGGTAAAATAAACCATTAAATCAGCACTTGTTAACCAAAAAAAAACCCAATTTTCATTGCCACGCCATCCTAGTTATATGGCAATCAAATAAGACTCTATTGAATGGCATTACTCTTCTTTCTATTTGTTTTTGTTGTTTAGTTTTAAATCAGCCATGTGTTACTCCAAGCTGAATTATCAGTTCAATTGAAATGATTAATAGTACTTGAGTCAGCATAGTATGTAATTTGACTAATGCAATAATTTTGAGGACCAATGTTTTAGAAGTTCTTAGACAAAGAGAATCTTAGCTATTTGCAATTATCTTTCCCAGACTATTGCAGAAACAGTTGGTGATTGGTACTTCAGAAGTAAGGACTAAAGAGATTGACTGTGCATATCCATGTGACAGTAGCTGCCACAACCTTATACCATAAGCTCAGGTGATGTCTTAGCTTTATTTGGAGTACATGGTGTTCTTATTTCTATTTCTTGTGTGGATAAGTTATTATTTCCATTAATCTGAACCAAAGGGAAATATTGCAGGTCCACATTAAGATTCACATTTTGGAAACGACAAAGGAGTTTCCACAAGCTCTCAAAATGAAGCTGCTAGGTGGCTTTTCAAGGACTCAAGGGATAGTGCAAAGAACAATTCTGACACATTGAAGACTATACAATTTATCTCAACAAGAAGATCGCAAATGAAGAGGAAAGATTATACATATTCCACATTTTTTAATTCAATCAACCAATAAACTGCCACTAATTGCAGTTTGATTCTAGAATGGTTTTTGTATTCTTTAGAAAATTTAGAGAATTATGATATTTATGTAGTTATAATTCATGAGATGAATCAAACTCCTCAAGTTATATTGAATGTGATTTAGGTGCATTGAGTGTCATTCAAGCATGGAAGATCAAAATCACATATTCCTTATAATTTACAAAATTGAGTTCATAGTTAATGACAAAATCTGGCTTTAATCATTGAAGTAGAGACTTTTAGCTAATTTGTTAGTGCATTTAGAAACTGACACTTTTAATTGAATTGATAATCAAAGTCCACTTCTAACAATATTAGTAAAATAGTTACTAATAATATTGTGAGGTTGCTAATGCTCTTTGGAGTGGTCTTTTTCATCTCTTTGGCATGAAGTGGGTCATGAATGGCAAGGTGGCGGATCTCCTTGGCGTGCTGGAACGGTCAAAGTGGTAATAACATGGTGAAGGAGGTGGAGAATGGCCCCTTTGTGCCTTTTTGGACTGTTTGGAAGGAGAGGAATGTTCGTTGTCAAGATAATGGAAATGCCAATGGTGAAGCTTAGCAATAGGTTCCTTAAGTTGTTGTTTCTTTGGGTGGGAGTTTTGAAATTTCTCAAGTCTCCAATTTGCAGAATTTTGCAATTGTGCTCTTCTTCTAGTTTTAGGTGGTGGCTTTGTATACTCTGTACTGCTTGCTTTTGCTTTCAATAAATGCTTACTTTATCAAAAAAAATTTGACATGTTTAAAAATTGAATCATTGATAAGAGTTATTTTATTTTGTAATTTCTAATCTCTGCCGGTAGTGGTAGGTGAATATATTAAAATATTTTAAAGGCATAGCATTACATTTAATTGTCCTACTTAGAAGACAGTTTTTGTTTGATGAGCCTCATTCTAACTCTGACTATAAATAATTTCAGAAGGCATCTATGGGAAGAACTAGCAGGGTTGATGAGCCTTTGGGATATGCCCTGGTGTATTGGGGGGGACTTTAATGTTACTCTTTTCCACAGTGAGAGATCGGGTGGAGTTAGAATGAGGCGTGTGGTGAGGGAGTTTGCAGAGTTTACTATGGATCAGGGCCTTATGGATCTCACCTTGATTGGTGGGGTGTCTACATGGTCCAACTCCATATCTTGGTCTAGATTGGACCGGTTTTTGGTCTCTCTAAGTTGGGAGTCAAGATATCCGGTTTTGATTCAGAAGAAACTTCTCCGCATGTGTTCCGACCACACGCCTATTCTTTTGACTAGGGGTGGTTCTCAGAATGGGAAGCTTTCTTTTAAGTTTGAAAACATGTGGCTTAAGGAGGAGGGTTTTGTTGATAAGGTTCGAGCTTGGGTTTTGGGCTCTTTCTCCCAAAAAAAAAAAATTATCAGAACTTAGAAATCAATGAAGACTAGATAGAGAGATTGAGAGACAGAGATGAGAGAGAGAACAAAGATGAGAGAGAGAGCGCAGATGAAGAAGAGAGAGACAGGGAGAAAAGGGACGGATTTTTCTAGAATAGAAAAAAGAAAAGTAAAAGTAAAAAAATGTTCTTTTAATGATATAGGGAAGATTTAGGAAATTTATTGTGGGGTATATTTAGATAGGAAACTAAAAGGTAATTTTGTTTCTTAAATTTAAGGAAAATGGTTGGGTATTTGCTGCCAATGCTCTTAAGGATGTTGCATTACAATACTAGAAATTGTTTTGTGTTCGTTCTCTGATATCTTATATCTTTATGTATCACATAGTGGCAAACACATCAAAACATTGTTTAGCCTATTTTTGTTTATTAGTGAAAATTGTCGACTATAGTCGAAAATCATAGACTAGAGTCAAATGCCTCTGTAATTCTAACCTTGGAGTAATCCCATAATTATAAAACTAAGGCCTTGTTTGAGAATGCGATTTTTTGGTTTTGAACCCAAAGTTGAGATTATGTTTGGATGGTAATTGATAAAATTAAGTAAAAATTAGAAAATATATATAATTAAAATATTAAAAAAACTAAATTATTATTATTATTTTTTAAAATTAGGGGTAGTTTTGAACCAACGGGTGGCTCACACCCCATGGATTTTCTGGCCAAAACTGCTTGGGGGTGGTTGAGCCACCCCTAATGGCGGCCACTTGGGGATGGTCCATCCACCCCTAGTGGGTGGATCAACCACCCCCGAAGCTAATGGGGGTGGCTTGGTTAGATGGGGGTGGGGTGGGGTGGGGGTGGCTTTCGGGGGAGGGGTGGATCGGCCTCCCTCATACTCTTAAGAGTGGTCTGACCACCACACGGGGGTGTTCCGGCCACCTTAAATATATATTTTTTATTTTTTAAAACTTTTATTTATAATTTTTAATAATTGGCTTGGGTTGCGCCCCTTTGCGCTTTTAATGATATGCTTACTTATTTATCAAAAAAAAATAATTGAGTTGAAAATTTTTGAGTTAAGTTGAAATTTTTTGAGTTGAGTTTAAAAAATTGCCAAACATGAATTTAGAAAAAGAGTTGAAAAATCTAGTTTCCCAAACAAGGCCTAAACCTTTCATCTTGTGTACCATAATACATGCAACGGATACAGAGACACATTGCCTGCAAAGTGTGGTCAAAAGCACGATTTGAATGCATTCCACCAGTTTGTAAAGTGATATTTGGTTGCATTACTGATATTCATGATTAGATTTAAGTTTTTGAAGAAAGTAAAATCCTAATTAACTTAATTCATGACTCAATTTAAGTTTTTTAGTAAGTAAATATGATTAACTTAAGTTATGAGATAAATGTCAAAAAAGGGCACCTAATATTTTGAAGATGACGATAAACCTATATTACAATAAACATTTGAGTTATTTGATCTCATTGTTTTTTAAGCATGAATTCAGTTCCCTCTATCCGAAGTCAGACTATAGTTGACAATTTGTGTCTAGATTACATGTTCTCGTAGTACGATAATTAATGAAGTGCGTTCATTGTGGCTTTTGCAGTAGCTTATTGTATCTTAGATCACTGTAGAAAATGTTTTCCCCTTGCAAATTATGCAGTTGATCATTTTCTCAAATTATGTTTCTGATAATGTTCTGTTGGCTCTTTTGTTTCATATATTTTCCCCTCTTCTTTTATTAGTTAATCTTTTTTTAGATATATATTTTCCCTATTTTTGGAGCATTAGGTTGTGTTATTCTACTAGAAATTGCCTGTGGGGACTGACCTGAGGTATAGGCCAAGGACTTTGATAGGCAGCATAAAGCACTTGGACATAAAATAGCTTTTGAGTCTGTATGTTGAATTATTAATGGCTATAATCTGTTTGATTAATCACTTCATGGAAGTGTCACAATCTTGAATTACATTTACCAGTTTTTCATAAGAATTTAGACAGACTTGAGCTGGAGGGATGCCCTATAATTAAAGCTTGACCGATTGGATGGTTAATGTTATACAATTAACACTATATTAATCATGGTAGAAAGTAGAGGCTGGAAACTGCATTTGACTTTTGCATAATGAACTAGCTGGCATGGTGACATTCAGGAGATGCTCTTGCAGCCTCCTAGATAGGACTTTAGTCTATTATCCTGTAACACAGATCCTAGCTTATTATTCTATAAATTGTTTAAACAGTGACACCCATCAGGTTGTAGTGTTACGTCACTCCCGAGTGTATTGTATGTTAACTTTGTGATTGGTTAAACCACCATTAGTTCTTGCTTACTGAATTGGCTAGAATGCTTTTGTAATCATTATGCAGACACCAAAGTGAGTACAAACAAGTGCACATATATAAACCTGAACGCAAGCAGATCAGTGGTGGTTTTGCTGAGCTACTATTCTGTTACCTTTATGGCTATTGTTTTGTAATTTGCGAAGTTTATCCTTTCAAGTTTGTTGTAACTTTAGTCTTAATGCTGAATGTAATCACTTCTACTAAATAATTTCAAGTTCTTTCTGTCTTTTCAGTATAGTTGTGGATCCTATCAATCTGAGGGACGGTCTGCACTATTTTGAACTCTTTGGGGTTGATTGCAAAGCACCATGGCATGGCCTCTGTTCAGAATCCCTATAACTATCACTAAAGTTCAGAATCCCTATAACTATCACTAAACCTATGGCTGTAGTGAATAGGCCTCCTCTAGTTTCATTTTCAAGGATGCCATTTCAGCCAGGTGTAGTGTCAACTGTTTTTTTCTCCTGTTTGTTGTTACCGTGGTTGTTACTGTGCAATTTACTGTTTTGAAATTGCTTCTTTAAGGGCTGGAAAATTCAACAAGTGGTCCTTCATCTAGTGTCTGGTCGTACTTTAATAACTGGAACTAATTCCTTTTTCTCTTTCATGGATGTACTGCATTATTAGGCCACATAGAAAGGAGATTTATAGAAGTGCCACTTGGTGCTAGTTGGGTTGAGGCAATGATACAAATATCAGGATTTGATACAACCCGAAGATTCTTTGTTGATGCTGTTCAGGTACAGTATTTGATGAGAAACTCTATCAGACTGTCTAAACCTGCTTTGACATTTTAAAAATTTTCAGATTTGTCCTTTACAAAGGCCTAAAAAATGGGAGAGCGTTGTAACATTTTCTTCTGCTGGGACAAAAAGCTTTGCCTTTCCTGTTGTGGGTGGTCGGACGATGGAGTTGGTCATTGCTCAGTTTTGGTCAAGTGGCATAGGAAGTCATGAAACCACTAATGTTGAATTTGAGGTATTATGCTTCCATCAAAACTTTGGATATATTGTGAATCTTTGAAGTTCTTAAAGTTTTCCAGCTTCACCATTTTTGTCCATTTGGACGTCTCTTTATTTATTTATTTATTGTGTTGTTTGTGGCTCACTTTCTGGGTATTTGGTCTTGAGTTAGCTGTATGTATGGCTTCTTTTAGCCAGCTCATGTGCACTTTTTTTTACTGGAAATGGTTCTTCTAATCACCAGAACATGTTCAAATATTCTCATGTTTTCTTACAGATCTGATTCTCCACTCCTTTTTGAAAGTTTTGTTTTTGAATGAACTTTTGTCGCAGCACGTATTCGTTCTGGTAAATTTAGGGTTATCATGTCTATTGTGATTTCATTAAGAGCGGTAGAATTCTTCTGGATTCACTATACATGTGACTTTTATATGAAATTCCTAGGTCGTATTTCACGGGATTGACATCAATAGAGGGGAAGTATTACTTGATGGAAGTGAAGCACCCACCAGAATTGATGCTGAAGCACTATTGGCATCTGAGAAACTTGTACCTGCTGCCCTTCTTAACAAGGTGAAGATGATGGGGGTCATACATCTGCTTTAATGAATAATATTTTTTTAATGCTGTCACTTGTACTGAAATATCTTTTACCTTTCTTTGTTCCAGATAAGAACTCCATATCGTCCTATTGAGTCTAAACTTAGTGCCCTTGCAACGAATCGTGACAAGCTACCCTCAGGCGAACAGATTCTAGCACTGACATTAATGTGAGTTATGGTGTGATTTTTGTTAATTTCCTACTTCATTTGGCTTTGCTTTGAGATTATATTGATCCATTTATTCTTCTAATTTTTCAGTTACAAGTTCAAATTGGAAGATGCTGCTGAAATAAAACCTCAAATACCATTACTTAACAACCGCGTATATGACACTAAATTTGAGTCTCAATTTTATATGATTTCTGATACAAACAAGGTGCATATACATTTCATTATAATGAAATTCTGTAATGCTTTTATTTGAAGTAAGGGGGTATAATTTCCATTCTCAAATGCAATCTTTTTGGAATAGTTACACAAATAATAATGCTGTACTTGTATCGCAAATCCATATTTTGAAATTTGAATGCCATGGCGATTGGTGAAGTTTATCTTTTATATTCTAGCAGTCTTTTCATTTCCCTCTTATTTTTGTTCTGATGGTAGTTTACTTCCTATTTCCCTGTAGATATGCTGACTCAATTTCCAATTTTTTCCTTTACAATTGTAGCGTATATATGCAATAGGTGATGTCTATCCAAAGTCTTCAAAACTTCCTAAGGGAGAATATAATCTACAGTTATACCTAAGGTATGGGCCTCTAAGGCAATACATGAAGTGCATGCACGCACATACACTTCTTTCTCTTTCTTTCTTTCTTTCTTTTTTAGTGAAATTTGTGCCTATTTGGGCTTGATTTTGCTACATAAATTTATAAATTTACTAGTCTGGTTTTTCTTTTTAACATAGAAAAAGGTAATATCATGGTAAGGAAACCATGTAAACCACAAATGATGGCTCTGTCTTCTTTAGGGGTGGTTACCAACCCTCCTTTTTTTTATAAGTAATAACCAGTTTTATTAAAAGCATAAGGCGCCCCAAAATACACAAGTAGTATACAAGATGATCACTTAACTAGAAAAGGAAAAACGAGTAAAGAAATCAACATAACTAATCGACACCGGGGACAAATGTGTTACAGTCCAAAGATATAAAGTATGAAAACAATAGGATAAAATGTCCTTCAAAGACCTCTTCAAATCCTCAAAGCACCTATTGTTTCTTTCCCACCATAAACACCAAAAGAGGCACGTAGACACCATCTTCCAGACCGCAGCGCTACTTTGCCTTCCAGAAGACACCAACAGGCTAGCAAATCAGAAACCCATCTAGTCATCACCTAGGCCATCCCAAAGCGACTAAGAATGGCATACCACAGAGTAGAAGCAACCTCACAATGCAAAAGGAGATGATCCATTGTCTCCTCGCTTCTCTTGCACATGCAACATCTATTTATCACAATAACGTGACGCTTCCTGAGATTATCCAAAGTAAAAATTTTACCCAGCGTCGTTGACCATACAAAAAAGACCTATTTCGGAGGAGCCTGCGTTAGCCACACACTCTCCCAAAGGAAGCTCCTACCTTCATTACAAGCTAAAGAATAAAAGAGGGCCTTGACCTTGAAGAAACCCCTTTTGGAGGAGGTCCACCACAATTTATCTTCACACTTTTGTCTCACTCTAACAAAATGCAACACCTGGAGAAAGGACACAAAGACTTCCAACTCCCAATCATGTGCCTCTCTAGTAAAACTCACATTCCAATTGATTAGAACCTCCCAACACCTCCATATTATCCACAACAGAGGCATCCTTCAGACAAGTAATACCAAATAAGATTGGAAAGGCTACCTTGAGTACCGTATCGCCACAACACACATCATGCCAAAAGCTAATCCTAGTCCCATCCCCCACCACATGTTTAGTAAAGCCTTTGAAAGTCTCCCACCCTTCTGATATTCTTCCACAACCCAATCCCAAAAGCTCCTCCAGGCTCAAGAGAGCACCACTCGCCCATAAGCCCCATACTTCAAGTCTACCACCACTCTCCACCAAGCATCTTTCTCAACCCATAACGCCACAACTATTTCCCTAAAAGTGCATGGTTGAAGACCATTAAGTTTTTGATGCCCAACCTCCCTCCTTGATAGGGGTGCAAACTTTCGCCCAATTCACCAAGTGAAACTTGAACTCGTCACCTAAACCACCTCATAAAAAATTGTGTTGTAACTTCTCGATGTGCTTAGCAACACTCACTGAGATAGGAAAGAGAGAAATAAGAAGTGGGCAAATTAGCTAGAATACTCTTAATGAGGGTGACCCTCCCACCCTTGGATAAATACATCCTTTTCCAGCTGGCCAACTGGTGTTCTAGCTTCACAATAACCCCATCCCAAATGTGCTTGGCTTGATAAGAGGCCCTAAATGGAAGACCAAGATACTTCACTGGCAAAGTGGCAACCCCACATCCTAAGATATTGGCTAACATACCCATTTGCTCCACATTCCCCACCTGAATTAAAATTGACTTTGCCAAGTTTACCTTCAACCTAGAGGTAGCTTTGAACAACAAAAACACACCCCACCGATGGCGCAACTGGTTGGGCTTAGCATTGCAAAAGATCAAGGTATCATCGGCAAACAGAAGATGTGAAAAAGAAGTATTACCTACTTTGAATCCTTCTAATAGACCCCTATACACCGCCGTTGAAATCATCTTACTCAAGGCTTACACCATAAACAAACAAAAAAGGAGAAAGAGGATCCCTTTGTCTTAAACCCCTGTAATTACTAAAAAAGCCATTAGAGGAGCCATTAACCAAGATCGAGAACCGCACTGAAGAAATGCAATGTGCTATTCAAGAGCACCTTGTCCTCCCAAAACCACACCTCCTAAGCATATACAATAGAAAATCTCAATTCACATGATCATAAGCCTTTTCAAGATCCATCTTACAAATCACCCCTGGCTCCCCAGACCTTAGCCTACTATCAAGGCACTCATTAGAAATCAAAATAGGATCAAGGATTTGCCTACCCTTAATGAAGACACTTTGCGATTTGGAGATAATTTTATCCAAAACTATTTTTAATCTTCTTGCTAACACCTTAGCAATGATTTTGTAGATACTTCCCACAAGACTAAAGGGTTATGGACCCTTTTAGGGTGGAAATCTACGTTTTTTGAATAACTTTTGAGTGATATGTGCAATCTAGTTATAAAACTTGTTGGAGGTGATGAACAATGTGTTCTGCTTATTGAGCAGGGTTCTATGTTCTATGATTTGTCCATGACCCCTGGATGCTGAAGGTGTCCATGGGGGTGATATTGTAGCTCTTGTGGGGTGGAGATGATTCTATGGCGGACTGCACCGCATAAGCTTTTTTTATTTTCTTTAGGGGGGGTAGGGGGTGATATAGAGCGTTACTTATTTTGAAAACTACAATAGTTTGGTTGACAGATATATGGAATAGGACTGTACAGGGCCTCCTATAGGTGGAGATCTTCAGTGGATGGTGGATTTCACCATCCAGCCACCTGTCAACAGGAGGCGGAGTTCATCCGTATCCACACGGGTGGTGGACAATTTCACTTAACTGCCCAATTCACCAAATTAGTCTTTTGTCACCTTACCCTAATCAAATCTACTTACGTGGTAGTCCTTGGAGAGGGGCAAGTTTCTTAGCACACTGTACTCCCTGTTACATTTGAATTACATGCAAACATGTGTGCAAGCGCACACACAAATACACATACATATGTGATAAAACTTTGCATGGGTCTAGGAATTTGTCCATATATGATTGCGTTGGTGCTGAATAAGGTGACTATTTTTCAGAACATCTTCGCTATTTATAACAAGTTCTTGTGTACCTCATGCTTTTATGAAGTGTGAGTCCTTAATAACTCCATGAAACATTGAAACTGTTACTATTTGGGTTAATCTCTGTTTGATATAAGAAGTATTTAACTAGTATTGCAATTTAAAAATTTAACACGGATTGTATTAAATAATCTGTTTCTGTTATTTTAGGTATAAGATCTATGTTCCAGTGTTTCTAAGAGGATAGTTTAAAATTGTTAATATCTTCACTGAAATTTCCAGTGCAGATGAGGAAGTTTTTTTGTAAAGGCTTATGCAGTCAATGATGCGAAGTGCACATTTTACATTTCTATTAATTTTTCCAGTGGTTTGTTTTTAATCCAGGATGTTATAAGATTGAGCTTTTTCTCTCAACCAGATGGCCCTGTTACGGGAAGTGGCAGCTTTAAATCCTCAGTTTTAGTTCCTGGGTGTGTGCCTGAATGATTTAGTTTTATGGTTTACATATGTTATTATCTTCATGTGGTAGTTATTTTAACTTAATACATTCTTTTGGTAGAATAAAAGAAGCAATTTATTTGGGGGCATTTTAACTTAATACATTCTTTTGTTAGAATAAAAGAAGCAATTTATTTGGGGCCACCATCGAAAGACAAGCTTCCAAAGGTACTGCGCTCTCCAGTTTTGTTTTCCAGTTAAATATAAGTGCAGAGGGTGTTAAACAATGCTTGTAATATTTTTGTAGAATTCTCCCCAAGGATCTGTATTGCTGGGAGCAATCTCATATGGAAAGCTATCATGTGGTGGTCAAGAAGAGGGGAAGAATCCACGAAAGAACCCTGTGTCCTATCAGCTTTCTTATATAGTGCCGCCAAATAAGGTTGAAAAACATGCTGTGATGAATTCTTTTCTCGTGTCACTTGTAATGGTGTAAAACAATAGTGTAAATTTAGTTATGCGACTGTTTGGGCTTCAGTTGCTTGTGATGTTATTCTTGTCCTTTTATGTCCTAACTCATCTCCATTTGTATTTCATTAAATACTTTTGATAGCTCGATGAGGACAAGGGAAAAGGTTCTTCCTCAACCAGCACCAAGACTGTTTCTGAACGTTTAGAAGAAGAGGTATGAGAGGCACAGGAGTGAAATCTTTTCATTTGCTGTGGGTTTATGAAAGCTTTACTGATTAATTTGCTTTTTTGCATCTATGGCTTTTCACTTGGACAGCAGCTTGGCTTGCTCCTGTAGTGAATAGCTATCCTAATTTTCTTGTTCTTTTCTCTAATTCTAGTTAGGCGTTTTCTCTTGTATACTCTCTGTTTAGTAGAGTTGCGCCCCTCTACACTTTCGATATATAAACATTATTTATAAAAAATTAAAAAAAAAAAAAAAAACAGTCAATTCGTGTATCATATGGAGTACTTCTTTGTTTCTCAGGTTGCTTATGTATTATAATGAACACCATAAATTGAAATACATTCTAAAAAATGCAATAAGTTGAAAAGTTTATTCTTGAACATCCTGCAAATTATTTAATGCTGTAAATTTGGGCGCTTTATATGATACATTTTCAAAGTCTGATTCCACTTTGAACTGCTTCAATTAGAAATTTTAAAAAAATCTATAAAATTAGCGCGTCTTTCAGTTTTTTCCCAAATATTATGTAATTTAAACTTGTTTCCTAGTTTAACTTTGTGCTTTCTTTCTTTAGTTACAGAATGTTATAATGTTACAAACATTAGTTATTATTTACCAATTGATTTTTCTTTACCGTTTGACATTAATATTGCATTCATGAGTTTTATATATTTTTTGACCGTTTGACATTTAAGTACCTTCATGGAGGTTTATGAAAAATCAAGTTATGATTTTAACTGATGGTCATTAACTCATGAGCCTTGAAAGTCTTTACCGTTGGACTTTTATTTTGTTTTAATAGTCTTTTATTTTAATGGTCCTTGCTTTTCTATATATATATATATATATATAGTCCACCTGTAGCTATGAAACACACAACTTCTTTGGCTCCAAAAAGTGTCGTACAACACCTAAACCCATATTCTAATTGTCCAACAAATTTCCTTTTCATAAGCTATTGAGCTATATTTTGGTCCTCCTTTTTGGTGTGGTTTTGTCTCTCATTTGCTTTGATCAAAAGGGTTGTTCATCCGATCTTCACTTGGAAGTGCCTTAATCTAAGATAGACGCTATAGTCTAATCTCGGGAGGTTGCGTGTCAAGAGATCCGATCGCATGAGTTATACACCGGGAGGCAGAAATCAACCTTTAAGGACAACGCTCTTGCATGATTCTATAGCTCGTGAGATTTTTCCTTGCTCTATTTTTTATATTTTATTTATTTGTTAATTGTTCGATTAATTTTATTTAGCATCAATAAGAATTTTGCACCATCCATTTAATTTTACAACAATCTTAAAGGTTGATCATGGATGCACAAATTCTGTCGCTAAAGTTCTTCCAGATGCTACAAAATTGAACCTTTTGATGGAAATAATTTTAAACGCTTGGCAACAAAAGGTTCTTGCGCTTTAGATTTTACAAAATTTCTAGTGTTCTAACCGAGCCTAGACCGGATGAAGAATCTGAAGAACAATCCGAAGAATTAAGAAATTGGGAGATGGCTAATAAATTATGTGTGAATACTATATTGAATTCCTTATCTAATGAATTGTTTGATGTTTATTGCAATTTTACTATTGCTAGAGATTTATGGGATGAACTAGTTGGTAGATATGTGATTGAAGATGAAGGCACTAAGAAATTTGATGCAAGCAATTTCTTACATTTTCAAATGACCGATGAGAAGAGTATTACTTCTCAAATTCATGAATTTCATAATATAGTGGCTGAATTAGCCAAAGAGGGTGATGGTCTACCTGAAAGTTTTATGACCCAATGTCTTGTTGAAAAATTACCCGACTCTTGGAAGGAGTATAAACTTCATTTCAAGCAAAAGAAGACTTTCATGAGTCTTCAACAAACCATAGTGCATATTAAAATAGAAGAAAGGAATAGGTCTTTGGAGAAGGTTAACAAAGCTAAGGAAATTATTTCCAAAGCTAATTTAGTAGAAGAGAAATCTAGTAGGCCTCCACAACACTACAAGAAATTTGACCATAAACCCAAAGGAAAACATTGGAATAATAAGAAAAGATTCAACACATCTCATTCTCTAATACAAAAGAAAAGGGTCAATTGTTTTATTTGTGGCAAAGCAGGTCATTATGCAGCGGTATGTAAGCAAAGGACTAGCAACAACAACAAAGGATCAATTTCAAAAAATAAAGCAAATGTGACGGAAGTGGAAGAGATCATTGCAGCGTCGATCCAAGCTCATATGACTACAAGTAAAAGGATGGGTGATTGATTCTGATCTACAGGCACATTTGTGGAAATAAAGAAGACTTATCCTCCTACACACCAATAAAGGAAAACACCGAGCGGGTAATTGTTGGAGACAATAGATCTGTGCCTGTGGTAGGCAAAGGGAAAGCCCTATTAAAGCTAACTTCAGGTAAAACCCTTTCACTATCCGATGTTCTACACGTTCCTCATTTCCGACACAATCTTGTTTCGGTACACTTGCTTGGTAAGGCAGGACTTAAGGTTTTATTTGATGGTGGCATTGTTACCTTAACTAAGCATGATGTGTTTGTTGGTAAAGGCTATGAAAATCAAGGTCTTTTTGTATTAAATGTTGCTAATACTATTAATGAAAATTCATCTTCTTGTGCTTACTTGGTTGATTCTATTAATACTTGGCATGGTAGACTTGGACATGTAAATCTTGGGTACATAAAGAAAATGAAAGAAACTGGAATTATTAATTCACTAAGTGAAACCAATATGGATAAATGTGAAGTATGTACTGAGACTAAAATCACTAAAAAACCTTGTAAATCTATGACAAGAGAAACTGAACTTCTTGGCTTAATACATAGTGATTTAGGTGATTTAAAGCACACAATGACTAGAGGTGGTAAAAAATTTTATGTGATATTTGTTGATGATTACTCTAGATTTACTAAACTTTATTTATTAAAATCCAAAGATGAAGCTTTGGAAATGTTCATAAAATACAAAATTGAAGTTGAGAATCAAAAGAACATAAGGATTAAAAGACTGAGAACTGATAGAGGTGGTGAATATGAGTCTAATCATTTTAAGGAATTTTGTGAACAAAATGGCATAATACATGAAATTACACCTCCTTATTCACCGGAATCTAATGGTGTAGCCGAAAGAAAGAATAGAACTTTGAAAGAAATGATGAATGCTATGCTTGTTAGTTCCGGGCTACCTACTAACATGTGGGGGGAAGCCATTCTTTCGGCTTGTCACATTCAGAATAAAGTGCCTCATAAGAAAACCGGTAAAACTCCTTATGAACTTTGGGAAGGTCGTAAGCCTAGTTTGAAATACCTCAAAGTGTGGGGGTGTTTGGCAAAGGTTATGCTACGAGCCTAAAAGAGAAAACTTGGTTCTAGAACTTGTGATTGTATTTTTATTGGTTATGCTTGCAATAGTTCATGCTATAGATTTCTTGTTATTAAGAGTGATGTTTTAAATTACAATACTATTATTGAATCTGAAAATGCTATTTTCTTTGAGCATGTGTTTCCTTTGAAAAATAAGGAAAAATTATTGCATGAACCTTCTTTTACTTCTAATGAAATTGTTAATGATGTGCAAGAATTGAGAAGAAGCAAGTTTAGCTAGAACGGAAAAGAATTTCGGTAATGATTTTATTGCTTATATTGTTGATGATGATCCAACATGTTATAATGAAGCAATCAAATCCATTGATGCACCTTTTTGGTTAGAAGCTATTAATAATGAATTAGATTCAATTATGTCTAACCATACATGGGAACTTGTTGAATTACCTCCTAAGACCAAACCAATTGGTTGTAAGTGGGTGTTCAAGAAGCTTAAACCGGATGGTACAATAGATAAATATAAGGCACGCTTGGTGGCTAAAGGCTACAAGCAAAAGCAAAACATTGATTATTTTGACACTTATTCTCCTGTTACTAGAATTGCATCTATTAGAATATTGTTTGCTATTGCTTCTATTCATAAACTTGTTGTACATCAAATGGATGTTAAGACTGCTTTTTTAAATGGTGATTTAGAAGAAGAAATTTATATGGAGCAACCCGAGGACTTGTAATCCCGTCAAGAACACAAAGTTTGTAAATTGGTGAAATCTTTGTATGGATTAAAACAAGCTCCTAAACAATGGCATGAAAAATTTGACAAAGTGATGTTGTCTAATGCATATTTGATTAATGGTGGAGATAAATGCATTTATAGTAAGTTTAATAATAATGAAGGTGTCATTATTTGTTTATATGTTGATGATTTGCTTATTTTTGGAACTAACATTGATGTTGTGCATGAGGCTAAAAGATTTCTTTCATCCAATTTTGACATGAAAGACATGGGTGAAGCTAATGTCATATTGGGCATTAAAGTTCTTAGAGATAATAATTGTATTACTTTATCTCAATCACATTATGTTGAAAAGATGCTAAAAAGATTTGAGCACTTTGATTATTCACCTATGTCTACACCATATGATTCTAAAATACACTTGGTTAAGAATCATGGTGATAGTGTTTTACAAGAGAAATATGCACAAATCATTGGTAGTTTAATGTTTTGACAAATGACACGCCTACGATATTGCATATGTTGGTAGATTGAGTAGATATACTCATAATCCTAGTGTTGAGCATTGGGATGCAATTTCTAGATTGTTGAGATATTTAAAGGGCACAATTAATTATGGATTGTCATATTGTGGTTTTCCTATATTAGAAGGGTATTGTGATGCTAATCTGGATTTCTGATTTAGATGAGGTAAAGCCTACCAAAGGGCTATGTGTTCACATTAGGTGGAGGAGCTATATCTTGGAAGTCCTCAAAACAAACTTGCATAGCAAGATCCACAATGGAGG
Organism: Carpinus viminea; assembly: GCA_013348765.1. NCBI lineage: Eukaryota > Viridiplantae > Streptophyta > Magnoliopsida > Fagales > Betulaceae > Carpinus > Carpinus viminea. Next base: position 51,095,312 of record CP054668.1, on the reverse strand, counting down.
CAGAGTTAGTTGCCTTGGAGAAGGTAACTGGTCAATGGCTAAGGAGCCTTTTGATTGATTTGCCTTTATATGCTAACCAGCCCACTGTTGTATTCATTGTGATTGTCGTCTGCCATAGCTCGAGCCAAGAGCAAGATCTATAATGGGAAAAGTCGACATATCCGATTAAGGCACAATATTGTGAGGCAACTTATTGAAACCGTGTATTGTCCATGGACTTTGTGAGAAGGAATTTGGCAGATCCTTTGACCAAGCCACTAGCAAGAAGGTCGAGTGAAACATCGAGGGGATAGGACTGACCCAAATGATGACATGTGATTGATACCCAACCTCTATGATTGGAGATCCCATGAATGAGGTTTAATGGGAAATGAAGTCAAGTGATCATGGTATGGTCTGTCATTCTATTATCTTGTTGAGAAGATTATTGATGAGTCCATCCCTATGGTGTAAGACAAGACAAAGATGCAGAGAGATTAAGGATGAGTTTAAACTCTTAATGGTTCCATAGTCCCTACTGTTGGGATGGGGTGTTCTTGCACACACTCGATGGATACCACCTATGTGAGTGTGGAGGTGGTGCCGCTTCCTATGAGACTTGGGTAGGTCTCTAGAGCACAAAAGGCGCCAACCCATAACAACCCAATTTTTATTTTTATTTTTATTTTAATTTTCTTTTTGGAGAAAGTTATGTGGGTGATAAGTTTGTTCAACTTATGGATTTGGTTAAAAGAGTCTAACTCTACCACAATTCATTAAGTTCCTACTTATTTATCCTAGGTGTGGTTAAAACTTTCGGGTACCATATCGATGCATACTTTCAATCTCCTCTTTTCTAATGTTTGTAACATGTGGGGGATTGTTATAATGTTACAAACATTAGTTATTATTTACCAATTGATTTTTCTTTACCGTTTGACATTAATATTGCATTCATGAGTTTTATATATTTTTTGACCGTTTGACATTTAAGTACCTTCATGGAGGTTTATGAAAAATCAAGTTATGATTTTAACTGATGGTCATTAACTCATGAGCCTTGAAAGTCTTTACCGTTGGACTTTTATTTTGTTTTAATAGTCTTTTATTTTAATGGTCCTTTAAGCTTTTCTATATATATATATATATATATATATAGTCCACCTGTAGCTATGAAATACACACAACTTCTTTGGCTCCAAAAAGTGTCGTACAACACCTAAACCCATATTCTAATTGTCCAACAAATTTCCTTTTCATAAGCTATTGAGCTATATTTTTGGTCCTCCTTTTTTGGTGTGGTTTTTGTCTCTCATTTGCTTTGATCAAAAGGGTTGTTCATCTGATCTTCGTTACTTGGAAGTGCGTCCTTAACGAAGATAGACGCTATAGTCTAATCCTGGGAGGTTGCGTGTCAAGAGATCCGATCGCACCGAGTTATACACTCCGGGAGGCACGAAATCAACCTTTAAGGACAACGCTCTTGCGTGATTCTATAGCTCTGTGAGATTTTTCCTTGCTCTATTTTTTTATATTTTATTTATTTGTTAATTGTTCGGATTAATTTTATTTAGCATCAATAAGAATTTTTGCACCACAACCATTCTCAATCCATAATTTCCCCCTTTGATCTTCATCTCAAAACTCTTGGATTCCACATAAAAATCTATATTGCCATGGCGAATGTGACATTTGGCCATAAGTATTGACGAGAAGATAGGAGTAGGCTCGTTTTATTCGAAGGATATGTATTGACGGTGCTAATACTTGTCACCATGGAGACTTTCCTTTTTTCACGGAAAAGGCATAAAAAGCAAAAATGCTTTCTTTTAACCTTTGTATCAAACAATTATATATAGTATCATTAGAATGTGGAATAGCGTATTATTTGTATTAGACTTTTTCTATGACACAGGACGTACACATGACAGACTTATATTATAGCTTTTGAAACTGATAGCAAATTTATGTTGTGAGTTCCTTCACTTCTCTATGATCTTGTTCTCGTGTATAGCCTCTTGTTTTGATTTAATTTTCCACCTTGTTAGATTGTGAAGTTTCCAGTTTTTCCTTATCTTAGTTAAACAGAGACACGATGCTGTTATTTGTGAATCAGGTTCGAGATGTGAAGATTAAAATTCTTTCAACCCTAAAGCAAGACAGTGATGAGGAGCGCTTGGAATGGAAAAAGTTTGCTTCCTCTCTCAAGGTTAAAGCTTGTCATACTTTGAGTGGAAGTTATTATTATTATTATTATTGTTATTATTTATATCTGCAAGTTAGTTTATTTTTTGAGATTAGCAGCAGCGATATTTATGCTTCTTTTACCTGCTTTCTACATGCTGACAATTCGTGAGCTCTAAGCCCAGCTAGGAAGTTGATTTTTCCAGTCAGCTGGAACGTTTAAGTTTACTTTTGCTCCCACACAGTGCGAATTAGAGGATGTTATTATTATTATTTTTTGAATAAGTCAGAGTGTTATATACAAAAAAAAAGCACAAAGCGCCTTTAAGTACACAAGAACGTGAACATAGAGCGCCTCAAGTATACAAAGGAACCCAAACCAACAACCCAAGGAACGCACAAACGCACCTATACACAAAAAGTATACAAAGGAACCCAAAAAGAAAACCTGAAACAACCCAAAAGCAGCGAAGGACCTAAACAACACCCTAACAGCAGCCCTAGTGCACCTCTGGAGGGAACGAAAACGCATTCTTCGATCCCGACCAACCCCGTCGCTGCTGGCCCTTCACTGGAGAGATAGTGTAGTCCAAATTTTTGAGCTCTCTCATCCCCTTAACCTTAGGAATAGTAGCTTCGACAAGACCCTGAAGTTTCTTGTCTTCACCTCCCCAAGACAACCCCAAAACTTGAGGTTCAAAACGTTAGCCACCCGATCCTCCCCGACCACAGGAATAACACCCACAACCTCCGCAATCAAATCCTTGTTTTTATTCAGCTGTTTAGCGACCTTTTCCTTCATCCTTCGGGTATACCACAATTGTGACAAGGAAACAAAGGAATTAGTGGGAGTACCACTTTCCCTCCTAGTCTCCTTCACTGCAGCCCCATCGGAAGACGAGCTGACCTGTGACAAGGGCAGGACAGCAGCAACAGAACTAGACCCAACCTCCGGAATAGGATCCTTCCCCTTGCGCACCGGCAATACCTCCTTCAACACCACCGGAGGGGGAGGAGCAGCTCTTGGACCAAAGAACCATCGCCGAATGTTAATTTTACATTGTCTTTGTTGGATATATATATTGATTTTCAACATTTGTGATTGTAATTGGTGGGGGGATGCTTGATTCAGCATTTCTACTTTGTTTACTTATAAAAGAAATATAGTAGGATTTGTTAGTTACTCAATAAAGGAATCTTCCTGTACCTTTTATTTATTTATTTATTTAATTTCAGTGTTGGACTTGTCCAACTTTTGAGATGACATTTTGTTTGGTATCTGATTGTAGCATCTGCATTTAAGTCTCTTTTGGAACTAGTTTTTGTGGTCTGACAAATTTATGTTCAAGATGCTAAACTCCATGTGTTTCATTTGTTCTTTGGCAGTCTGAATATCCAAAATACACTCCTTTGCTTGCAAAGGTTTTGGAAGGTTTGCTTTGTCAGAGTAATGTTGTGGACAAAATTCGGCATGATGAAGAGGTGAGTACTATTCAAGCATATGGTCAATAAATGGAATAGTTTAAAGATAAGATGGAAGAATTGGAGCTTATTCTTTCTTGATGATTCTATGATACATCTACACACTTATAGAGAAGCAATACACACTGATATGGAATTACAATAAATGAAACATATAAGGAAAGAAAATCAAATCTAGAAATCAAACCCTGAGATAAAATCAGATTTGCATATCTTCAACACTTCTCCTCAAGCTAAGGTGAAGATATCTTGCATGCTCAGCTTGCACAAGGCAGAATGAAGAACACTATTGGAGACTCCCTTCATTAAAATGTCTGCAAGGTTCTCCCCTATGTTCAAATAAGGTGTACAAATCAAACTTGCTTGCAATTTTTTCTTGATAAAATGTCTATTAAATTCAGTGTGTTAGTTTGATCATGCTGAGCTTGATTATGAGCAATATTAATCGTGGCTTTGTTGGCGCATTATATTCTCATATGCTACCTGCAATCATATCCAATTTCTTTTAGCATAGGCTCCAACAATATAACTCACATATCTGATGAGTTATGGCTCATGATTCAGCTTCTACACTAGATCTAACAACCTTACTACACCAAGTAACTAGATTTCCTCCCACAAGTGTGCAATATCTCAAATTAGTTCTCTCTGTGACTGACCAAGCCTAATTTGCGTGTATAAGCTTCTACATTTAGGTGTTTCGGGGTGAAGATTTCAAATATTGAAGTATTCTATAAATTGCTTTCTTTTGAGACTCTCGGGGTGAATGCATAAACTGACTCGCCACACTGGACTAGTGTGCCAAAATATATTCACTTGCCAACTAATTGTTGGTACCTGTTTTATCCACTAAAGGACTCAACACTTATGTCTAACTTTTTATTTTGATTTACTGGATTGTCAAAAACCTTACAACTGTGGATGCCTGTTTCCTTGAGTAGATCAATAACATATTTCCATTGGGAGAGGAAGATGCCTTTATTCACTAAAGGACTCTCTACACTTGGTGCAAGTTGGTGGTTCTCAGGAAGGACAAGGAGTGCCGTTGTGTGGAAAATGTTGCCCTTATGTCTGTTTTGGACTATTTGGAGAGAGAAATAATAGATGCTTTGAAGACTTGGAGAACTCAGTGGAGGCTATCTTAGCCTCGTTGTTGAATACTTTGTACATGTGGACAGCAGCATATCTTGCCCCTTTCCCAATTACTTACACAGACTTCCTAATCCGTTTTTCCTTTTCTAGTTAAGTGTTTTCTCTCCTTATGCTTTTAATAAAACATATTCATTATTAAAAAAACTTTATTCTAACACTTTATTCTAACTTTTATTCTGCTTTACTGGATTGTCAACGACCTTACAACTGAGCAGGAAGCTTAGGTGTTTCTCTTGTATACCTCCAATGTACATAGGGGCACCTTACTCTTTTAATAAAACATACTCATTACTTATCAAAAACACAACCTTACAATCAAGCATCCTTGTTTCCTTGAGTAGAACAAGAAAGGAAGATGTTACATCCCTCTACAGCCGCATTGCCCTTTCATTATTTTAATCATCATGGGATTTGCAAAGCAAGCCTTCACAGATTTCTAGGTATTTCAAAATTTAAAAATTTTGGAACTCAAGTGAACCTTTTCTAATACCTGGGGTTGACTACCAACTCTGATATAGTTTCTTGGAAATGCTTCCTGCATTTTCTTCTTTGCCTTCACCATATAAACCAGAGCATTTGGTGGGTAACACAGAAGAAAAGAAAAGAGTGGGGGTTGTGGGGGAGGGAGAGTGAGAGCAGCTGTAGAGATCATCTATATAACAGCACTGGAATATAGGGAATTAGGGCGTCTTGACCCATCTTCTGTTGCCTGGAAGTTCATGGATTGAAGAGTGTGAGTTGAATGGGTCACACCTTAACCAAATACAATCTCATCTTATATGAGAATAATTTTGTTGAAAGCATTTGGTACTTCAAATGTGTGGTTGGATTTCTTAAGATAGAGGCCGTGTTTCACTGATGGTGAAAATGTTCATTTGCAAATTGGTAATATGTATGCTGATTTCTTTATGAACCAATTTTTTTCTTTGTTATTTTTTGTTCCCCTGATGATCGATGGATTAATCATTAATTTTCTAGGGGTTCTCTAAAAGTGTATACATTCCAAAATGAGAGGATCCTATGGATATAGGTTTACCTGTACTTACAAAGTGCGATATTGCAGGTTATTGATGCTGCAAATGAGGTGATTGGCAGTATTGCAAAGACGAGTTGGCAAAAGCTTTCTCCTCAAAACTGACCCAGAAGATGAGGAGGCAGAGGTGTGTATCTTGTTGTAAAATTATTATTCTTTTTCTTTGTTTCCTTATACTTATTTCCTTCTGAATAAAAAATTATTGGAAGTTCATCCTTAGCAGTTCCTTCTCTTGAACATCTGTCTCTCTCTGTTGCTTAACATTATGCCATTATATGTCTGTGTTTCTGGTTGAGAGACAATTAATATTTTCTTCTTTTTATCTAGAAAATCAAGAAGAAGATGGAGACAACCCGTGATCAATTAGCAGAGGCATTGTATCAAAAAGGATTGGCACTAGCGGATATTGAATCTCTAGAGGTAGGAGCAAGTAATACTTATGGGCTCATTTGCTAATGCTTTTAGGACTACTTTTTCTTTTTGTTAAAGAGGAAAACAAAGAATCAAATGCATAACTCTCTCAAAACACTCAAAACTACTTTCATCTTTATGTTACATCACAACCAAAAAGTAAAAAGCACCTTCTAAAGAGTATTAGCAAATGAGCCCTATGTTTTACAAGAAATTTTGACATGAAGTATAACATGTGTGTGTGATCTTGTAACATTCTTGTAAATTGCCTCACTGTTTTCTGGACTAGTAGAGAATAGTTTTATTACGAAAGAAGAGAGAAATGGTGTCAAGTATGAAGATGTATAGAAGAGGTCCTTTTGAAAAGTATAAAGTTTAACAAATGAAAGAAAATCTAGAAAGAGAGATGGATGGCGTTCCCAAACAGTCCTCCATTCATACAAAGTCTTAGGAATAGCGCTTTGAGCTTCTCTATAGAAAGCTCATCCCTTTAAAATCTATTTTTTCTTTCATAGCAAATAGTCCACATTATGCAAGGTGGGATTAGCAGTCCAGAGCAAACAACTTCTGTGGTGGCCATACACCTCTTTCCAATAAAGATGCACTTCAACAAAGAAAGGAACAAAACAAAAAAGGTAAAGAAAAAAGTGACGACAAACCTCTTGCAACTGAGTAGTGCAATGACAAATGGTCAATTGTCTCTACTAGATCTACACGTGACACCAATTTACGATAATAATGTTCCTCTTTATGAGATTATCAACAAGAAGAAAAATCTTCTCCAAAGTGGCTCGTGGTACATATATGGTTCTTACCACTGTGAACTTCTAGCATGATAGTGTGGATTTTTTTTTTTTTAATTTTTCTTATCCCTATCTGATTTGGCACCAACAGCCGCCAAAATCAAGAGATGGACTTCTAACTGGTTCAATAGTTATGAAACTAAGCCCACTTACTTCACCTCGATACTCTTCTTCACTTCAAGGTCAAACCTGTCGGCAGATTGGGGTCTCCCTCAGAACTCACCCATGCCCTTGAAATTTTACAATCGCAAGAACAGGGCCAAGTGGGTTTTGAAGATGGATGCTGGTCTTGTGGGTGAGTATGTGCTGGGCTTTAGTGCCCCACCTGGTTTTGCCTCTGATCGGTGGCCAGTAAACCAGGTTTTCTCGGCTGTTTTTGGCAGTGGAGCCTAATGGTCTGCAAATTTTTTGGGGGAGCTTAAAAACTGAGTGCTCGGTAAATTTTAATGCTAGAGGTGAGTGTTCTGGCCTTGGGTAAAGGCAAGAGGGTTTTTCAGTGTTATGATGAAGCCCATGGCGAATTTGCGGGGTTTCTTTTGGGGTTGTCTTGGTTTATTTCCTTTCTTTCGGGTTTTTGCAGGTGGATTTGGTTTGGTTTTTTTTATTCTTTTGTTTTGGTGTTCCTTGTGTATACTTCCTATGTATTTAGGGGTGCCTCACTCTTCCTGTGTATTTGAGGGTCATCTCTCCGCACGACACATCTGATCTTGGACCCATTTCCTAGCTCAAATCTGGTATGGCTAAAAAACAAACTCTACCCCTCCTAATATTCTTCCAAAGCCCCATCCCGTGCAACCTACAAAATTTAGCATCCACAACAACTTTACACAAAACCTCTTATGCAAAATAAAGCAACAACTATTTCCCTAAAAGGGCCCTATTGAATAGCCTCAAGTTCCAAATCCTCAAACGTCCATCAGAAGTAGGAGAGCAAACCTTGGGCCAACTAACTATGTGATATTTAAATTCTTAACATATCCTATACTCTATAAAAAAATCTCATTGAAGCTTCTCTATTTCAAAGCTTCTCTATTATCATCCACAAATAACAAGTGTGAAATATTTTCCACATTAGAGCCTAGATCCCACATAGAAGCTTGAGAGAAGGCCCCTATCAACAGTAGCACTAATCATTTTACTTGATGCTTCTACAACAACTACAAACAAAAGAGCAGACAAAGGATCACCCTGCCTCACCCCATGAGAGTTGTTGAAGAAGCCGAATGGAGTGCCATTAACCAAGATGGAGAAGTGCACTGGAGAGATGCAATGCACTATCCAAGAACACCATTTCTCCCCAAAACCCCATCTCCTCATCATATACAATAAGAAACTTCCAGTTGATGTGATCATAGGCCTCTCAATATCCAAACCTGTAAAGCACCCCCAAGTTCTCCAAACTTGATACAACTATCCAAAAATTTGTTAGCTATAAGAACTGAATCCCATATTTGCCTATCTTTAACAAAAGCATTCGAGGCTTTGAAATAACTTTCTCCACAACCTTCTCATTCTATTAGCAAGAACTTTAGCAATGATCTTGTAGACCCCACTCACAAGACTAATAGACCGAAAGTCCTTGAGATTAATTGCCCAGACTTCTTGGGATTAGAGCAATAGACTTGGCATTAAGGCTTTTTTCAAATACATAATTTTGACACCAATTAAAAAAAGAAAAAAAGAAAGAAAGAAAGAAGTAGCAAGCAAGGTGCTCTAGCTCAAATGGCATTTCTTGCTCTTTAAAAAGAATGGGCTGGAGGGTAAGGTCGTGGATTCAAGAACCATTCAATGTCTAACTTATATTATGAAGAAAATAAAAAATAAAAAATAAAAAGAAAAGGAACCAAAATTTAATTATGAAAGTGTTGCAATCATCATCGTCGTCATCATCATCATCAATCTTATTGTTGTCATTTCAGGTGAGAAGGCATCGGCCTTGGCTTCATCTAAAGATGCAAAAGATGTGGACAAGGACTCACGATCAATCTCAATCAGACTCTGGTATTCAGCCAGATTTGTTTGAAGAGAACTTCAAAGAATTGCAGAGATGGGTTGATGTGAAGTCCTCTAAATATGGAACTCTCCTAGTGCTACGTGAGAGACGTAGTGGAAGGCTTGGAACAGCACTGAAGGTATTTTCTTCATTCCTTTCCATATATTGTCTGAGAGAATCACGAGATTTCATTATTTCATACTTTTTCGTTGTTTGAATGATTATATACTTGGACAATGAGTCGCCAAATAAACTTTCTCTATCACATGTTGGTGGCTTCCATTGACATGTAGAGATTAGCTCAAATGCATGTTTGTGGAATTCCTTTTTTTCCCTTCTTTTTCCCCCTCATCCTATAAATACCATGGAGCTTACCTATTCTACATATATCCTTTGAAACAGGATAAGGTGGTCCCAACTCAGATACCTATATATTCAGTCTTATGTTTTTCAGGCTGGCATGCGCATTCACTTTTATAATTTATGTGTTTGTAGTTAATTATATGAAAACATGTTTAGGATAAGAAAAACCCTATCCAGCCAGAAAAATATAAAAAAAGCTCCATAAGAAATAACCAAAGTTATCTTCCCCGGTGAGCCGAAACTATAATTGTATTATGTCAGTGAAATTTGTTACCCTGCAGAAAAATATTTGTTGTTGTCAGCAAAATATATATATATATATATATATATATATATATTAACATAGACATCTCAAATGGCATAAAATGTTATTCCGTGCCTGTTAGTTATTAAGTTTGGGTCGAGTATCATAGAACTCTATAATGTGAATAAAAAATTGTTTTATCTGTATATTCTTCAGTCAAAATGATGTTAGTTAGGTTCACATGATTGGCAACTTAAACTTTTCAGATTTATAATATTTTCAAGCATTTATCAATTTTGCAAAATTCTCCTTTATTACTGGTTGCATCTCCCTTCCAAAATATGGTGTCCAACAGGAAAAACCTGGTATCATTTGAAGAATTTCGAAAACGAATTGATAAATTGTGAAACTTAACCCTTTGACCTGATCAGGCACTGAATGACATAATTCAAGATGATGGGGGCCCTCCAAAGAAGAAGCTCTATGAACTAAAGCTGTCTTTGCTTGATGAAATTGGATGGAGTCATCTGGCGACATATGAGAGACAATGGATGCATGTGCGCTTCCCGGCGAGCCTGCCACTTTTCTAGGGTTGTCTTGTATTTGAATAAGTATGGCTAGGCCCATTCCCATGATTTGATTCCCGTACGCATGGATCTTTCCATAATAAAATTAACATTCTCAATTGCATATGGATGACATATTTGAACAATCAAAACATGTTAACCCATTCAAGTTTCGACCTTAGATCGAGCAGAATTAACGCCTAATCCACACTTGTTTATTGTTGCTTGTTATGCTATTGTTGGAGACTTTGATGCAGTTATTATGCTTAATCCTGACTTCTTAGCCCGTGATGATAGTATGTTCACAAATACATCTGTTAAGTTATTCATTATCAAAAAAGTTATGCTCTGCGACGTGTAATTAATCTGAGTAAAGTTCTCCTCGTTATCAAAAAAAAAGTTATTCATGTTAACATACTATCTCAGGCCTAACTTCTTAAAAACGCACTATGCTTGCTTAGTGCATTTAACTATTTTAACCCTATATATTTTAACCATATAACACAAGCTGTCGAGCTCTATCACATACTATCACAGGCCTGACTTCACCCCTATATATTTTAACTATTCATGTCTATCACTGAAAATATTAAAATTGTATGTTAATATGAATAGTTAAAATAAATATAATATGTGAACATACATGAATAGCTAAAATATATATGTTAGTCACTGGCATGAATAGTTACAATATATATAAGGGGCTTGCTAGGGTTTTTTCCGTAGTATTATCTTGGTGTTTTTCCAGTTTTATGTAGAATATGATTTAAGAAAAGATAAAATTGTAGTACCATTTTTTTGTTGACAGATTAATTTTTATGAGTTAATAGTTAGGTTCTAATGCTTTAAAACTTGTTTTTGGATTCAAAACTAAAACCTAAGGGTGGAAGGTTAACTCTTTAAGGATGATATCATTCAAAATGGATTTGATCATCCTAAATTTGGTGCTAATGCCTAAAAAAACCGGTGGTGAAAGCCACTACAATTTTATTTTTTCTTAAATCATGTTTTACGTAAGACTAGGAGAACGTCAAGGAAAGAGAACCCCTAGCATTTTCTTATATATAATATGTTGTTAAAATTGATCAAAATGTAAAAATTGTAAAAAGTTAAAAAGTACCAATTTCCTTATTCTCGGAAGTACATCCACATGGGAGCAGGAGTTTTTTCCACCCTTTCCTTCTAATCTAGATCCATTATATTTATAGTACACCACCTGATGGATATGATTATTTTTTTCCAAACCATATGGTCGATACAATAATTTGTTTTGATTGCCTTAAATTATTATTCTATTGGCACGTTGGAAAAGCTTACAAGAGATGGAACCCAAACAATAAACAAGTTGTTTGGTCAACTAGTGCAACTTGCGTTGCGATCTTATCAGCTATATCATCTACCTACTAAAATTAAGGGCACCAAGTCTTCTCTTCTACTCCAAACTCAGAAGCTAGAGAAAATGGGGTGCTGGCAATGAAGAGGAAGCTGTGGTAGAGAGCAAAGAATGGTACTTAGCGGCCTATGCATCAGAAGGTGTTCCAACCTCTGATCATCTCAAACTCTGTACTGTCCTACTATCACCCCACATCAATTCGATCCCGGACTGTCATCTCGTTGTCCAGAACCTCTTGATCTTCGTTGATCCGTATCACCGACTGGTCTTGAAGATGGACTTTACTTGCCTTAGTTCAAACTAAATGAGGTACTCTAAATAAGAGTAATAATACATACTACACTTCAATTCCAATTCAATTTCATTGTGCTGATGTGGCATGTCATCAGCTTTTGATTTCTTTTCCTTTTTTTTTTTGGTAGTAAGGGGCATTGCCAGATTAATCCAGTGAAATAAGGTGTAATATGCATCATTTACTCTTTAAACAAACATCACCTCACGCAATTACAAATATAATAGCTAACATATGCAACGATATTAACCTATGTATTCATGAGTAATGCTATATATCATATTTTATCCCACAATGCCGATAACAATCCCAACCACTCATTGATTTTTTCTTTTTTTTTCTTTTTTTTTTTATAGCATTTTCGGATAATTGTGAGATAAAATGTAATTTCTATTCATAAAATGCTATATATAATTAACTAACGAGTGTTGTTAGACATTCTACAATCTTTACTATAGGTTTTTTTTACAAATACTTGTGTCAATATATAATTAGTAAAAAAATTAAGCAAAAATTTTGATTTGTCAATTTAATTAATTAGTGATTGACTTGTCAACCATAGATACAATCTTATTAGTGGTCCAAACATTTAACATTTTCCTATTATTAGCTTAGTTACCTTATAATATATTTGTTTAGAATAATTTATATTCTTTTTCCTTTCCTTTGTAGGGTTTATTTCCTATTTTATTTAGTCTAGGGGTTTCTTAGTGACTACTTTTGTCTTTCTATAAATAGAGTCCTATATATGTAATATATATTGTTTGAGAATAATTTTTATAGGGACTTGTCAGCGTTGAGAAAAACACCATATTATTGCTATTCTCTTTCACGATTTTCTTCGATCTAAACTTCAAAATCCCCGTAATCCCAATTCTAATGCCAAAAAATCTGTACAGATTTTCAAAAACCCAACAAAGATATAAAATTCTAAACTGGTATTAGTTCGAAGCCAATTACCTCTGTCCATTACCATCAAGTCTGATACTACTTGTTAAGGAAATAAAAAGAAATAAAAAAAATTCAATAAAATTAGATATAAAAGTCTTACTTGTCAAAATTTTATTTTATTATTTCTTTTTTCTATTTCAAACACAAAAATAATTTTTACCTTTATGTCGTATTATAACTTTTTTTCCAAAGTACTAACAAAAAGTTACTAAAACCCAAAATACATTTACTAACATACTAACAAGTTAACATTAACGTAAAATTTCAAGTTTATATGTAGATTTTAGTCCAGTTATATTATTAGCAATAATTTATTATTAAGATACTATTCAAGGTGAGGCTTGTATATATATATATAAATTGCAGGTGATAACTTCAATCACTGTGGGAAGGGTAATTCGATCAAAGGACAATAATTACAAGGAAGGTGATATTGTCCTTAATCTTTTCTCTCCGGTTGCTGAGCATTGTGTCGTACCATCCGAGTTACACATACAGAAGATTGATCCAACATCTGGGGTTCCGTTGCCAGATTATCTCAGTTCTATAGGTAATATTTTCGTTCTTTTTATCCTAATTTTGTTTTTCTTAATGTTAGTTGTTTAAACTTAATTTTATCCTCCAAACTCTAAAGCTATACTTTCAAGGCAATTATATAATGAGATATGAAATATGGTATATATATATATATATTACAGGGATACCAGGTTTTGCAGCGTGGGTGGGGTATATATAGAGGTGCTAGGAGATCCAAAGCCAGGGTCAAATGTGTTTATTTCAGCAGCGGCTGGTCCTGGAGCGGTCGGAATGTATGCCGGACAATTGGCTAAGCTCAAAGGTTGCCGGGTCATCCGAAGCACTGGATCGGATGAGAAGGTATGTGATACAATTGCAATTAAACTATGAACGTTTCTGGAAAATGAATATTTCTGGTGATTAAAGTAATATTAATTAGTTGGAGACCCAATCATAATAATATACTTTCGAATGGTAGTAATCATATATATATATATATATATATATATGAAAAAATATATAAAAGCCCCCAAATTACCAGTAATTTACAATATAGCCCCTCTAAATTTCTAATGTTCAAAAGGTTATAAAGTAGCACACAAACTACCAAAATGTATCAAAAATGCTACTTACTTTTTTATGTTCCTATAATATCCCTATTCTTTAAACAAATAAAATAATAAAATAACTGTAAAAAAATCCAAAAAAAAAAAAACCAATGGGGGAATACTTATTTATTCCATAAAAAATATATGTATTGTATTTATTAGCCCATTGGCTTTTTTGTACTTTTAAAAAATTGTTTAGCTTTTTTTTTCAATTATTTTATTATTTTATTTGTTAAAAGAATATGGGTATTGTAGGAATATAAAAAAATAAGTGGCATTTTTTATACATTTTGGTAGTTTGGGGGCTATTTTATTATATTTTGAACATTATAGGCAATATTGCAAACGAATGGTAGTTTTGGAGGCTTTTTTCTATTTTCCCCATATATATATATATATATATGGGGAAAATAGTGGGCTTGTAAAGTGTGTCTCTAACATTTTTTTTGGTTGTCTTGCTGAAATGCGGTAAAAAAGAAGAAGAAGAAGAAGAAGATAGAATTCATTGGATTGCCAATAAAAGAAGGGAAATTTCACAAAACTCCCATAAATTTCAACGCATTTTGAAATTACCCTCTAATGTTTAAAAACTTTTAATTTAGGGTATCAAACTTTCAAATTTTTCCAATATCTCACACATGTTAATCTTAGGATTTTTTGTTAAATTTTGCCAAAATTTTTAAAATACCAATTAAAAAAAAATGCAAAAATTCGAGCGTAGATATTTTTGCAAATTTTATTAAATCTGACCAACACCCGTATCTTTGCAAATTTTTATTTTATTTTATTAAATAAAAAATGAGTCTTTTGGAAATTTTGACAAGATTTAATGAAAAATCTTAACGGATGGGGACATTGCAAAAAATTGAAAACTTGATACTCTAAGTTGAGAGCTTTTGAACATTAGGGAGTAATGTCAAAACACATGAAAGGTTTTATAAAGTTTCTCCAAAAAAGAAAGTGAAATACAATTTGGAAACTAGTGGTGATCGAAAAGCAATGTGATTTAGAGGTTGGAACTAGTGGCAACTGAAGATCAATTAGATGAACAGGGGTTCTGGGCCGACGTTCGAGAGAGGATTGTTTTCAGTGGCGACTTCTCAAGTCTCGTTTTTGATGAGCGGTTATTGTGAGGAGATATTGTTGATCCAGACAATGGTAATGCAGTGGTGACTTGTAAGGCTAAACATCGGGATGCTAATGGTGATAGCTTCGTTGATTGGTTATGGATGAAAAGTCCCACAATTAGGGAGCAATTGCAGGAATGGGAAATTGTTAGACAAGCTAGCACAAGTCAAGCAATGGAGTTCTTCAAGATTTTCAAAGCAGAAGATCAATGTTATCAGAGAGTGTGTGAGCGAAAAAATCACTACATCTTCTACTGGTATGAACTGGACCATGTTAAGAGAATGTGTGCTGAAGAAAAAATTAAAAGGGAACAAATTTCAGAGTACCATTTACATAGCTATTCCTCCCTCCTGTTGAAGAGGCAGAAAGAGATTGAGAGTGAGGGTGAGAGAGTTTTCGGTTAAAGTTAGCATCTCATATATAGATAAAAATACATAGTGATAATATGCTAGTGATAATATGCGTCAAATATTCATTGATTTGTACATGCAGAGTGAAATACATAAAAGAGAAAGAGAGCAACAAGGGAGAGAAGGGTGTCTCCTGGAGAGAGGAAGCCGTGAGAGGGAGAGAGAAGAGAGTCCAGGAGAAAGGGAGACTTTTCTCCTTTTATAATCCAACAATGACACGTGTCACCTTTTGAATGGGCAATGAAAAAAATGGTAAATAAATATAAATAGGTGGACATATTAATTCCTTAACAAATTTCCTGTGTTTGTACTATTTTTTAGTTTCAAAATAAAAAATCTTGGGCTGTGCAGTAAAATTTTCCT
Source organism: Carpinus viminea (assembly GCA_013348765.1). Lineage (NCBI taxonomy): Eukaryota > Viridiplantae > Streptophyta > Magnoliopsida > Fagales > Betulaceae > Carpinus > Carpinus viminea. The sequence continues at coordinate 51,079,441 of CP054668.1, read as the reverse complement.
CTAAAGATTTCCACTTTTTTCCTGAATTCAATGGCTTTTAGGATTTCTTTACTGAGAGGAACATTACATAAGTAAATTTATGCATATCTTCTTCTCATAAGAAAAACAAAAAACAGAAGCAAAAGCTTTAGCTCATACAATTAAGCTCAATTAATTCACAGATACCAAATTTGGAATCCTTCAAGCCTTGTCCAAATCCTAATTTGGTGGATCGGCCTCAATTTTTTGTTGAGGATTTGATTATTCAGTCCGACAGAAGCTGGAATTCCTCATTGCTTGAGGATCTTTTTGATATGAATTCTGTTAACAAGATAAAGAATAAACATATTCCTCTTCTTCCTTTGTCTGATCGGTGGACTTGGATTCCTGCTGAAAATGGTCTTTTCTCTGTTAGTTCAGCTTATGAGCTAACTAACAATTTGCCATCTCATCGGCCTTCTCCTTCAACTCCAGAACATTGGAAAGTTCTTTGGAGTATGAAAATGCAGCATCGGCTCAAGCATCTTCTTTGGAAGCTTGCTTGGAATATTCTACCAGTTAGACAATGCTTTGGTAATTTCATTGACTGCAATGACCAAGCAGAATGGTTTTGTCCTATTTGCAAGACAGCACCAGAATCTTCAATTCATCTTTTTCTTGAATGTGGTTTCGCCAAGATTCTATGGAGAAATTCACCTTGGCCTTTCAACTATGAGGTATTACATTTTTCTTCCTTTGCAGATTGGATCAAGGTAATCCTAAAGCCCTCATCTTTCATGCCAATTCTTAAGGTGGACATTAGGCTTTTCCAGCTTAATGCTGTCATAATTATGGATCATATCTGGTTTGTAAGGAATAAGCTTGTTCATGACAACAAGTAGCCCAATCCTATAGAGTCTATTCAGATCATAGCCAATTCAGTTCGGATTCACAAAAAGGCTTGGTCAAATTCAACTCTTTCTTCTACTTGGGCGCCTCCTCTCCTGGGTAATTTTAAGGCTAATTTTGATGTTGCGGTTAAGAATGACTTTTCAGTTGCAGCTATGGTTCTTAGTGATTCTAATGGTAAAATTATCCATGCTGCCACCAAACGTCTTTCTATTACTGATGCATCCACTGGGGAAGCTCAAGCAGCATCGTTAGCATCTCAGATCGCATCTTCTCTTGGAATATATTCTTTAATCTTGGAAGGAGATGCCATCAATATTATTCTTGATATTCAACAACTTGATCTTTTCCTAGACTGGAACTTTGCTTCCATTATTTCTGATATTCAGGTTAACTTGTTATCTTTGAATAGCTGGAAGGCTATTAAAGTATCTAAAAGTGCAAATTTTCGTGCACATAGTTTAGCTACATGGGCCGCTTCCAACCTTGTTTTTGGAAGCATTCCCAATTGGTCACCCATTCTATCTTCCATTCGGATCAGGAGTGGGTTTGATCATCCCTTGTAACATTTTCCTTATTTGCTTAGAAAAAAAAAAAGAAAAAACAAAGAAAAAGGTTACGCTTTTCTCGACATAAAATGTTTATTTAGCTAAAAATATTTTTTATTGTTTGCCTTGTACGATCAATCAACAATGACGGGAGACAGTCGGTAGCTACTCCGACGAACTTTGGCAATGGATTTCAGCAGCTTCCAGTGAACTCAATCTAGTGGTAGATTTCAACAACCTCAAAAAGTTACAATCGACAAATGATGAATTGCAAGAGAGAGCGCAGACAAGAAGGAAAAGTTTAAACTCAAAAAATAAAAATAAAAAAGGGGAAACTTCACTAATTCCCCTTGAAATTTGGCCATTTTTACAAACATCCCCCTAACGTTCAAAAAGTCTCACTTACCCCCCCTGAACTTTTAATTACTCTCAATTTGGACCCATCCGTATAAATTAGGGCAAAGATCAAAATACCCATAATTTTCATTTTAAAAAAATTAAAAACATTTTGGAAGTTGAAATTTTAAATAGTGAATTTTAAGCGATAACTTTTGTATAAAATTTCAACTTCCATATATTTTTTATATTTTTTAAAAATAAAATAAGGGTATTTTGGTCTTTTTAAAATTTTGTGCCCTAATTTGCGGATTGGTCCAAATTAAGACAATTGAAAGTTCAAAGGAGCTAAGGAGACTTTTGAACGTTAGGAGGGTATTTGCAAAAATAGCCAAACTTCATGGGAGGTTAGTGAAGTTTCCCCAATAAAAAACTATTTTGCATAGCTTAAAAGTAGTTTTCTTGGTCAAATCATATCAAATATCGAAAAATAAGAAAAACCTTAAAAATTCATGTTGTCCAAAGTTAAAACCAAGTTTTTAAAGGTATCTAATTGCAAACAAGTTTTTAATTAGGAAAAAATACATTTTATCCTTTAAAGTTAGACCTCATTTTCAATATGAACCCCAATATTTAAAAATTTGTAATATATACTCACAAAGTTATAAAATTTTGTAATTCAAACCATCCGTTACTCAATTCCATCTTCTCAGATGGAAGTTCAACACATGACACACAAGGGAGATTTTACCAACCAATCTTTCCAAATCACCCCTAAAAAAAACCTTAAGAAAAAAAAATTGTGGGTGGTTTTGACCATTTGGGGGTAGCTGATCACCCCCACTGGGCCGGAATGAGCCACCCCTAAGAAGCCAACTGGGGGTGATTAGCTACCTTCGAAAGGTTTTAATTAATGTCACAAAACCACATGCATAAAACAAGAAAAATGCAGCTCATAATTATTCCCAGCAATCCAAAAAATCAAGAAGATTGAAAATATATATATATAATTAACAATCAGGAAATTAAATGAAAAAAGAAATGAAAACCCGCAAAAGAAATCCAATGTTCTGTTATATTATAAAATTACCTATCTAACCAATCAAACGACCCAAATCTTTAAATCGAACTTCCTCCACTTCCCTCCAAGAAAATGGAGCCCCACAAATGTTCCTCTGCTTCGCCATCCCCTGCACACTCGCCTTCCACCGATCCCCCATCGTCGGATGTTTTCATCATCCAAGAATGTAATCGAGCGCTTGAGTTTCTCCGCGGTGGAGACCACACCAAAGCCCTCGAACTGGTGGACAGCTACCTTTCCCGCCACCTGAAGAACTCCAGCACGCTTCTCCACAGCGTCCGAATCCACATTCTCTACACGACAGCGTCGCAAATCCACGACTCCGCCGCTAGAATCGAAAGCATAAAGAAGGCCCTCGAGTCCTCAAGCCGAGGGCTAGCTCTGTCCCCAGACTCCATCTCCTTCGCACTCATCCACACCAATTTGCTCTTCGAACTTGCCCAAAACGACAGCGGTTCGTACGACGCCGTGGTCCAACAATGCCAGCACGGGTTGCTGATCGAGAACCCGACGGTGCCAGCCTCCGCGGTCAAGAAGCTACGGAAGGAGCTCTTGAGTCTGTTGGGGAAATCCAAGATCCTTGTTGAATGCTTCGAGAGGAAGCGTTTCCTGGAGGATAATGCCCTGGCGGAGGTCAAGAAGTAGTTCCAGGCCTTGCTGCGGAAAAAGAAGGTAATCAAGAAAGTCGGGTCGAACTTCGATACAATCGGCCGGGTCAAGTCTTACTGGAACGATGCCATGAGTTTGCAGAGCAAGAGGGAATTGTTGAGGAACGGAATCGATGAGGTTAAGGCGTATTTGGATAAGAAGAAGTTGGTAATGGCGAAAAAGATTTTCACGGAAGCAGTAGATTACGCTAAGGAGGGGAAGAAATGGAAGTTTTGGAGGTGCTGTTGCTGCGGAGAGAAGTCTTTTGATGGAGTCTGGAGCATATTAGGACTGAACATTTGGGTTCTCCATCCGAGAGATTTCCAGAGATTGTGCTACAAAGAACCCACCAATGGGCGGTTAACATGATCAAAACCGGCGATTGGAGGCCCGTAGATTCGGTTTGTGCGACCGAGATCATGGAACGCCGCTCGGCTAACGAGTGGCATTATATAGAAGATAACGAGCGTGCGAAACTCATCAACAGAACTAGAGAAATGTTGATATTGCTTATCAGATATCAATTTCTTGCTTCGAGACATTTCGATATGCTGCAGGAATTGATCATCGACTTGCTGCAAAAACATATTCCAAACTCGGTGATGACGGATTCTGGTCTTGACAAGACGCTCTAATTGGTGTGCTTTTTGGACGTTCCGGATCTCAAACACGTTCTCGAATTCTTGGAAGATCTGGGTAGTGCTTATGAACTGCGTTGTCTTCGTGAGTGAAGATCAATCAATGATGAACAGGGGTTACGGGCGACATTCGAGAGAGGATTGTTTTCAGTGGCGACTTCTCAAGTCTCGTTTTTTATGAGCGGTTATTGTGAGGAGATATTGTTGATCCAGACAATGGAAATGCAGTGGTGACTTGTAATGCTAAACATCGGGATGCTAATGGTGATAGCTTCGTTGATTGGTTATAGATGAAAAGTCCTACAATTAGTGAGCAATTGCAGGAATGGGAAAATGTTAGACAAGCTAGCACAAGTCAAGCAATGGAGTTCTTCAAGATTTTCAAAGCAGAAGATCAATGTTATCAGAGAGTGTGTGAGCGAAAAAATCACTACATCTTCTACTGGTATGAACTGGAGCATGTTGAGAGAAAGTGTGCTGAAGAAAAAATGAAAAGGGAACAAATTTCAGAGTACCATTTACATAGCTATTCCTCCCTCCTGTTGAAGAGGCAGAAAGAGATTGAGAGTGAGGGTGATGTCTGGGGTACTGGATTTGGTGTGTACGTAGCATGGAGCATTATGAAGGAAGCGCAGACAAACACTGAGATACAAATGCAAATCAACAAGCGAAGAGATCAAGCGGCTCGAGAGGTGTGAGACGTGAGAGAGATGATGATTGTGAGACTAATATATACTTATTTTTGCTGCTTTTCCAACCAATATATACTTATTTTTGTTGACAATATTGTTAGCTTTACCTACTTATGCTATAATCCTAGCGATTCGTGCCGGCATGCAGCAGACCAGACTGAAACTTGAGACAGTATCTGTTTATGATTACCGGTTCATTATGGTTCCTCTGTTGAAGTCATTCATGATGGTTTGTATTGTATATATCGGCTTCCTTTTAGTTGTTTTCTTGACCAGCTAGTGTTGCGTTTTGTTTTGACTTTTGATGTTTTTGAAATAATTCTGTTCTTTCTAGGCACACCTAGAGGAACTAGTTAACAAACATGCTGAAGAGAAGTCTAATGATGAAATCGAAGCTTTGTTAACAGAGCTTGCTGATCTTGATGCCAAGAAGAACACTGACAATTGAGGAAGACAAGAACCAGACAAATCAAAGGCTAAGGTTTATACGGTTTGTATAAATACTTTAACACTTCACATCACGTGTTATATATTTTATTTATGAAATGCACAATGTTTACACAGTGATAGATAGAAGTATGATGGCAATGTCACGCGGAGTGGTACGTAGGTCAAGATGGACGACCAAGATTGAGTCGATTAGGGTCATTTGAATGAGGTACATGCTCGTTCGATGGAGTAGAGGTTGTCGACATGCACAAGTAATTGAAGATTTAGCCATTTATTTTTAAACAATTGTTCATATCCTAAGAAAATAACTAAATAATTTTCATGCTTATTTTAAATCATGTAATTTTAATCACACGCAATTCTAAGTTTTGAATTATTATCCCGAAAAGATAAGCAAGTGTATTTGTATTGCACTGAAATTCATCTTTTACATGTTATTAATACAAAGAGACATGGAAAGAAATTAAGCATGGTATGGAAGGAATTGTAAGTCCAACAACTATCGTGGCTACAACTGCGCATCACTCTTGATATGGTGTTTACGTAGTGGTTAGCTTCTTGGAACGGGTGTTTGGACGTATCTGGTTTAGAATTGTATTCCCTTCGGCAACTCTTTATGGGTGATATTCTTAGAAATGTAAAAAGACTCATAAGCGATGGAGAGTTGGCTCAATGTGAAGTGACTTACAAATACAGGGAAAAATGTTGTCGCTACATTTGTAAGTGTTGAGTCCTAAATTAAAAAAATAGTTAATATAAATATGAAGAGAACCTGAAGAAGAAAAAAAAAAAAAAAAGAAGCTAATAAACATAGCGATAATGTTTTTTAACTAGACAATCGTGTTGTGTGCATGAAGTTTTCCTAGCCTATTAGGCTTGTTCTTAATACGGCATTTGTTCTTAATTTTGTTCGATCTTGGCACAAATCTAATAACCCTTCAAATATCCAATAGTTGATGGCCTGTCCACACCTTGATGCAATGTTAGAATAATCTAAGCCTGAAACGAAGTGACTTTTACTATAAATACACCTCCTTTTGTCGGTGTAATAGCACAAAAGATTAATAAGGAATTTGTCCTTTTTTTTCTTGGCCCAAATTTATTAACCCTTTGAAATATCCAACAGTTGATGGCCATTCATAACTTGATGCAGTATTAGCATAATCCAAGCTTTGAAACAAAGTAACTTTTGATATAAATACTTTCTTTTTCCCATTGTCTTTGGCACAAGAGAGAAAAAGTATGGCTAAAATTATAATATCCATTTTTATCGTTATCATCCTCATAAACTACAGCTTTCCTGTAAACAGAGGTAAGTAGTTTTAATTTTTCTTTGTAACTTATACCCATATATATATAGCATACAATATAGCCTTTAACTTCGAATATGTGAAGCCAAAAGTAGGTCATATCATTATGGGGAAACTTTAGTTTGTCCCTTGAACTTTCAAAACTCTTACTTAGGCCTCCTAAACTTTGATTTGCTCTCACTTTAGACCTTTCTGTTAGCTTTAAATCCTTTAATACTCAAAACAATGTCGTTTTAGGTTGGGTGGCTGTTGAAGTTTGAGGCCAAAACGGTGTAGTTTTAACGTGACGAGTTCTAAGTGAGAGCAAATCAAAGTTTAGGAAGCCTAAGTGAGAGTGTTGAAAGTTCAAGGAGGGTTTGTACAATTGGCTGGAAGTTCGGGGAGATAAACTGAATTTTCCCCTATCATTATTGTGCAATTAAATTTTTTTTCCTAATTATTGTCATAATATAAACTCAATAATTAAATCAACCATTTCTTATAAGTTCAATATTTTGGGATGTACAATTTGTGAATTGACATGGTATAAAAGCAATGGTCATAAGCTTGAACTTCAGCTCTACAATAATTTACCCAATATCAATTAATTATTTTATGTGTTGGGTGAGTATTAGAATACAAATTAAATTATTAAATTTACTTTTTCCGATCAAGTTACAATTTTTGGACAATTGATAATTTAACCTGGTATAAGAGCGTTCAGTCTTCAATTTTTCTCTTTCTTTCTATGTCTGATTGGCTTCAAAACGTTATCCTATTGTAGAAAGTGGACATGAATTTTATGAAGTAAGCAAAAAATTCCAGGGACAATGTAGGGGGGTTGGCACCGCCATGACCAGGTGTAGACTTGACTGCATGTCGGAGGGTTATCATAATGTAGTATGTTAGAACAATTTTTCACACGGTGGATGCGCATTTTTTGGGGCCTTCAAGTTCTGTAATACCTTGTCACGTGCATTCCAATTTGCTACAAAAAGAGCAACAAAGCGTCAAAGGGCCCGACGATGTCTCTACCGCGGGCATTCCGATGCCAAAATTAAAACCTAAGAGAAATATTATATTTCGACGCACAATAAATCAATATGTCAAATAATTTATGATTATGAGATAGTGTCCCCATTGTACCTCACTTAGGGGCCCATTTATAGGCTAAGGTGTTGACTTTGAATTGAACTTGTTCTCTTGGGGTTGTGATATATTCGAAATTACTCTCTAGAGTTTGAGAATGAATTAAACTTCTATGGACTTGTAGACTCAGAGTAAGACTTCGACATTCCAATGCGATCCTAATTGGAATATAATTCATATTAGTTAATTAAATAGCCCTTACTATTTAATTAATTATGTGGCCCTTGGGGGCCCATAATCTGATGGGCTTGTAGTGTGGATTTATTCATAACAATTACCCCTAATTCTCATAGCTAAGGTACTTGGGTAATGGGAATTTAACCAAAGCTTTGGGGGGCTCACTTGCCTAAGTTCCCAAAGGCACCCCCGAGCTATATCCGAGTTGCCAAGATTATCCGTATTCGTGCAATAATCTTTAAACAATAACTCATAAGCCTTTCAACAGACTAACCTTTGTTCCCCGCTTGTCTTAGGGTAATTTCTTGTTTTTATCCAAGGTTTTCTCCTTGTCCTTGTTTGTGTTTCAACAGACTAACCTCTATTCCCTGTTCGTCTTGAGGTGATTTCTTTTTTTTGTCCAAGGTTTTCTCCTTGTCCTGGTTTGCCTTTCAATAGACTAACCTCTGTTCCCCGTTTATCTTGGGGTGATTTCTTGTTTTTGTCTAAGGTTTTCTCCTTGTCCTGGTTTGTCTTTCAACAGACTAACCTCTGTTCCCCATTCGTCTTGGAGTGATTTCTGATTATATGAGAGAGTGTCCCCATTGTACCTCGCTTAGGGGCCCATTTATTGGCTAAGGTGCTGAGTTTGAATTGAACTTGTTCTCTTGGGGTTGTGATATATTCGAAATTGCTCTCTGGAGTTTGAGACCGAATTAAACTTCTATGGACTTGTAGACTTAGAGTAAGACTTCGACATTCCAATGCGATCCTAATTGGAATATAATTCATATTAGTTAATTAAATAGCCCTTACTATTTAATGAGGGCCCATGTCGATGGGCTTGTGCGAATTTATTCATAGCAGTACATATGCATCGGGCCTAAGTGCTGGCTGCTTTTACAAGCAACATCGCAAACCCTAGAGGCCAACGGATTAAGGAAAGCAGAGAAATTAAGAGACATAAACAAAGAGGAGAGAGAGAGAGAGATTTTATGTGCAGATGGTTGGGTAAGGGTTGTGTTGGGACCGTTGGGTTGTGCTTGCCAATATATAATATTGTCTTATTGAAAGAAATAAATAGGGAAAACTTTATAAAGCTCTCCCGAATTTTCACTATTTTTGAAAATACATCTCCTAAACTTCAAAAACTCTTAATTTACCCTCCTGAACTTTCAATTGCTCTCAATTTAGACCCTTACGTCAGATTTTAAACATTAAATGATATTTATACCCCTGACTTTTGTATAAATTTTAACTTTCAAAATGTTTTTTATTTTTTAAAAAAATTAAAATCGGGAATATTTTGGTCTTTTTTTAAAAAATTAACAGCTAAAATTGACAGAATGGTCCAAATTGAGAGTAATTGAAAGTTCAAGAAAGTAAATTGTAAGAGTTTTTTAAGTTTAGTGGGATATTTCAAAAATAGTAAAAGTTTGGGAGGACTTTATGAAGTTTCTCCGAATAAATAATATGTTGTGTACACAGTTTAAAAGAATTACTCCATAATATAATAATATAATAAGTGGTGATCATACTTCTTAGAACTTCTAGAAAACTTATGTTGCATTTTGTTAGTTTACCTTTCGAATTTGTTGTAACATCCGATCCTTGAACCTTTGCTCACGAGGATAAAACATTGAGGAACTAATTAACTCACCAACCCAACAGTGTCAATGACCAAATTTTTTTTTAAAAATATATATATATATATATATATATATAGGGGAAAAATACAATTTTTATATGAACTGTCCATTTATTTACACTTTTAACCCTAATGTACTGAAGCTTAGACGTAATTGCTTTACCTTTCCATAGTACTGAAGCTTCTCTTAGAGCATTCCCAACAGTTTCCTCGTCATTTTCCTTACATTTAAAGATTCAAACTACTTTTTGCTTCCATATGTCAAAATACACCTTAATAGCTTCCCTTAATCATTTTCTATATCACTATCCTTGTGTACTTAGAGGCGCTTGGCGCTTTTTTTTGATATATAATACACTGACTTATCAAAAAAAAAAAATATTTTTTAATTATATTATATATATGAGAGGAGAGAAGAGAGAGAAATATTTTGATTTTTATTTTAATAATCATAAGGATTCTAATAGTGGAACTCTACCACTGTTGTAATTCTCATGTTTGAGACTCATTTAAGGAGTCTGCTTTGAAACATTTTTTACAAATTTTGGACATATTTTCTATAATTAACATTTTTTAATTATATTATATCTTCTTATCGGGAGTTTGTTGGGAATATTCTTAAGCATTCTTTAATAAAACTAGATTTTGAAGCTTTTGTAGATTTTATGTGCTCTTTGGTTTTATTTATTTCTTTTAAAGAATATACATTTTTTATTTATTTGTCTATTAGTTTTTTTATTTTATTTTAAAAAAATTGTTAAGTTTTTATATAATTATTTTATTTGTTAAAAGATTATGAGTATTATAAAAATATAAAAAAATAAGTAACATTTTTTCATTTCGATAGTTTTATCATTTATGTCAACTTTAATACCTTTTCAACATTGAGGAGTGCTATATTGGAAACGTCGGTGGATTGAGAAGTTTTTTTTGATATTTTTCCCAACAATATTCAATATAAAGAGCGAACGACGTGGTTGACATTTGAAAGCTGAAGTTCAGAATGGCGAAAGCATCTGAGATGCCAAAAACTGAGCGCTTCATGCAACGATAAAACGAACTCTTCGTTGAGATCCCCAAAACCTCTCTCTTTCTCTCTCTCTCTCTCTCGTTGTCTTTGGTCTTTGGTCTTTGCAGTTATCTCTTTAATTTGTTCTTCTGTTTGTTGTCTCTGCCCCATCCCCATAGCAGGAAGGACAAGGCATGGCGATCCCAGCTGTACTTGCCGTTGTTCCTCTGGGTATACTGTTCATTCTCTCGGGCCTCATTGTCAATCTCATTCAGGTATTTGTGATAGTACCCATTTGGTTTTCTTCGTTTTATCGTGTCTTTTGCTATGTGTTTCGCTTGAGCTTCTTGGTTTTGGGATGCTGGATTATTTAGCAGCATAGTATGGAATGTGGTGCCGTTGTGTTTCACTTGGACCATATGGCGGGCGACTGGACTTTTGAGGGGCTGAAGTTTTTATTGATAGGATTAATTTTGTGTTTTTGAGATTGTTTTTTATTGGTGTCTTAGGATGTCGATTTTCCGTTTTTCTTTTCTGGGTTTCTTTCGAATTATCTACAATTTTTTGTTGCAATGTTAGGGGGACACAGCACAGAGCTTCTGCCCTTAGTCATCCATTTCTGTTTATTTTAAATTAGATTTTGTTTACTTCTCAGAATGAGGTTCTGTAATGTTACCACTGAAGGGATAGAAGATTAAAAAATCTTTATTTATTTCATATGAAATATATCACTTCAGTATATTTCTACTTTTGCCTTTATACATATTTGCCTTTTCAGGCAGTTTTTTTTATCCTTGTTCGTCCGCTATCAAAAAATATGTACAGAAGGATCAACAAAATAGTTGCAGAGCTACTGTGGTTGGAGCTTATATGGCTCATTGATTGGTGGTCTGGTGTCAAGGTGATGGATTTCTTTCTTAGAACTGTTTATACATTTGCTTATTTGTATGCATCTTTTTCTCATATTTTCACCTTGCATCCCAGATGCTTATATATAGTCCACATTAACGATATGTTTTTTGAAGTTGTAATTTTATTTGGTAGTAGGCATGGTTCTAAAATAGTTATGATTAAATAAAATCTAATTTTTTCATAATGTAACATACTAACACTATTAGCCTTAATATTACAACATACTGACACTTCTAACGAAAGTAGCTCTCTATGTTTGTGTTTTCCTTGTCCACTCTTTGGAATAATGCTATAGATGCTTCCATACTGGTAAATTCTAGATTGTTTCCTCCAAAGTTCTAGCTCTGCTTATAGTTGTGAAGCTCAGTTTTCTCTGTTTTTCTCACTCTAAATACTCTTTTGCACTTGAAAAACATTAATATTCATAAACTGTAGGAGTTGTTTTGCCCATGCATGAGACTACATGCCAGAACTAGGAATTCGTCCTAACAGTGGGAACACATGGAGAATTAGAAAGAAGCTATTAAACAACATGAATTTTCATATTGAGGAAGTTAAGTATAACTAAGGTTTGTACTAAGCAAAACGTTTTACAAACTTCATAACATATTGGCAGGCAATCGCCGCAATCCGACGATCAACAAATTCAAATTTGTAAGATAAGAAGCTATTGCATCCGGATATTGTCAAGAACACATTATTTGTACGATACTAAACATTATATATGGAGATACTACTTAAATTGTCCACTCATTGTCAAGTAGAAGTTTTCAGAACTGGTTCCTTGATGAGTGTCATCTTCAGGCTTGTGTACTGAGGGAAATGTTCATCTTAAACCGTCTCACTCATTTGTGCATCCAGGATATCTTAACCGAAACTAGGTTTTATCCATTCTTATGTTCCATAGAGGCAATAGAAGTTTAGAATCTCTTCCTACACCCTGAAAACGTGGAATGTCTAAGGTCATGATAGATGTCTTTTATTTTTTTTTTTTCTTTAAAAAAAAAAAGAAAAAAAAAAAAGAAGCTTACATCTTTATAAATATAATAAGAAACAATAGAGTTTGAATCTATACCTCAATTATTCTACATTTTCTCCTTGTACTGCATAGTATCTAAGACCAAAAGTTGCCATTTTGAGTGACCTCCTTGGCAGAGGAGGTTTTCTTTGGAACAAATTTTATCTTTTCTTTCCATCATGATTTTGGCATGTACAACATCCAAGGTTGCAAATTGTTAGAGTATATCATGGAGTTCAAGAATAATAGTCATAGTATAAGACTACTTGACTTATAGTTAAAGATTATCATCTAGCTAACCTAGTTAGAGGTGAAGTCTATTTGTATTCAACATAATTCTCCTATAAATAGGAGCATGTTATATTGTAAATATCACTCAGAAAAATAAGAGCTTAATGCAGCCTTAGGGCTTGATCTTGTGGATGTAGGTTATAGACCGAACCGAACCATGTATATCTTTGTGTCATCTTTATCTTATTATTCTGCTTTATTATTTCTGCATTATGAATTCTTATATGGTATCAGAGCCTAAATCGACTAATGTCATTCTTGTTCCTTTTTCGTTGTCCCTCTGAGTGATTTCTTCAAACACCTTGCCTGTTGCCTCTCTTAGTCATCCCATTTTTTTCTCTCTCTCACATTCATCTCCAACCCAACTCACAAAAAAAAAAAATCGGTTTTTTGGTAGTTTGCTGTGGAATCTGACCATCCATTAGTGGTTTTGCGGCAAGATTTGACCGGCCCTTGGTATTTGCGGCGAGATCCAACCATCCCTTGGTAATTTGCAGCGAGATCCAACTGCCCAATGGTGTTTTACAACGAGATCCGACCGCCCCTTGTTGTTTTTATGGCGTGATCCAACTGCCCTTGGTGGTTTATGTCAAGATTCAACCAACAAACGGCCAATTATTTATTTTGTTTATAACGACAATAGTTTCTACCATTAGTTTGCAAGGGAGCTTTTCGGCTAACGCCAAAGTGGTCTTGTGAAATTGAAGGAGTATGTTTGGCTACAGGTTTGAGTTATCCTCACTTAAGTGCAACGTTATTCCTATTCTAGTTTAGGAATATGATATTCTTGTTTAGTTGTTATATTAGGAGCTGTTTGGTTATAGGAATAAGGTTATTCTTATCCCAGCTTATGTAATCTGACAATAGAGTCTTTTTCAAAAAATAAAGGGGGGCAAGTTGCCCACCAAAAGAGCACAAGTTGCCCATTTTTCTTTCATATTTGGCCATTGGCGCATTATTTATAATTTGGCATTTGTGGTATTTCTCATGCCAATTTTGGCCTTTGTGGTATTGTTTAAAACCCAGGCCTAGCCTTTGTGGTATAGTTTAAAACTCAAGTCCATTTTAGCCCACAGTTGGCTCATACTGGCCATAGTAGCTGATGCCGACCATAGTTGCTGAAGATCAAGTTCAAGAGCAGCCGATGTTTCAAATCCGGTGCCATCAACTCCACTCAACTACCTCGGCCGCCACCAACTCCAACGAGTTTCCGGTCACCATCTCGGCCTCCATTGCCAACCAACAAACAAACTCAAGTTTTCACAAGTTTACACCTTGAGTTACCTTGAGTTTGGGGGAGAATATTAGAGTATATCATGGAGTTCAAGAATAATAGTCATAGTATAAGACTACTACTAACTTATAGTTAAAGATTATCATCTAGCTAACCTAATTAGAGGTGAAGTCTATTTGTATTCAACATAATTCTCCTATAAATAGGAGCATCTTATATTGTAAATATTACCCAGAGAAATAAGAGCTTAATGCAGCCTTAGGGCTTGATCTTGTGGATGTAGGTCATAGACCGAACCATGTATATCTCTGTGTCATCTCTATCTTATTATTCCGCTTTATGAATTCTTATACAAATCAACCTTCAACTTTGTTTAGCAGCAATAAAGTAATCCAAAGGCATCAAAACCTGAAAGAGAATACTCCTTCCAGAGTTGCCATGAATAAGTAAATTATTTGCTAATGTTCAGCATAGGTATACAACATATTTATGAGGTGAGCACACCCCTGGTCAATTGTAAATCATCCCAACTTTAAAGTGTGCCTACAAAATTTTAAGGGGTTCATTAGGAAGAGAGGCGATGAAAGTAAGGAAAGAGAAAAAAATATATGCACCTCAAAATAAGAAGAAAACAAAATCACTTTTCATTTTTTTCAACGTGTTAATTGCCAGTATGTTGAAAGTAATTATTCCATGGAATTCATGTGTTGCTTTGTTTTTTGTGTACAAAATTCTGCTTACATTCTCTGTTAACCTAAAACTATGATGGTTTGGGAGATTCAAAGTTTAGTCTAAATCATGTGATAGTCATGGCTATTTTTTTGCATATTGATTCACTTACATGCCTAGGATTCCTCACCATTTGCATCTACATGGGTTTTTATATCCACATTGCAGTATAACTAATTACACCTTCTGGATGCAGGTTGAGCTGTACACAGATTCAGAAACCTTTCAATTAATGGGTAAGCTGAAATGTTTCTTCTTCTTCTTCTTCTTTTTCCCCCCTTTTTGTTCGTTGTGAAACTCTTAACACCATGACGGTTGCGAATCTAACGTATAGGAAATTATCTTTTGTTGGAGATATATTCAGGTAAAGAACATGCACTTCTCATATGTAATCATAGGAGCGACATTGATTGGCTTGTTGGTTGGGTTGTGGCTCAGGTAGCTTACCCTTGAGAACTGTAATTTTGAGGCAACTCTTATACAATTCTGTGTGTGTCCATATGCAATTTCTAGAAAACCACTTCTTCCCTCTTCCTTTGTATCGGAAAAGCGCAAGTGGAGGTAAAGTTGGCTTTATTTATTTAAGGGTTAAATACTTAATTAGTCCCTAAGGTTTATAAACTTTATTTTTTCTTCCTTAGGGTTTGAAAAGTGATTAAATTGGTCCTTGTGGTTTTGAAAAGTGACCAAGTTAGTCCATCCGTCAATTGACCGTTAGTTGACTTAACGGATTAACACGTGGATCAATTAAAAGTTGACACGTGATCATTTAATTAAAATTTTTAATTCAAAAAAAAAAAGAAAAACCACGCCACCCCCTTGGGCCCATGGGGGCGGCCGAGCCACCCCTTGGTGCCCAAGGGGGTGACCGAAGCCACCCCCAGTGGGTACTAATCTCACAGCCCGCGAGCTTCATCTCTTCCAAGACACTCCTCATCGATTCGAAAGACCCCACCTTTCCAAGCTTGCGAAGAACTTCTTCGATATCGAATTGGGTGCGAAATTGTTGCTTGAGGCCCATTCGAATATGCGAAGGGCTGAAGACTTGTCGTTCTGGCGACGGAGGGTGTCAAGAAGTTGGTTTGCGTGAAGTCTGGAAAGAGCTGATTTGTTGGATTTGATTTGGAGAGTGGAGATGGCTGTGAGCTGCTCATGGCGTTCTATGATGGCGAGGATTTGAAGAAATTGGAGGTGGCTTTGTGAGAAAAAGAGTGGGGGTAGTGGGTGGTGGTGGCGTTGGTGGTCTATGGTATGTGGGAGATATTTTGTTTTTAAAAAAATAAAAAATAAAAAATTTAATTAAATAACCATGTGTTAACTTCTAATTGGTCCATGTGTCAGTCCATTAAGTCAACTAACGGTCAACTGACGGATGGACTAACTTAGTCACTTTTCAAAATTACAAGGATCAATTTGGTCACTTTCTAAACCTTAGGGAGGAAAAAATAAAATTTTCTAAGTACTAATTAAGTATTTAACCCTTTATTTTAAACGAATTTTTTCTTAAATCACATTTTGTTCCTTGTGCTGAACCTGAATTTATCAGAAAACTTATAATAGCTGGCGAGCATTTAAAAACCATCAGGTGTTCTTGAATATTCAGAGAACGTGTGCATGTCATATACTCTATAGGCCTTGCTTGAAATTATATTATATAGAAACAGTGATTTTTACAGTATGTTTAGCTTACTGCTCCTTTCCTTTTGATATTGGTGTTGCCCATGACAGCGCTCGGGTTGCCTTGGTAGTACACTAGCCATCATGAAGAAAGCAGCCAAATGCCTGCCTGTGAGTTTTAAATCTAACCTATATTCCTCTGTTGTTAAATTTGACAAGTCATTTAGGAATGAAAAATTAGATCCTACATTTAAGATTTTATTTGGGTAAAGATTTTATTTGGGTAGCAATTGGCAATTCGCAACTCCAGCTTCATTGATGAAGATCGGGGTACTGAAGATAGTTCATGAAAGGTTTTCTTAATCCTTTATATTTATATTTTGGTAAGCGTGCTTTATTAAAAGTATGATAGACATAATTGATGAAGTAGAAGAAAAATGAACTTAGTTTTGACACATTGATCACCTTAGTCAATTTGGCCAAAAACAATTACATCCTAAATCTTTTGGTAATTGCAACCTGAGGAAGCCCAATTTGCAATGAAGTGCAATAAAGCATGAGCAAATTTTTTGGTTTAACTACGTTTAACCAATTTTTCTAGAGGCTAAAAGAACAATTGACCTAAGTTATTAATCTACCTTTTCCATATATGTTTTATAAGCAACCGAGTATAGCTCTAAGATTTTATCTTATTTATGTATTCTGCGACTCTGTTACACCATAGCATCTCATTGATGACATCTTTATGTATTCTTCACTTTCTATTACTTTTTTTCTACTCCTTTTCCAATGTAATACTCATTTGGCTTCTCTTCTGATTTCTGATAGATTTTTTTTACCATTGCTAATTTTGACATATTTGCTTGCTTTGCTCCTAGTTCTTCTAAACTGATAGAATCCTCATGACCTCCATCATCATATCTGTCATCACTGTGCTTGTGAAGAATCAAATTGTCAAACTAAATGCATCACTTGTGGAAATTTTTTAGAGGAATGGCTAATTAGATAAGTTACTTGAAATATATATCTAGTGTCCATTGTTGGTAATTCTTTCCATTTGGGTTTGTGTAATTCTTTCCATTTGGGTTTGTCTAATTTTCTTATTTTGAGTCGTAGGTCATAGTTGATGTTTCTTTGATGATAAAGGGGTAAAAGATGTGGTAAAATTTTGCAGGTCATAGGTTGGTCAATGTGGTTTTCTGATTATCTTTTCTAGAAAGAAACTGGGGCAGGGATGAAAGCACATTGCAGGTACCTTTTAATGCATTTGAAGAGACATCAATACATGTGTGCTTTGTCACATTCATATCAAATATGGTTCTGTGCTGCAGTCAGGTTTTCAACAACTGGAGGATTTTCCCTTGCCTTTCTGGCTGGCTCTTTTTGTTGAGGGAACGCGCTTTACACAGGAAAAGTTATTAGCAGCTCAGAATTATGCTGCTTCAAGAGGATTGTATAGTCCTAAAAATGTTTTGATTCCTCGCACTAAGGTGAATTTTGGTGAAAATTTTGCTAAGATTAGATGCTATCTGATTATTGCTCAACAAGTTATTGACACTCCTATTAGCACAGAGACTTTACTGTATATTCTTTTCTTTTTATTTTTTTCTAGTCATCTGAAGTATTTACTTTTGGTATTGATTTTAATTGCTTTCAGGGTTTTGTTTCAGCAGTAAGTCATATGCGTTCATTTGTTCCAGCAATTTATGATTGTACAGTAGCTGTTCCTAGAAATCAGGATCCACCTACAATGTTGAGGATATTTAGAGCGCAATCTTCTGTGGTAGGAAAACAAAACACTTTGACAGCTTTATTTACCATCCTAATATTTATCAATGGTATTGTAAACAATTGATTAATGAGTCTGAATTATAATTGGCCTGATAGATGATTAAGTGCCTGTGCTTATTTGAACCCTATGGAAACCAAAAGAAATTTCTGTTAACTGACATGTACAAACTGAGTCTCACTGGCTTGTGGCTAGTAGCAAACAACAGATAACATTTTATGCTGAGCAGGCTAGGTGGCTCTTTGTAGCCCAATATACGTTCTTGATTTATATGCCTAATGCTATTCTCAAAAGGAAATTCAGCTTTTTGGCACCAATTTATGTTATATTGGGGAAGTTAGAAAAGAATTAATACAGAGAACCACCATTAACTGTGCCTTTTTTACAGGGAGTTGTGGCAAGAAAGTCATGAGAATATCCTTTTCATGCTAATAATAGGTGTCATTATTCTTACTCTTATAGGTAAAGGTGCAAATCAGGAGATATTCAATGCAGGAATTGCCGGAAACAGTCGATGGCATTGCACAATGGTGTAAAGATGTATTTGTGACAAAGGTATGCAATTTGATGTTTTAATATAATTGTTGAGAAAAGTTGAGTGTGCCTAATTTTGAGGATGTTTTATGTTTTCTTTCTGTTATTCCACACCCCCCCCTTCTTTTCTCTAACCCACCAGGATGCTTTTCTGGAGAGATACTTTTGTAAGGACTCATTCAGTGACCTACAACTGCAAGACATTGGTCGACCCAAAAAGTCATTGTTTGTAAGATAACAGTCTCATAACTTGAACAAAATTAATGTTATTATCCATTTTCTCATTTATAATCTGATTTTGTTCTGCAAACAGGTTGTAATTTGTTGGATATGTCTCCTTGTTTTCTGCATCATCCTATTCTTTCAATGGTCTTCTCCTATCCTCATGGAAAGGCATTGCATTCAGCGACCTTCTTGGTCCTTGTTACGATTGTTATGCAGATTCTAATCCAATCTTCTGAGTCAGAGCATTCTACCCGTCAATATACCACCACAAGACCCAATGGAGGAGCGTTTCTTTAGAAATAATTGAGATTCAACAGTAGTTTGTAGACAGTCCATTTGTGATCACAAAATTTTCTGATTTGGTCATGGAATCAGCCAGCTCACCTATACCCTTATTATATGGCTTGGAAAATGTAGTATACGTTCATAGGCTATATTATATAGGCTTGGATAAGGCAGCACATGTGCATAACTTGCATTTGAGTTTGTTGGGGATCATCTCCTTATAGATTAAAACAATATTCCAGGCACAAACCCTTCTTTTCAAAGCATGTTCATTTATCATTATCATTAATTGTCTGTAACTATACAGTATTCAATCCATGGGGCCACCTTTCTTATGCATAGATTGATGACAAGCTGAAACAACTCCCAAGTGAAATGGCTCCAGAGAAGTATCCATCCTTTCATAGTTTATCTTTTTTTTCTTCCTACTCTTATTCAATTTGCCTCTTCTTTGCTCCTCTTCATACTCATGCCTAAGTTCCTCTTCCTGTTGGGAGAGGGTACTACCAACATCTTGATTAGGTTCAGAGGAGACAAAAGGCAGGCTACAATACAGGAATTGTATGTTATTTATTTAAGAAAAAAGAAGAAACAGAAGAAAACCAGTAATACAAGCCTCAGAAACTTTTTTCTTCTTTTCCTCCTTTGATTTTCCCGGTCCTTGTCTTTCTTCTCTGTTAGTGTTCTTGGCACCAAGAGCACACTTTGCTGACAAAACTCTTATTGCAGCATTAACCTGCTCTGCAGCATCTTTGTTGACCAAATCCTCCAAACGTGCCTATAAAGGAAAGATCTATTGATTATCCCATAAACATCAAAACGTACAGTAGCCAACAAAAAGGGTAAGAACATTCAAGAGAAGCCAATACAAAACCTTCATGAAGGATTTCAACATTGGCACCACGACGAACTGATAGTCTCAAATGGCTTAATCTGAGGCCGCTATCTGGCAAGTCAACAATTATGGCATCAATTTGGTAAAGCTGCAACATTTGACATGGTAAAACAAGCATTAATTTTATTTAATTTTTGTCGATAAAGAATAATAAATAAACAAGCATTAATTTACCTCTCGAACCAGGCGATTTTTCAGCCTCTGGATTGCCATTTGAGTTTCACTCTCTTCTTCTTCTGTTTCCTTCATAATACTCCATATAATATCCAACTTAGCATCAGCATCAGCATCCTCAGTCACAGTCTCCAACTCTTTCCACCGTCTGAACAAGAGGGATACATCATCAGCACATATGCTCTCAACATTCTCCAATGCTTTCAGATATCTCAAATACTCAGCGTTTTCTTTCACACATTCTGCGCAAACGGCCACATTCATCTTCAACGATCTTGTAGAACTGCATTGCTCGACTTTTGCTAGCTTCTCTCAAACTTTTCCATGCATTTATTTGCTCCCCAGATGTAGGGCCTTCCGCCCAAAGCCAAGAAACAAGATCAGTCTCTCCTCCCAAAAACCTGTGACAAAAAAGGAGAGTAGATTTGTCCCTGCAGAGAACAATCGTCTGTGGAGTAATCCATAACAACTAATTGCCTCTATCGCCGTCATCCTCATCCTCCGACGTGATCTCACCAAGACAACCCAATTGGCAAACACCGGCCAGATCTTCCAAGAACTCAACAACATTGTTGAGTTACGGAACTTCAAAAGCATATCAAGGGAGCGATCGGCGAAGCCAATAATTTGTAATCACCGATTCAGGAACATAGTTTTGCAGCAATTCGATTATCAAGCTCTGCACCTTATTGAGATGGCTCCAAGCAAGACATCCATTACTCGTAAACAATTGCAGTTTCTCACGAATTCTGTCGATGATTTCTGCCCGCTTGCTTCTCTCGTCAATATAAGGCCAATCTGCAGCAGCAGACCGGCGTTCCATGATCTTGGCAGCGGAAGTCGATTCCGCTGGCTTCAAACGTCGTTTATTGCCCATATGGGGCTTTAATCAGCATAATCGATTGAAAACTCGGAGGACTTAAATGTCCTGAAAGATGCATGTAAGAGGAATCTAGATCACAAATGTTCTCTTCAGTAACGGCACGCCCAAAACATCCATTTCTTGGTCGCCTTAGCGAAATCTAACGCTTCCGTGAAAACCTTCATTGCCATTCGCAAATCATTCTTTTTCCAAATACCCTTTGAGGTCTTCGATTCCGATTCTGAACAACTTCCTCTTGTCTTCCACACTCATACTGTTATTCCAGAAGGCCCGGACTCGTCGGATCGTAGCGACGTCGTTCTTCTCGCCTTTCTTTAACTTCCTTTTCTCTCCGAACCAATCGTCCAGCGAGGGCCTCCACCCTGCAATCTCCTTCTTTCTCCGAAGCGCAGCCTCAAACTCGGCCTTTACCTCCGCCAGAATTATCATCTACAAGCCGTTTCCACTTGTCCCTCCTGTTCCCACCTCCAAGAACAATGATCTGCCTCTTGGATTTCGCTGTCAGCTCCACGAGTTCCTTCCTGAAATTCTCGAGCTGCGAGGCCGAGAACGGAATTGGGTCTGCCGAATTCTTGATCAGCAACCCGCGTTCGCATTCTGGATGGCGGCTTCTTCTTGGAGCACGGCTTCTTTGTCGGGCGATTTCGAAGAGTAAGTTGGCGTGTGTGTGTGCTATGGAGACGGAGTTCGGGAAAAGCGGTAGGGCTTGGAGTAAGGACTCAAGGGCTTCGTTGAACTGTTCGAGTCTGCCGGCCAGATTGCAGACGAATGACGCGGCTAAGCAGAGTCTGAATAGAATGGCACTTCGGCTGACGTCGTAAAGTTCCGGGTGGCCGGTAGAGGAAAAGGCGGCCTTCAGGGCTCCCCATGATTCGGCGTAGGAAGTCTCGAGGATTCTATAGGGTTCGTGAGCGTCGGATGCTGATGGGGAAGCATCGGCCGATGATGGGGGATCGGTGAGGGCGATGGCGAAGCAGGGGAGGACTCCATTTTCTTGGAGGGAAGTGGAAGGACTCTCGATTCGATTTAATTTTATACATGTAAAAGAATGGGTGGGTGGGAAGGGGTAGGGGTTAAATAGGTCATTTAATAACAAACCGGATGTTTCAATTTAATTTTTTTTTACACTTTCATTTTTTTATTTTTTATTTTTTAAAAAAGAGAAGAGTGTGTTTAGCATTATCCTATTTAAAAATTGTTTTTTGACTTTATTTATTTATTTAAAAAAAAATTAAACTCTTTTTTTAATTTTTTTTTTTTTTATTATCTAGGCAAATTACAAGTCGAAGGAAATGATTAAATTTAGGGTTAACAATTTTTTACACAAATCATGAACCTGATACGAATTTAACACAAACTTAAAGTATTAGAGTTGATGAGTCTGACTCGTTTAATTAAATATGATAGATTCAAGTTGACCTATATAAGTGACAAAATGGGTTGGCGAGTCAGGTCATATTAACCTAGTTGACCCGTGAACCCGTTTATACCAACTCGAACTTGACGAGTTTATATAAATGTTTTGAACACCAAAACTTGAACACACACATTTTCTTAATGAGTAACACAACACAACACATATAACCCGTTTAGATAAACATCTCGTTTTAAGTTCAACGGCCCAACCCAACATGTGAGACACATTTTATTTAAATGTCAATATGTTCTGACCCACAACAATGAAGTTATTTTAATTTTTATAGCCTAACCAAAATCTCATGCTCTCAACAATCAAGCAACAATGCGGTAGTTTCTAATATATATATAATAGGGGAATGTTAAGCAGGATGGCATAATATTGTAACACGTGACATTTTATTTATTTGGCAAATGTCTATTTTTAAATTTTAAACATGAGGTTTAATAGTTTGATAAGTGGCATTCTATTTATTTGACAAATGTTTACTTTTAATTAAAGCTGCATTTAAAACAAAACAAACAATTAAAGAAAATAAATAAGTTTCTACAAATGAAAACAAATGTTTCTACAAAATAAAACCACTAAAAGCAGTTTATACCCCATTCAACAGAAAACACCATTTCAAACAATTTCTACTCCATTATTACCTCTGGACTTAGTAAGTTTATTTCTTCCTCTCAAGCTTTTAAAAACAAATATTACTTTATTATCCTTCAAAATCCTAACATTGCTTTTGGTTCTTCTCCCCAACAACAGGATATGAAATACTAGATTTGCTTAAACTTTCAGATTTTTCTGCAAGGTACTAAAATAAGTATGATTTCTAAGCCATTTCAATAGTAATTTGCTTACCATCTCTTTGCCATTTTACTCGAGTAAGTTTTAAATATTCATTTTAAAATTTTAGATTAAATTGTGTTAATTATGTTTATATATCATATATTTTCCTTTAAAGCCTTATGAAATTCCATTTACTCTTGTTAAGAATTACTTTCAATTTTTGCACTATGTTCGTTTGTAATTGGTTCTTAGAATACTCATTTAATTAAAAAAAGAGTGGTCGTTTTTTTTTTAGGGGGAACTAAATAATTTTATTACTCAGAAAAAGAAGATTCAGCCAATACAATATCCCTAATGCAAGGGGGAGTCGTTGTTAGCCACAACTGGTTTACATTATGATCAATAGCCATTTTTGCTACTAAGTCTTTGCTTCATTTGCGCTCTCCATGGCAAATATCCCATGCATGTCGCCCTTGAGCATTTCCTTTATTTCTTCCACTACGGTCCGAAGATGGTCCTAGTCTCTTCCTCAGTCTCTTGCACTTCAATAGAATCACCTTAAAAATTGCGAGAGCCCGGTTGATGCCTTAACGCCACTTTGCCGTCGACAAGCCAGCTTACGCAGAGGGATCTGTATGAATTGCCTTGTAGCACGGGCTGCAATGAGGCCTCTGTATGGGTCCCGAATTACAACACCAACACCCATTAATTTCTTCTCTTTATTGACCACGTCCCAATTGATCTTCACATATCGGACTTGGCGGTCCATTTATCGGGAATATTTCTCTGGAGCCCTCTGCCTCATCGATCGGTGAGATGCCTTACAATGAAAATCTAATTGGTCAACTGCAACTTGGGCTACATGTTTCGGATGGACGAATTGCCCCTCAAACACCCATTTATTCCGCCTAAGCCATAATTGCCTTGCAGTACAAACGACTTTATCAAAATCGGGACCTTCTATGCATCGACAACGTTGGAGAATAAAAGCTGAACTCGTCCTCCTCACTAGCACTTTTTTGGATTTTTGCATTTAGTTCCAACCATACATCTCGCGCCGCTGTGCAGCTCCACAGAGCATGACCCACCGTCTCTTCTTCCAACAGACATACCGGACATCTAGGGTCATCAGTTATCTTCCTCTTGAATAAATTTTCTTTTATGGGTAGCACATTATTGCATGCTTGCCATAGAAAAAGCGTAACCACCCGTGGAACTTGAAGTTGCCATATCTTATTCCACAACGGTGTCATCATATTATTTCCGGAACATCCCTCAACCTCCCTTTTTTCCACCTCTTTTGCCAAGTGATAGGCGCTACGTACCGTGAAAATCCCACTTTTGTTTCCCGCCCATACCATACGGTCTTGCTGAGTACCAGGACATATCGCCATTCCACAAATCGTCTCCGCCTCCTCCTCCCTAAACACTCCTTTAATGAGTGGAATATTCCACCAATTCAGATCCTGGTCAATTAGCTCACATACCTTAGCTTCACCATCCAAAATTCTAATTGAAGATTGGATTGTATGTGTTAGGGGATGGTAGCTTATCATATTTTAATATCCCTTCCGTTTCCCACTCTCCACACCATACCTTCTTGAATTAAAGGCTTTGCATTCCAAATACTCCGCCATATATATGAAGGCCTTTTACTTAAAGGAGAATTGAGGAAAGATCCGTTAGGAAAATATTTCTCCTTTAAAATATTAGCAACCAAAGAGTCTGGATTTTGTAATAACCGCCAACCTTGCTTAGCCAGTAGAGCTGTATTAAAACATTCCAAATCCCTAAAACCCAAGCCACCCTCCTTCTTTGCATCTCCCATTTTTTTCCACCTCATCCACGCAATTTTTTTGTCATTCTCCTTGTGCCCTCACCAAAAATTGGCCATCATAGAATTAATATCATTGCACAACGTTTTGGGAATCCGAAACACACTCATGGTGTAGGTAGGTATTGCTTGTACCACTGCCTTCAATAACACCTCTTTCCCTGCATGAGAGAGAAACTTTTCTTTCCATCCCTGCATCTTGTCCCATATCCGCCCTTTGATTCCTGATAACGAAGAAACTTTTGACCGACCTAGGAGTGCGAGCTCCTAAATACTTTCATACCTTTGTGTGGCTGTAATTCCAGCAGCCGATGGATTTGGACGCCTTGTCATCATCCTTTGTATTTTGAAAAAAGAAAGTCTTTCCTTTATTAAGTTTTTGTCGAGGCTTTCTCATAGTCATTTAAGACCTTGAATACAATACCACTCCACCGTATACGCCTTACAAAATAAAAAGACAGTCATCGCAAAAGAGGTGACTCAATCTGTTCCTCCTCTTGTCATAGATAATCATGATACCCCCTGCTCTCTCAAAAAGAGTGGTCGTTGAGAGAGGAGATTGGAGATTGAGACTTGCGGTAGTTTGAGAGAGCGGTGAGGTATAAAGAAAGGAAAAACTCAGAAAAGCTAGGTTACTAATTTAAGTTAAAAAAAAAAAAAAAAAAAAAAGGTCAACCCGCTAACCTACAAATTGACACAACACGACATGTTTATTAGATGGATTACATGTTTATGACCCGAATTCGTTTAACATAAACTCGAATTCGTTTGGCTAAATTACCGGTCCTACTCTTATATTCAACTTTGACACAACTCAAATCGGATATGTGACTTACATGACCTATAAACTCGACATAAATTAAATACAAAATTATCAAACACAAAAGTAGAGGGTTTATGATAAAGGAATTTAACACATTTTAATAAAATGAATCGAATTAAAATTTATATATAAAGTAAACACATGCTCTGATGCTCGACATAAGCTGCGCGAAAACGAATTACTGCCCTCAAATTAAGCTTTATCCTGTAAGAGAGAGCGAGAGTAATAGCAGCCTTGGGTGATGAGTGCGCAGTCACAACCCCACCATTACCAAGCATATACAACGGCAACAACAGCGATGGCAACGATGTCGTCTCAGGGTTACCACCAGCCAACTACCGTGGAGGAAGTCAGAACTCTCTGGATAGGTGATTTGCAGTACTGGGTCGACGAGTCCTACCTCCATGGCTGCTTCGCTCACACCGGCGAGGTCCTCTCTCTCTCTTCCCCTCTGTGTGTGTGTGTGTGTATAAATTTGATGCTTGTCTTCAAATTCAGGCACCCAAATGGAAGTGTTAAACTCCCAGTTGGTTTTGGGTTGTTAGCTTGTCTTTCGCTTTCTTGATATGGGTTCTTAGGGTTCCTAATGCTGCTTTGAGTTTGTGATGTTTCTAGGTGGTAGAGGGCTCGGATTTGAAAACTTTCAATGGCTTTTACATGTTCACATGCTCAATAAAAATTGGTTTTTTTTTAGTATGAAAAATGAAACGCCATTGTTCGGTTATCGGGTTTCGGTGTTGGGGGAGTTGTAAGTTCATTTGTGATTGGTGTTTAAAATTTGATTTTTTCGTAAATATAAACCAACTGATTAGGGTATGAATTCGTGATTACTTATGGGGTTATGTGAATTATAATTTATGGGCATATAGACAAGTTCTGAATCCGTGTTGTGGCAAGTTTTGCTCTATCCATAGGCTATGTGAACTTGATGGGATTCAGAGTACCTTTGTACTTTGTCTGATCATTGTAAAACTTGGTCAATGGAAGAAAAGGAAAGGTCTTGACTATTATGTTGTAATTGATTGAGAAGAAGATAGAGGAAGAAAATTAATCTTCAGTTGAGTCAAAATTGTTCCATGAGTCACCACCTTTTGTGTTTGAATGTCATAAATATACTGCGCGAAAGTTTCTACATTTTCTTAGCAACCAAAGACCTCTATTGTGAAAAGTGACTATTTGAGTTTGTAGGGAGGGAGTGTTTCAGTTTGAATAATTCAGGATAGGTCTCTGTTTTTCAGATTAGATTGGATAGAGGGTTAGTGCTTATTTACAGTTGTGGAAATAATCTGAGTCTTAAAATTAATCCTACTCCTACTTATCAAAAAAAATTAATCCTACTCCTAAGGTTGGAGTTTTACTGAATTTCTCGGCATCTCTTAGCTTACCAAGTTTGCTGTATGCATCCTTCTCCTCATTTGGATTTTTTGGAAGTCTTACAGGCCTTCTTTTCAGGTAGTTTCAATAAAGATTATACGTAACAAGATCACTGGCCAGCCTGAGGGTTATGGATTCATCGAGTTTGTTTCCCATGCAGCAGCTGAAAGGATTCTGCAGACATACAATGGGACTCTAATGCCTGGAACTGAACTAACTTTCAGGTTGAACTGGGCTTCTTTTGGTATTGGTGAAAGGCGTCCTGATGCTGGGCCTGAGCATTCTATTTTTGTGGGGGATTTAGCACCTGATGTTACTGATTATCTGTTGCAAGAGACTTTCCGAGCTCAATATCCATCTGTTAGAGGTGCCAAGGTTGTGACTGATCCTAATACTGGGCGCTCAAAGGGATATGGATTTGTTAAATTCTCTGATGAGGC
Source organism: Carpinus viminea (assembly GCA_013348765.1). NCBI lineage: Eukaryota > Viridiplantae > Streptophyta > Magnoliopsida > Fagales > Betulaceae > Carpinus > Carpinus viminea. Next base: position 51,051,673 of record CP054668.1, on the reverse strand, counting down.
AGAAAGGAATCGGGCAATGACGGAAATGAATGGTGTCTATTGCTCAACTAGGCCAATGCGTATTAGCGCGGCTACACCGAAGAAAACCACTGCTTTTCAACCATATCCTGCAACTAAAGGTATCATTTTAACTTTCATAGAAATAATGTCATGTTGCAGTCTTAGATGACTCATTTTCTTATCTTCATATATTCTTTCTTTACCATGTTATGTCCATTGTCTGGACAACACTATCTTGAGAGATATTTTGTCATGAGGTCTCCCTTGACAAACTTCCCCTTCCTCTTAGATTTACTGTTTTCTTATCTTGTGGTTATTGTTAGAAGTAAGTTGTGATGAAATGGGCTGGTGCTGTACTTATCTAGAGAAATTGAGTGACAGCTGTTTGGGACCCTCTTGATTGTGTCATGATCAATTTAGTACGATTTTTTTCTCAGGCCGTGTATACTGTATACCAATAGAAATTCTAGTAGTTCACTATACTCATGCACTCTTTTTCAACCTGTAACGCATACCTACTGCATTGAAAATCTTCTGGGAAAGAAGCAATGAATTTTGTCTTTCACTTGATGGTTCTTTCATGAGGAGGCTTTTCCATTTGTTTGATCTCTTTTTTCCACACAAGAGTTTGCTATCAGGAAAATTATGTCCTTTTGATAAAATCATAGGTGAGTGTTCTGTGAGCATCAATATCGGACACAGAGATCACTACCCAATTGAAGATCCACATCTGTGTACGTATAAGTGAGAGAGTCACAGAATTTTCTGCACAATTTTGTGGAATGTAGGTAGTGGTTATGATTGATTCAATGGAAGAGAAGGAATGAGGGGGGGATGTATTTTCGTTGGGGATTTCCTGGAAAATTCTTTCAAAGTCATTGGATCCTTTTCCTACTTCTAAAGAATTATCGTTAATTTATTCATTGAAGTGTTTAGTAGGATACCCATGCCCATGCCCTTGCTGCAGTATCTGGTAAGAAGGTTGCTCATGCAGTTAAGAAAAGGGTCTATATGACATGGAAGAAAAAAATGCCTCTTTAATATATCAAAGTATGGTAGCTTAAGAAGGTGTCAACCTGAAAAAAGATAAAAATGAATAACAGTTCAAGCTTGGACAAGGTATCTTCTTTCTGCTTTTGGTTACTGTTCAAGTACTGCTTTGTATTCATATCTTGCCTACATAGCAGATGAGTTTTGTTATGCTTCAAGTATACATTTCATGCTCAATTTGGTTTTCTGATACTATTTTGGGCCTGATAAGTGCTCTTACCTTTGCACTTTTCTAGCTGCATATCCTGTTCCGTTGTATAGCACACCAGTGCCTACGCCCCAGCAGATTCTGATGTCAATAATACTACAGTAAGTCAGAGATACTGGAGCCTTTTGGGTTTTTATGTCTCTCTTATTCTTACTTTTTTTTTTTTCATTGCAGATTTTGTTGGTAACTTGGATCCTAATGTCACAGAAGAGGAGTTGAAGCAAACCTTTTTGCAGTTTGGGGAAATTGTCTACGTCAAGATTCCTGTTGGCAAAGGATGTGGCTTTGTACAGTTTGGGACAAGGTTTGTTATTTGCTTGTGTGTGAAACCTTTACTTGATTGCCTTTATAATTTTGACAGTGGTTGTTACTTATCAAAAAATAATAATTTTGACGTGGGTAGAACTTTTCCATAATTTCTTTTGGTGATACTGTCTCATGCAGCTACTAGCATACCAATGAACATTTCTTTTCCCTTTTCCTTCTTACCTTCTTTTATAAAAGCATCAGTGGTTATGCTAGAATGTTGACTTATTTTAGGATAGTACTACTCCATTTTGGATGGACAAAATTGAGTTGCAAAATATGAACCATGGGAGAATGTAAGAAAAACTTCTTGTGAAAAAGTCAACTCTATAATTCACAACAAATTTTTTCAGGTGTTTTCTTTACATATCCTTTTCTGTGGTCAACGGGTTCCTGATTTCTCTTGCTACATTTGTTTGTGTAGAGCATCAGCTGAAGATGCCATCCAAAAGATGCAGGGAAAGATGATTGGTCAACAAATTGTCCGCATTTCTTGGGGTAGGAGTCCAACAGCTAAACAGGTGATTTTTTTAGTTCATCTCTATCAAGTGCTTACTTTGATCCAGTTAATAATGATATTGTTGCTCATGTCTACCTCAGAATGTAATGCTTTATTTCAAAGCCAGGAACACCTAAATACACAAATTGAGACTGATAATGTAACAAACTTCAGGTGGAATGGCGGTAAAGTAAGCTATATATTGTCTTTGTAGTAGGAGGGAACAAAGAATGAGATTGAAGGCCTTTATCAAAGAACTCCCCAACAGTCATACCAACTTTTGTGAACACAATTAATTTTTGTCTGCACTTTTGTAATTTTAACTATGTTTTACTGGTAAGGCATGGTTGAGGTATGCATGCACTGCTTACCTCTTATATATGGTAACCCATTTGTATTGTACTGGAATTTCTCTCCATGCGTTTAATTTTCCATATACATTAGTCTAGCCTTGACAAAATTTTGATACTGACTTATTATAGGACTTACCTGGTAGCTGGGGTCAGCAAGTAGATCCAAGTCAATGGAGTGCTTATTATGGTTATGGACAAGGCTATGATGCCTATACTTATGGGGCTACTCATGATCCATCATTGTATGCATACAGTTCATATCCAGGTTATGCACAGTACCCTCAGCAGGTAAGTTGTTTTGATATTAGTTTTGCCTGTTGCTGTGGATGTTATTCCAAAACAATTTTTATTTCTTCTTATGGGCTGCTGTATTAGCCAACAGAAATAGAGCCATTTGTTCTTTTATGGCCAATACTTTGGCCAAGTGAGCCATTGTTTCTAGTATCAAGTAAGTTGGTGCTAGAACAAGTGAAAGTGAACAGCATACATGAATTAAGTTGTTGAGCCATGAAGTTTCTTGATAATTTTAATGAAAAAATGCGAAATTGCAAATAATTGGTTTTTACTCCTTCGCTTTGGAATATATATGGTCATTCATGTATTGTTGTTTTGTTTTTTGTGATAAGTCATTCATGTATTGTTGTTACCCTTCCCTCACATGAGAATCAGGTTTTGACTACTTCTAAACAACCACGTGTAGTTATTGCCCATCCCACATTTGCACTTAACAGAGAGAACACATATTGAGAACATATTTGGTTGCCTAAATGGATCACAAGTCTCTTGAAAATGACTCTATACCTAAATGGTTAATTTACAGGTTGATGGTGCTCAAGACGTGGCCGCTATGGCAGGTGCTGTGCCAGCTGTTGAACAAAGGGAGGTTATATGATCCCTTAGCTACGCCTGATGTTGATAAGTAAAATTCTCTTCTCAACTGTTTTCAATATAAATTTAGGAACCAAACCACAAAAGGCTAAAATATTAATTTCTTGTTTATTTGTTTTGAATGTTGGTTGCAAGGTTAAATGCTGCTTATCTCTATTCATGGAAGTACTATTTTAGGGGCCCTTATGGCTGAAAACCTCATCGCTGTCGCAGCAAGCTTAGGCATTTCTAGCATAACCTGTTTGATATTCTGGTTTTGTTCCATGTTTCCTGGAGCTATGACAGATTTTTTTAAAAAAATGCTTGTAGTTGGACATGATAAATTGTAGCCTGGAGAAAAAAATTCAGTATATGCTTCACATTGGTGCGCCATTTTGCCACTTGGACTATGATGTTACAATCTGGAGTTGAAACAGGCAGGATATGCTTGAGTTCAGTATACCTTGATCTAGAGGATTTGAGCTTTTTCTTTTTCTTTACATTTTCCTGTTATATATTATGCGCTGTGGATGTTGATACTGGAAGAATGCTCATCTGCACTTGCGTGGTGCCAATTGTATCTTTCCAAGTAGGTTGCCTTGAAAAACAAGCTACTCTTCCTGGGTTTACAGGTTATAAATAGCTCGTTCCATGTGTGATTTTCCTGGCATCTTTGAAGTTTAATGTACCTTTCCCATACAACAAGATTAAGCTATTTAATTGGATAAATAATCTTAACACCATTGCTTGATTGTGTGTACACCAACCCAACTGGGTCAAAAATGTCCACTTTTCAACTTTCAACTCAAAATGTTGACGTGACAATTTCAACTAATCCTTAAAATTCTTTTAGGTTAAAAATATAAATTTTTGCATAATTCAAGCCCATTCCTTATGCAAAACTTAAGGTAAATCATTTTTTTATTTAGCATTTTCTTTGCAGAAGAGCAATTTCGACAGGCAATACATAAAGCCCAGACCTTCTCCGATGTTGAGGTTAAATAATTTCTATTTAGTCGTCTCTCGATCTTGTGCAGAGTAATTTGATTAATCAACCAAAACGGTAGTAACCAGAGCTAAGGAATTCAGATTAATTTGCATTTAGGCGGTCAACATTCAATTAATTCAATGAGGCTAATGATAGGGCTAAAGTTAAAGAACATGCAGATTGAATAAAGTTCAAATCAAAGTAAAATTTATAAGTTTATTTGTCTCACAAAGTTTACAATAGGAAAAATAACAATGCCTCATAATAAGATACAATTTCTCCCAGATGAACTTAAAAAGAACAGGAAAGAAAGACGGAGGTATCCGATAAAATAACATGAATTAATAAGAATTTAGAAATTAAAAAAAAAAAAAAAAAGTATAGAAACCAAGTCAAAATTGCTCTGAATTTAATATTGAATGTGATTATGGGTCTTGAATTATAGATGCCAACCATGGGATCTCCTTGCTGTCTTTGAGTGCAAATGACACATCATCACTGCCACATAGCAGAATGTAATTAGTCAAAATTACAATGCTTTCAAAGTTTTCTGATGCTTTGTATGCCTGAATGATCGATTTTAAAATGTTTTTTTCCTTCTGTCTACCGCAAATGCATGAAGAACATCCCAATTAACCAATAAATGTTTTATTTTCTCTCCCTCTCGTCTTCAAAAATTTCCCTCAATGTGGTGGCCATGGCAATCCTAGAGTAAAAACAATGAGTCTAAGAGGATAACCAAATTTTTGGATTGGGCAGAATCCAACAGGACTAGCTTAAATGTCAACAAGAACCCTGTCTTGTCCTAGTAATTTATATTAGAGATGCAGCATTTAAAGGACGAATGAAGGACAAAATTAGTGAATGAAATTAGAACTATATTTGTTATTGACAGCCTCCTATGCTAGTGGCTCTTGCGCGGCATTGTATACAGAAAACCAAGAAAGTCATGCCTAGTGGCAGAGTTCAGATGCAAGACACTTCCTTTCATGCTTGTACAATTAGATTGCAGTAATTGAAATTTATATGGTAAGCTCAACTGGATCCAATCTGTTTTAGCTGAGGGCTTGATAGACAACTAACCTTGGAAAATTGAGCTGTAATTTTTGCAACCTGTGTTTAGCCCCTGATTCGCATAGAATTATTCTGCATTCACCAAGCTTACAGCTGCCAGAAACAAATTGAATAAAGGAATTTTAGTTTTTCACCTAAACATGGAATTCATTAATATCAGCTCTACTAAATGAATTCCATATCATTTTATATTATTTAAGAGGCCAGCTTGAAGAAATTGAAAAAGAATAACTTCAACTCGTTACAAGCAAAATGATGTTACAGATAGGATTATTCATATATAGGTTAGAAGTTCTGTTAGAGTAGGATTTTATTTAATAAGGACTAATGGTTATTTTAAGGATAGTTTTATCAATTAGAATTTAGATTAGTTTCATTATCATCATTTTAAAATTCGGTTATCATTAGTGAATATTATTTATCTTATCCGTTTGCAAGTATATTTAAGGAATGCTTAATATAAACGAATCATTCAGAAAATTATTTTTCAAACGTATGTTTAAAGGAGACCCAAGTTCCCTCTTAAAACCTACACTAATTTATCCAATCACGGACTTGATATTCAAATTTGTAACAAATGATGTATTATAAAGATGGAAGTTACATCTACAAGCACATAAACAAATTAATAATAGTAAAACTTATATAAAAAAGGGTCATCCCTAAACGGTTAGAAAGTAAAATGAAATCCAATGAGGAAAAAGGATTATGGTTTAAAAAACTAATATCAAAATGTATGTAAGACGACAGAAAGCATAAAACAATTGTTTTGAAATGACACAAGAGAGAGAGAGAGAATTCTTCATCATGGTTCCAACTTTCCATATCCCCTTTGAAGTATATGTCAAGGCTATGACTATGAGACCATGTTTCCATCTAATTTCTATGAAAAGAAAATAATATGACACGACTTACCCAACTTTCAAGAGTGTGTCATATCCAGGAAATGCTTCTCCATTGCTTGTACAGAGACATGATACAGTCATTGCCAACTGCGGTACAAATAAAAATTCAATAAAATACATATACGCATGTATTCTTAACCTTAAATTTCCGACACTTAAAAGTTTCCACTGTTCTGGCTGGCTGAAGGCATCAGAGGGTGATGGTGAATTAAAAGTCATGCTTATTGAGTTTCTACTTGTGCTATCCAGTGACTACAGTCGAGCTTTTCAATTAATATTTTCATGTTTGGAAAGCACTCTAGTTGATCTATTATGCAAAGAAGCAAAATTCAAGATACAAAAAGCCCCAAGTATTCACCAATAGATTCCTGCACAAACTGTGTAAAAGACTGGGTTCAGTCGTTGGATCTTCCATCAAGGAATCTCTCAGATTCTTTGAGGGTGCTAGCTTTTTTTTTTTTTTTGCATATCCACACAAGAGAGGGGAGAGAGATTCGAACTAGTGATTTCTGCTTCATTAAGCGTGGTCTCAGCCGATTGAACTACTATTTGGGGACAGCTATTTAACTGACCCAAGAAATAAAGAAACAAAAAATATGCTCCAAGGTTTCCACTAGTTGGCATATTTGATGAATTAAAGAGGTTTCTCGCTTTGAAATATTTGTGAAATGTCAAAAATGCAAATAAATCCAAATAAAATCAAAACAAGAAGCAAGGACACAAAATTTACGAGATAAGTTTGAGAAGTTGACCTTTTCAAAGGTAGTTTCACCCATTCCTGTTTTATAAAGCTCATGCACCATAGCTGTCAAGAAGATTTTGCTCAGTTTGGAACAACTTTTCATTATCTGCAAAAGGAAAAAAAAAATTATAAAGGCATATACCAAGAAGATCACAACATTGTTGTCACTATGCAAATGTAATATAAATGAAAAAAGAAAATATTATTGTAACCCCTACAGAATGGTTATTTCCTAAGCTAGCAAATGAATCCTGTTTGTCGACCAATGTGGCAGAAAAAGCATTCAATAAGTCAATGGTTATTCAATGATTTGTGCCTGTGATAGTTTTGGTCCTATAACAGTGGCTTTTCTTCTGTGAGATACAGTTCTTAATAAGTCTGGCACTTATATTGGTTCTGAAACACTTGAATCATCATCATGTTCTCTCCCAACTCCCAAGTCTTCTGATATCTCAAAAAGAAAACAGCTTCTTCTCCCCTCAGCATACTACCTTTTAGAAAGGCCGTCTATCCACATCTAATTTGTCTCATAGCATATTAACATATAAACATCACAACATACTATGCCTCATTTGACAATTTTGGAATCTTCTTCCAAAATGCCATTTACCACTCGAACAAATGGAGGATAAGTGTGTACAAGAAATAGGTCCTAATTCATTATTGACTACATATACACGAAATATTAAACTGACCTGTATATGAGGTGCCTGAAACATTTCCTGGATTGCTGCTTCCACCTCAGCCATACTAACAAGTGATTTTCCTGCAAAATGGAGAGATATTATATTAAACTAGTGAAAAGAACAAGCAAATCCTACTTCTCATGACGCAGTGGCTTACTTTAAAGCTACTAGTGACAGCAAGGTTTCATCTTACATAGGAAGAAGGTTCAATTATGACTAATGGTTTAGCTAATTTCTCAAGTCCCACTCTCATTCTATACCTTAGGAACCTTGCACTAGTATGATGTAAAAGCACCAAATAACATCTCAATGCCATCAATGTCATAAAAGAAAACTAAAATAAAGCTAACAAATTGGATCGAGCCAAAAACATGCTATCACAGGAGTAGCTTAAAGTATTGGAAAGGTGTAAAATATGATTGCAATTAAACACATTATCTCCCTTGGGGGAAGGGGACCACATGCAAATTTTTCTTCACACAGATTTACTAGTCTAATTGATCTTGAGCATTGACAAGATCAAGAATAAAAATTAAAAATTAAAAAAAAAAAAAACAAATAAAAAAAAGGCAACTGATTTTCAAAATGAAATCAAATGGATATACACATCAATCTGCCCAAACACTACAGATGTGGTAAAACGTTTTACACTTGTGCATGGATGCAATGGACTCAAAAAAAGATTTAAAACAACAAAAACTTTCCTGGGATCATCCACTGTAAGTGAACAAATTAATAAGTCTATATACCTGAAGGAACAGAATTAGTAGTTGACTTTAGTTTCTTAATATTGTAATCTTTTATTTCTGCTGCACGCCTGCATATCTCCAGAGCACGACGTGCATCTCCTGATATTGCTGCGACCTGAATATAAGTATAGAATGTTAAGATTGAGTTTAAAATTAACAAACAATATCAGAGTAAGTGTTTATCATCTGCAAAAAATTTATTAGACGAGAAATTAAAGAGACAAAATCAAGTTTCATGATGAAACAAAGAGCAAAACACTGACCTTTCTTGATGCAAATTCTATAGCTTGTTTTTCAAATGCATCAATGCCTCTAAGACGACTTAAAATGATTTCTTGAAGCTGCTGATAGTTATAAGGGCCAAAGCAAAGCCTTTGGATACCCATACGACTTGAAATACGAGGTAGCAACTTTTCTGGAAGATCCATGGTATTTGCTATCCCTGAATTTATATTCATTAAAAAGAAATAAATTGCAGCCATCAACATCATTGTCATCACCATCAATATCTTGCTTTTCTGTTTTTGTTATTAAGATTTGCTGGGAAGAAGCCTAATCAACATAAGACATACCTATCACAATTAATTTGGAATGTGGCTTAGTAGGCCAATCAAGAATATTATATAGAACCTGTGAGAAAAAAATGGTATATGGATAAGTGACTTTTTATCTTTTACAAATGCCTAAAACATATGACCTTAAAATTATTATTAACAAACTTTCACATCACAACATGAACCAGTTACCGACTGATTTCTTGTTACAAGAAGATCAAGTTCGTCAATGAGCAGAATACAAGGCCGGTCATCCTCTTTTCCGATTTTCTTTCCATCCGAAAAACGCTCATTCAGCAAGTGGAGAGCCTTTTTCCAACTAACTCTGTGCCCACTTAATGCTTCATATATTACCTGAAAGAACATAGGATTTACTATAGGACAACCGAAGAATACAACCCCAAAAAGAAAATAGGGTTAATTTAATATGTTTACCCTGTATATACTTTCGGGGGATGCCAACTTTAGACCATTAATCTCCACAAAACAGTAGGGTCTTACACCTCCTGTATCAACTTCAGACCTCAGATTCCTCATTACTCCTAGTACACTCATTGTCTGTAGTTTCATAAGCATAAGAAGATCAAATAAGTAAAATTTGTTTATGCATGAAGAAAACTAGGGAATCTGAAGCATGTCTCAAACACCAGAGTTCTATTTTACACATTATAACAGATCCTACCTTGCCAGTTCCAGGAACACCATGAATGTATAGGCAACGTCCCAAACATTGATCATCACAGATGGCACCTTTGATAAATGCAGTAATCTCCTCCATTTCTCTGGAAGAAAAAAAATGCGTCCTTCATTGGAATGTAAGAACAAATGAACATAAAAAAACCTATAACATTTCATTTTGCACGTACTTATTCCTGCAAGGTGGAGATTTAGGTAATGATGCCAACAAAAGTGTCGCCTTTGCTCTTTCAAGTTCAGTCTGCTTGTGGCATCTTACATGCTCTGGGATTTTCTTGGTCCCTATCTTTTGAAGTCCGAAGAACTGTCCCTTCCTTGAGTTCTGTAGTAATTACACATAGAATACTTTAATTTGGGCAATCACCAAACTTGAATCTACCAGTTTGAAATAAAGAATAGTGTCATACTGCAGCCAACTCCTGCGCTGGGGATAGTTTGGTTAGTAATTTTTTTAAGTTCTCCTCTTCATATCCAAAGTCTTCATCTATATCAGAATCTGTATCCTTGCAGAGTGTCCAATCTTCATCATTGTCAACTTCTTCACCATCCTACCAAATAACAATAGGCTCATAAATCTTAAATGCTATTTCAATTTTGATATCATTGAAAGCCCCAAATGCTGCCTCTATCATCTGAAATGCTTACCTCTTTACCATCATCAATATCAGCAAGACGCTTGAAACTGTGCCAATGAATATCATATTCATATTCACATAAAAAAACATCATCCCCTTCATTAATGGCCTTGGCATATTCTTTAGGATTCATGACAGAGCAGTGTCTAAGAATAGAGTCCATCTGCGGCAATGTGCATGAGCATTGTTAGAAACTAAAGGATGATAACCAAGAAAGAATGGAAGCTGATGCCTGAACTATCATTAAAAGCTAGTTCAAGAAATTAGGAATAAAATTGTTCAGTGGACTCTGTTTATAAGTAGGAAGAGTTATGACTGGGAAATGGTAAAAGACAATTAGCATGATGCCCTACTTTTATGCACTTACTGGGTTGAATTCAATTCACCTGCCAAAAGGAAACAGTCAAACAATTATTGATGAATGTTCTATACTGAGGGGGGGGGAAGGTATTTCCGCGCATTATTATGAAAAACTTGTACATCTAACTTCACCCAACTGGATAGTTAGGTATATGCTACGGAATGTTAAAATAGATCATTTGGGCTTGCTTTAGGAGGTAAGATGTCCTTGGTTGTCCAACATTACTTGGGACTTTTTCTTTGCTGAACCTTCATCAGTTGTCAGAAATGCTACATCACTATATCTAAATGTATGCATTTTTTTATTTTTAACATCCGATCACATCCAGAATGAGAGCTGAATCAGTCGTTTTCTCTTTTTTCTTTCTGCTTATTTCCTATAGTAAAATTTAAGTATGTTAGGGTTCTCTCACTCATTTGCTAGCGGCTTTGCGATTCCCACTGATAAACACAAAAAAAACCAACGAAAACATGTAGTATTTTACAAGAATGGATACAGAATTGTAAGTAGGTCAAAGACATGATTTTGTGCAAAAAAATTCCAAAACAGAATACTGTAGGCAACTTTACAAATCCCAGCCATAGTGGTATCTGTTCTATCAATAGCTATATAATCAAGAGAAAATACTGGCTACCACCTCAATGTCAGCAAAATCATTTGTGCGATAAAGCTCCCTCCTCAAATTATGTGGTTGTCTTCCAGAGGCAGTCTCTTCCGGGATTATATACCAACATACCCGACACCAAAAGCTATCATCCACTTCTTTCCACATACTGCACACCTCCAACCAACAAAGCATCAAATCTACACATTACAAACTAATAACATCACAAATACACATAATTCAGCTAAAAACAACAAAAAACTACCTTTCAATGCTGGCAGCCCACAAATCGCTTGAAAGCAGCTTCTCCCTCATCGTCCTCAACCGCTTCTTCCCCTCCGGTGGCACTGGGAGTTCAATCTCCTTACCTGATCTGCGGGCCTCGCAAAACCCACATATCCAACCCCCTTCCGGAACCTCCTTCAACGGCGGCTTCAGGCACTTTAAATGAAACCCACCTAAACAATCATCACACTCAATCATCACAGCCTTCCCCGCCTTAAAGCACACCCTGCAGTCCTCCATTTCCGGCTCCTCATCATCTGAGCTTGCCTCCTCCCTCCTCTTCACATACACATCGTCCCCCACCTCAAACTCGCCCCCATCATACACCACTTTCTTGTAATACACCCGCCTCCCCGACTGCCTCCGTGGCAGTGCCGAGCCCCTCTTCTTCTCCGAATTTGATGAAGCCATAGCTCTCGTGACCACCATCCTGTCTCCCCCTCTCTTCCTCTTCCTCCCTGTCGATTCGGACAGGTCTGGCGACGCCGGCGAGAACGATACCTGAACTTCAACGAAATCTCCCCCATTTTTCGGCCCTGATTTTTCAATCCTCTTTGCAGATTTCGGTGCTTTCACTGATTCAATGCAAGCTTCTTCGTCATTGTTGATCGACTTCCGGGGCGTCTTTGGATCGGATCTCTCCCTGATTTTATTCGTATTTCTTGGGGTTTTTGCGAAGTCCTCGATGGGGTTTTCGATTTGGTCGTTGTGTTTGTGGGGATTGGGGGTTGGATTGAAGTGTAGGGACGTTCGGCGAGTGGATCTGCGAGGGGCTAGGGTTTGAGGGTCGCAGGGGTGAGACAAGGTGAGGGCTTTGGTGTGACTTGCGGTTGGTGTTTGGAGCTTCTTGGGGTCTGGAAGGGTTTTTTAGGGGTCTCCGCCATTGATGTACGGACAATGCAGTGGTGGCGGTGCAAGGGGTTTGAGGGAAAGAGAAAGAGAGTTTTCTAGGGAGAGAGAATTGGCGGGAAATGTTCCCTCCATTTTCGAGACCTTTTGAACGTTGAACGAACCGTTGTGCGCATGTGGCTTTTCCCTGCCCAAATTTATCTTTTCTATTTTTCTATTTTATTTTCTCATCTTATTACGAAGTTTTTGAAATTTTATAAACTGAATTAAAGGAAATTTATTGAAAACAAATTTCCATATTTATTTTAAAATATTTAATTGTTTTCATTTTTAATTTATGGGAAAAATATAAAATGGCCTCCCAAAATACTAGACATTTGTAATTTAACCCCCTAAAGTTTTAATTGGTATAAAGTAGCTTCTTCAAACTATCAACCTCTTACAATTTGGCCCCCTCCATTAGGAAGAACTGTAAAAATGAATGGAAAAGGCAAAATGACGTAACAAAGTTACTAAAATGCCCTATTTAGAAGAAAAAATAAAATTAAAAAAAGGGAAAAATATAAAATGGCCCCTCAAACTACCATCCATTTGTAAAATGGTCCCCTAAAATTTTAATTGGTATAAAATAGCCCCCAAACTACCAACTCCTTATAAAACGGCCTCATCTATTAGATGAAACTGTTAAAATTGATGAAAACCCAAAACGACGTTGTTTTGGGTATAAAGAGTCACAAAATTACCCTTGTTAGATTAAAAATTAAAATTAAAAAAAAAAAACTGAAAACGGCGTCGTTTATTTTTTGCTCCTCAACTAAATCCCTTCTTCCTTCTTCCTTCATCCCCTCCACTTGAACTGCATTTTTCAATAGCTAAGCTATCAACTAAAACAATATGTCCCTCACCGTTTATTGTTCCAATAACAGCCATTGAAACCCTTTCTCTATCACAGATTGATTTTAACAGGTTGTGGCTTTCGGGTTTCACCAAGATTGCATCTTGCTCCTGATATTCTGCACCCCAAATCTCTAACACAGACATCGTGTGGTCACCAACCACAATTGCCTTGATATCAATCTCAGCACCCTTTGGGTATATAATTTCCTTAACTACATTACAGTTCCCACCAGCCCCTTGGTCGTGAATGCTGATAATTGGGTTGCAGACTTTCAGTGGGAATTCGACTGGGGGAGGGGAAGAAAGAAGAAGGGATTTAGTTGAGTAGCAAAAAATAAACGACGCTGTTTTCAGTTTTTTTTTAAAAAAAATTAATTTTTAATTTTTAATCTAACAAGGGCAATTTCGTAACTTTTTATATCCAAAACGACATCGTTTTGGGTTTTTAATCCATTTTAACAGTTTCTTCTAACGGATGAGGCTATTTTATAAGGAGTTGGTAGTTTAAGGGACTACTTTATACCAATTGAAACTTTGGGAAGTCATTTTACAAATGGGTGGTAGTTTAGGGAGCCATTTTATATTTTTTCCTTAAAAAAAACACCCATCTAAATGGCGTCATTTTGCCTTCTCAATAAAATATTAAAAAAAAAAAGGAAAAATATAAAAAAAGCCCCCTCAACTACCAACCATTTATGATTTAGCCCCCTGAATTTTCAAAAGTGATAAAATGGCCTCCCAAACTATCAGACAATTGTATTTTGGCCCCCTCCGTTAGTTAAGACCATCAAATTGGATGAAAAATACAAAACGACGTCGTTTTTTGGTGTTAAGTTACTAAAATGCCCTTTTGAAAAAAAAAATCAAAATATAAAAAAGCCCCATCAACTACTAACCATTTACAATTTAGCCCCATGAACTTTCAAAAGTGATAAAATTGCCCTCCAAACTACCTAACAATTGTATTTTGGCCCCCTCCGTTAGTCAAGACCGTCAAATTGGATGGAAAATACAAAATGACATCGTTTTTTGGTTAAGTTACTAAAATGCCCTTTTGAAAAAAAAAATCACTTTAAAAAATGCCCCCCAAAAACGACGTCGTTTTTAAAAAAAAAAAGAAAGAAAAAGAAAAAGAAGAAGAAGAAGAATGGTGGACTCACTGGGTGAAGCGGGATAGCCGTGAGGACACAGGCGAAGCGAGGGTGCTGACTTGCTGGTGTGGTGGGTTGCCTCGAGGCGAGGACATCGGCGAGGTGAGGCCAAATAAAGCTAAGAGGGTCGCAGGCAACCACTATAGGAGGTGTTTGGGTTCACGCACCGAGGCTCGCGGAGAGCTGTTGGTGCCAAACTATTGGTGCAAGGGAGTTCATAAGTCACCAGCAATGGCAAGGACAAGTTATCGATGAAGCTGCTGGCTTGCGCGGATCGAGGTTGCCGTTTAGGGGTGTCCGAAGGTTGCCGGCCAAGTTGATTATCGCAGGGTGAGGTTGGAGGTCGCCAACCAAGTGGGTTCTCACTTTTGTTGATCATGTTCTGCTTTTGTTGTCAATTTTTGTATATAATTAAAGGATATATATATATATATATATATATATCCTTTAGGAGGCTTCATAAAACCACAGCAATTAGAGATGAAGACGCACGAGAGAAACATTTTATATATTAGATGTACAGTACTGATCTCTCTCATCCACAAGAAATTTCTACGCCGACTTAATTTAACTGGTGATCATGCCACCGGTGTAAGGCACTTGGGCCTCCCTAATGGCCTAATCCACTCATCACCCAAAAAGAATCTCCATGCAGTAAACTCCAACACTTGTGCGCATGTGATGTTCTTCTTCACTCCCGGCCAATTCACACACCTCGTCGTGTTAGCGTCGGGGCCTGTGTTTTGGAACTCGACGTAGAAGCAAGTGTCCAGCGCGAAATCGCCCACCCAAGGCAACCACCCTTCCGGTTGGATCAAGTCGTCGATGTGGGTCTCCATGATTATGGTCCTCGATAACGCCTTCCATGGACGACCCAGATATGCCCTGCGTTCGAATCTCACCGGGAAGAATGCAAGGTCTGACACGATGTTGCAGCCTTGTAGGACAAGGCCCGACGCCTACCGGCTCTCCTTCCTGCCCTGTGCAGTCACGATGCATTGTCTTTCTTCATGTTTTGCAACAAAAATTGCTGCGCGGGGTGAGGATTGCCGATGACCATCAAGCCGCAATTTCCACCTTTGCGAGATTGCGCGGGTCTGCATGAACTGGAGGTTGTGATTTAGCCCGGACAAGGGGTGGAGTTTACCAAAGAAGAAGAACAGTGGTTTAGGGGTGGCCGGCAAGCCACACCGTTCTTCTTCTTCTTTTTTTTTTTTTTTTTTTTTTCAAAACGATGTTGTTTTTGGGGGGGTATTTTTTAAATTGATTTTTTTTTTCAAAAGGCATTTTAGTAACTTAACACCAAAAAAACAATGTCGTTTTGTATTTTCCATCCAATTTGACGGTCTTGACTAACAGAGGACCAAAATACAATTGTCAGGTAGTTTGGGGGGCCATTTTATCACTTTTGAAAGTTCGCTAAATTGTGAGTTAAGGGGCTTTTATATTTTGATTTTTTTTTCAAAAGGGCATTTTAGAAACTTAACACCAAAAAATGACGTCGTTTTGTATTTTCCATCCAATTTGACGGTCTTAACTAATAGAGGGGGCCAAAATACAACTATTAGGTAGTTTGGAGGTCATTTTATCACTTTTGAAAGTTTAGGGAGCTAAATCGTTAACGGCCAGTAATTGATGGGGCTTTTTTATATTTTTCTCAAAAAAAAAAACCCACAAATCGCTTGAAAGCAGCTTCTCCCTCATCGTCCTCAACCGCTTCTTCCCCTCCGGTGGCACTGGGAGTTCAATCTCCTTACCTGATTTGCGGGCCTCGCAAAACCCACATATCCAACCCCCTTCCGGAACCTCCTTCAACGGCGGCTTCAGGCACTTTAAATGAAACCCACCTAAACAATCATCACACTCAATCATCACAGCCCTCCCCGCCTTAAAGCACACCCTGCAGTCCTCCATTTCTGGCTCCTCATCATCTGAGCTTGCCTCCTCCCTCCTCTTCACATATACATCGTCCCCCACCTCAAACTCGCCCCCATCATACACCACTTTCTTGTAATACACCCGCCTCCCCGACTGCCTCCGTGGCAGTGCCGAGCCCCTCTTCTTCTCCGAATTTGATGAAGCCATAGCTCTCGTGACCACCATCATGTCTCCCCCTCTCTTCCTCTTCCTCCTTGTCGATTCGGACAGGTCTGGCGACGCCGGCGAGAACGATACCTGAACTTCAACGAAATCTCCCCCACTTTTCGGCCCTGATTTTTCAATCCTCTTTGCAGATTTTGGTGCTTTCACTGATTCAACGCAAGCTTCTTCGTCATTGTTGATCGACTTCCGGGGCATCTTTGGATCGGATCTCCCCCTGATTTTTTCGTATTTCTTGGGGTTTTTGCGAAGTCCTCGATGGGTTTTCGATTTGGTCGTTGTGTTTGTGGGGATTGGGGGTTGGATTGAAGTGTAGGGGCGTTCGACGAGTGGATCTGCGAGGGGCTAGGGTTTGTGGGGTCGCAGGGGTGAGGAAAGGTGAGGGCTTGGGTGGCTTGCGGTTGGTGTTTGGAGCTTCTTGGGGTCTGGAAGGGTTTTTTAGGGGTCTCCGCCATTGATGTACGGACAATGCAGCGGTGGCGGTGCAAGGGGTTTGAGGGAAAGAGAAAGAGAGTTTTCTAGGGAGAGAGAATTGGCGGGAAATGTTCCCTCCATTTTCGAGACCTTTTGAACGTTGAACGAACCGTTGTGTGCATGTGGCTTTTCCCTGCCCAAATTTATCTTTTCCATTTTTCTATTTTATTTTCTCATCTTATTACGAAGTTTTTGAAATTTTATAAACTGAATTAAAGGAAATTTCTTGAAAACAAATTTCCATATTTATTTTAAAACATTTAATTGTTTTCATTTTTAATTTATGGGAAAAATATAAAATTGTATCCCAAACTACTAGTCATTTCTAATTTAACCTCCTAAAGTTTTAATTAGTATAAAGTAACTCTCAAACTATCAACCTCTTACAATTTGGCCCCTTCCATTAGGAAGAACTATGAAAATGGATGGAAAAGGCAAAATGATGTCGCAAAGTTACTAAAATGTCATCTTTAGAAGGAAAAATAAAATTTAAAAAAAAACACCCATCTAAATGGTGTCATTTTGCCTTCTAAATAAAATATTAAAAAAAAAAAGAAACCCTTCTTCCTTCCTTTTAGAAGATCCAAACACTTTTGATCATGTTTTTTGGATTATAGTATCACAAGATTTTAGCATTCATAAATTACAGAATGATATTGCCAAAATGGTGGATCTAGACCTTTCAAATGTGGATGATGAAATGAAAAGGGCCGCAAAATTGGCACATGCTTTGCTGAGAAGAAAACAATCTATACTCATTTTGGATGATGTATGGAATCATTTTCTCTTAGAGAACGTGGGAATTCCTTGAGAGTAAATTGATGTAAATTAATTCTGACCACAAGATCATTAGATTTGTGTAGAAGGATGAGTTGCCAAGTGAAAATCAAAGTGGAGCCCCTTTCTTTGACGAAGATGGAAGCAATTCTGCGACGAAGATGGAAGCGGTAAAATCTGAGCGTGATCTTTGCTGGGATTCGTGAGAGATTTTTTGTGCTTTGGCTGGGATGTAGTGGGATTCTGAAGGTTTAGGTTGGTTGAGAACAAAGACCACGGGAAGGAAGTAGGAAAAAGGGTTTTTTTAAAATTGAGAAGGCAAAACGACACCATTTAGATTGTTGTTTTTTTAATTTTATTTTTTCTTCTAGAAAAGGCATTTTAGTAACTTTGTAGCCCCAAAACGACGTTGTTTTGCCTTTTCCATCCATTTTCACGGTTCTCCCTAACGGAGGGGGCCAAATTGTTAGGGTTGATAGTTTGGGGGACTACTTTATATCAATTAAAACTTTGAATGACTAAATTATAAATTACTAGTAGTTTGGAGGACTATTTTATATTTTTCCCTTAATTTATTTAGTATCAATATGAATATTTATAGCGCTATAGAAAACCATTGTATACATAGCCTCAACAGACATATAATGTGGAAAAACGTTAGGAGTCACTATTTTTCTTAGTATGTTATAATACAGTATAATGCTCACATTTAATTCATATTTAGTGACTTGTTTGATTGGGAGGGAATTGAAATTCAAATTTCAAATTTGAATCCTCCCTTTTATATAATTGTTTATCTGTCATGTCACTAAAAATAGGATCTGGATCCCCTTGAATTCCCGAGGGTCTAGAATTAGTAATCTGGGTTGTTGGTTTCCATTCAATGGTCCAAATTACTCAACTAATAAATAATTATTAAAAAATATTTATATTTAAAAAATAAATCAAAAAATTTAAAATTTTAAAAAAAATTAAACATTTTTTGTGGTGGCCGACCACCACTATTAGAGACAAGAGGTGGTTTCAAAGCCACCCTTGACCCTTGGGGATGGTTTGGCCATCCCCAAGGGCTAAAAAAAAAAAGGTGGTCATTGGCCATTGGGGGTGGCCAAACCACCCCCAGGGGCCAAGGGGTGGCCGAAGCCACCTCTTGCCTCTAATAGTGGTGGCCAGCCACCACAAAAAAAAAATAATAAATAAATCTTTTTAAAGTTTTTATATATTTTTAAATAAAAGTAATAGTTTATTATTATTTTTTTAGTGGATTGTTTTGGACCGTTGGATCAACATCCAATGGTCCAGATGCATCATTTGAGGGTCTCAAATTCCTTAGAGAATTCAAGGGATCCCAGTCTCTAAAAATTGGCCAAATATGAGCATTATATTGTACTTAAGCATTTCTCTTTTTCTTATATTTGGCCAATTTTATCTTACAATTCAACCATTAGATTTGTGGACTTATGCGGATCCTACGTAAGGCAATGATAGACATCCCAAATCTAATAGCTAATCTCCTTAATTTGTTTGAGAATACAGACCAAGTACAGAGAACTTATTGACTCCTAGTATTTCTCCATAATGTAACAACATACTACAAAGCTGACCAAAAACTTGATTCTCAAGGCAGATATCTTTGCCTTGTCACCTAGAGTTACAATGACTAATCGTATTGACATGTCAACATTTAATATCATGTGGATCTAAATTGTTCAAACAAATAATCAAGTAAAAAAAGAAAGTAAAATCTAGAGACCTATTGAGACCACTAATTTTGCCCTCAAGATTTAGAACATCATCCAGGAGCGGAACTAGAACTTGGTTGGAGGAGAGAGGAAGGTGAAAAGTAAATTTAAGGAGGATATTCACAAAAACATATATTTTGAGGGCATATTTTTTTGGGTGAACGTGGTTTAACCCTTGCTTGTAAGAAAATAATTGCAAAAGCGCCAAAAGAAAAGGCTATTAAGGCGAAAGCTAGGCATTGCCGTAATAAGCTTGAGTCGCGTAGTGATATAAGTATTCTTAAAATATGCTAAATAAAACAACCTTATATTTGAGCAAGACAATAACTCAAAGGACATAATGTTTTTTTACTAAATTGGGTCGAAGGAATTTTCTCGAACGAGAAATGTTAAACACTACACTGTCTTCCCACCCGCGTCTTATTCAGCTGATATAATACAAACAGCCTTATATTCAGAAATAAAATAAAAACATATTTGTTTTGAGAAATATTTCCCTTCTTTATACAAAGACAGAAAAGAAACTTGAGAGTTGAGAGAAGATGTGAATGCATCTATCAGTGAGAATATGAGCCTCGTTTAGACCTTTTGAAGCCCAGAATGACGAGGAGTAATCCAAGATAATTGTAATTGTAGGCACAGTCAAGGAGTTGCAGCTTCTGAGTGTTCCATGGAGGAAATCTAAACCAAAATTCAGTCAGGAAACTTCTTCTTAATATGGCCTTCTCATGGCTGAAAGTGTCAAACGAGAACTTTCCATGGTATCTGCCCATCCCACTTTCACCAACTCCTCCGAATGGGAGGGCGTCAGCTGCATACTGCACACATAGCCAATACAAGCCTTTAAACTATCAAGATCATGATAAAGAATTAAAGATCATATATATATAGCAGAAAGTTACTAATCCAAATCCTGTGAAAATAGCAGAGAGTTACTAATAACATACTTGAATAAGTGCATCATTGAATGTGATGCTTCCAGATGATGTTTCGGATATCATCCTTCTCTCCAGAGATTTATTTTTGGTGAAGCAATAAATAGCAAGTGCTTTAGGCATTGAATTTATGAACTGTATACTGTCCTCAATATTCTCCAACTATAAAACCAAGAAAATTTATGGTATTTTAATCAATTATATAATTATATTGTGCTAACGATCGAATTTAGATAGAACTAAACTACCCATAAAAACTAATAAAGAGATGTACATAATAAGTATTTGTATGTATACTTGCTTATGTATATCTTACTGTAATTATTGGAAGCAATGGGCCAAAGATTTCTTCTGTCATGATTTCTGCTTCAAGCGGGGGATCCACCAAGATTGTTGGCTCTATGAACCTGCATGGAGGTTAAACGTTTATAATATGCAAATATAAGAACAAAAAAGAGAAAGCTAGAAAGAATGCTTAAATAATATATATAGGCAGCATATATGAACAAAAAAGAGAAGAGATTATGCTGTTTACAAGTTATCTTCGTCCAATGAACCACCATAAACAATAGAAGCTTTAACTCTGGGGTCGTTCAAAAGATCCTTCAATCTCAAGAAATGGTGTTTGTTTACTATCCTTCCAATACTGCATGATTCCTTTGGGTTTTCTCCATACATTTCCTTGATCATGGCCTTCATGTACTCTACCTAAACAAGACCATCTCATTTCAACATATTGCTGCGTTATAAACTAATTAAGAAACTTTGAATTACACATATATATTTCTGCTACTGATTTCATACCAAAGTGGGTGTAGATTTCTTTTCTGCAAGAATATAATCTATTGCAATGCATGCTTGACCAGCACAGGACCCACATTTCGCCATAAGAATTCGCTTTGCAGCAAGCTTGTAATCATTAGAGCACAAAATGACTCCAATAAGCAAATTGTTAACATGAAAATTTTATATAATAAATTTTGGACACAAAAATAGAAACGAAAATGTGTTTAACCAATGAGGGCAATCATATATATATACACACACACACTAGTGTTGAACTTACCTTTGTTTGCCAAGAACTAGAAAGGGAATCAACAATAGCAGGGCATTTTCCACCCAACTCGAGAGTAACAGGCGTCAGATGCCTCGCAGCCGCAGACATAACAAGCCGTCCAATCCGTGCACTTCCTAGGATTAGTTTTAACATTTAATTCTATTTTCCAAAACCCAAATACAGGAAAGAATGATAAGAGCTTAGCTGCATAATGTATTGTATCGAGAAATACTACATATACTTTCAGTGCTTATTCCCCGACGTGACACCAATGATATGGAATATACAGATTTTTTGGCTCAAAACTTTTTTACAACATAAAATATGAGAACATGATGATTTTCAAGCTGTTCGATAAGAGAACAACTTGAATTCACACAATTTTAGGATCTACAATTTTTTTGAAATTATAAGGGATCTTTATCTGCACTTTTCTACTGTTTTTACCTGTAAAGAAGATTTTGTCCCATTTCTGCTGTAGGAGTTGTTCACCAATAGGTGGTCCACCTTGGACAACCTTAACAGCATTATTGTCCATGTAAATTGGGATATTTTTTGCTAGAATAGCAGAACATGAAGGAGCCAATTCTGAGGGCTTCAGAACCACTGTGTTTCCAGCAGCTATTGCCCCTATCAGAGGTTCCAAGGACAGTCCTACATTTTGTAACAAAATGGCAATAATGTTATCATAATTACTTAGATGTTGGAGAAAAAGAAGAAGAAGAATAAAAACTATCATAAAGTTTTGAATTTTTGTCATTTCTACCACCAAAGGAAAATTCAAGATGATATAATGAGGACAATGAGCAAAGCAATTCGTGGCAGTGTATGATCAACCCGTTAGTATCTGCATATCTTTCTCTCGAGGAGCTTCCTGAATTTATTATTTGGTCACCCATAAAAGGGATGAGTTGTATATGGTCTCTAAAATATGCCCTAACTTTGTTTCTTGAATCCCACCAAAATATGGGTTAATTAAATACACTTAAGTCCCATGAAATACTTTTTAAATCATCATTTGTCTTAAAAATTTGAGCTGATAAAATGAGGTAAATTTAATTTTTTTTCCCAAATGCCATCAACAATGATTCTAGTTTGAAATCTACCATATTTTGAATTCAATTAAATTGCTTGCGCTTAATCCAAGTAAACGAACTCTTTTACGCCGCGATGCTCCTGACCTTCCATGAGCTCTTCACAAGTTTAGGCTCATCAGAGATTAGACCCATTTTTGGAAAAAAAATCAAAAGTACCGAATTGAAAGAAATTGATTAAAACTTTGGAGATCGAATTGAAAATCACTACCAACTTCAGGGGGTGAACAGTAATTTTCCCTTTAATTTATATTCTTGCATTCTTCTTCATGTCTAGGCTTAATCTCTCATTTAATAGGTGATGTTCAACTCATAGAATATTTAGGGTAAGTTTTCATTTCCTCCAACCCACCAAAAAAAATAAAATAAAATCTTTTCTTAAAAGGCAAATTTGGTTTTTCAATGGTCAAACTGAGGGTATTTTCAAAAGATTTTGGTCAAATCCACAAAATGGTAGTTTTCCAAGCCTATGTATTCAAATGTCACCCTTATCGGTTTGATCTTCATTTCCAAACTAAGCCATAAAAAAGGCATTCCTTAAATGCTATATAAACAGTAACGGATTTAGTGGCCCGGCTCCCCCACCAAATCACAAGAAAAAATGTTTCAAAAAATTTTGTCCCTTGATCCCTCCCAAAATTGAAAGTTGGCACCGTCCCTGTATATAAAGCCTGATGGATATATAAGCTTACCTTTCTGCCTGACATCCATTCTTGTAAAGAATCCAATGCTAAATTCAGTGACTTTATCAAGGTTCCTATCTGCAAATGAGGACAGTGTACATATAATTAATAAGCCAAGCAAGAGATCAAATTTTTATAATTTCCTAATCTAAAATATATACTGCTGATTACATTCTTGTAAAGATATTGTTATAAGTTTGTTATTATTCTCAAACCCTATTTTGAAATTTTATTTTCCAAAACACTTTCTGCTTGCGCTTAAATCAAGTAAACGAACTCCTTCACGCCGCGATTCTCCGACCCTGCCTCCAAGGAGCATGAGCAGTAGATCGCTGCCGTTCATCATCGAATATAGTACATGCAAGCCAAGTACTTGAGCTCAAGCTCACACGTACAAGGTACAAAAGCACTCATAATATACCGATCGAGGAGCACAAATCTCAAAAGGAAACTGATCATCCCCGTACGCTTAAAATATAAATAAAGCCTAAAAAAAAAAGTAACAGTAATTTTCAAACAAGAAAATTCAAAAAAGACATTCATACATACATATATATATATATATACCTCATCTCTAAAAGCCTCAACCTGGTGTTTTCCCCAATCAGGAGAAAGAAAAGCCTTTGAGCTGTGACTTCCTCCAAGATGCTTCCTTAGTCTTTCCAAGCCTCTACATCTCTTCCAAGCCTCGCCAGTCCCTCATGGTTTAGAAAATCGAAGTAACTTGACTCTTTGCTGACTTGCTGGGGTAGTGCACCTCTGAGTTATGACTGCACACTATACCAACCAACGTACAGTAATGATGTAGGCTCAGAGCAGATTCACTCACAGCTTTTTTTCAAATGTATAACTGCATGTTTTCACTTTTCACTTTTTCTTTTCTTTTCTTTTTTAACTAGAGAATTATTAGATAATATACGTATATCTATTGATGCATTTCAAATATACAATAATACATTATTAAATGTTATATTATATTAATTGTTATTGAAAATTAAATTAACAGAAAGAGACTTGTCTTGCCTGTATTAAATTTCTAACTTATCTTAGAAGTTGTTTGAATTTTAAAAAAATAATAGACGTAATTATTTAAATTAATAACTTAATTCAAGTGACATATGTATCTCAAAGTACTCATCTTAATATTAAATAATCTCAAATTTTAACTGCCTTTACTAGTATCTAAGAAGAGTTTGTAAAGAAAGGAAGAAGAATTCTATCAAAGATATATACATGCAGGAATAACTTCAATTCGGATATAAAGAATTAATGACAACTTGACATCATCTAAAAGAAAAAATTGCACACTATCCTACATCCTAAAACATTAGATTGTTTTCTTATTTCTTCTTCTTCCTTCTATTTTTCTTCTCTCTCGCTTCTCCTCAACCTCTCCTCCCACTCTTCTTCTTCCTTCTTATTTCATTTAACAGAGAAAGAGAGATGGCTTGGGAGAAAGAAAGAAGGAGATCCATACGAGACCTACCCTGGGTCTCACTTTAAATGGGTTTGTTTTTTTGTTTTTCTTTGGGTTTAGGATAATAAAATCAAAAGGTTCACTTTCCTCTAGGTTTTAGTTTTGAGGCATTAGAAACAAATTTGTGGCATTAGAATCGATTTTTGAGGCATTAGAAACGATTTTTTAGGCTGGTCGAAATTTTTTTTTTGTTCGCCGGAGAGACAAAAATGGGCCAAATGGCCACTGTGGGTGGCCAGATCTCTCTCCCCCTGGCCGTTGAGGTGGATCGTGGCCACCCCCAGGCTGCTAGGAGTGGATCGCGGCCACTGGGCTATCCATCTTTTTTTTTTTGGGTTCGCTGGTTCGCTGGAGAGACAAATAGGACCACTGAGGGTGGCCGGATCTCTCCCCTTGGCCGTTGGGGTGGATCGCGGCGACCACCAGTGGCCGGATCTTTTTTCTTTTTTTTTTTCACCGGAAAAGTCGTCGGAGAACGCGGTGGGCGGCGGCGTCTATTCGCCGGAGGTGGACGGTGGGCGGCGGTGAGTGGCGGAGTCTGGGTTGGTTGGTTGATTAGTTGATTGGGTGTTTTGATTTTATTTTACATTTGTGCATTTTTCTTAATAATATGAGGTGTCAAAATTTGAGTGGAAGGAAGAAACCCCATGGTTTTGCCAAGACCGTATAGCAGGCACTCTCATATACATGCATATACAAGAGAAAAGAGATATTGTATAAATTATGAGATTACAATGATTAGCAAAATGTACTATATATATGAGAATTTTTCTTATAGTTGGTTGTCAATTATGACTAAATTGTTCTTTCCTTGTGAATGTGGTCAAATATAAGCTAAATTTTTTCTTTGTAGATGTGGCCAAATATATGTGAAATGAATTATGAGTATGTATGGTGAACAACAATAGGAGAATTGATAGGAACATAACAATTTGTAGCATTTATGGGAGATGTATAATCGTCTACACTAACAGTAGGTTATTGTAGCATACATATTATAACCTAGGTTTCAATGAGGTTGGTGAGGACTAGTGGGGGTAGAACCAAGGACAGAATTAAAGATTTGTGTTTAGGGGGTAAAATTTTTAAAAAAATAATAATAATTTGGGGGTCAAAAAATAAATTTTATAGGAATTTTATAAATTTAAAAAAAAAATTGGGGGGACCACCCAGGGTCCTCC
Source organism: Carpinus viminea (assembly GCA_013348765.1). Taxonomy (NCBI): domain Eukaryota; kingdom Viridiplantae; phylum Streptophyta; class Magnoliopsida; order Fagales; family Betulaceae; genus Carpinus; species Carpinus viminea. The sequence continues at coordinate 51,025,694 of CP054668.1, read as the reverse complement.
CAAGGCCCAACGTGATTCTGCCTATGGGTAGAACTAGGTGTATGTGTGGAGAAAGGTAGCCCCTAAAGTTTTAAAATTTCTCATAAAATTTTCATGTTTAATTTATCCCCTAAAATTAATTTTTTACCCCCTAATTTTTATTTTTTTTTAGTTTTGTCTCCCCACCCCCCTCCCGAAACCTAAATTTCTAATTCCGCTCTTGGTGATTGAGGTCCTTTACAATTCCTTAGAATTCCAATGTCTACAATTCTTAAGATCCAAACTCTTCATTCAAAACTAATTGTCTAAATCTTTCCATGCAAGTCTTTAAAGAAAAAAAAGTAAATGGGTGATTGGCCACCCCTTAAGGTAGGGTACAGTGCATGGCCAATACCGTGGGTGGTTGTTTGTAGTCTCTCACTCTGATATATAGAATCTGTGTGGGACAACATATTTAACGCCCTCTGATCTTGTGTCTATGCACAAATTATGCATATATATATATATATGGGCAAAATTCACTTTACCCCCTGAAGTTTCAGGGGTTTTTCAATTTAAACCCCAAAGTTTAAAAATTTTCAATTTACCCCCTAAAGTTTTGAAAACCGACAAAATAAACCTTCTGTTAACTTTTTCCGGCAACTTGGACGGAGTCCCACACACGTGCTTCTCACGTGCATTACTAACGAACTATCTTCCAATTTTACCCTCCCCTCAAGGTAGATAATTCAACTAATTCATCTATGTCTCTTAACTCTCTTCCATGCTCCTTCCATATCTACCGGCCGCCACCACAACCAACCCCACTGCCTAGTTTCTTTTCTTTTTGGGGTAATTTCACTTACCCCCTGAACTTTCGCGCCTTTTGTAAACACCTCCTCAAAGTTCAAAAGCTCTCACTTTGGTGTACCAAACTTGTATTTGCTTTCACTTTCCCCCTTCCGTTAGGGTTTTCCATGAAATCCTAACGGATCGAGGGATAAATTACCCATTTATCCCTCACTCCAAGACTACGTCGTTTTGGGCTCTAAAACTACACCGTTTTGGGCTTCAAAACGACGTCGTTTTGGCCATTTTATCATTAATTTTTTTTTAAAAAAAAAAGAAAAGAAAAAGGAAAATATTAAAAAAAAAGGGAAAGAAATCGTGGCTCCAGCCACCCCGCTGCCAAAATGGGGTGGCTCAACCACCCCGCCACCCATTTTTGGCCAAGGGTGGCCGGAGCTACTCCCCACTGCGGCCTCGGGGGTGGCCTAACCACCCCATGGCCAAGGGGTGGTCCGCCAACCCAAAGCCCCAAAAAAAAAAAAAAAAACGAAAAAATGGTTTGGGCCTTTTGGGGTGGCGGACCACCCCAAGGACCTGGGGTGGATTTGGCCACCCCAAAAAGGCTTTTGCTTTTGGGGGTGGCGGGACCACCCTGGCCATGGGGGTGGTTCAACCACCCCAAATCAAACCATGGGGTGGCTGAGCCACCCCGATTTCTTTCCCCCTTTTTTTTTTTTGTAATATTTTCCTTTTCTTTCTTTTTTTTTTTAAATTAATGATAAATGGTTGAACGACGCTCGTTTTGAAGCCCAAACGTGTAGTTTTAGAGCCCAAACGACGAATCTTGGAGTGAGGGATAAATGGGCATTTATCTTCGATCCGGGATTTCACGGAAAACCCTAACGGAAGGGAAAAAGCAACATGAGTTTGGTACACCAAAGTCGAGAACTTTGGGGTGTTTACAAAAGGCGCGAAAGTTCAGGGGGCTAAGTGAAATTACCCCTTTCTTTTTTTATTACTTCCGGCGAGTAGTGGTTGCGGTCGATAATCCCGTTCATGGAGTAGCCGCAGGGATCGAATGCAAAGTCGCAAATAAGAGCACCGGGGTTGATGTCTCCAATACCGGTCAGCTGGGTCATATCTTTTCCGGCAGCATTGCCGGGACGCTGAAAGAACTTGCGAGCGAGGATGCGGTCAAGCTCGGTCATACAGAGCTCATGCACTCTCTCTCTCTCTCTCTCTACCTCAAACCTTTAGCTTAAATATGCTTAATCATGGTTGCCACGGCCATGACTAAATATGCTTAGTGTCCATATGCATACGCGCACGCGTGCTGGAAGAGAGAGAGACACAGAGAGAGAGAGAAGAGTATATATATATATATATAACATGGAATATTTGTGTTGGGGCAAGCAAGCATAAATTTCAAGACTTGCCTTATTAAGCTGTCTTTTGCAAGTGCCAGGAGGCTCTGTTTGGTGCTGGCCGATTTACCTGGGCTGGCACTTGGCAGTCAAAATAACCCAGAATTTTTATTTTTTATTTTTTTACATGCATGGTGGTTTGATGTACAATTTGAAACTGGTTGGCTATGAAGACCCGAAGAGGACTGGCTTGGGTTTTGAAGCTTCTCTGCGCAGTGGTACGCGTTGAAGACTACTAACCGGGATCAATCTCTTCGCTTATGAGGTGAATGAGAATCCCCTGGCCAAACCTGTTGACAAAGAACTCCCACTGGTCCTCTACTAACAGGGAAAGTGCTGTTGCAACTTGCATGGACTATGAATCTACGTGGTTTTTTAGAATGTGTCTGAAACGCGCTTGTGGAGGAGCGTGTGAGTTGCGAAAATAGCAAATGTGCAGGAAAAAAATATCCAAAAACTAAAAAAGAAAGAATTCTTAGAAAAAAAAATAATAACGAAGTTGTTTTTGGTACGCGTTGCTTTTGTCCTCTGTTCTACCCTGTTTCTGCAACCAAAAGCAAAGTAATTCTTTGCCTTCAAACTGCTGTTTTTCTTTTTCAGTTATTATTATTATTTTATTTTATTCCTCAGGTCTACTTTCAGGTGAAAATATAGAGTATATATATCATTGAGTTGGTGAGCATTCTTTGGTGCCATTCATGCAGAAGCTGGGCGTTTGTGCCAGCAAAACCCATTAAACCAAAAACAACTTCAAAAACCCATTCGTGCAGAAGTTGGGTTTTTGAAGTTGTTAACTTCAAAAACCCAACTTGAATGCAACCCAACAAAACCCATTAAACCAAAAACAAACACAGCCTCAGAATTGAAAGCCTTCACTCTTGGAGTAATAAACACAAACACTTGCAGATAAAGAAACTCACACACACTTAGAGAGAGAGAGAGAGAGAGGCCAGGGATGACGGGGCACGTGATGGTGACGAAGGGAGGTGGGTGTGGTGGGAAGGAGGGGAAGGGAGGGAAGAGCTCGGAGGAAGAGCAAACCAACGTCCAGGAGCACCTTGGTGGTTATTCAAAAAAAAGAGCCTTGGTTGCTTCTCTTCAAAACGACGACGTGTGGTAGAGGATTGAGGACAAAATTGGAAAAAAAAATGGGTTAATCAGTCACATGAGACGCACGGGATTCCGTCCAAGTTGTCGGAAAAAGTTAACAGAAGGTTTATTTTGCTAATTTTCGAAACTTTAGGAAGATAAACTGAAAATTTTTAAACTTTAGAGTTTAAATTGAAAAAACTCTGAAATTTAAGTGAATAAAATAAATTTTGCCTTTTCTATATTATGTAAAAAAAATCTATCTGGGTAAACTACATATATATTTAATGTTACTTTATTTTTCGACCATACCTTGAGTGGTCGACAACTTCAAGGGATGGTCCCTTAGGCCCCACTATATTTGCCCTCATCAGGCTCCCAAGTCGCGACCACATTCCATATTTAGTACCCACGTTACGTACACCCTTTACTCCTCTCCTGATCTGATCATTTATGTTTCACGGCAAACACGCGGAGCTTGCTCCCATGCCCCATGCCCTAATATTCTAATATTCTTACTTTATTTACACCTCTTGCTCCCAATAACTCATACATGAACTTGAAGCCCATTCGTTCCATCCACTTAGATCGAGTGGGTGAGATATCTATCTATGCCACCCATTTACAAATTCATTTTACCAAATTGCATGGGTAACAGGAAGGAATGCCCAAGAATGGAATGGTTATTCTTTAATTTGGTTCGTAATAATGATAACATGGTGGTAATTATTATTTTTTCCATGAACTAACACTCGATTATTTTATATCATCATCAACTACTAAATTTATATTACGACTTACTTAAAAAAAAAAATGCATACGCATTCAAAGCATATGACACGCACGTAATGGGTTGACAATCAGACTTAACAACCTTGACTGACGGAATGGAGGTTTTAGTAATTAAATGGTAGTTTGATGGGATCATAATATAAAGTTGGTAGTTAATAGGGATATATGGTAATCGAGTGGTAGTTCATGGAAAGAAATGATAATTACCCCTAATAACATGGATGGCTGACCATCCCAGCTAGAGAAGCATTGAGGGTGGTGTGTGACCACCCGAAGCCTTTGGTTGGGGCGGCGGGTGGTTGACCACTCGGATAGGATTTTTTTTTTTTTTTGTGCATAGGAAAATAATAACGCTTGTTTTGAGTAAATAATTTTTAGAATATACCGCTTTAACTAAAATTAATCATCATGTTGAGGAATCTGATCTTTTGAACTATAGGGCATACAGTTTCTTATATTTGAGATGCATTTTTTTCCTTTCACTTTCTTGGGAACAAAAATGCTTCTCAAATATATGTAGATCCTAATTCATCCTTTTGAGTGGAAAGAATTCCTTCTATTTTATTTTATTTTTTTTAAAGAAAAAATTATTCCAATCTCATTAATTGATGAAGGATACATCACAGAGCAAAAGCTCTTAAAATATCATAGCCGAAACTACAAGGTTACAAGTCATAGAACATACATAACAATCTGACATTCAAAACCTATTTATGACATCAATATTCGCAAACCTATGACTAATCTTCAGTTGTATCCACATATCTGTTCTAAACAGACACAACTCAATACATAATAAGCAATTCATATTCCTCAACCTTAAGAGCAAAAACCTAATAATGCTAAAACCCATCCTCCTTAACCGGAAAGCTAAGAAACTATTAATATCCATAATCCAAATGTCTGAACAATTCTTATTCAAACAAGTTACAAAGAAACTGTAAAAATAAATAAGTAAAATAAAATATAGAAAAAACACAAAACCAACCGACAACGGCATTGGTGGGGATGATGCCAAAAAAAAAAAAAAATCAAAACAAAAACCTCTATCAATTGTAAGTCCTGTTTTTTCATCTAAAATAATAATAATAATAATTTTTTTTGACAAATAAAAAAAATAAAAATAAAAATTAATAGATGTTGGATGTAAAAGCCGCGCGTGTACCCTATGGTTTGATTGACATTGGCATTGGCATTGGATGGCAAACCGGAGGCTTTCGTTTTAATTAATTCCGAATATTCCAATACCCAGCTTCTATTTCCAACCATTATATACTTCCAACGTCATACTCATACACATTGAATTTTCCTTTTAAAAACTTTAAATACTTGGAATATATTATAATTTTTTTACCAATTTAAGTAATAATTCATATATATATGAAAATAAATATCGTATGGATCTCGGATGTGGTTTCACCATCCCAACTCCCAACGTGCGATCGATCTGGCAGTTGCGGCCACCAAATCCAACCACTTTGGTGGTACGACCATTACTGCATGGTTGAAGGTACGTAGCGTCGGTTAAGAAGAAAATTTGAGGTTGTAAAATGGTTGTACTTATGATCAACAGTGGAGCAAGACAATTTAAATTGGGGTGTCACTAAAATTTTTTTTTAGATATCGAGTGGTAACTTACCTAAATAGAGGAGAAGAAAAAAAAAGTTTTCTTCTTTTTTTGGGAGTGCCATGTAAAACTTAGGTTAAAAAATAGCAATTTATTATTATTTTTTTAATTTTTTTTTTTTTTTCAAGTTTTGGCACCCCTAAAGGTACAAGTATGATTAGGCTATATATACTCCATTAGAATAGAGCGGTATTAATTAATGTTATTTGAAAATCTGATGCAAATTAAGAATATATCAACTGATGTTTAAGTCTTAGAATATGTTTGGAATTGCATTTACGAAATATAATTTTAAAGTTAAAAAGAGCTTTGGGGGGCAAAAGCTTCATTTTTAATCTTTACCTAAAGTTTTTTTTTTGGGGGGGGGTTATTTTTAATGGCATTCAAATCAAAAACCCTAAATGAAATTCAAAAAATAAAAATAAACTACTTTTTAACTATAGTATATTTTTCATCCATTCTTTTGAGCCATTGGCACCACATTTGAATATATTTCTCATTCCTACTTTGGCCTCTATTGACACAAATTCTTGGTTCCGTCCCTAAGTACAAATGTCAATTTAATAAATTGGATTGAAAGATTTTTTTTTTTTTTTTCAATTTAGAAGAAAACGTTGTCTAAAGTCTAATAGACTTGTAGTTTTCATGGTTGTGTACTCTATGCACGGGATGATAATTATCCCTAATAACATGGATGGTTGACCATCCCAGCTAGAGAAGCATTGAGGGTGGTGTGTGACCACCCAAAGCCTTTGGTTGGGGTGGCGGGTGGTTGACCACTCGGATAGGATTTTTTTTATTTTATTATTATTATTATTATTTGTGCAGAGGAAAATAATAATGCTTGTTTTGAGTAAATAATTTTTAGAATATACCGCTTTAACTAAAATTAATCATCATGTTGAGGAATCTGATCTTTTGAACTATAGGGCATACAGTTTCTTATATTTGAGATGCATTTTTTTCCTTTCACTTTCTTGGGAATAAAAATGCTTCTCAAATATATGTAGATCCTAATTCATCCTTTTGAGTGGAAAGAATTCCTTCTATTTTATTTATTTATTTTTTTTAAGAAAAAATTATTCCAATCTCATTAATTGATGAAGGATACATCACAGAGCAAAAGCTCTTAAAATATCATAGCCGAAACTACGAGGTTATAAGTTATAGATATATACATAACAATCTGACATTCAAGACCTATTTATGACATCAATATTCGCAAACCTATGACTAATCTTCAGTTGTATCCACAGATCTGTTCTAAACAGACACAACTCAATACATAATAAGTAGTTCATATTTCTCGACCTTAAGAGCAGAAAACCCAATAATGCCAAAATCCACCCTCCTTAACCCGAAAGCTAAGAAACTATTAACATCCACAACCCAAATGTCTGAACAATTATTATTCAGACAAGTTACAAAGAAACTGTAAAAAGAAATAAATAATAAAATACAAAAAAAAAAAAACACAAAACCAACCGACAACAACATTGGTGGAGATGATGCCAAAAAAAATAATCAAAATAAAAACCTCTATCAATTATAAGTCCTTTTTTTTCTTCTAAAAAAATAATAATAATTTTTTTTGACAAATAAAAAAAATTAAATTAAATTAATAGACGTTGGATGTAAAAGCCGCGCGTGTACCCTATGGTTTGATTGACATTGACATTGGCATTGGATGGGAAACCGGAGGCTTTCGTTTTAATTAATTCCGAATATTCCAATACCCAGCTTCTATTTCCAACCATTATATACTTCCAACGTCATACTCACACACATTTAATTTTCCTTTTAAAAATTTGGATAAAGTTCACTTAACCCCTTCAAACTATCACTCCAATAACAATTTATCCCTCAAACTATCAATTGCGACAATTTACCTTCCAAACTACCAAAGCAATGACGATGTACCCCCAATTTTTAAAAAATGACGAAATTACCCTTACCAAAATAAAAACAAAAATACTAAAATTTAATTTAATTTTCAAATTTAAAGAGTATTTTTGTTTTATTGAAAATTTTATAGGGATAATTTCGTCATTTTGCTAGCGTTATGGGATACATTGTCATTGTTTTGTTAGTTTGAGGGGTAAATTATCGTAATTAATAGTTTGGGGGTAAATTGTCATTGGGGTTGTAATTTGAGGGGGGTTAAGTAGACTTTACCCTAAAAAGTTTATATACTTGGAATATATTATAATTTTCTTACCAATTTAAGTAATAATTCATATATTTATGAAAATGAATATCGTATGGATCTCGGATGTGGTTTCACCATCCCAACTCCCAACGTCCGATCGATCTGGCAGTTGCAGCCACCAAATCCAACCACTCTGGTGGTACGACCATTACTGCATATATGGTTGAAGGTACGTAGCGTCGGTTAAGAAGAAAATCTGAGGTTGTAAAATGGTTGTACTTATGATCAACAGTGGAGCAAGACAATTTAAATTGGGGTGTCACTAAAATTTTTTTTTGAGGGTATGAGTGGTAACTTACCTAAATAGAGGAGTCTGAGGAGAAGAAAATTTTTTTTTTTTTCTTTTTTTGGGAGTGCCGTGTAAAACTTAGGTTAAAAAATAGCAATTTATTATTATTTTTTTAATTTTTTTTTTTTCAAGTTTTGGCACCCCTAAAGGTACAAGTGGCTTCGCCACCACGTATGATTAGTCTATATATACTCCATTAGAATAGAGCAGTATTAATTAATGTTATTTGAAAATCTAATGTAAATTAAGAATATATCAACTGATGTTTAAGTCTTAAAATATGTTTGAGATTGCATTTACGAAATATAATTTTAAAGTTAAAAAGAGCTTTGGGGGGTAAAAGCTTCATTTTTAATCTTTACCAAAAGTTTTTTTTTTTTGGGTTATTTTTAATGGCATTCAAATCAAAAACCCTAAATGAAATTCAAAAAATAAAAATAAACTACTTTTTAACTATAGTATATTTTTCATCCATTCTTTTGAGCCATTGGCACCACATTTGAATATATTTCTCATTCCTACTTTGGCCTCTATCGACACAAATTCTTGGTCCCGTCCCTAAGTACAGATGTCAATTTAATAAATTGGATTGAAAGATTTTTTTTTTTTTTCAATTTAGAAGAAAACGTTGTCTAAAGTCTAATAGACTTGTAGTTTTCATGGTTGTGTACTCTATGCACGGCGTGCCTAGTTATTGAAAAGAGTAATTATATTCTTCACACTCATTTTATATCGACTTATGTGGTGTGCTTTAAATTATTTTTCATGTCAATCACTTAAAAAAAAGGCAGGACAGGGCATTGATTATGAATATCCTTTGTCAATTTATAAGGCATATATAGTAATTAAATTTAATGGTATTGAAGAACTTCATTTTTTCTTCTTGTCCTTAAGGAAAAAATAATAATGGTTGAACTAGTTCATAATTTTGGATTTGGATCTGCTCAAATTTTGTAAAATATAATATTCTTAGATTTTAAAATTTGATCCCTCCATCACTTCTACCAGCTTAAACAAATATAGAAACTTATGTGTTACCGAGGCAATGTTGAAAACCAGTCAAGCAGTCAAATAAATTCACAGTTAGTACAACCTACTGCATATAGAACTCACATGGCCTTATTTTAATGAAGATTGGTCCCATTTTGTCTAGAAGATGGCCCAACAACATTAAGCTATTTCTTGTGACTTCCAACAGTTCAACTACAACATTTAATGGTTCAATAACTAGACCTACACCCTCGAAGCTCCACAACCACAAAAAGCTTTTTCTTTCTCACAAAGGCTCCTATTTTAATGAGGTTTGGTGCTATATGAATTCATTGGGTTTTTACAACTCTCTCTCTCTCTCTCTCTATCTTGCCATTTATTAGATTATATGTAGTATTGTCTCATATTTGTTGTGTACAATAGTGTCTGTATTGTTAGTCTATATATAAACCTCTTATGTACTTTATTCTATTATGATTCAATATACAACTTTATTCTCAACATGGCATCAAAGCACAAGTTTTTCTGGACCACCTTTAAAAAATATATATATTCTTTTCTTTTCCGCATCAAATTTTTTTCACAAAAATAAATTTTCGTTCAATAAAATAAAAGATGAAGGATGAGAAAGATGTAGAGTGATTTTAAGGATGACAAAGAATATTTTTCCTCCTTTTCTTCATATGAGCAAGGCTCTAGATGGGGAAAGGAGGACACCAATTCAGATTTTCACATTCAAGAGGATAAATGCAGGCTGAAGAACAATTCAATTAGACAAAAACATACATAGCCATTAGTCATGGAACTCCCCACAAAACAGAAAATAAAGAAGAAGAAGAAGAAGAAAATAGAGATAGATTGCATGTTCGATAGAGTCGTCTCACCGGCACTGACCAACAATGGGGTTTAGCATAGTCTTACCATCAAAGACAAGAGTTGCACCTCAAAAGAAAAGTCTCATCTCTAGTTAGGAGTATCTCACTCGCAAAAATCTTCATTGATTTCTAAACATTTACCAAAATAAATAACTTGACCGACTTTGAGCTAAGCCTGTTATTAAATTACCAAAAAACTTAAAATATAAAATAAATACTAATGACCTAAATAAAGACCCAATTATTTATTTTCCCCCTGCATCAATTGTAGTGCTTGTTTGCTTGAAACTGCTGGATGAGGGAGATGAGGGACCAACATAGGTTGTTATTAAGGCATCCATCATCCAATTATCCATTTGCTTAGGTCAAAGAGGGACCCGCACATAGAAGTTAAGACTTTAATTCGAAAATAAATTAAGAACCATTTTCAGTAGGTGCATCTCTGATCTATAAATTAATATTTTCATATTTGACTAGAAAGATATGAAATCCTTGCCATTCATATATCATAATTATCAGTTTCAATATAAATTAGAGGGCATGATTTGCTATAAAGCATTCTTTTGTTGATATGACGTGGGACATTGATGAATACCTACGGTTAAGGAAAAGTGCTAGAGAGCCAAAGAAAATTGTCCAGAATTTTTTTCAATCTTAAGTAGCGGAATTTTAAAATAAAAATTCAAGAGATGGCTGGAATTCTACCACGTCAATTTCAAAAAATTCTAGATAATTCTCTTTGGATTAAGATTGTGAACCAAAGTTGAGAGTATGAACCAATTTGCCTTAAGTTGCTTACCACAAGGGAACATATTTTTATACCACAAGAACTTGGAGAAATGAGGAAGGACATGGGAAAATAGAATCATCTCTATTTCACTTAAAATACATATATATTTCTTGGTTCAAATTTTATTTGGTTATATCTAACGGTATACATGGTAATACATCATTTAAATATGACAACATCTATATCATTAGATATGTAAAATCTAATATAGGCTATGATATGGTTCCTCCATTTAAGTTGAGGAGGCCTGGTTTACTCAAATTAAACCAAATCCATACAACCAAAATTGAATCATTTTTCTCATTTCCTTCATCACAATTCCATGAAAATCAATTCATTACAGTTTGTTAAGGAGAACCGTAACACCACTGCAAACTTACAGATTTAAACACCACATTTACAAATTTACGACCAGTGTAGTGTCGCTAATCAGGCCACGTGCACACATCCTCACTCCTTTTTTTGATGGTTTCTCTGTAGGATTATAACCAATGCCCACTCCCAATAAGTGTGAGAGAAGAAATCACAAGCAGCTTACCAGATTCTCCTTGACTATTCAACAATCAGTAAGCTGCACCAAGTTTTCCCCTGAAACAAAACTCTTCTGACAACAGCAGGGGGGGACAACAACTCGGTTCTGGGATGGCGAGAATCTTGTTACTCATGATGCTAATGTTAATTTTCTGTCACGCGGCACAAGATTTGATTGTGTCCTTGCAGCGCTGCCTGTAAACAAATCAAACATAGCCGTTTAAACTGATTAGATGTTTTAGTGGGCATTCAAAATTGTGGACCGTTTGTGACTCTGAATTTGCGTATTTGTGCAAAAGAACTGCAGGCACATGTACTATAATATCATATTTTCTGTTCATGGAATCAATAAAAACTCACAAGTGTATCAAGTATACATACAAACACACATATATCTTAATATGCATTTCAGGACGAATAAGGCTGCAACTGACCTTCATCTTTTTCCATTTTTCTTCTGCTGCGCCAGAGAAGCCGAATTGGAGTACCAGAAAACCCTGCATCTGTACGCAGTTGCTTCTCCATATAGCGCCGGTAAGTCTCAGGGAAAAGTTTTGCATCATTAACAAAGAAAACGAATGTGGGAGGCCTTATGGCAGCCTGCAGAAGGACATCAAGTAAACTACACAGTGCCACTGAGTTCAATGATACAATACATCTTAAAATACGTTCATTAGATGGATAAAAAGTTTCATATCTTATCTTTCCTAGTACTTCCACAAATCTATCTTGTTATCCTCGTCTCTCCTACACTCATTTTATGGACATGTCAAAAGAGGAGTTGTTAGCGAGAGTCCCTAGCATTGCATCATCGTACATCCAGTAGGACTTGAACTAAAATCATGTGCTGTTTGCCAAATTTCTATCTTAAATTAATTCAGCTCTAACAAAATAACATCATGACGTGATAAACTCTCTTCAACTATGGTAATGCATCATGGACAAAGTGCAGCTAAATACTCATAATCGACATAAGAGTACAACAATAAAATTAAAGATATTGCATACAAACGTACCTGAGTGCAGTAATAAACACGTCCTCTCTTGCCACCTCGGGTCCTTGGAGGTGCTTTAAAAGCTAGAGCTTCCCGTACCACTTGATTTAATATGGAAGTACCAAGCCTTCTTGACCTCTCCTTTTCAACTGTACTTGCAGCAACAATGACCCTGCATTCAGCAACAATAGTGCGATTAATGTCTAGCCTAGGACTTCCTGGGCAAAGATGCCCAAATATCATGCACAGTAATGCATTTTCTTAGAGCCAGTAACCAGTGTAGGATAGGGATTACATGAGGATGGAGTTTGGTAAACAATGAAACTGGATTTAAGTTATAAAACAAACAGGACAGTTTGGTAGATAATACCTTTCAACACTTTGGCCAGTTGTTGCAGTTGTATAAACAATAGGTGCCCAATCAAGAATTCGAAGCTTCTCTCTGACATCTTGCTCATAGTATAATGCAGTCTGCTGATTTTTATTTGGTATGGTATCCCATTTGTTTACGACAATCAGGCACCCCTTCCCTTCACCTTCTATCCTTTCAGCAATCCTGCAATCCTAGGACATTCAGGAAGTACAATAAAATACAATTAAAAATTCATTACTAATGTAAAGAAGACAGCCAGCTTGTCACCCGAATAACAGGCCAAAGAACAGTGATACCAGATTTGAGAAAATCCAAAGAGCAATTTATTCTGTCAAAATTGCTGATTTATTGTTTTACCCATCAATTAAATTAATGAAAATAGATCCTGGCTATCCTGCAGTTTAGAGTAATCACAATTTGTAGCATCAAATCCATTAATAGGCACAATTTTTTTCACCGCATGTTGCAATGGGGTGTAATGCAGGTTGCAGCACAAAGTAAGACAGAAAACTCCAGAGCTTGTTCTGACAGCATGTTCATTCCATCATAGGCATGATGCTTCGCATGTTGCAATGAGGTACAATACAGTTTTTTTTTCCCAGCACAGAGGAATGCATAAAAGTAGGATAGGCAATTTGTATTTGCATGTCGGGTTCAAGTCGTGTCAAGAGATAAGTATAATACTATATAGGCCAACCCTAAACCGACTCATTGAATTAAATGGCTCAAACCCTTCAATCTTAACCCGCTAATTTCTTGTTGGGTTTATGGGTCAGGTTAAAAATTGATAACCCTAAATGTCTAGTGTCGAGGCATAGGTATAAGACTATATAAATCAACCTTAACTCGATCTATTTAATTAAATGGGTCTCGCAAATTTCGTGTTGGGTTTGTGTAAAATTTGTGAGTTGTGTCAAAAATTGTCAACCTCAGTCTTATATAAAAGACTAAAGCATATTCTTATGGCATTATGGAGATTATGGCCCCAAAAATAGAGATGGATATACTACCTGTTCTGTGATACAAGCCATGGCCTCAATGACTAGAGCAACAACATCAGAACGACGTATGGCACGAAATGCTCGATTCACTGATAAAGCCTCCGTCAAACTACCTGATGAAGATACAACTGCCCTTCTTCTGATTCCAGCAGTATCAATAAGCCGGAACTTCTGCAAACAAGTAATTATTGTGTATCCAAGAGAATTAGTGAGTGCAATAAAATAATTTTTCACCTTTCATTAATGATTCATAGTATTTACAGGTACTAGTCTCCTATTCAAGCAACTGGTCCGGTAGCATGCACTCATTTGTAATGCATGCAAAACAACAAAGTTAAGATTCCATCAATCAACAACCAAAGACCTATACTTATATTCCAATCTTCAAAGAGAGTGAACATGCAAGTAAACCTTGAAATAATAGCTAAGTGCCTCAGCCATACATCATTGTGCAGTCAAAGTAAACCCTCATAAGCAGATTCTATAGATGTCCTATTTCACTTGACAATCTCTTGGCATGCCAACTCCCTAGAAGATCCAGAGAACTGATATATATATATATATATATATATATATATATATATATGAAATCTCCATCCAAAGAGGTATGAAACAAGAACATTTTGGACATCATCATGCATCTAGGTATTCAGAAGTTTTGGTAATAACAGAAATGAAACTGTAGTAGCAGTCAATGGCAAGCTGATATCATATAATCAAACCTGGCCACCTGGTCCAGTAAATTCAGTATCAATAGCATCACGAGTAGTACCACTGATTGGGCTAACAATTGTTCTATCCTCACCAACCAATGCATTCAAGATGCTACTTTTACCAACATTCGGCCGGCCAACAATGGAAATTGCAGGAATATAATCTTCTTCTTCGTCAAGATTCTCGGGACCCTATATACAAATATAAATAGATTATATAATCAATTAAAAATAATTACCATTTTTTTGGGTGTGTGCAGTACAATTGAAAATGGCCAGAAGTGCAAATTTGTCAAGTTAGCAACAATGGAGGATTTCTACTAGTGAAAATACAACAAGCTCGGCATGAAAATATAAAAAGAATATATTTTAACAGTAATCAACAGTTAAGCAGATCGTCTATTTGATCAAAACTGCAGTACTGATACAAAATTCAACTTTTGGACGCACAAACCTCAATTTTTTTCAGTCCTGAACAAACGAGATCAAGAAGTTCTCCAGTTCCAGTCCCGGATATAGCAGATATTGGAAGTGGTGAAAACCTAGTCAATCAACCAAAAAGTGAGATGCACTGTGTTTTAAACCAGGTTTTTTTTTTTTTTTTTTAATAATTAAATTAAACCAGATATATGAAGAAACAGGCAGTTGGATTCCACCACATATATGCTAGAACCTGATTAAAGGACCAGCTTCTGTTAATTACAAAAATGATACTACAAATTCCATAGATTGAGAAATAGCAAACACTATGCCCACAAACACACACACGCACACAGAGAACCAACAGAATCTCGGACATAACATGCTTTATAAAGCATCAGTATTCAGGAGATTACTTTGCTAGCGGGGTGGGTGCAAAAACTTGAATTTCATAACTGCTCTATGAATCCACATGATAAGGGCAGTCTCCAATGTATTTTAAGATGGGAGCCCAATACACTAAAGAAATCAGTTTCCTTAATGACCCTCCTAAGGGAAAGAAAAGTCCAAAGTCCTTGCAAAAGATGAGCTCTAATCCACCGATCACAACTTGCAAAGCTCAACCAACTAACTAGCACCAATAGGTTTCAGCGGTATAATAGTAAAGCAAAATAAGTAAGCAGTTTGCATAAAATAGCACTAGAAGATGATACCCAACCAATCATCATTGTGTTTTAAAATAAAATAATACACAACACAGCAGTGAAATCTGCTAAAGAATCTTAGAATGCTTTGAGTTTGTTAGAGACGGAATTTAATGCAGTTCAAGTATCAGCAATTATAATACAAAATTCATATTTGTTCAAATGTTTTAACACATTCATGTGCAGTACGAAAGATTGTGCTACTTGGTGCATTAGATAGATAAGTATCAGCATCATGCATATATGAACAAAATTAGCACAATAACATTACAGTACACAAATATAACCACAAGACCGTTACAATTGATACAGACACATACATTTTTTTTTTTGATAATTATGATAGAGACACATATATCACTTAAGGGTAATGAATATATGTAATGAATGAATTAGTGTTGTATTACCAGACAACTTGCATTATTAACTGAAATGCATCTACTACTTGATTGAAGCCCAATATTGGAGCAGAAGGAGGAGAGAAATAGGAGAACACCTTACCCCAACGACCAAAATTCTGACGCTTGCATGATTCCTTTACGTGGAGACTCACACTTGTTAACAACAAGAATGACACACTTATTTGAGTAATTCTTCCATAGCCAGTGTGCAATTTCCTCATCAGCTGCTGTCAAACCTGCCTGTTCAGCATCATCATCATTTCCTTGTACTATAAAATTAGAATCACTACCTCGCCCATATCGACAAGAATTTGGAATCCATTAAAAACATTGCAGATGAGCAGGATTTTTTTTTTACTTCAAAGGGGGGGGAGTGACTAAATCACTAGTCATACCATAAAGAATGAATATAACTAATAAGACTTGTACAAAGATACCTGCAATTACAACCTTCACAGAGAGGACCCAGACTTCAAAAATTACTCAGGACTTTTCTCGTGTTTGTTAGAATTTACAGGAAACTTTTGATACATCAAAGCTAATAAAGAAGCAGAAATATTACTTTTGACTCCCATAGCATTTTAAAGTTCTGATAAATAAGTTCCCCTGAACCCCTCCTTCAGCCACCCAGGAAATTCAACTCATACTACCCATACGATTAAGCATATAGTCACACACAATACCTGTCCATCAACTAGGAATATTATGACAGATGCTTCCTCCACGGCCGATGCAGCTTGTTTCTCAATCATTGAGGGCATCCTGGCAACAGCTGCCTCCCTCAAGGCAACTGGAATCCCATCCATACCAATGGTTGTTGTAATGGCCAAGTCTTCCAAAACATCAGCCTGTGACTTTGAAATATTGAGAACACCTCCAGTATCAACCACCATAAATTCATGCTCTCCCCAAAAGGATCTACCGTACAAGCGATCCCTAGTAACCCCAGGTTCATCCACCACAATTGCCTTGTTCCCCTACATCAATCAAAAGGAATGTCAACATTCACTGCATGAAAACATACGTGGAATTTCAAATTTAATTCCCAGAGAATGGGAAAGAATCAATACTAATTAGAAAATCAAAATCCAGAGATCATGATTAAGTACCCCCACAAGACGATTAAATAATGCTGATTTACCAACATTTGGCCTTCCAACAATTGTAATTCTTGGAAGAAGATGGTCAGGGATCTGCACATAAAATTTACAAGTTTTAGCAAGTGATTACTAACTTTCATTTTCTTTTCAAGCATCATCAAGAAAAACCAGTTTAATTGCATTTACTGGAACTTGTAATATCTTATGGTCTTATTTTCCCAAGATTCTCCACTATATAGATCCTCTCCTATTCTTAAAATTAAGTTAAGTTTGATTCTCAAATGTCAACGTATCTACTAATATCCAGTACACACACAAGTACCCTGTACCCATATATATCCTTCGGGCAAATCTCACCAAAACAATGAAAAATTAAAAAACCACAATCAACCTTCACTTGAGATACTAATTTCATAATATCAGTACATTATATTTTACTTAATCGAATTCCAAACATGAAATCCTTGTCATATCCATATCAGCTGAGGAAAAGAAACTTAAAAGGAAAACAATGAGACTTAGGCAAAAATCATAAGAACACAACGAGTGGGTGCATCTTTTTCCGTAAATGCTACATACTAAGCTTTCTGGGTGGGCCGCCAACTCTTGTAAAGATGGTGGTTTTTTTTGTCAAATCATACACAAATAAACAAGCATTTATCAAGTGGACAAGAATTACTCCTGCTTGGCACCTCTCACAATTCATCGTTTGCACAACATTAGCAAAAACCACTATCTTCTCCACAACAAAGAAAACAAATGAATGCTTACTAACCTTTGTCGTTACAGTCTTACGCCTCCTCCGTTTCCCACCAATCTCACTTCGATCACTCGCCTCGTCCTCTGATATCAGCCCACGCATAAACAAAATTACACATCTAAGCCAAATCACACACACAGAATGGAAAATCCGGGCTCACCGATTATCAATTCACGCGACAACGAGCTCGAGTACTCGCGAGCCGCGTCTCTGGCCTCTTCTTCGAGCGCGTGGACATCGATTGCCGATAAATCCTCGCCTTCGGATTCTTCAGCTTCTTCTTCGCCGAGTTCTTCGAGGTCATCTTTGTCGAATGCCTCTTCTGCTTGTTTATTGGTGTTAGGGAAGGGGGAAACGCAGTGGGAAAGAAGGCGGGGTTTAGGGCGGGAGAGGGAGTGAGAGCGGAGAAATGGAGGGGAAAGAGAGGATGGAGAGAGGTGCTTGGGGATTGGTGAGAGGATGGAAAGGGTTTTGGATGCAGTGGAAGTGTAAAGAAGCTCCAGAGCTTGCATTTCTGTGTGTGTGTGATAGAGAGAGCGTTTTTGGGAAGGGAAGGTTTGGCGGTTAAAGCACGGGAGGGGTTTATCCTTTTCGAAATTAATATTTATTTATTACATCATAATTTTTATTTTTAAGAAAAAATATGATAACATTTTAATTATTTAATTAGATATAATAACTAATATTCTAAACTTTTACCGCAGATTTCTTGAACCTTGAGATAAAAGGGTCTTATTAGTTGTTATATAGTGTGACTTACAAGAATATTTCTGTTTGCTTCTCGAGAAATTCTTTTTTATGTAAGGAGAGTGGAGGGCTTTACCAAGAAAATGTTTTATCTTTTTCTTTGCTGGGTATCGAACCAAAATCCTCTAAGTGTTAATAAAGGCACTGCAAGTTTTTTATAATTCACTTGTCAATTTAATGAATGGGGTTTGCTAAGGGTTATATTCAGTGAGTGTTCTCCCGCGTTATGTCTTACGTAGAAACGTGATTTAAAAAAATAAAATTGTAATCTAGTTTTTTCTTCTTGATTAATTTTTATGAATTAATAGTTAGGTTCTAATGTTTTAAAACTTGTTTTTGGATTCAAAATTAAAACTCAAGTTTGGAAGGTTAACCCTTTAGGGATGATATCACTCAAAATTGATTTGATCATCATAAATTTGATGCTAATACCTTAATTTTGGTGCTAATGCCTCACAAATTTGGTGCTAATGCCTCAAATTTGGTGCTAATATCTTAAAAAACCGTTGGTGCCGATGGTGGAGGCCACTATAATTTTATTTTTTCTTGAATCATGTTTAACGTAAGACTAAGAGAACCCCAGGATAACCTACGGGGAGAACCTATAGCATTTTCCTTAATTAATTATGAACTGTTATATTAATTTGTATGACAATTGTAATAAAAATTGTATCATATTATTCACTTTTTACTACCATTCAAATAAAAAATTACTAGAAAACAAAAAATATATATTTTTTTCATATCAAACATTCTTACTTTTTTTTCACAGCAATCAATTTTTGAAACAATAACAAACAAATGCCAAACGAACCCCTGCAGCTCAATAAGATCTGAAGCTCAATTGCTGAAGAAAATGGTACCTCAAGCCTTGCAAGTTAATAATTCTTTAAAGCTCAATGGGACTTAAAATAGTCCTCTAGATACAAATAGATAATAGATATACATGGATATTTGCAGCTTGGTGCAGATTCAACCCACCCCCATGAAAAAAAAAAATGAGCATCAACTCATCTTTAAAGAATGTCGACAAAATAGTTGCCACAACCCAATGACCAAACTATCTAATGAACTTCCTTATTACCATTCTACCTGGGCACGAGGATCAGTAAGAGTCTATCACTTGTAGGATTTCATTTTAACTGCATGCTGTCACTTTTATGATTTCTACCCAACTGTGATCAATTCTCCTGCATTTGAGATCGCAAAAGCTAAAAGATCTGCATCCACTTCTCGCGAATCTTTTGCAGCCAATTCACAGGAAATCTGGAGACTGTTTCTTTCTTAGATGCCCGTCTTCTGTGTTTAATGGCAGCAACTTGGGAACCTTTTAGTCCTGCACAAATATCTGGACCATCTTTCTGATCTAACCCCACAGGAGCTTCTGGTTTAACTTTTATCTTAATGGGTTTCCCAAGTTTTGATTTATCTTCCATTCTTGCAATATCAAGTGCCTTTGCACACACAGGAAAACCCTGATCATCCCAAGACTCAAAATTACGCCAGAGCCCAAGCAAGTACTTCCGTGGTAGAAGGCTGCAAACTGCCCTGCTGCCAAGCCCTGATCATCTTCAGATAAGTGGACAACTGCAATGTCTTCGCAACCATCTTGACCAGGTTCCATCGTCAAGCTGCAATCATAAAAATCAGGGCCATGTCTCACCTGAAAAGTTATTGAAACATGTAGACTTTTGAGTTTATAGCATTGGGGACTTTGGACTCTGCATGGGAATCTTAAACAGCATAGCAGGAAGCATAACATGCCTAGTAGTCCCAAATCACCATAACCGGAATTTATTTTTTATTTTTTATAATGAATAAATGAAGGTTAATGAGTCATGCGGTGAGCATGGATCAAACGCTATGACCAGAAGTTGCACCTTCACTAGCAGTCCACCTGATTTTCCAAGATCCCAGAAAAAATGAACCCTAAAGAGTCATATTCTTATTCACACATACACAACGAATCTCCTATCTGCATGCTATTAACACAGAGTCAGCTTGGCACCATTTTCCTTTTCAGGGCAGTGTGTGTGTGTATATATATATATATATTTCATTTGAACAGATATTCATCCAAAAAAAAATCATGTGAACAGAAATTGTTCACTTCTACCTTGCACCGAAGCTGACATAACTGGTTTGGAGGCAACCCACTAAGCCATTTTAAGGAGCCAACACGGAATGTGCGTCTTCTTTTGTCAAATGAGAAATAATTTCTTGATACAAACACTACATTGTTTTTAACATCCTTCTCAACAACATACCTGCATTAATATGCCAAGGGAAAGAATAAGGGTTGGAATAAACAAGAAAAGCCTATTATGAAAAGAAACAAGATTGGACAACTATCATAGGAATCAACACTATAGCATGCTCATGTGTATAAAAGTACCATAAGTTTGTACAACAATTTGAGAATAGCCGGTTTTCACAGCATCATATTATGGAGGAATATATCTTATTAGATCGATAAATGCTACGGTTAATTGGAAGAAATCTCAGAACAGCCAACTCTTATGCTTCTTTAACATGTATAACACTTACGAATTGACTAAAGAGTATCAAGCATGCTCAACCAAAGGCAGGAAAAAAGGTTTTAGTCTATTTGATTGGTAAGCTAGTAGCCAAAACTCATGAATGAATGAAACAGAAATTATAAGCCAATACAGGAAAATTGTTGGCATTTATTGTTCTTCAATAAGTGAATACATTAAAAAGATGTCCCACCCCAGTAAACAAGAAGTATACAACATAGCCTCTGATAAAACAAGACAGAACTAAGAAGCATAAAGAGCTAATGGAGTCCAAAAAGGAAACAGAGGAACCAGTAATCAAAACAAAGGAGTAAGAAAAAGCTGCAAGTGATAAATAATGAGAAAGCATACCAGGGTCCTCCAGGGAGACGTAGGCCTTGGCGTTGACCAATTGTGTAGAACCAAAAACCACGATGTATGCCGAGGAAATCTCCCGTCTCAGCTTCCAATATGACACCTTCCCTCTCCCCAATTTGTCTAGCAACAAATTCACTAAATTTTATCTGTAACCAAAAGAGAGAAAAAAATAAAGAAAAAAAAAGTTTCATGAATGCATTCACAACTCACAACCTTGTGATAAAACCACTCATAAGACACCAGAAGAAAAAAAAAAAAAAAAAAGTGGAGAAATGATAGAAATAGCAGCCACTCAAAATAAATCCAAAAAAGATAATTACAGGATGAATGAGGCACATGATAATGAAAAAAATTAAATGTTATTTCTATCCTTGGCAATTACACATGCCAGCACTATGAAATAATTTTTTGGACACAGCTAAATACTGGAAATGAATAAATTTGTGTCTGAAACAGTTGCTTGATAGACACACCTTTCCAAGGAAGCATATTCCTTGTGAATCCTTTCTATCTTTGTTAGGCAGATCAAAGTTTGTAGCTAGTTTGCGAACTTCATCCTGCAGAAAATTGGGAAGAGATAAAAAGAGATGACAATCAGCGTAGAAAGACACCAATGCCAAATGCTCTGCAAAGTGATACGAACATAAAAAGGATTAGTTTAATTGTTCCTAGAAAGGAGAAAATGGTTAAAATAGAAGATTGAATAATCATGTGAGAAGTTACAGCAACAAGTTAAAATTTTGCAAAATCTTCATAAGTTAACAATTGTGAACATTCCCAGTGCCTACTGACGATGAGAAACCCTATGCATAGAGGGCAGAATAGTCAAGGCAACATCTATATATAAATAGTATCAAATAATTTACATTGTAATTGTATTTACAAATCATTTGAGTGAGAACAATCCTTTTTGATAAGATCATGCCTTTTGGAAACTATAATCTATGATGCCCATATAAATCTTTCAAAATATTCACGAGATGGATGCTGCCAAAGTTCTTGAACCAGATAATGTGAAAACAGAACAAAAATAATAAAGTGTAAACTTTAAAGCAAAATTTCTGCCTTGCAGTAAAACTAGAACCAACTAACCTTTGGAATAGAACCAAGTGGGAATATAAGTCGCTTGAGCTGAGCCTGTGAGAGATGCGAAAGGAAGTATGTTTGATCCTTAACCTAAACATTAAAAGTTAAAATATGTTAAAACCAGACAATACGGTGGAGAACTGAAAAATAAAAAAACTACTCCTTTCCAAAGCGAGAGCTGTGTACATATTGCAAAAGAGAACCAATGAAATCACTCTCGGGTTTACTTCCCTCATATGTGCATTTAGGAAGCCGCCATTTGCAAACTCAAAACCCCATGTTAATACAGTTTCCTATCTTAAAGCAACACTCAAACTTTGAGAATGTGTACAATGATCACAAAAGTTGCATTTATGTCTAAAAGCAAGCACGAGTAACCATTTAAAACATCTACTCAGTTGGGAAATAAAAAGATAATACCGTAAATAAACCTCAAATTTAACAAGACAATTTTTTGGACACGCCTGGGATATAGAAAGAACAGTAATAAACCCAAAGAGGGCAGGAAAAAATAGAAATCAGTGGTGTGCATCTCATGAAGGTACCATGTCTTTTGATAGTTCTAAAACAGAAGGGTTATCCGTTTGCTCCTCAGAGGAGTGAACAATATTTGCATAATGTCCAGAAGCAACATAGTCAAACTCCATACTGCTGATGGCATCCATGAATGCACCTAGAAAATGATATACACTTAAAGAGACAATAATAGTTTATGCGTGTAATGTAACTTTGCAATGGTCAAAAGTGCATCTTTTAGATCAAGTTGATTACATACCAAACTTTATTCTCGTATTGCAAAGAACATCTGGGTTAGGAGTGCGGCCACATCGATACTCTTCAATAATGTAAGACACCTGAAATGTTGACCATTAATTCTCATCACTTTAAAAACCAAATTAAATCTTCCATGATTTCATTCCAGTCACTACACAAGAATGTGAGCTATGAAGAAAACTAACCAACAAAATTATAATCAAGTTGAATTCATACACACGATGGAACATCAAACAGTTGTAAGTTAACAGATATAATTAGCAAGCATTAGAAATCCCGGTTGATGGTAGAGCAAGAAGTGAGTCCTAATTGAACACCATCCAAAGAAAATACAATCAGAAGGATAATGCGTACCACATTCTTCCAATATTCATCTGTCAAATGCACAACTTCTAACGGGACACCAACCTGAAACCAGATATTGTCGAATTTCAGTTGTAAGACCTCTCTTCTGCATAACCTTACAAGAAAATCAAAAGACGCTTCAATGTGTCATACATAAGAGCAAGAGCCTTGCATCGAAATCATGCAGGTACGTGCTATTCATCCGAATAAATATAATAGCTTGATTAGCAAATTTTATACAGAAATTCAACAGATGAAATTAACTTCAAGGGGTATCAATTTGTGAATAAACCAAGAGGGGAAAAAACCCATCAGTTGCACGCCACGTATGTCTGCAAATACAACTCAATGTTTTAGCTCAAAAAGAAAATCACAAATGAGAGAAGAAAGTGACCTGATTACAAACAGCTTTTGCATACTTCAAATCTTCTTCCCATGGGCATTCTGACCAAAAGTTCTCAAAGTCTTCCTACAGAAAAACCACACATCAGAAGCAGGCTTCAACCAGCATTCTAGTGTCGGAAAAACTTGACAAGCTCAACAAATTGGCCAATCTCATGTGAAAAAATTAATGTACTACATCACTAACTTCCATATACTCGTACTACTTCAATGAAATCGCTGAAAATGCATCGAAGCAGAGGTTGCCCATTATTAGTATTCATTCAAGCACACAGTTTTACTGTATTAGACTGCATTCAGCTTTGGACAACAGGAAGGCATACAATACAATAAAGCATACTTGGAACCAGATTTTGAGGTAGAAAGCGGTGCAGGAGTGGCCAGCGGCGTGGAGAAGGCGGAGAGCGACGCTGCTATCGACGCCGCCGCTGAGAAGGACGGCGACTCTGAGAGGCTTGTTGGGAATACAGCAGGAGAGATAAGGCTGGATATCCGCAGAATCGAAGCTCTTCGAAGAGTGAGAGATTTGGGGCACCACAGGGGAAGAGGAAGAGGAGGACACACAGAGAGCTCTGAGGAAGAAGTAGCGCAGCCTGGTGCCGGAGGGGTTCCGGGGCTGAAGGAAGGGTTTAACACGAGCTGGGCTTTGGAGATGGACGGAGGGGATGCGAGAGAGCGTCGGAGACGACATGGGCCTAAGTCTCAGCATTGTTTCCGCCCCGATTATTTGTTCCTGAGTTTGGGATAAGTCCCGTCTGAATTTGGGATAAGTCCCGTCCGACGAGAGAAGCTATGGTGGCTTTCTTTTAAAAAAAAAAAATTCTTTCAAATTCATTGCTTGAAAAAAATCAAGAGCTCTTACGTCAAAGAGCATAACACTCAAAAAATGATAGCTAAAAATGTGAGGTTATAACGTTATAGAAATAAACGTATAAATCTTTTAATTAAGTTTTATTTATAACTTCAATATTCGTTTACATTGAATCATATAAGTCCACAAATCTAATGATTAATTTGTAAGATGAAATGAAATATATATAATATTAATATCAATCATTTCTCATTATTAACCGAGGAAAGAAGAGAAGCGATTTCTTTGTTAATATTTTATTTGTCATATTGAATTCTATATATGATATGGTTTTATTTAAAATTTTAAATAACGTGTCAAGATATTCGCCGTATGCCATTAATATATTGTTAAATTAAATCTTGACCGTAAAATGAATGTTTTACCTCCTATTCACATCAAATTTGTGACCTAAATTTTGTCATTAATAGTGTCCAAAATTCACACCAAATCCTATCAACCAATCACATAAACCCAATTTAGCACCAGAGTATAAGAGCTAGAGTGTATTGTTTGAGTGGAAGAAGACGATGCAATTAGGGTTTTAGATAACAACGAAATAAGAGAAAGTGAGCTAAAGTCTATGGTGATAGATTGACAATGATATGGTGGTGCTAGAGGCAATGATGATTATGGTGGCTGGAATTAGGTGCGGAGGAGGAAAAAGTTTGTGAGAAATTAATTGGCTGAAAATGTTAGTTGTAACACAACACCCTAAATGATATGATATTGTCCGCT
This sequence comes from Carpinus viminea, assembly GCA_013348765.1. NCBI lineage: Eukaryota > Viridiplantae > Streptophyta > Magnoliopsida > Fagales > Betulaceae > Carpinus > Carpinus viminea. Next base: position 51,000,028 of record CP054668.1, on the reverse strand, counting down.
TTTGAGCAAGTCCGCATGGTTTTTAATATTGCATTTACCCCCAAAATGCTTCATACCATTTAAAAAAAAAAACATATTTCATATAAACACATTATCTTTTCCATGCTCAGGTCATACGGCGATATATTAGTGTAGTTGGACTAAACTATTCTTGACTATTTTGCACCTTTAGATTTCATTTAATTGTTGGTGCAAATTGTAAGTCACAAATTAGATCAAATGGGAGTTAAGTCAATTGGAAGTGAGTCTCAAAATCCTTGGAACAACTGCACATTTCCATACATTTTGCAAGCCTGTTGACTCCAATAACAAAGATTAAGAACAATGACAGCTTATTTTGCTGCATATACAGTTTTTTCCGGATTATAGGTAGAGGGATTGACCTCTAGCCGGCTACATCCTGCCATTTTCTTCAACCCCATGCATCTCATTGCATCACGAACCTTATTAGCATCTTCCCATCTATCAGAACCAGCATATGTGTTTGACAATAAAGCAAAAGTCCCCACACTCACACCTCTTGTATCAAGCAGGCATTGCCTGATCCGTTCAAACATCTTCTCATTCCGATGAACCCTGCAAGCATTAAGCAAAGCTCCCCAAATTGGTCCCTCGGCTTCCACAGGCATCTGCCTAATAAAATCCTCTGCTTCCTCCAACATCCCAGCACGTCCATACATATCTACCATGCAAGCATAATGCTGTACTTGGGGTATGATCCCATAAACATTCTTCATGGCTTCAAAGAACATCAACCCTTTATCTACAAGCCCAGCATGGCTGCAGGCAGACAACAAGCCAATGAAGGTCACATCATCTGGAGGAACGCCAAGAACTAGCATCAGCGAGAAGAGCTGCAATGTGTTCATGCCATGACCATTCATGGCCAAGCCGCTAATAACAGTACTCCATGATATGATGTCCTTGCGCATAAGCATGTTAAAAACCTGAATTGCCATACCCACATCCCCACATTTAACATACATGTTAATCAAGGCATTTCCCACATTGCCCTCCTCCGTAAGATCACTCCGAGTATCAATATAGGAGTGCACCCATTGACCCAAATTCAATGCACCAGTGGAAGAACACGCTGACAATACATTGATAATGGTGACCTCATTAGGCTCAGCTTCTCCTCCTTCCACCATTTCTTGGAATACCCTCACTGCCTCTTCTCCAAATCCTTTTTGTGCATAACCACCTATCATTGTAGTCCAGGAAACCACATCTCTGTTAGGCATATTCACAAACAGGTACTTTGCGCTCTCTAAAGACCCACATCTGACATAAAAATCCACCATTACATTATCCAATATGGTGTTATTGCCATCCAAGTTCCTCAAGCTATATCCCTGAATGGCTTTCCCGAGCTTCAGAGCTCTTAGACTAGCACAGGCAGACAAAACACTAACAAGAGTATTAGCATTAGGCTTCACACCCATGGACGAGAACTTAACAATGGCTTCCTCTTCAAAACCACACTTAGAAAGCCCCGAAACGATCAAAGTCCACGAAACGACATCCGGGGAAGACATTGAGTCGAAAACCCGGCAAGCGGATACAATGTCGTTCCCAACAACGTAGAAATGAAGCAAGGAGTTATGGATGAAGATATCAAAACAGTGACCAGATTTTAGGACGTGTGCATGGATTTCAAGACCCTTTTGGCGCTCATGTAATAAGGTAGATGCCTTGAGGGCATGGGTGAAGGTGTAATGGTTGTGGGAGGATGGGCGTTGGAGCATTTTGTTGTAGAGAAGAAAGGCATTTTGTGGGGTTGCAGAGTTTGTGAGAACTCTGAACAATTTGTTTAGGGCGTAGGGTTTTGGGTTTGTAAGGAGTTGAGCATGGATTTGGTTTAGTTGCTTTGGAATCAAGGTAGGTCTGGGATATTTTACCGGCGGCATGCTTTGTTTTGTGCCTTATTGCTGCTACCAATGTGATATTCATACGGGTCGGGTCATATAAAGGGATAGTCTCTTCTCTTGTTTATGGCCTTATGGGCATATGCTTCTTTTTATGTTTCTTTTTGCATTTGCAATGTTTTTGGTTTTTCATTTGCATTTTCTCCCTCCCGCAACAAAAAGCAAGCAAGGGAAAATCCGCACAAGGAAAGGGGAGAGGAGATTCGAATTAGTAATCTTCGTTTCATAAGACGTGATCCTCAGTCGGTAGAGCTACCCCTTAAGAACAAAATACGTGAGTTTTTTGAAATAGATAAGAGACATGAACAAAATCAAAGAGAAATGAGTAATTTTTGTGAATAAAATAATGGTATGGGAAGTTATAGTGCTACCCAAAATATTAGGTAACACTTGGTTTAGAGAGTGCCATGGGAGCATGTGGGTTTTTAGGAGTTTTTTTGTTTACATTTAGGGAAGTGAATGAGATTTATGGAATATGCTGCTAGTGCTCTAAGACGTAAATGAGATTTTTTTAGTAAGTACATCAGACGAAACTACAAACAGAACTAGAAACTATAAACAATACAACAACACAAACAAATAAGGAAAAACCCAATCTAGAAGGCTAAACACCACTGATCCAGTGGGAGTCCTTGTTGGTGGAAAGGCGAGCGGGGATATAATTGCCAACGAAGCTAGTTATGGTGGCCCATTGATGGATTTCAAGAGTCTTAAGAACATTTAGTACTTGTAACTTAGCTTTTTAGTTAAATTTAGCCATTATGTCCTTTTTTTTTATACTCCAATAGTCATTTCATATTTGAAAATTCACTATAATTAACAACTGTAACTAATATAATATCATTTCCTTTCTTATATTACTCTTTCTTTCTCTCTAGTTCATCTCCAAGACTCAAGACTCCACTGAAACACCTTTCAGCATCCAAAATATTGTTTCCTCTTCTTCTCTTTCTCTCCCCAATTTCTCTTCTTCTCTCTTCTCTTTCTTTCTCAGCTCCCATTTTTTTTTTCCTACAAACTTTTGTCTCTGAAACTCTAGGAAGCTGGAAAGAATACTCTTGAAGGTTAGTGAAAAGTTTTTAAGAAATTTTGATTTAATGGGTTAACAAAGATGATGGGTTTTACGAAATTTTGGTTCAAAGTGTTGATCAAGATGATGGGTTTTACGAAATTTTGGTTTGAATTAAAGTTTGAAATTAGATTTCACAGGTTTTACTAGATTTGGGTTTTGAAGCTTTGCTGAATTTTTGTTTAATTTCATGTAAAAAAAAGGGACTTTTTATAAATAAAATTGGCTGTGAACGTTTGTATATATAAAGATATTATGGTAAATTGAGGTTTAATGTTAATATTCGTCACAAATTGGGGTTTAATGTTAATGTTGATTTTTCTTCAACATGCATGGTTATATATACACAACTTGTGTGTGTGCATTTACAAGAGAATAGCCAAGAATATTAAAGCAGTAAATTAAGAATAAACACAAGTTAGGAGGCTGGTGGTGGGGACATGATGTTTGGGGGAGGAGACGAGGGAAGAACAGAGCCCTAACTCAAACAAGAATGAGGTTTTTCAGGGTGTGTTTACTGAGAGAGAGAGAAAAAAGGAATATTTTCTTCTTTAAGTGCCTTTTTTTTTCTTCTCTAAATTTAAGTTTCACCAATGCCCTTCTACTTGGAATTCTATTTTGTGTTAATTATTTAGTTTAAGCATGATGGAATGGTATTAAGGGCTTGTTTGGAATTGCGTTTGAGGTGTCTAAAAATGTGTTTAACACTCAAAAAATCCGTTTGAAGAAAAAAATACTTGTTTGGTAAAAAAAAATAAAAGGCTTTTAAGGGTCTAAAAAGCCTAAAAATGAAACTTTTGCTACAATGCTTTTTTTTAACTTAAAAGCTCTATTTTTCAAACACAATACTAAATAGTCCCTAAGAGTGATTTTTTTTTTTTTAGAAGTACTTACGGGGAATTAGCTTTGTGAGGTTTTTTTTTTTCTAAGCAAATAAGGAAAAGGTTATAAGGGATGATCAAACCCACTCCTGATCTGAATGGAGGATAGAATGGGTGATCAATTGGGAATGCTTCCAAAAATAAGGTTGTTGGTTATTGTTGTATGTAGTTTTACAATTGGAGAATTGGTGATCAATATGTGGTTCTTAGAGTTTCAATAATAATTAAAGGGACTCATGATTCTACCTTGTAGTATGCATTAACTGCAATGGTTGCAGTTAGTGCCATGAAATCTTGATGAGTCAATTATCTGGGTTGTGACTTGTGATCGCAACATAATGAAGCAAGACACATAATTCAATTAACCTTCTCGATTCTATAATCAAAGTCTTTGATAAGATAATTCAGCTGATCATATTTAATGTTCAACTGCATTTTGAATGACAATGATTAGGATATCTCAGCAGCTCATAAGATAAAACACTGTTCGTTGACTCAATCACTCCTACAAGAATATATAAACACTTGAAGAGACAACGTACAATTTGTTTCTGATGTAATCTTACATATTCTGATGTAATCCATTCATTTGAATTGTAAAAGGGAAAGGCTTCTTCGCATTCTAGTGCTCATCTCACCTATATTTTCATTGAGTTGTCAATTTTTTACATGACTCGTGAGTCAAATACGAAATTAAAATATCATAATTGAAGAGTCTAATCAGTGTTTAATTATATGGATTGGATTAGTATTGACCTTACTAGGAATTAAATTGCTTTAGGAGGTTGTTGGTTATTGTCGTATGTAGTTTTACAATTGGAGAATTGGTGATCAATATGTGGTTCTTAGAGTTTCAATATTAATTAAAGGGAATCATAATCCTATCTAGTAGTATGCATTAACTGCAACGATTGCAGTTAGTGCCATGAAATCTTGATCAGTCAATTATCTGGGTTGTGACTTGTGATCGCAACATAATGAAGCAAGACACATAATTCAATTAATTAACCTTCTCGTTTCTATAATCAAAGTCTTTGATAAGGATAATCCAGCTGATCATATTTAATGTTCAACTGCATTTTGAATGACAATGAGAAGGATATCTCAGCAGCTCATAAGATAAAACACCATTCGATGACTCAATCACTCCTACAAGAATATATAAACACTTGAAGAGACAACGTACAATTTGTTTCTGATGTAATCTTACATATTCTTATGTAATCCATTCATTTGAATTGTAAAGGAAATGCTTCTTCGCATTCTAATGTTCATCTCGCATATATTTTCGTTGAGTTGGTAATTTTTTACATAACTTGTGAGCCCAATACAAAATTAAAAGATTAGGGTTGAAGAATCTAACCCATGTTTAATTAAATGAATCGGATTAATGTTAACCTATATAATCATATATATACTCATGCTTTGACATGATTTGAACCCGATGTGACATAATTATAAACAATTTTTTACATGACCCGCGAATCATAAACCCAATACAAAATTAGAAGATTATGATTGATGCAATCATTTAATATGTTTAATTAATTGAGTCGGATTAAAGTTGATATATATAAGCTTATATATATACCTCAACACAAATCAAATCCAACCATCGAACTAGATCAAATTGCCACCCTTAGAGCAAAGAAGCTGTAAAATGATGATTAATTAGAAATGAAACGGTAACCCTCGACACATTATTAATGAAAGGGAAATATTCTCTTCTCTTGGAGTCTTCAATGAACCGCCTATTTGAGTTCCAAAATTCAACAAAAGCACGGGGAATATGTTTGTTAGGTGAGCTGCAGGTTGGGAGCGGGCATACTTTTCTTTTTATCTCTTCTATGTAAGCTGTCTTTCAGCAGTGACGCATGCATATATTTCACGCATTTAATTACCCAAAAGGTTCAATCCTATCAAGTTACTTTAATTTTGTCTGTATTTTCCAAAGTGGGGAACATATACAACCTATGATGGTAACACTAGATATGACGCAAGAAAAATGTCAGTCACATTATTAAAATTAATGGCTCATATTAATTAATATCTTTAGAAGGCTAAGTAAATGAGAGCGGAGTGAATATCGCAATAGCGACCAGAGTACAAAGTATATTGGGAATTTTCAAAATTCGTCTGTACAATTAAGGTTTTTCCTATATATATGTTATGATGTAACCCTGAATTATTATTAGAAGAATACAGCCGCCTTTTTTTGGATATAGGCACATTGCTGAACCAAGATCTCTCTTTTTCGATTCTATATTGTTCATAATTGTTGTACACTGTATCAATACACATGATTTCTATAACTCTCAAAAATCAATTCATTCAATCTAGGACTTAACTTTCATGCTTGAGGATATCCCAATATTTCCTTGTGATCGATTAATTTTATGTGTGCGGACTAGCAAAAGATCTAGCTAATTAGGTGACATTAATTGGACTCTTGATTGGGGGAAGTTCATCTCTTTTTTGGTTTTTTGTTGTGTTTTCTTAGGATCCCTTACTCTTTCTTCTATCAGGATCATTTTCCAAAATCAATTAGAAATAAAAAGGAGTCTTGAAGAAATTAGAGATGAGTTTAAATTTTGCTTGCTAATAATTTACAAAGCTCAACGCAATTGAAATGAAATGTTTTGAGTTGCAATATTCTACTTTTGCAAAACCAACGCTTTGGATCTACGCAAGGCTGGTTAGAATATAAATTAAATGATTAAATTCATATTTTTCTATAATTTTAAGTTTTAGAGATAAGTAGTGGTTGAATATAATATTAAAATCAAGATCTTGAGTTTGAATCGCGCCTTTATCATTCATTGTTTATTTCAATTAGATATTTTACGCGTATATAAACTGGAGGAGTTCCATAAAAGAAGATGAACCAAGCAATAGGGCCTTTCTTTCTAGGTTTCTTGGTTCAAAGCTGCTGCAAAAAGATATGTACATCCCTTTCATAACTCAAAATAAAAGTTAGAGGGGACAAATGCAGATTTTCGTATTCATTTCACATGTGCACGTACCCTACTAAAATCCCATGTGCCTTTTCAATGGCTTTTTTGCAGCTTGTTTTAATCAAGTGATATATATATATATATATATATATATATATATCCTAATGGAATATTCTTTTTCTTTTCTCATATATATATATATATATATATATATATATATATATATGGCCCTGCATTAGGTGATTAATTGGCAGCTGGTTTGATGATAATTGCTCATGAGTAATGATGATTGCTTTACTAGCTAGCTAGGTTTGAAACTGAAGGCATTCTAGGCTGGACCAGCCCCTACAACCTTAAGGTATTTTATAATCAACACAGGCTGATAGGGTTTTTAGGAGAAGATGGAAAAAATGGAAGCCTTTTTAGAACCTCTCACGTATCCCATGCACATGTCCTTCCTCGCTCTTCATGTTGTTTTCAAGTTCTATATTTATTTTGTTGATTGGTGGTTTTTTTTCATTTTTTTGGCATAAAAAGGGCATGTGGAAGCAACTTTAAATATGAATATATATTCTAGACTGCTATAATGATACGGCATTGGTATTTTTTGTGACACCCCAAAAAATTAATTCTACTTTGGGTGAAAATGCATTTTGTAGCCGACGCACGCATAAGGCAGCCCACTTCTGTGATTCAAACCTGTAATGTTGTGCCTGATTCTGATTTATATCAAGTGGAACGGTTTATAAAAGAATGGTGCATGTCCAATAACTTATATATATACACGATTAATATTGCGCTTTAAACTATGTGTGACACTTATGATCGTAACAATTACGTACATTGAGTGACTAGTTTATAAAGGTGTTCATAGGTGCTAAATTTCATATTGATTTCTTAATTTCTAAGTGAGATTGCACTTTATAATAAGTGATTTCAATGTCTCTATTTGTAACTTAAAATTCTTTTAGAATAGTAATGCAGACGTGACTAATGTTTTTTTTCAGACCGTGAGTATTTCTTTCTTTTCCACGACAGATTGCGTTTGCCTTTACTTTGATTGATCATTAAGCCAATTGAACTCACTATAATGACATGTTACCAACAATATAATTTGAAACATATGCTGATATGACTGCATAATTTCATATGTCAAGATTTCTTATTTTCCGGCTTAATCACAAACAAATCATACATTGACACATACTTGGCTCAAGAATTACTTAAACTTGATGATTGAATCTCACTGTTCCTCATGGCTCCTACGCACTTGATGGCATGGGTGTGTACAATTTTGGTCCCATGTGACATCGATCACTCGTTCACATTAATTCCTCGATCTTGTCCTGCCTTGAAACTTTTAGACCTCCTTTCAACTTTTCGGCATCGAAAGAATATATAACAAAGAAAATGGGCAGGGCATCCTAACGAACACCACAAAACAAATGGCATAGTACAAATAAAACCTAAAGATTATTGAGAATGGATCAAAAGGTTTGCCCAATTTAGTTCAATCTTAACCAGAGACAGAACTAGAACTTTTAACTTGAGGAGATGGAATTTTAAAAAATATATATATATTTGAGAAGGGAGAGGGGGGGGGGGCAAAAATCAAATTTTGAAGGTTTATTTTAGGGGTAACTTCACTTTAAACCAATGAATTATCACGTGATTTGACAATCCCCCCAAATTTCAAAACATCTTAATTTAGATCTCTGAATTTTCAATTGCAATTAATTTAAACCCCTCCGTCCCCCAGAGGTAGTTCAATCGGCTGGGACCACGCCTCATGAAGCGGAGGTCACTAGTTCGAATCTCTCCTCCCCCCTCTTGTGTGGACATGTCAACAAAAAAAAAAATTTAAACCCCTCCGTCAGATTTAGCCGTTAACATAAAACAACAATACCTAAAAATACCAAAATATTCCTTGATTTTTTTTTTTTAAGAAAAAAAAACGTTGTGACTACAATTTTTTTTCAACTTTTTTTTTATTTGGAATTATGGGTAAATTTAAAATTTTATAAAAAATCAGAGATATAAATGTCATTGTCTCACTTTTAACGTTTAAAATCTGACAAAATAATTCAAATTGATTGTAATTGAAAGTTTAGGGGTTCCAAATTAAAGGGGTAGCTTCACTTTAACTCATTGAAATACCACGCGATTTGACAAGCTCCTAAACTTCAAAATCTCTCAAGGGTTCAAATTGAGAGGTTTTAAAGTTTAAGAGCTTGTCAAATCGCATGGTATTTTAAGGATTTAAAGTGAAATCACCCCTTTATTTTATAAAAAAATACAAATATATTTTTTAAAAATTACTTTTTTTGTTCCACCCCTGATCTTAACTCACCGGCCAAGAAAAAGGCCACCATAACAATTGTTTGATGTGGCAGTTCAAAAAAGAAACTGCCCGTAGGAACACCAACTATGACAACAAGCAAGTTTGGAAACCTAGCATTGGAACGGGTTGGATGAGCGGCTTTGTTTGGTAAAGGAGTTGGGGTCTTCTTTGTTATTATTTATCACAATTTCCTAAAAAAATGAACATCAAAACATTATAATTTTTTCACTTTTATATAACATCATTCACTTTTTATTATTATTCAAATAAAAAAATTATTACAAAACAAAATATTTTTATTTTTTATGCTATTTTTTCATTTTTTTTCATACAAATAATTCTTACGTTTTTTTTACGTCAGTCTACATTAATTATAGTGTCTAAGTGTCTAAGTCAAAGAAAACCTTTACCAAACACCAAGATTGGAGTACTACGTACCGCGCATGTCCGACGAGAAAGGTACCCGACAAGCAATAAAGGCATATGAGACATTGTATTTAGATCTTAAGGTCTAAATAGGCAACATATATAGGAGTACCAACTATAGACATCTATGCTTCAAGGAACAGGAGAGCTAGGGAGCAACGCATGAGCTGCATGCACGGTGGTGGGGGTAGACAATACGTGGATCCACGGCTGAGGAAGGTAGGGGCCGGCCGGAGAAGGCATGTTTGGGGTGAAGAGAAAAACAGATGGCTCACTAAGGTCAAAAAACATATGTTAATAGGATATGTTTCTGGACAGGGAGAGTGAAAGAGAAATTTTATTTGTACTTCCTTTGGATTTTTTTTTTTAAAAAAAAACGAATATGAGACTTTATTGATAACATCAATCAAGTACGGGCAAAAGCTCCCTAGTTATAATACTACAAACATAAATCAAAATTTCATTGATCCAAATTTTATTTACGACAATTAAAATAGTCTCTTTTGCGAGACTACCAGTAGCTGAATTCATCTCTCTCTTTGTACAATCCTCAACGAGTTGTCACAATCCTTCTTTAATATCGTCAATGAAGTGACCAATCTTGCTCAATTTTTTACCCACCACTTTGATTGCATCACAATTTGCAAGGCATCAACCCCCCTCCAAAATTATATATATAAAAAATTAAAATTATAAAAATTATAAAAAAAAAAACCCAACTTCTTACATAACTCAGGTTCTAGAAGATAGTTTAAGGTAGTACTACGTACAGCCAAAACAACACCCATATGATCTGGAACAATGATGCCAACCCCAATGTACTTATGAGTTGTGTCGACTGCTACACCCCATTTAACCTTATATATATTTCTGGGTGGTTGCTGCCATAGCATTGTTGGTTCATCAACTTTAAAATTCCAGGCACCTATTGGTGTCAACCCTTTTGAACTCCTAAATAGAATTTTTTGCTTCACGAGAAATTTGGTTAGGATGGGTGAAAACACCGCCATACACAACTGTATTTCTAGGCAACCAAATTTTCAGTGCCATTATTTGTTTTTTTTTAGCCATTATTTGTTACTTGTACTTGAACGTACGTACGTTGATAACTTCATGACAAAATCTGTCTAGAGTTGCAGCAATTGTTCATAAATGAAACAACTTACACAAATAGGTGTATCTATAGGGGAACATTGGTCAGATCAACAAGTTCTTAGCCCTTTTACCATTCCAGACAGATTTTCTACATGGGATTTTCATCCTCGCGGGAACAACGTACACATCTTTCAATGAATTTCCTGTTTCTTGCTTCCCACCAGTCATTAGTCATGATTTTAGAGTCTACTTCTCTGGGGAAGATTCTATGTCGGTATTAATTAGTACTTAATGACCTTTGATGTTGATATTTGTCCCATTAATTTTTGACGATTCCCATGTAATGAAAACAAATTATGAGGTGTCTCTTTTAATATTGTTTTGCCAGTATAATATTGACAAGTTTTTAGACGGACTGTCTCGTCACCAGTTGAACCACTACCATAGCCACAGGATCTGATCAGCAGGCGGCAGATTTATAGAAATGTCTTGAATTAGGTAATTACATTCTAGAAGATTAAGTATGTGTCCTTCTTTCTGATTAATTTATAGGTTAATTTCCATACTATAATGAGGAGAGAGAGAAAGAAAGAGAATAGGAGATTTTGCGTGGCTTCAATTGCACAAAAAGGTAAAGTTAAGAGAAATGATCATTTCTATAGTTATATATCACCTCACCATAAATTCTGTGTGATTTTTTTTTTGGGTAAGTATGTGGGATTTGAAATATTAACTAAGAGTCTAAGACTAATATAAATGTGTGTACTAATTAATCTTACATTAAGTCAATCCGGACTATATAAATAAGAGTAATGTTTTATTTTATTTTGTTGATCATGTGTCATTACTAATCAGTTCTTTATTTTTATTTTTTTAATGAAGTATGATTTAAGAATTGATTGATAGTGATATATATAAACAAAGTTAAATAAAAGTACGATTCATAACATTTCTTTATTCAAATTTTAGAAATACCCGTAAAATCCATGTTTTTAGAAGGTAAATCTCAAAAGTTAATTATTATTCTTCATTAGAATTTTTCGTTTCCACCCATGCTTAAGAGTTTAAAGTCCCAATATACAGGCCGGGCTTTACAAGTAATTGTAATGTGGGTAACACTTTTCTTGAATTGTCACATTAATCCTAAAGCATTTTGCCAAAGTCTTTTAAGGTATAATTAATGTTGTGTGTGTATATATATATATATATGATGGAGTAATTTCTACTTTAATTTCCTTACGAATTGAAGCTCGATCGGCATAAAATATCAGGAATCCGAAACTATACATGATTTGGACCGATTGAGCATGCGCCACGTGCTATATTATCATCATTATTCTATTTTTATACCTTAAGATACACGTGTGCGTTGCATGAGAGAGAGAGAGAGAGAGAGAGAGATTATGTGAAGTGGAAGCAAATACCTTGGCTTGGTTAGAAAACAAAGTGTTCGTATATTTTTTGATGATCGAGTACCATGTGAGCGAACGAAGAGATTTGTATTAGAAAAGACAAAGCTCATGGAGTCATGGAGTCAAAGACAAGACGACAACCTCTCTCTCTCTCTCTCTCTCTCTCTCTCTCTCCCTCCTCTCTCTCTCTCTCTCTCACTCACAGAGGTCCCCCTCCAAACCGTTTTCTACTCAGACCCATCAACCAATCGCCCGCTCTCTCTCTCTCTCTTCCCTATATTCTAAGCAAACCCCACAACCATCAATGTCATCATGATCATTTTTCCCACTTCATGAAGCCTCCTCTCTCTCCCTCCCTCTCTCTCTCTCTCTCTCTCTCTCTCTGTGGCTCTTTCTCTATAAAGTATTCACTGACCTACATCGACCCTGTTGGGAGATTTATAGAGCTCCAATTGATTATACCGGAGGATATCCGCCATCCAAAGCCTCTCAAAATGAGGAAGCCAGATCCCGCAGGCGCAGCCTCCGGGAAAGACAACAACAAGCTTAGGAAGGGCTTGTGGTCGCCGGAGGAGGATGACAAGCTCATGAATTACATGCTCAACAATGGACAAGGTTGTTGGAGTGATGTCGCCAGAAATGCCGGCCTCCAGAGGTGCGGGAAGAGCTGTCGCCTTCGTTGGATTAATTACCTGAGGCCTGACCTTAAGCGAGGCGCCTTCTCTCCCCAAGAAGAAACCCTCATCATCCATTTGCACTCCCTTCTTGGCAACAGGTTCTTTCCCCATCTCTTACATTTGCATGCTTATTCTGTCTACGTAGTGTGTATATATATATATATATTCACTGCACAATCTTCTCTGCTTGGCATCTAAAATCTCTTATTGCTGCGGTAGGTGTGATCCCCTCAAGCATCGAGCTCACTTGCAAATTGCTTCAAATACCGTCATTTTTAACAGCCTTTTTCTTAGCCCTCAAGTCACAAAAATTATATTTTTATCTTATAATACTGATATGACAGTTTCTACGAACTCTTTGAATGATTAGTTAAAGACTGTTATGTCAGCAGCGTTACAAATTGTTATCGAGACAATTGATGACGTTCGGAGGCTTCCACCCACCCTCTTAATTTGCAGTAAACTAAAATTTTATCTAACCCAAAAAAAGTAGTGAGGTAACTAATTTGGTAGTTTTATAACTTAGAATATTGACTAATTGGTTTCTATATAATTATTTATATCAATTTTCTAACATTTTTCTATGCAGGAGGTGGGGAAAACACAACCTTATAGTGCTTTGATGGCATTATATATGTGCTATATGCATACATGGCATAAACATGGCAATTATTTACTGGTAAATGTATTAAACACTAACAGAAGCGGATGCATAATGCCACTTATCTGAATCATTCTTATCATGAAAACTTCTTGAACCGACAAAAGAAAATCATTAGTTACAGGAAAGGAAAGAACGAGAGCAACCAGACAAAAAAAGCTCATAATCACTCTTTGTTCTAAATATCATCATCCAAACCTGACCCAGAAGTTGATTATATTAGCCATCGACCATGACCATGTAATTTGTAAATTCTCCTGATAAAGCTTCAGATTTATGCATCCATACATACATACATATACCATGTACATGCATACGTACATATATAGACACACATATATGTAGGGGCATAAACCCCCAAGCTTCAATGTGATCTCCAATTTTTTTTCTTTCTTTTTAAAAAAAAAAATCTCCTATAACCCTTTTATTTTTCTTCTTTGGGGCCACATACGCCCACCGGTGAAGCTACCCAATTCATGTGGAATGAGTGCTTTGCACGATTTTAGGGTTTGCTCGACATGGGTATGTACACAAAGTGCCTTGTCTCGAAGGAGTTACCGTCATTAAAATCCTAGTTATATATATATATATATATATATATATATATATATATGTGTGTGTGTGTGTCTACTTAATTATTTACACATGCACGGATATATCTATATATGTACTTAATTAGTTGTTCATTTTTTTTTTTCTACGAATGTACTTGACTCAAGGACTAATTATTTATTTTCTGCTTTTTCAAGGGGTGATAATTTATAGAAATATAATATACTACTTGTGGACATTTAAAGCAGAAAAGGACATTGGTCCTCCGATGTCTACAGCTAGCTGCTCTTTGAGTTAAAGATACTCCAAATCCTATATAGTATATATATATATATATACACACTTGTTTTTTCAGGAAAAACATGCATTATAATACAGAAAATAATAAAAGATCTCCCTACCTTTATGACAAGTAGTCTTCATCTCAACTTTGCTTTTTATATACTCCTTGTGGCCAATATATATTGACAAATTAATAAATTGACTAAAAAGAAAACCAGTGCCTTTGGTGTCTATGTCTGCCTTGAAAACACACCCTCACCCTATTGCTTTATAAAATGGGCATGCAAATCACGCACATGCATACGATTCGTATGTACGCATAAATTTAGCATGCATCCACATCACTTTATTTAACTAAAATTGACACTTCATATTTTTGTGTGCTCCTATTTCGTAGGTGGTCTCAAATTGCGGCACGCTTGCCTGGACGTACAGACAACGAGATAAAGAACTTCTGGAATTCAACAATAAAGAAAAGGCTAAAGAACCTGTCATCCATACCATCTCCAAACACAAGCGACTCATCATCGCCTAAAGACCATGTTATGGGGGGATTATCATCTCAAGGCCTCATCATGCCCGCCATGTACATGGATTCATCATCTGCGAATGCCATGCAGAATATGGCCATGAGCCACATGATTGACCATCCATCGTCGCATGTGCTCGAGCATGGCCTCAACATGTCAAGCGGATATCTTAACGCAGTTCCCCAATACATGACGACTCATCATCAGATTGGTGTATGTGGAGATCATAGCTTTCATGGCGGAAATGGGGTGTTTGGGTTAGATGGGGAGATGTTTGTTCCTCCGTTAGAGAGTGTGAGCATTGAAGAAAAAGCAAAAAGTACTAGTACTGAAATTAACGGATACAAGAAGGCAACCAGTAATATCACCATGAATAACAACAGAACAGAAAACATAGCTCGGATTGGAAATTATTGGGAAGTAGATGAGCTTAGAATGGGGGAATGGGATTTGGAGGAGTTGATGAACGATGTTCCCTCATTTACTTTCCTTGATTTCCAAGTTCAGTAATCGATTGAGATCGACCCACCTCCCAAATATTTTCCATTTTTCTTTTTTCTTTTTTTCTTTTTTTCTTTTTTTCTTTTTATATATGTATATGTTTTTTTTTTTATGTGAAACTCTTAATTAGCTCTTCCTTTTCATAGATCTCCCAATATCCAAAGCCTTCTTAGGAAGTAAAAAAGAAGAGGCATTGTTTATAACAAACTAGTAGTACTCTATTTCTAGCTTTTGTTTGCCTATACAATTACACCGAGTTTCTTTTGCTGTAATGCATAAAAGGGTCTGAAATAAAGGTCACACCTTTGAGAGGTATATGTATATATTGGTGACCATGATTTCTTCTACTTATATACCATATTGTGCTATTAAAACCAAGTATCAATTTGTCACTTGTCATTTTCTTTGCATAGCATCCGGCCGAGAGATCCACTTGCCTCGGTCTGACGACCTTATCTTCTCTTATGTACCATATTGTGCTGTTAAAACCAAGTATCAATTTGTCACTGGTCATTTTCTTTGCATGCATCCGGCTGAGAGATCCACTTGCCTCGGTCTGACGACCTTATCTTCTCTTAAACTGTCTGAATTTTTGTAGAATTTGAACGTCGTACAGTATACTAACAAAATCCAAATCAAAAGATTCAAAACTTTAAGTAGATTTGGGTACTTTTTGGGCCAAAATTGATATATATATCTTATATATACAAGTCGTAGTAGTATGATGATCAGATGGGTGTGTACAAAAAGATGTGCTGGGGGGGAGAAAGTTGTTATGAGTGGAAGATAAGTAGGGCTGTACAACACTTTGATGAGAATGGGAAGATTCTCTGTCTTTGTCTCAGCCTCTCCTTTTTCTCTCTATCTCTCTCTCCAAGCAGAGTGCATGTGGATCATTTTTCTTCTAATGGGGTTTAATCATTTAGTTGAGACGTCCACTTGGAACCGAATTCACCATTAAAGAACATTTAGTCAGCTTGCTCTCATTGTAAGGTCTTTCTCCCTACCCATTATTTTATTAGTTAGTTAGCCTATGTGGTTGGAATTGGGAAGTAACTACAAATCTAAGCCTTTCATTGGGCTGACTAAAGACTAGAATATTTTGTCACCTTCTTATTCCACTTGACAAATAAGTGTGCAAAGAGAAATTTGGCCATGCTAATGAAAACCTCACTCAAGAAGTGAATACAAAGCAATCTTGGAAAATGACCTCAATTAGGAGGAAAATATTTGGAGCATTAAAGTTTTTATTATAACCCTCTTTAATTATATGAGTAGTAGGTAGGTAGCACAACATGGGGGAAAAAAATTACAAATTGACAAGTAAATTTAAAGATAAAACTTTACTTAATTACCCTTCATGAGCCCCTTTAATGACCCCTATAAATAAAATTATGCCCTTAGTTAAAAAATAAAAAATAAAAAACCCGACCCATGTTGTGGCCAGGCAAGGTATTTTTTAACTTTTGTTTCATGAGACATAGTCTCTTACCGATTTAACTACTTTTTAAAATCACAAAATTATAATATTTTAGTTATAGGGATCGGAGGCGGCGATTTTGATTTTTGGGGTAGATAAATGACTAAGTGTTTATCTACCTCTTGAAAACACAAAATTATAAGATTTTAGTTACAGAGAGAAGGCGGCAATTTTGATTTTTGGGGTAGATCAATGACAGATGAAGTAAGTGCTCATCTAAATGATTTGCCTTTAGATTTTAGATCAGCGATAACTAACATTCATGGGATCGATGATTAATTATTCCACTTGGGAAATTTGTAAGGTACGTTGTTTTCTTTGAAAGCGACATGCTTACCGATGATTACGTGGAATTTTTCATCTGTTTTGACTTTTTTCCATAAATCTAAACGTCTTGGATTTGGACGTTTTAATTGCTTTTGTCGAGAAGCTATACATGGAATGCATTCATCCATAAGCATGCTTCTCCCATGCCTCATCATCGATCATCATCGTCCATTTTGGTGCTTTAATCAATGCAGAAAGCCCAAGGCCTCAGGATATTAAAAGGCCCTTTCTTCCAATCTCAACTTGAGCCCAGCCCACTCGTCGTCTGAGCACCTTATTTAAAAATCTTAATTGGAATCC
The DNA here is from genome assembly GCA_013348765.1 of Carpinus viminea. NCBI lineage: Eukaryota > Viridiplantae > Streptophyta > Magnoliopsida > Fagales > Betulaceae > Carpinus > Carpinus viminea. The sequence continues at coordinate 50,982,612 of CP054668.1, read as the reverse complement.
CCACTTGAGCCCAGTCTAAAGCCCATGTCAACCAAAAAGACTAAATTAGGCCTCTCTCCCCTCCTTATGGCTTCCCCCTCGTGTGGGTCAGTATCAAGGGAAATTTTGATGTTGTCATTAGAGGCAATTTTGCAGTTGCCACAGCGGTGCTTACTAACACTTTTATGAAGATTTTTGCTGTAGTCACCTTGAAGCTTCACTCCTCTAATTTTCTTTTGAAAGATGTCACGGTTGCTCTTCTCGCAACTTGATTGACCCGGTCTTTTGGCTTAGATGTTTTCTCCTTTGAAAGGGATGTATATATCCGATTAAAGGTTTCTCTAGTCGGTCAATATTGATTATACCATCTAAAGGTAAGCACCACCTAGGATCAGAAGTTTGAATAACGGTTGAAATCTTATAATTTTTTTTATTTTTTTTATTAAAATAGGCATTTGTTTTACCACATGGACTGATGAGGCTGCTGGTTAAGTCCAAGTTGGCCTTTAGGTTCCATTCTATTGGTCGTTCAGAAAGGACGAAGGTTCAATGACAGCGGTGGTCCACCAGCGGGGACAACTCTGCCGGACTCACCTCGTCCCTTCGCTGTTCGTCAGCAAAATCCCCCACGTTGCCGAGTTATTCTCACCACTGTGCACATGCAAAATCTATGCTGCCAGACTGCCACTCTTCTTACTTCTTAGTTCTGAGGGCCAATTTCGCCATTTCACTGGCCTCAGATCTCCCGCTTTCTTGTGGCCCGCCATTTTCCAGAATCCACTTTTGGGTCACCCACCTCATCAACCAAACCAAAAGCCAAATACGCCTGCGCCAGCTGTAGAGACCTCCCTCCACTCCCGCAACGCCACGTAACATCACACACCGATTACTGAATACGTCATCCCGTCCACGTCACCAAAAAGTTTGCTCGAAACTGAAGTAGAGACTCAATAGAAACAAGCCACGTGGCAAATGAGACACTGTCTCTCCACAGAACTGAAAGCTCCGAGCTGGCCGGTGACACAGAGTATCTGTGGCGGAGATTTCAACCTCACGACGTCATTCACGAGACAAGAAGCTCCAAACCCCAACCAAAAAAAGTCAAAACCCAGTATATTCCCCACACCACTCCTACCCTCCGATCCTCATCCGACGGCCCACGTTCCCTCCCTCACAGACCCCGCCTCCTCCACAAACAACACTCCTATAACCCCACGCACCCGCAGAGTCGCACTCGCAGTCACTCACAACAGATCTCCGCCACCAACACGACATGGCGTCGATCGCTCTCACCTCCTCACTCTCCTTAGCTCCTCCCTCCCTCCCTTCCCTCCGTTCCCGCAAACCCACTCGCTTCGCCGCTCAATTCCGCTCTATCTCCACCCCTTCCCATTTCTCACGACACCCCAATTCCCTTTCTCTAACCAAATCCGCTTCCACTTCCCTATTCCAAACACACCCTAATCCTAACCTTTACCATTCCAATGACACTAAATTTACCGTCAGATCTTCCGCTAGTGGTGGCGCGGCTGTGGCGGCGAAGCCTCCTTCGCCGCCGTGGCAAGGCGCCGCAATTAAGCCACTGCTGGCTTCGATTGCGACTGGGGTTATCCTCTGGTTCGTGCCGGTTCCGTCGGGAGTATCGCGCAACGCGTGGCAGTTGCTTGCCATCTTCCTCGCCACCATCGTCGGGATCATCACGCAGCCCTTGCCTCTCGGCGCAGTGGCTCTGATGGGCCTGGGCGCGTCGGTGCTCACCAAGACACTGACCTTCGCCGCCGCTTTCTCGGCCTTTGGCGACCCGATCCCCTGGCTCATCGCGCTCGCCTTCTTCTTCGCGCGCGGGTTCATCAAGACCGGATTGGGGAACCGAATCGCATACCAGTTCGTGTCCTTGTTTGGGAGCTCGTCGTTAGGGTTAGGGTACAGCTTGGTGTTCAGCGAGGCGCTGTTGGCGCCGGCAATTCCGTCGGTGTCGGCGAGGGCCGGCGGGATCTTCCTCCCGCTGGTGAAGTCGCTGTGCGTCGCGTGCGGTAGCAACGTAGGAGACGGGACCGAGGAACGGTTGGGGTCGTGGCTGATGCTTACGTGCTTCCAGACCTCGGTGATCTCGTCGGCGATGTTCCTGACGGCGATGGCAGCGAACCCGCTGGCCGCGAACCTCACACTCAACACGATCAAGCAGACGATTGGATGGACCGATTGGGCGAAGGCGGCGATCGTGCCAGGCTTGGTGTCGTTGATTGTGGTGCCATTGCTTCTCTACGTCATTTACCCGCCGACGGTGAAGAGCAGCCCTGACGCGCCGAAATTGGCAAGGGAGAAGCTGTCGCAGATGGGCCCCATGAATAAGAACGAGATTATTATGGCTGGGACTCTGCTTCTTACGGTATTAAATCTTTCTTTTATTTTCAAATTTATTTTTTATTTATTTATTATTTTTTGTTACTGATGCTTTATGCTATTTTTAGTTCCGGATAATAATGATTGGATGTAGTGCCATGCAATCTGTCATTGAACTTCCTTAATATGCTTGTTTTCATTGACAATATGTCTTTCCTAGAAGTACTATATTAGTACTTTAGTTTCTTACACCTTAAGTTTTTATCCTGTTGTTGCTTTCTTTTGCTACTTTTAATGATCATGTCATTAGCTCTATCTCTATATTTATTGCCTGTATGCATATTGCAACAGTCCTTGTTAGTAAATTGAAATGGATTGTTCTTCAAGTGATTTTCTCGTTTCAAATGGAAATACATTGAAATTTTGTTTGGTGTTCTTGTTGGTAACAAATGTATCTACTCTTAGGAGGAAATCATATGGGAATTGATCTTTTTTTTGCATTCAAGTGTATCAGTTTAGTAGGGATTCTCGGTTGATCAAGGAGAATGCAATTTGGGGTAGAGTGGAGGGGAAGGATGCTGTGCTTTATCTCGTCTGTTCTTTTTAGTGTCAACAACGTGCTAGTTTCTAGGGCTTTGAAAGTTAGTCTGATTTTGGGCAGGGTAATTTATCATTTCTTTCTCGCTGATTATTGTGGGGGTGCTTTGAGTGGGATAATACAAAAGAAGCAAATTTTTGGAGATCTTAAGGGTTTCACTACATAGGTTCCTTTGGCAAGTGAATCTTTTTTCTAATGGCAAGTATTGAATCTTAATGGAGTGACACCAATTCATGTTTTTCGTAGGAACACTTGTCAGCTATCTCCTAGTCTTGTTATTGGGGTTAGATTTCTAGTAAATTACGGTAAATCCCTCTCAGTGATGTGGCACTGGGGTTTTAGGGTTGAAATTGAAGATCATTGAAGTGGGGTAATGCTTTTAAAGTGTGGGCTTTCTTACTTAAAAGTGATCGGTGGGTTACAGAGGTTGCTGGTGCTCATGGTTTTGCCTTCGGCAAGGGAATTTGAACCTAAATCTGGTTCTTCAATGGATGATTGAATGTGGTTGTGGATTGATCATCACCGTAGTAAGTTACAGGGCAAAACCTTTTGGGTCATGGTTTTGCTTGTTGGTTGATACCAACAACTTAATTATCAACTTGAAGTTGTATTATTTCTTCTCTTGTTAATGCAATTTGACAGGTGTTGAGTTCATGCCTTATATTGCATGTAGACAAATGCATCGTCAACCTCATGCTGTTGTCAATTTGTATGCAGAGCTATATATGTCTATTTAACTTCTCCATACGTTTTTATAGTAATACTTCTCTCCTCTGTTTTCTACCATATCAGGTGGGGCTCTGGATTTTTGGTGGGGTGCTGAATGTGGATGCCGTCACTGCTGCCATTCTTGGATTATCAGTCCTCCTGGTGACTGGAGTTGTGACATGGAAGGAGTGCTTAGCTGAATCAGTTGCCTGGGATACACTTACGTGGTTTGCTGCCCTCATTGCAATGGCTGGGTATCTAAACAAATATGGTCTCATCTCCTGGTTCAGCCAAGCTGTAGTCAAGGTTTGTCTCTCTTTTTTCTTACTGGTATCTCCTTGTGTGTCCCTTTTCTCAATCATGCAAAGATAGGTTGCTAACATTGAAGCGCTTGAAATTTTACTGTTCTCGGTTGATTTATAACTATTAGTTGAGTCAGTTTTGCTCACCATCTGTTGTGATATGTCCTGTACATCTCTGTTTATAATTTTGCTCTTTCTGTTATGAGTTTGAATCTGTGTTACCGGACAAGACTTTGTGCTGATTTTAATGCTGCGAAAGCAATTTGGACATCAATTAAGCATCTAGATTTTATATTCCACATCCCAACTTCTGTAAGAGATTCATCGCTAAAACCCTTTTTTAAATTGAAGCCTACTGTTCTGTAACATATCTTTATATGTCTGAGATTGGAAACAATACTGGAAGTTGGTTGTGCAACCCGGCCCTTCTCTTTTTCCTAAGAATAATGCCAAATGCATTATTTGATTTTTAATCCTGTGAATGATAGTATAAAAGTTTCATCATTGGGTTCAATAGATTACTTGAGATCTTTTATTCACAGGAGCGGTCTTGCTGTTAGCAACTCCTAAAGACTAATCAATCACTCTTACAAATTAATTTTTCCATAATGGGATCTAGAATGATTTATGCTATATCATATGGGTCTGAGTCTGACCCTAAAAACTTACATCATTTGTACTTTTGCTTGGAGATATTTGCATGGTAATTAAATTCAAAACTGTGATCAATAATCTAATTTAAGCAAAAAGTATTCACTAACACCATCTATCTTTTTGTACAGTTTGTTGGTGGATTGGGTCTTTCATGGCAGCTATCTTTTGGCATTCTGGTTCTTCTCTATTTCTACTCTCACTACTTCTTTGCAAGCGGAGCTGCTCACATTGGTGCCATGTTTACAGCCTTCCTATCTGTTTCTAGTGCTCTTGGCACTCCACCTTTATTCGGAGCCATGGTTCTCTCCTTCCTCTCAAACCTCATGGGTGGCCTTACCCACTACGGCATTGGGTCAGCTCCTGTTTTCTATGGTGCCAACTATGTCCCTCTTGCCAAATGGTGGGGCTACGGATTTATCATTTCTGTTGTCAATATTATCATTTGGCTAGGAATCGGAGGGGCTTGGTGGAAGTTCATTGGCTTGTGGTAAAGGAGCCAGTCGTTAGAATTTGCCGACCCCAACCTCAGTAATTTCTGATTTTTGTTCACCCTCAGGTGCAATTTTCCCTTTCACGCTGATTTTGCTTATCATTTTTGATTGCATATCTTAGAAATAATCTTTTGGTTGCTTTGGCGGACAGACCTTAGGGGGGGAAATGGTATACAGACGGGAGGTCCATTTAGAAATTAGAATTTGTATCTGAAATTTTGATGTGGCAAGCAATTGCCTGCAATTTATGACAAGTGATTACTTGGATCATTGAATAAATCTCTCTTCCTGTTACTCTTTCATCTGTGTCCTACTGTCTGAGGAGATCAATTTCAATGAAATAGTTTGCAGATAGAAGAAAGCAAAAGCAGTTTCCACCTGCTTCTTGTGATGGCGACAAGATCAATGGAAAGAGCTTTGCATGCCACTAACAGAAATCTGATGCCTTCCACTTACTCATTAACATGAAAGAAAAGCAATGGAAGTGCTTTTATTCCTCCATTAATATTTCTTTTCGTGATTTAAAAGCAATGGCTGCGGGCAATTTTTTTTTTTTTTTGACATATCCACACAAGGAAAAGATGAGAGAAGATTCGAACTAGTAACCTCTGTTTCATAAATCGTGGTTTACAGTCGATTAAACTACCTCTTAAGATATGGTTGAGGCATTACTGATTGTACCATTATTGCATGATTGAATGGGATTTCCTATAAAATCAAACAAGACCCTATCCAAGGAGTAGGATCCTCTCCAATCCATTTTAGATTGGAGACTATCCAGTTAATGGCCAATATTACTTTACAAAGATCCTATGGCCATAACTAAGACACATGTTCCTTTAATATAAGTAATAATAAAATATTATTTATTCTTTCAAAATTATTAAAAATTATAAAATTATAAAAGATTAAAAAATATTTTAAAAAGTCAAGGGTGGCCGGTAGGGCTGGGCAGAACCCGCCCGATCCGACCAACCGGAGCCGCCCCGCCCCGAGCCGAGCCGAGCCGATTCGGGTGGATTTTAGGCATTTTTTCGTGGGTTCGGGTTAAAAACTACAAAACCCGGTCGGGGGCGGGTCGGGCCTCTGGTTCAATAAAAATTTTTGGGCGGGTACCCGACCCGCCCCGAATATACCCGTGCTGATCATATACCTTAAAAAAAAACCCTAGTTCCTAGGAACATTTCGAGCCGCACCCTCCTCGATCTCTCAGACCTCTCAACTCCAAGTCTCCCTCACCCACTGCCCACCGGCCACCGCACCGGAGACCATCTCCTCCGTCAGCAGCACTGACCCAAGTCAATAGATCCCCATTTTCTTCACCAGATCCACTCCTACACGCCTCCAAATTGAGCCGAAGAGCAAGGTAATCCCCATTTCCAATTCTCTCATCCAAAATCTAAAAATTTGGGAAACCCACTTGTTCTTTTGCATAGATCACAGCAATGGCACCCAGTACGATCCGAAAGGCTATCGGGGCTGTGAAAGACCACTTGTTCTTTTTTGTTTCCTCGGTTTTTTTTGTGAGTTTTCTTACGTTTTCAAAGCAACCAAAGGGAAACTGATGTTGGGTTTTGTTCGTATCTTATTCTCTCTGAAATGGTTGTGGGTGGTTTTGGTATTGTTGCAGTTATGGAGGGAGAGAATCGCAGAGAGAATGAAGGCCCTGCAGGAACTCGTTCCCAATGCCAACAAGGAACAAAGAAAAAAATAATTATTATCTCTTAATTTAATTCAATTTTTTTCCAACAGGTCTTTTCTTTCTTTCTTTCTTCTGTTTTTTTTTTTTTTTTTTAGACTTAACAAATATCCGACCCGAACCGAGGAACCCGACCAAAATAACCCGATCCGAACCGCCCGATACCCGTCGGTTTTTCAAATATTCAGTGCTGTCATGGGTTGAAAATGCCAATACCCGATAGGCACGGGTCGGGTAGCAGAACGGGCCGAAACCCGCCCGATCCGACCCGTGCCCAGCCCTAGTGGCCGACCAGCCCATAAGGGGTGGCCGAACCGCCTCTGTCGGCTTGGGGGTGGCTTCGCCATTGGGGGTGGTTGGACCACCCCCAAGGGCCAAACTAAAAAAAAATAAATTAAAAATCGTTAGCCGTTGAGGGTGACCAGACCACCCCCAATGGCCATGGGGTGGCTTTGGCTGCTCCAGATCGGCCAATCTGGGGCGGCCAAAGCCACTTTAGACCACCCCTAAGGCCAAACTAAAAAAAAAATCGTTGGTTGTTGAGGGTGGCTGGACCACCCTCAAGGGCCATGGGGTGGCCGAAGCCACCCCCAGGCCGTTAGAGGTGGTCCGGCCATCCCTTATGGGCTGGCCGGCCAACCTTGGCTCTTTAAAATATTTTTTAATCTTTTATTATTTTAATTTTTAATTATTTTGAAAGAATAAATAATATTTTATTATTATTTATATTAAAGGGACATATGTCTTATTTATGGCCTTAGATCTTTTTAGAGTAATCTTGACCATTAATTAGATATTATCCGATCCAAAATGGACTAGGGAGAATCCTATTCCCCTGTCCAAAATGGAAGTTAAACCAGTCCACTATGTCTTGGGCTTTTGCTTTGATGTTGGGCTTTTAGGGTACTGGGAATTAGATCCTCAGCACTCTGGGCTGCCGCCAGCCCATTGAAGTTTAGCATTGTAAAATTGTACGGTTTTTTTTAAAAAGCATCTTAGTTCATAATTTTTTAGTTAAATTCACTTACGACCCTTGAACTACTATATATTTTTTGAAGACCCTTTTAAATTTTAGAAACTCTCAATTTTCACCCTTTAACTTTTAATTTGATGCAGTTGACTCTTTCCGTCAATTTTTCACGTTAAATCCTAACGAAACCACTAAAAAGACTAAATTATCTTTCAATTTTTTTGGGATTTCTTGTTTAAAAAAAAAATCAATTTGAACTCAAGGGTAAATGTGGGAATTTATAAAAGTTTCATAGGTATAAAAGTTATTTAATCACTTTTAACGTCCAAAAATTAATGAATTGCATCAAATTGAATGTTCGGAGGAGGGGTAAAATTGAGAGGTTTTGAAATTTAAGAAAGTGTTTTCAAATCGCATGATAGTAAGAGTCATTTTTTAAGTTTTCCTTAATTTTTTAAGGACAAAGTTTTCCTCCAAACTGGGTTGGAGGAATCTCCTCCAACCTAATCTATAAAAGTAACGTATTCAATTTTTTTTAATATGTGAGATCTGTGAGTTTTAATATTATTTATTCCAATTTTATCCTTGTTATTAAAAAACGTATAAATCTCGCGTATTCGAGACGTGTCGCTTTTATAGATTAGGTTGGAGGAGATTCCTCCAACCCAGTTTGGAGGAAAACCCTGTCCATTTTTTAATAACACAATCCCAAATAATCTATTTTATGCTGTGATTTGATTTTAAAAAATTATACTTTTAATCAACACAATCGCAATCTTAAACCCATTCATATTTTCATTTATATTTTTGACTTCATATTTCCCCTTTCCCACACATATTTTCTAACAAAGTGAACAATGTTAAAATAGTAAGAGAATCTTCACTCTTCAGGAAGATGATCAACTAGAAATTAACCCACCGATAAGGATATTTTACTTTATCCCCCGGCCCACCTCTATTAAACGATGTGTAAACTGGAATCCCACACGTTTCTTTCTTTCTATTCTCTACCACACGGACCATAATCATACTACTAGCAGCCCTAAATTGATGTCACTTTCATCTAAGGTTACGTTATTTTCAGGAGGTGGGAAGATGGAGGATAAGAAGATAGAGTGGACAACTTGAAGCGGAAGGCTCACATAATGGCTTTGATGGGACAATACATCCGTACACTTTTTCCATTTTTTTCTTTAAACATGTCTGCATATACTAATTTTTGAGCAAACTCGGTTGTAAAATTAATTACTTTTACTTGGAAACATTCCCGATAATTCTCCATTTTTTTTTTTGTAATCAAATGCATGGAATCAAACATCAAAAGGTGGGCACCCTAACAATAAAGTTCAAACGAAAATTGTGACAAAGATACATGGAGTAAAGTTCAAACGAAAATAAAATTCAAACGAAAATTGTGACAAAGATACATGGAGTAAAGTTCAAACAAAAATTGTGACAAAGATACATGGAAAGATTCAAGGAATAGTCTAAAATGACCAACTAGTAAGGCAATGGTTTCATCCACAGCCTCAAAGAAATCGTAGACAAGTTGGGTTTGTTCCTAGGCCGCATAAGGCAGTTCTAAAATGCATAACTTAAGCAAAGACCTTTCCTTGTAATTGCTTTGTCGTTTGTTTTCCCTTTCTTCTATTTTTCCTGCATTTAAATAGAGGGGAAAAAAAAGGGGGAATATAAAATGACCTCTCAAATCACCAGTCATATCTAATTTAGTCTCTCAAAATTTCAATTGGTATAAAGTAGTCCCAAATTACAAATCCCTTACAATTTGGCCCCCTCCGTTAGGGAGGACCGTCTAAATGGATGAAAAAGGGCATATGACGTCATTTTGGGGCTGCAGAGTTATTAAAATGCCATCTTTAAAAGAAAAAATCAAATTTATTTTTAAAAAAAAAAAAAACCCTCTAAACACTGTCATTTCGATTTCAATAAAAAAAAAAAACCCCATCTTCCTGTGTTCTTTCCTTCTCAATTGAAGCATCCTAGGGAATCCCACGAAGAACCACGCCCAGATTTTATCGCACGAAATATCCCACGAAGAACCACGCCTATCCCAGCAAAGAATCACGCCCAAATTTCACAGCATGAAATAACTGACAAATCCCAGCGAGAAGAACGTACAGAAATTCCAAAAAGACAAACACATAAATAATAGCTGTTGATTGAATTCCAGAAAGACAAACACAGAAATTCCAGAAAGACAAACATTCTGGGTCCGTGGTGATTTAATTTAATTTAATTTAATTTAATTATTTATTTTGGGTTGGCTTTAATAAGTGAAGGATGTGATGATTAATGATTTGATATCCCTAGAAACTGGTGTGCCAAAGAAACAGTGGTTCTTCATGGGATTTGTTGGGATGCTTTGATTGAAAAGGAAAGAACACAGGAAGAAGGGTTTTTATAATTATTATTATTATTATTATTATTGAAATCGAAACGACAGTATTTAGAGCGTTTTTTTTTTTTTTAATTTAATTTTTTCTTTCAAATATGACATTTTAGTAACTATGTAGTCCCAAAATGACATCATTTGCCTATTTTCATCCATTTTGATGGTCCTCCCTAATGAAGGGGGCCAAATTGTAAGGGTTTTATAGTTTGGAGGTTACTTTATACCAATTAAAACTTTAAAGAGTTAAATTAAAAATGATTGATAGTTTAAAGGTTATTTTATATTTTTTCCAAAAAAGGAAAAAGAAAAAAGAGAGAGTTGTTGGCGAAGCATTAAAAACAAAGAGGACATATGCTTCTAGCTTCTTTTTTTTCCTGAGCTATTATAATTGTAGATTGGAACTACAATTATCTACTGATCATAATAGTGTTCACTTTTCATTATTCTAAACATCAAAAGTCTATGATGGTCACAAAAATATTGCACGAATAATGTGACTTTTTTCTACTTTTAAATTCTGCTTTTTTTTTTTTTTTATCATGAACAAGCCATATATATTCTAGTCTTTTCGGATTCATGGGCATCAATTCCCCCATTATTAAATTAATACTATGCCATCTATTAAAATAAATAAATAAATAAAATTATGCCAGCCAATGAGTACCCTCACCAAGTAGTTAGATATTTGGTTAGGAAAAAGTCTTTTCATAGCAGCCTATGGCAAGGAAATTAAATCATGCTTTACATGTCAACATTGTAGTTGGACAGAATCTATCTTCTACTTCTTGACTCTTGGTTACCATTTGCATGGGTAATCCATCCATCAATTAAACCAATTCGCTTCAACCATGAATGAATGACAGTTGAACAAAGCTTAATTTCCTCTAAATTGGGTCGGCAGACTTTTCTTGAATTCAATCTATTAAACTGATATCTGTTCTTAGAACACGTAAAAGAAATCTTATAAGTAAATATCGCAATATCCCAGTCTCACATTAGCCCGTATAAAGCGAGTGAATTATAAAGGAGCTCATGAGTGTTAAGTTTTCACGTCTTCCTTGTTGTACAAGTTACAAAGATAGTTGAGCAAAAGTTATCCAAGCAAGGCAATTTTTTTTCTTTTTCTCTTTGCCTTGAACTAACTTTTTGTGCCTGAATTTTCAATTTCACTTGCTATGGATTCTACCATGGTTTCCAAAGTTGTTAGGTCTACATCCATGCCTACGTTTTTGCTTTTATGAGCATCTATCAATATTCTCCACGATTAAAACGTTGGTAGGAAAAGTTTGGCTAAAAAGGAGCCATTGATTGAAATTGCAACAAGAAAAAAACTATAAAAGTGAATTGACCATTTACTTCTCTTCTTTTTGGGTATGAAAGTGTGGATGATTCAAATTTATGTGTTAACTTGCCATTGTAAACTAGTTTAATTAATCAGTATAAAAAATAAAAAATAAAATTGTGAGTAACAAGGGATTTAGAAAGACGGGAGATAGACGTTAGGGGTTTCATTCTGATTTTTGTGATCTTAGACACTAATTTGACCAAGGTTCTCTCAAATTATCTATTGAGTATCTTGGATTTTTGTACTCAGGGTCCAGGGAATTGAGCAAGGGCAAAGGATCGACCGAGCCTTTCACAATTATGATTTTGGAAGCCATTTTATTTGCAAATCGATCCCCCAGCTTAAATCCAAAACTGAATGATTACAATCAAATATGTTTAGTCATTGAATTTGCCAACTAAAAACCCATATAGTTTTATTGTATAAATTATAGGTCCGATAAACCTTTAATGAATCAAATAAATCAGAGTACTAATTTCAAATTATAGGTAATTCTGAGCACAAGGCCGCAAAGAGTCTAGATCAATTTAAGATGATAAATCATTTAAAAATAAAAATAAAAAGCTTTTAGAGTGTTAAGAAGGCAAATAAATGACCAGTTGGAACTTCTATTCTAATCCAGTTACAAAAAGACGCATAAATTTTAAACGGAATAAATTTTTATTAAAAAAATGTTTATTTTCCACTTTTTTTTTTCTTTCAAATATTCAAAATAATATGTGTTTGATTTGTATTGAAATATTATAGACTACACGCTAAAAATATTAAATATTTCTACTAATTTTTTATATTATAATTCATGTATTTTTTTTTGCTAAAAATCATAGTATTTATATATATAACCATATATAGGATTGTTTCATTACTTAGCGTAATTGAAAGAGTCGTGATTGGCTTTTTTTACACGATTTTTTAAACATGTAATAAAATTATAATGAAAAATTTTGCACGTAGTACAGGAATATGTGCTAGCAAATTAGCAATAATAATAATTTTTTTTTAAAAAAAAATAGAGCTAAAAACTGGGTGGGAATTAAACATGAGTGGATGACACAAAGCCACTTGGCCTAAATCCTAAAGGCTACCGGCTCATCACCAAAAGTTATCATTTTTAATTTTGAAATGATAACTCTTCGTTTACAAAAAAAAAAATAATAATAATAATAATAAAATAAAATTTACTAAGAAGAAAATTATTATATGTATTAAATTACCATTTATTTTAAAATTTTAAAATAACAATAAAAATATATATTTAATTATTTAATTAATAATTTAACACTTCTACAAATGAGGTCCTATACATAAAATACTGGAAACAATGTTATTTTGTTGGTCAATAAAGTCACTGGTATATATATATATATAAATTAATTACTAATAGTAGAGTATTAATTATGGGGTGGTACTTTAATGGTAGGTCAGCGAAGGTAGTTCAATGGTTTTCCAGAGTCGCTGAAGTTTGTGCATGGATAGGTAGTGAGGACCACTTGGCAGGCTCTTTATAGCCACTGTTGATGCAAATAGGCGTTTCAGTTGAATCTGATACTGCCACATGTCTCTCTCTTATTTGTGGGAACGCCGAAGCCTGCTAAAATAAAGCACTGTACCATCATGCCACTTCCCCTTGTGGCCATGGATTAGAGAAGTGTCGTCTTCTCTTCTGCTTGAAAACAACAAGATTCACCTCTCTCTCTCTCTCTCTCTCTCTCTGTCTCTCAGAAATTAAACAAAAAGACACAGTTGTGGGTGGTATGTTCTATTCTTATTGTTAAGGTTCTTGTGTGAAAGTGATCGAGTCGAGGCACTCTTTTTCTTCCTTCATGGCTTGGAATTATTAATATATGTGGCTCCGTAATTTATTAATGGGTTCTGAGGTTTCAAACGTGAAATGTCTGTGATTACGAGTTTCTTTTGAATATATGAGCTCATGCGAGTTTCTGAGTTAGGAACTTTCACAGGAAACTTCCTTGGACTTCTTGGGAAAGTGAAAGGTACTTTTTCTTTTTCTCTCTATGGACTTTGAATTTGTATCTTGAGTCTTGACACGCAGAGAGAAAGTGAGAGAACAGGGACAAATGAAGCTTATGTTTTAATGGGTGTTGAATTTTCCTAAAGCTGAAATATTTTTCTGTGGTGGGGCGGTGAGATTTGTTTAGAAATTTGAATCCATTAATGCGTTAAGAAGACTAATTATATGTGGTTCTGCAGGGTCAGGAGCTCAATTACTGACCTTTTGTTTATACTGTGGCTACGTACATAGGCTTTGATTTAACTATTTAAGCCTGCTTGCTTTAAAGGAGTTGTCTTGCTACAAAGGCAACTTGGTGTGGTGAACTGATCTTCTAATGATGGCTGAAGAAGATGTTCTGTATCCATCCAGAGACAAAAGAAGAATTCCAATGTCCATTTTCTTTAAAAACGCCAGGTATATATTTTTTCAATAATTTGGATGTGGGTGTGGCCATACATGATACATACACTTCTTGTTTAGGAGATGTTTGATTCTTTAGTTACCTTCTGGCTTGAAAATTAAGACGTAGACTATTTGTGTGTGTGCTATTTAAGCAACAAACATGACTGCTAGACCAGCCTCCAAGGAAAAATTCTCTTTTATGTATTTTTATCTGTACATGTAGATACACATATAGACGTATTATTTCAATTTTCCCAGTAATTGTTCTCCCTCCCCCTCCTAAGATTCTCATGTTTGCAGGTGTTTATCTATCAATATTCATATAAGTGGTCTTGAAACAACTTAATAAGCTCCTTTTTTTAGTTTTTTTTTTCCCCCTTAAGGTTGGTCTTCTGTATTCTTTTAAATCAATAATACAAATTGTTAAATTACCGTTTATCCCAAAAATTTAAGTTAATAGGAATGACATATTTGGGCCATCCATGCCCCACGGCTGCAAGTAGGAGCTCGTTCTTTCAGATAAAGCAGGCTCTAATTGATGCTAATTAAGCATTCTTGTTTTATTGGTAATTTGGGTTTCACTGGGGAGAATCGGTTGAATTGTTTTAGAAAATATCATTAGGGCTTTCTTTTTCTTTGTATGTGAGAGCTAATGCTCAAGTCTATTTTGTGAGCAGACTCATTTTTAAACTGGACGAACTTGGTTCAGAAATAGCACAGATTGCATTGCCAGCTGCACTGGCTTTGACAGCTGACCCTATCGCGTCTCTAGTTGACACAGCATTCATTGGACAAATAGGTATTTCCATTTCTCTTTACTGTAGCTTACGAGACATGGCACTGAATGAGAAATCATCTTCCTTCACCATTCGATGCATATGTTTCTGCATTGTTTACTTTTATGAAATTTTTGTAACTCTTATGCTTCTGCAGTTGCCTTATTTTTAATGCAACTTAATAATGTTGAGGACAGCCTAACACATTACATGGCAGCAAGATTGGCCCATGAGCAGATGCTGTGATAGTTGACAGAGCAGCTTGTAAAACTTGTGATTGGTTCAGTGCATTTTTCTCATGTTCTTATATACGTGTGCTAACATGACAATAATAGACTAGAAATGAATGGTGTTACTATCAGAGTAGATTTCCTTGCATATAAGATGGACCAAAAAATCTGGATATCATTCTAGATATTATTATACTTGGGTCTCAGAGACCATTGTTTTTGAAGAAACTGAGTAATGAAGTTGCCTTAACCCATACAGGTCCGGTGGAACTTGCTGCTGTAGGCGTTTCTATTGCTCTATTCAATCAGGCATCAAGGATTGCAATATTCCCACTTGTCAGTGTCACAACCTCTTTTGTTGCAGAGGAAGATGCCATTGGAAGAGAGAGCCCTGAAGCTCAAGATTGTGAGGAATTCTTGGAAACAGTTTCAACAACAAACAGTGAACATAAAGAGTTGATACCAAAAAAAGGTATGTTTTCCACTTTCTATTGTTTCACTCTTTATTCATTCTTAACAATATACATTGGTTTTCCTCTTTTGTATATTGGATCCTTTTATTGGTTTCGCAAGCTATCTATCTAAGTAGGTATAGTAAACATGTATAGTCCTTTGAATTTTCTTTGTCAGGTACATATGAGAATGCATACAAGTCCAGTGTCGATAGCTTCGATATAGTTAAGATTGAGAATGAAAGAAGGAATATTCCGTCTGCCTCATCAGCACTGGTCATTGGCAGCATACTTGGCCTCATACAGGCCATATTCCTAATATCTGGAGCAAAGCCTCTGTTAAATTTCATGGGAGTCGGTTCTGTAAGTTCTTTCAGTTAAAGTAACAAATAACTCTTGCGCTTGTGCTCGATTGTCTTATTATTTTCCTTGAATATCAAGTACCTGAATTTTTATTTCCGTGTGACCGTTATAATGGCATTGCGCTATTATATTTTTTTTATAGGATTCACCTATGCTAACCCCTGCACGCCAGTACTTGACATTGAGGTCACTTGGTGCCCCTGCTGTTCTTCTCTCATTGGCCATGCAAGGGGTATTTCGCGGATTTAAGGATACAAAAACACCTTTATATGCCACTGGTATACCTTAACAAACTGGAATACTTCAATTTTGATTTGATTGTTTTCAACATATTAAAAATACAATAATTATTCTGCCTTTGCTTGATTCTCATTTCTTTTAATCTTGTCTACTATAGTGGCAGGAGATGTAACAAACGTAATACTAGACCCAATATTTATATTTGTTTTCCGGCTGGGTGTCAGTGGGGCAGCCATTGCCCATGTTATATCTCAGTAGGTCCATTCTAACCTTTGTCCACATTTAAATTGACAGGGGACTTGTCTCTAATGGTTTAACATTTTTATGGTTGTTATAGGTACATCATTTCAGCTATACTCTTGTGGAGATTAAGGGCACAAGTTGATCTCTTACCTTTAAGTATCAAACATCTGCAATTTGGTAGATTTCTTAAAAATGGTAAGGATCTAATTTTGATTTAATAAATGTTTACCAAAAAACTAGACACATTATCTTTAATCTAAAATTTCTTAAATTTGTCCACTGAGGTTCCTCAGTCTCCCAACCGTACTTCTTGTCTAGATAGATTCGAATGTACAGCCCAAGGTATTGTATGATATTTATGCAGTCCCAGAGGTGTTCCATCTTGTTAGATGGAGCTGTGGCTGTAGGAAAAAAATTTTGGCCTCTTCATTAAAGCTTTCCACCCATTTCAGATGAGAGCATTTTTAGCTTAACATTAGATATGGTTATTTTAATAGATTGCACCATTAGATGATTAAACAATGATTAACATTTTAAAGTTGATACCCCATTAGTCTTTTCTTTTTTTGTGCTTGAACTCCAGGGTTTCTACTATTATTGAGGGTCATTGCTGTGACATTCTGTGTGACTCTGGCCGCATCAATGGCTGCACGCCAGGGATCAACATCCATGGCTGCATTTCAAGTCTGCTTGCAGATTTGGTTGGCAACATCACTTCTAGCTGATGGCTTGGCTGTTGCTGGACAGGTTAGCAATGATTTCTTAATTGGCTGAATAAAATTTATTTTGTTGCACTTATCTTCATCTCTTCTCAAAGCATTGGATGAAGTAGAGTGCCAATATGCCAAGAAACCATGAAAGGCCTAAAGAGATGAAGATAAATAAAGCAATAAACATTAGCATCTCCAATGTTCGTTTTCTTGTGTTTCATCGCAAAAAACTTCCATATAGCTAATCACGTTGTATATTAAATTTTTAGTGGAGTTCTGTAATAATAACTTGACATTTCTAGGCAGTAGCTAAATACTGTTATGCAATTTATTCCTTGGTTTTCTGAGATCTCCTCAGCATGACTTCATGTGTACCAAATTCGCTTTTTTCTCCAGCGTTTGCAAGACTATCTAATGCCAGATTGTTACTTCCCAGCCTTTTAACTAAGAAAATTAGCATCAGTTATACTTTAGAAAGTAAAGAAAACTATAGCGTTTTTTATCTCTCTGCCCCTTCTACAAGGATGGCAATCCTGGCTCATGATTGACCTTATGTTGTTTGAAGAATCTAAAGCGCTCAAAACCTTCTATAGATCTTAGCTGCAATCTTTTTCAGTGTTTTTATCTCTCTGCCCCTTCTACTTTTGATACTTTATCTCTCCATTGCTTTAGGTTCTTTTCTCTGAATTCACATGTGCATATACTAAACTAGTAAACTTAAGTTGCTTTTCTATCTTTCAGGCAATACTTGCAAGTGCATTTGCAAAGAAAGATTATGACAGGGCTGAAGTGGCAGCATCCCGAGTATTGCAGGTGCTGTGTCATATAATCTTTTCTTTTCTTTTTCTTTTCTACTTCCCAAGTAGGTGAATGCATCATGTCATATGTCAGAAGATCATACATGCCTTACTAATATGATTGTTCTGCTAAGAGCCTGTGATGCACTTTTACTGCAGTTGGGATTGGTTCTTGGTTTGATACTTGCCGTCATACTTGGAGTGGGACTGCGTTTTGGAGCACGGTTATTTACGGATGATGTTAACGTCCTCCACCTCATTAGCATAGGCATTCCGGTACTCCTTGTGTCAGAAACCAGTAATAGCACTTCTATACTTTTGAACTGTTTGATCCCGAATAATCCAGGAACGACTTTTTTTTTTTTTTTTTTCTTTTGTTTTTTCGTATCAGTTTGTTGCAGCTACTCAACCCATCAATGCCTTGGCCTTTGTTTTTGATGGCGTCAACTTTGGAGCATCTGATTTTGCATATTCAGCGTACTCCATGGCAAGTCTATAGTCCATTCCCATACTAAGAAAACATAATACAATTGAAAGATAAACTGACATTCTTTTTTCTCCAGATAGTGGTGGCTATTATCAGCGTTCTATGTCTATTTATTCTCTCCTACAGTAATGGATTCATTGGTCTCTGGCTTGCTCTGACAATCTACATGAGTCTTCGAGCATTTGCCGGCTTTTGGAGGTAATTTTCCTGACTAGGATCCTCCCTGCCAAATGTCCATGAGGTTACATTACAACTAAGAAAAAGTTTGGTTCTTGCCATTAAAACCAAATTCAAGCTTACTGTTTTCTTTTCATCAAATAAAGATTCTTATTAACCCTGTCCCACTCCATTTGCAGGATAGGAACAGGAACAGGTCCTTGGAACTTTCTCCGGAGCTAAATGGACCTTAATTGGTTATGGTTTCTACAGTTTCTTCATAGATCTATCATCTGTTGTTGAAGTAGCAAGTTGATCCATGCTTTTATTCTGATGGAACCTTTTTTGTTGGGTTAGGTGTCATTCCTTGCTGCTTTCTGTGGCATGCTCCATGCTTGGTTGACTGAATCATATCTCCTCCTTGATACTTCTTTGTACAGAAAACTGGAAAAAATTTCATAACATGAATACAGAGAAATGAAAAATAGTTACATGTTAATTAGTATTAGGGAATGTTGTAATAATCTTCTTTCAGGCCTCTGAAAGGCTTTTTAAGGCTTACCTTGACATTTTTCATCAAAAAATGTCTGAACAATCAATAAAAATGGTCATATTCACATCTTCCCTCAACAATTTCTTCTCCTATGGCTTTGTATATGGCTACAGAAGGTGCTAACTTATTCTGGAAAAGATCTGCTCTAGCTTGCATGAAGGAAACATTAATCTCTATAATTAAACTTAATGCTATTGATTGAATCTGTCATGTCAAGTCACTCAATGAAGAGTAATTCTAAAATTCATTTTGTATCACTCCAAAAATAAGGTAACATTTAAAATTATCATTTGATTAAAATCTAATAATAATCGATCACAAACCTAATTGTGATTTTAAGAGCCACAATAATGTGATGAATTTTACAAAAGGACTAGATTAAAATAAAATTCCAAGTTGATAGAGATCCAAAAGATAAATGGTTCCAGCTTCCATTGAGCTAGAATAAGATTTAATAGTCCTCGTGCATGTTGAAATCTATCCAAGCTTAACATATTCATAAAAAAATAAAAAAAAAAAAATAAAAAATTGGAAGTGGACTCAACTCAAGTTTGTTTTCAAGATTTTAAAAACACATACACCGTTTCAGATCTGGCTTCAATGCAAATTCCCACTTACGCAAGAATTTGGATCCTCTTTAATTCATTTGAAATAATAAATGCTTATCATTAATACCAATGAGTGCGACTTCTATGCAATCATGGCACAAAACAAGGGTTTTGTGCCAACCACTCAAAGTTCGACACATCAACTATGCAGGAAAAATGCAAGAAAAATATGTTAATAAAACCCAATATTCTTCCTCCACACAGCCATTTGAGCCACCACTGCCACCTCCCGGATTTGCCTACTCCCAAATGCCACCGCCCACTGCTTCTGTCTCTCTCTCTCTCTCTCTTTGCCGACCCCGTGGGGGTGGCACGTGGCCACTCCCATGGCCTAGGGGTGGCTCACAAGCCAGCCAAATTTGGGGGCGGCCGCACACCACCCCCATGGGCTAGGGGTGGCTGAGAGCCACCCTCATGAGGCCAACGAAGAGAGAGAGAGAGACGGAGGCAGTGAGCTAGGCATTTTCAGGAGGTGGTGGTAGTGGCTCAAATGACTGTGGAAGAGGAATAATATGGTGTTTTGTTCTCATTTTGGTTTTTTGTTCTAAGCTGAGGTGTCAGCTTCTCAATGGTAGGCATAAAAGCTTGGTTTTATGCCAAGACCGCATTGAATTTTTTTTTTTTTTTTGAAGTGAAGACCGCATTGAAGTTAAACTCTAATATAATAATTGAAAGGCCATAAAAATTTGGACTGGGTGTGGGAAAAAAAAAAAAAAAAGAAGAAGAAGAGGAAGAAAGATAAATAACACATCTCAAAAAATGAGGTTGGCGTAACCAAATTCCCAACTTGCATATGAATTTGTTCAAAAAATAGAGAATAAATCCATTAGAGTTTGCTTGCATTCAAAGCGAGAGAAAGATGAAAGATTATGTTATGTAGCGGAACATCTGGCTTGCAAGCAAATAACTAGCTTCCCCAGGAAATTGGAATCCTATTCTCATTCTCACGCCTTTGCATAGAGCGTGCAATAAAATTCTTGAATTCCTTTATATATGAGTTATTCACTCTTATCCTTGTTTGTTTCAATTAGGAATTTTTACTTCTATTTGATAATTTTTATTTTTATTTTCGATAATTACCTTTTGTCCCATGAACTACAACTCGTTGACACTTTCTCTCCATGAACTATCAGCTATGACACTTGACCCCATCAAACTATCATTTTATAACATTTTTCCTAATTTCGTTAGTCAAATGAGTTAAAATTAATGGTCAACGAAGAGAGAATTTTTTTTCCATTTTTGCCCCCACTTCAAATCACTAAAATGACACTTATACCCTCCTAAAGTGGGGGCAAAAAAAAAAAAAATCTCTCTCTTGACCATCCCTTTGGATGACAGAAGGAAAAAATGTTATAAGATGATAGTTTGATAGGGTTAAATGTCATAGTTGATAATTCATGGAGAAAAAAAGTCAAGGCACTGTAATTCATAGGGGTAAAAGGTAATTACCATTTTTTTTTTTCAAAATAAAAATATCAACCAACAACTCAAACACAAAAGTAATTAGAAAAAAAATAATAAAAATAACACACAAAAGCAATTATTATCTTTATTTTATATCAAAACATTTTTCTTTTTTCTTTTTTTTTTTAAAAAAAAGATAATTATCTTTTTTCCCATCAATTATCACGCATTATCAATTTTCCGCATGATTTGTCAATCTTATTGCCGAATCCTATCATACTACTATTTTCTTCCAAAATCTCCCATTCCGTCAGTCAAACCCATTAAAAAAAATTGAGATGACCTAAATATCCTAACTTTATAAACAAAACTTACATATAATACCCTTAAAATTAAACAAATTTTTTAAAATTAATTTATATATTTATATTTTTTATTTAAATTTTTTTTGTCTTTTAACAACTAAAAGAAAATATTTCGTCTAATTTAACATAATGAAGGTTTTGGAAAGAAAATAATAATCAAATAGGGTTGGACGGTAAAATTGACTGTTCGTGAAAAAAATTGATAATGCTTTGTAGTAGATGAAAAAAAAAAAGTAATAATAATTAACCAAAACAAAAAACAAAAAAACAAAAACCTCTGAACCATATTAACTGATGTGAATAGAAAATAAGCTTAAGAAATCTGGTATCATCATTAACAATCGGAGCTTAAATATTCTCCGGACACGTGGTTTCCACAATCTTAGAAAATTACCCGAGGCCGCCATTCCGTCAATGTTTTCTCCAGCAAAGTTGGAAGTGTGTTCCCCAGACGAGAATATTGCGAGTAGGCGTTCATTGGACACATTCCCATTCATTCACTCCGGTAAAACCGTTCAAACACGTTGAACAATTTGAACACGCTCGTATTACACCGACAAGATTCTCTCCCACGTGGCAAGACACCACCGAATCGAGAAACCGTCCAGGTGGGCAGAAACTAGACACTAGAAAAATTTTGCACGAAAAGATGCTGAAGTAGTTCGATTTGAATCCTAAGCCTTTTGGGTAGGTGGAGAATTTTCGACCTCAGATTTTTGTCTGGTTTAGGTTGTTCAAACTTCACACCTTCCAAATCTACCATTTCCTCACACTTTCCTTGCACACAAAATCTTGTATCATTCTCCTGAACACGTTCCTGTGCTCTTTTAAGATTCAGTTTCTTCCCTCCATGAATCTCTGACTACAATTGCTAATCTCCTGTTTTATTGGACACCCACTAGCACTTTCTTGGTGTTCCTTAGTGGGTATTTCCTATTTCTTGAATTAAACCTTCCAAGATTGAATATCAGGGATAACTGTGATTTGGGTATATTTCTGGAAAGGTCGATTTTGCGCTTAGTTTGTGGGTGTTTGAGAGAAAGACAGAGAGGATGGTAGGGGCTTTATCTGTTGTGGCTTCATCGGTGGTGGACTC
This sequence comes from Carpinus viminea, assembly GCA_013348765.1. Classification (NCBI taxonomy): domain Eukaryota; kingdom Viridiplantae; phylum Streptophyta; class Magnoliopsida; order Fagales; family Betulaceae; genus Carpinus; species Carpinus viminea. Next base: position 50,960,211 of record CP054668.1, on the reverse strand, counting down.
GCATACTAGCCCATGTTTGTGTTTGGATGCACTGCCTTCAACTAATATGAACTTCAAGAGTGGTGGAGATTTGGTTTTGCATAGGAGTTCAATGGCGAGGAAGCATTTTAGGAAGCCAGGGTCCGTGGAGTTGAGCAGTTCATTCATTGATTCTGGGCGCGAGTTGCGGCTCTCAAGGAAAGCGCTTTCAGGTCTCGTTCACCGGAGTTCGAGGAAGCAGCGGAAGGATCGGAGATTGGTGATCGTCAGCGAGCTTGCTGGACAGTATGAAGATAGTTTTGAGGATGTTAAAACGGTGAGAAAATTGGTTCTAGCTTTGAATTATTGGATGAACTTTGTGTCTCACACAACTTTTGCTTACATGATGTGATCAACTATTGCTGTTTTGGTTTCTAGAGTCCATTAGTGAAATATTGCATTCCCTTTGTATTTAATGGTTGAGTACAGGATATCTAATTCAAGAGGTATTTCCATTGATGATTTCTTCAAGATTTTTGAAGAAATTCAACATAGCTATTTGAATGATTAACTTCAGAGAATGCTTTCCGTTTTGGTCCTGTCTGTTGTCACCTTGACCTTGTATGCATGGATGTTGTGGTAAATCACCACTTCTCTTAAAAGCTTAACAGAAAAATAATGAATAACAGAGATAAGGTTTGAACTTGAGACCTTCTTCCAAAAGTTTAAGCTGGTCGTTTAATTAATATTCTATAAGTAAGAGATTGTGGCAAGGCACAGAGTCACAGAGCAATCTTGATGCGGTAAGAGAATAGTAATGGTGCAGCATTATATGGGTGCATTAACAGTTAGTGCTCCAGTTGTTCATCAGAAAATTGAATGGACAAAGTTCATGGGCCTGGACATTGTAAATTTCACTTTCTAGAGCATTTCAATCTTTCAAAAAAATGTTGGAATGTAATTCATTATTTTTAAAAGAGTCATAGAAGTTCCAACTTGTTGGTAGCTCCATGAGTTAGAACTTGAGCTATGGATCACAATAAGCGTGTCATGGTTTTGCAATGAAGCATGTAATGTTGGATCAAAAAGGGCAGAAGCTGAGCGGTGAAGAAATTAGAGTTTCTAAATGAAATTATCAATCACCTCAAAGGTTTGATTGAAGTTGCTTTATTTTCCCCTAATATCTACTCCTAGGGATGAGATTTAACAGCAGCTTCTGCTTTATTGTTAACCTGTCCAGACACAATAAGCATTAATATATCATGCACGTCAGAATATAAATTATTAATGTATTTTCATAATTGCATCACGAACTTATCAAGGAAATGCATAATATGGTAATAGATGCGATTGCTAGTGATGTCTTTTATTACCTGTTGAAGGATATAGTGATCATTTTGTATCCCTACTTTGAAGAATACAAGTGTTAGCTTTTATTACCTGTTTAAGGACATGTAAATATTTATGCCCTCTGTCAACCGTCATGTTACTTTTGTCTGTTCATTATAAAAATCGTAACCTGATAGACAGGAAGTTTTTTTTAGTAAGTAATTCAATTGAAAGTGCAAAGGAACGCAACCTGATAGGAATATAGCTGACAAAATGTTTGTCTGCAGCAACTTCTCAACTATTTCACGTACAAGGCTGTGAGGACTGTTCTTAACCAGCTGTATGAAATGAATCCGACACAATATAGGTGGTTTTACGAGTAAGTGGGCTCTTCAACCTCATTCTATACAATTTTCCTGCTTTTTATCCATTGCTGATGGTTTTAACAAACTGTGGTGACACCTGATGTGGCTTCTAACTGATAGGCTTGAGAAAATTATTGAGCCTTTTGATTCATAATGAGCTTGTGGATCAACTAGAATTGAGAGTTATTTTGAATCATCTGAAAGCACCATATGGACGCATCCATTTTCTTTTGTGAATTCATTTTGTAACTTTCTAACCAGGGATTGATAAAATTGCTCTTAGCTGCTCAAACTGATTCAATTTACACTAAACCTATTCAAGAAATCCACGTTGGTTTGCCGTGGAGCTTGATATTGGTTTATGTTACTAGTTGGTCTCTCTAACTAATAAGTCAAGCTTTTGGTTTTGATGTTCTGGAATGGTATTCAAACCTTGTTATGTGTTGTGAGTGTGTACATGTGAATGTTGAGTCTCACATTAAGGAAAAATGAACAAAGTGAGTAGCTGGTTTACGTAAGTGAACCCAAACCCATTACCATAAGCTGTTGGTTGGAATAATGTCCAAACATGTATATTAATGTGTTCTTGGTGAACTCTAGAGGCAATTCTCTCCTTAACAAATTGGTATTAAAGCTATGGTTCAGCTTCCACTTAAATAAGTGTCTTGGTCTTTGACACATTTGGTTTGGCTCTGGTAAAGAGTATGAATGGCTTTTGGAGCAAAGTTATGTTTGGTGGCCTGCAATCGTGCAACTTTTATATGTGTGACACTCTTGGATTTGTAAACGACTCACACATGAGGAGTTAGGTCAACATAGAAGAAACTCACGTCTGAAGTGAAAATTTGTTGTGGGTGCACATGTGAGTTTTAAGTTTCACGTTGGGGAAAAATTAACAAAGTGAGTAGTTATATACGTAAGTAGACCCAAACCCATTAGCTTAAGCTTTTAGATTAGAATGGTGTCTAAGCATGTATATTAATGTGTTCTTGGTGGACTATGTAGGCGACTCTCTCTATGTGTGCACAAAGTTTAGGAACCCCTTATTTCAGTTCTGGGCTTGCACGTGATTGGAGGTGTTTGTGGGGGGCACAAACTTGACTGGAGTTCCGGTCAACTCAACCCTGTCCTTTCAGATAACCTTACCTAGGTTAATGACATCAAGAAACTTCCATTAATATTTATGTTTAAACATATATAAGTTATGGCAATTATTCTTTTATGATTTTATCTAATCTTGTTTCTTTCTTCATTTGGACAGTTTTGTCGCAACAAACAAGCCTGGCGATGGAAAAGTTTTCATCCGTAGCCTTGGAAAGGTAGTTTTTCATTTCAGATTTTATATTGGACATGACAAAGGAAATCATCCTCTTTAGTGTACCTAAATAAAACTATTCAATTTTGTTGGGGTCATTTCTTGGATATTCACAAACGAAAATGCAATAATAAAATTTGTTACATTTTTCTTCCATCCCTTATTTGTCTTGGTGAACAAATGGAGTATATTTTGTCCAAAATATCAAGTTTTGATGTTCTGAGTTAGCGACCTCCGTGAGTGGTGGTTGCTGCCACCTCTTAATTCCCCTGCCCCTCCGTGAGGGGCATGTTAGATGCAAGGGGTAGTCTCCACCCCATCACCCTCCTCCCCTTTGATAGAGTGGGGTATATTTTATGCAAAATATCAAGTTCTGATGTTATGAATGATGGTTATGAACTCATATACAACATTTCTTAATGACAGGAGAAGCATGAGCTCGCAGAGAGAGTGATGGTAACACGGCTTCACCTATATGGTAAATGGGTCAAGGTAGGGGAATTTGAAAGATTTTTCAGTTCTTTTTCTCAATCCTGCAAAGTGTTCATACAACTTACAAAAAGAATTTAAACAATGTGGAAACCCTTCTTTTCCTGTCATTTGTGATGTAGAAATGTAATCATGCTGAAATATATCAAGAGATCTCAGATGAAAACTTGGAGCTGATGCGCGAACGTCTCATCGAGACTGTGATATGGCCATCCGATGACTCGAACACACAGAAGATTGGCTGACTACTTGCTACTTGACACACCTTGGTCATTCTTTCCAACACCCACCCACCCACCTTGTTCTATATTATTTTCCACAAAACTAATAAGATGTCATATTCTGTACATTGTATATATGAACACCATCCAGCAATTTAGAGAGCTTGATGCAAAATCACAAACCTAGTTTCCTGATTTGCTCTCAATTGAATGTTGTTGGGATTTGAGTTCATACATATACTTGCATTGTTTCTTCAATTGAACTAAGATACACAGGCACAGCTCATGATTTTAATATCACAAGCTGCTGTAGATATTGTGCTCATTTTACTTTGCAGCTTTCAATGTTGTCTGAAAATCAATAAATTCGGTGCTTCAGATCTAGTTTGGTCGTTTTCACTGCAGTGCTGCTAACTAGCCCTGCACATCAACTTTGCTAGACGGGGACATTTCTTTTGTGGGTCATTGCCCTTATGGACGTAATGTTCCTCAACTCAGATTCGTAGATAAGTGGTATCTCCTGCTGTGAAGGCTGAAGCAACCGGAAGAAGGGGAAAAAAAACTTTTGAATCCCCTATAGCACCCGCCTTCGTATACATGGAAACTAATCTTAATCCCCTTGAATGTTTAACGAAAGTATAAAACAAACATTGGGCTACCAATTACCCTAACATAAGACAACCTTCAGGTGCATTCTCAGAACAATAACAAACCCATATGACTTCTGTTCCATGGCTGTCTAAAGTAACCTTCCCCAAGCATAGAGTGGTCAGCCAAACGAGTCGAGGTAAAGCTTCTGTAGCACAAGTGATTCTGCCATAATCATAGCAGCATCAAGGCATCCATATTCAGTAGCCCCAGTGTGTATTGCTTCCACAAAGGCATAAAAAATGAACAAATTGCTGACATACTAGCCTACAATATGTAGGAGTCATATCGTACACTCTTCAAGACTACATACCAAAATGGATCATTCGATACATACAAAGAAAATGGATACAGAATGTATGTATCATGGTAATGAAAAAGCTATTTGGTCAGGAGCACCTACAAAAATGAGAAAGCTCTCCTGCTCCGGAAAAATCTGAAAGCATTGCGTCGCACCTGCAACAGAAAATAACAAGAGAAACACCAATTTGAATCATTAGGAACTGCAATTACAATCTTGGCAGGCATCATTCTGAAAGGTAAAACTGTAACAGGAAGATTAGTACAACATAAAGTTAATAGAAAATGGGTAAAAATAAAATAAAAACCCAACAAATACAATCTCAACCACATGCTTGAAGTAAAATTGTCAGTTCTATACACACCCTTCACATCTTGAGTTTAAACCAAATAATAACATAGCATTATTTCATTATCTTTACCATAATAAATATCAACTGCTATGTATGATTATTTTTTCCAAAACTAATGAAGAGCTACAAACAATTCTCATTCTGATCATAATGAGGTATTAGTAAAAAAAAACCCCAATTCTGTGTCCATATATAAAGTTATTATAGACCTTGAATGAAGCATACCACGTTTTTGCAGGCAGTTTATGGATGGCTGGACAATATCTTGAGGAAAAGATGAAAAACCCAAACTGCACTGATATTCATTTTCTTCGCTTGGGGTTCCAGGGATTGGGAAAAAATGAGCAAGAGTGATCATGTTGAGCTGGCACCAAAATGACCAAGTGCTGTACTTACACGGAGCTGTGCCAGATGAGGGATTAGGTATGGTTTAGCAAACAGATAAAAAAAGACCAACAAAAAACCATCCAATTTAAGATATAGAATAAACAACCTGTACATCCACACAGGGATCTTTGACCATTGTCTTTATTTGAGAAACTATGTCAGCATTCCGTAATTTTACAACCCGACTCGATGCACCAGGGCTTGATGGAAAAGTGAGATTTATTATGGCCCAGATGGCTGCCGTGCGTAACCGGCTGTCATTACTCTGCAAAAACTTAAGTATAAAAGAACAGTCCCCGTCGTTCACCTGTGGAAGGAGTTGGTGCATGACTGCTTCCTTATGAAACTCATTCCCACTTGCAATATTGCCGAGAACATACATTCCCTGCATGAAAAAATTATGGCAGAGCTATAATAATGAGGATAATGATGATGATGAAGATAACAACAACAATCATAATAATAACAGCAATAATAATAATTGATAATAACAACGAATTACCAAAACCTCCCAAAATTGGTAATACTAAATGTAAACCTTTTTTTTATAAGTAAATACTACATGTAAACCTTGTTATAACAGTGACAAAGGGAACAGCTGTGCACACTAGTTCGCCCATGCCCATTAGAATCCCTGGAGTGTCAATGTTGAAACTATATTACACAGGCTAGATAAGAAAAGGCACAGGTGCTAGAATGTGTTAGAAACTTATTATAAGGGATTCTAAAATTCATCTTACTGTTTCGTCATATATTTTTAATAAATTGAAATGCGTATATGGAAATATTTGAAAGCATATTTATCATATTTACTGGATGTGTTCAGTTTCCTTACATGTAAAAACTTGACAACAAATCCTTCAATTCTAAAGTACAGAGTGGGCTCATATTTTTTCCAGCATCTAATGCACAAAGCCATTAGCATGAACAAAACAATTCCCTGAACTCCTAAAATTGTTCAAGATGATGATTGTGGTTGAACTGCCACTAAAAAAAATGGTGCTATTCAAATTCCATGAGACAATCTAACAGGCCTAAATTTTTTTCAGAGTAATAAAATCTCGTATATACTTTCTTTGATTTTGACAGATTATATTTAATGTAAGCTACGGCATCAAATCACAATCATTTTGCCTTAAATATAATATTTTCCTACAGAGCAATTAGATCCAAATATGAGAACCCCAATAGGTGAAGAACAATCTTTCTGGAAAGGTGATCCAAACATATTGAAATCAGCAGTCAGCTGACAGCAGACACTTTCTTCATCCAGACAGATTTCATTCCACCAAGTTATGTTATAAATGTATCAGCAATTAGGAATCATGTCACAATTTAAATTGGTAGCCACAACTCACAAAAGATCACTATCAAATCAATATATGACGCTCTTAAAATATCATTCTATGTAATAATTGCTAGTTCAAAACATTACGTTTCAAACCTTCCCTCTATTAAAGAATTCTAACCTGTATCCCAATTTCAGCTTTTGAAGCACTCCGCAATTGCCTTCCAATAGCATCCAATAAGATGCCATCATCAGTGAACACATACTCAACTGAGTTTATACATCCATCAACAAGATTGCGAACAAGGGCCAGGGCTTGCTCTTGGACAGAGGGCTCAGGGTCTGCAGCGTAGATGCAATGAAACAGTGGTTTATACACAGTCGCTATAGTAAGAATTTGAACAATTGTCACAAACAGAGTTTGATCATTACCACATATAAGGCTTGATAATAATGGTGTGGTGAGCTCCAAAAGAATGCCTTCTTTACACACATTGTCTGCGAGGAACATCAAGTTCTTCAAAGCCCACAAAGCATTTAACCTTAGAGTTGCATCCATTGATTTTGATAATTGTACAAGCACCTTCAGACCTCCACATTTTACAATCAGAGACTTGTGTATTGCAAAATCAACCACAATGTTGCTAACAGCACCCAGAGCTGCAACCTGAAAATAACGTATTCAAGGGAGAGTTGCTAGAAACACTTGCTAAAATCATAATTACTTATAAGGTCATATCCGCACAAGAGAAGCACTTTTTTTTTTAAGTGGCGAAGCACATTCATAGGTAATCCATGCATTGAAAAAGGAATTTCCAATTCATAGATGGTAATCCCACTATAAGTGTTTTCGTAATTAATAATGTTCAGTTCAAATAGGACTGGAATACAAGCATACATGGGTGGCTGTAAATAACACACAGGCTTTAATGTTTCTAACAAGTTGCAGCTTCTACATAAGAATTGATTCTATGAATCATATCTTTTGTGTGTTTTTCATGAGTTTTTGACTTCCAAAAGAACACCAAATAGCATTCAAAACATGCAATTTGGCATCTCACAACTAAGAGAATTTTTCTCTGCCTTCCAAACACCAGATTCATGACAAGAAAATATAAGATAAATGACTGAAAAGCTTAGAAGTAGATCCTCAAAATATTTCCATAAATGTTAAGGATATGCAGATGCTACCAACAGATCATGTTCAGAAAAAAGTCCACTCAATTAGGCTCCCAATGCACATAACTAAGTAACTCCACATTCCCAGCAATAGTAAAGTTCATAAGCAGCTTCTAATAATGTGTAAATATAATAAACTTCAATTATAGTTGAAAATAAATAAGCCTACTAAGTGAAGAAGAATGATCATCAGTATAGTAAGCTAGCATACCTGGACAGAAGTAGAAGGGTCATGTAAAAGCTGAACCAACGGAGTAACAATCATTTCATTCATAAAACGACCTGCACTCAAATTCTGAATGATGTTTTATTAGCAAATGCCTAGCTGTGATTATCAGAAATTAGGTATCATGAACTAAAAATTGGTAGCACAAACCTTGATTGACCTAGAGACACTTTTCAAGCAAATGCAAGCTGCAGCACGTACATCAGCATTATCATGAGTTAGTGCATGAGTTACCAAGTCCAACATCTGTATTCATGAGGATATATTAGTCCTAATAATTGGTAAAATACCAATTACCAAGTCGCTAATTGGTAACATACACATAAAAATCTACGAAGTCTAGGCCTTATATAATCTCTAATTTGGCTAAATTCCCCATTTAGGCATAAATAGGAGTAATTCTAGAACGCCTACTTGTGTCCTACTAGAATGATGTGGCAATTAAAATCATCATTTGATCAAAATCCAATAATAATCAATCAGAAGTCCAATAGTAATTTTAAAAGCCACATCATTCTTAGTAGGATACAAGCAAGCCTTCTAGAATTACTCCATAAATAGTGATATATTTGCACCATTTGAGTATGGGAAACAACACTAAAGAAGATATAATCATTAGCACCGAGGAGAAATATATATGAGCAATAGAAATGAAACATGTTGAAAGTCCAACTGCCACTCAAAAGCTTTGTCAACTGTTTTTGTTACTGATCAAAGTTGGTACCCTTCCAATTCATAATAAATAGTTTGGCTGGCACCCAGAAAGGAAAAAAAAAAAAAAAAGGTTCACCAGAAGATATAATACAATGAAACCACTCTACACATTTCAATCCATAGGTAAAGAAAATATAGCTCAGAAGTTGCTTTAGTGGAAAAGTTTATATCTGACAAGTAGCAAGAAAGGCTGTCCACGTAGTCAAGCTTCCTCTTATTTTAGCTATGTGCTGAAAGTCTTATATAATTCATGCACTAGCATGATAATTTTCTTTATAAGTAATTCAGAAAGCGCAAAGGGACGCAACCCAAATACACAAGGTGTATTTATAAGAGACACCCAACTAGAGAGAAGAAGAAGAACACAAATCCACAAACTATAGGAAATTAGAAAATAGAAGACTATTGTAAGCAGCCGTCCAAACATAGAGGGATTTGAACATGAAAGCTTTTAACTCTATCACTGAGCTCTCTCAATCTTCAAAGCTCCGGGCATTGCATTCCCGCCAAATACACCACATTAAACACAAGGGACCATGATCCAGGCGTCTATATTACAGTAGCTTCCAAACTGACCTTGGCAGCTTAGAACAGATAAAAGATGCAATAAAACATAATAGAAGAAAAAATTACCCACATCACCAGATATTAATGACAAAAAATGTCGATGGGGCTTACACCCAATTATGGCAGTCATGTTGCATCATGGGGTTATGAGAACTTCTAAAATGTCTAAACCATTAGAATATATTTTGCAAGCCAACTAGATTTATCAAGTAAAATCTACAGAAGCCAAGAAAAAGATAGAACAGCTAAATCCAGTAGTAACAACATTCAAGAAAAATAACGTTTCCTCGTAAAACAAAAATCTTTTTTTACAATGATGTATTAAAGAATCGGGCATAGATATCCAATACTTGATCAGTTCAACATTCATAGTTGACAAGCTAAGAAGTCCAAGATTGAACAACATTAGACCTCCTCACTTCAAACATTTGAGATTTTACTTACTTTTCCCAGGGAGGAAAAACAAACTCATATTCCATATGCAAATACGGACAGAAGAATCTATCAACACAAACTTTAGCCAACTACTAATTTCCAAAACCCTAATTTCTCATGCCTATGCCCATATATATTCCTTATAAGTTATGAACAAAAAAAAAAAAAAGATTATACAGGTGGAGAAGTCATATATATATATATATATATATTCTTTAAAAAAAAAATTAAGTTATACAGGTGGAGAAATCAGAAATCCATGCCCATCATAAGAGATGACTCCACAGCATGATTGAGAATAATAAGCATACAAAAAAGGAACAGATAATAGAGATATCATGGCAAATAATTAATAATAAAATGCACAAGTTTGTGTATCCCTTTTAGCAACAGACCTTTAGAGACAGGAACCTAGACCGGCAGCTCTCCAATTTTGAGCATAGATCAGCCAATACCAACAATATTCCTTGGAAACGTCTGGGTGGTAATGAATCCTTTTGCAAGTGGTTGTAAAGTTTATCAATAGCATTTGCCTCAAAAGCTAGTCTCTGTAGATCCTCCTTTTGTGCAATTAAACTAGAGAAAGCAAAGGGAGAGTCCTCTCCAGGTTGACCAGGATCATCAAGAAGCTCAAGTAAAAGGTGTACCAATTTGGTTTTAATGCCTATATCTTGCAGATAGCAAGGAGAGGTATTCCTTATAACAATTAAGCACATACAGGCCAATAACCTTGTTCGTGGATACCTATCTTTAGTCAAGTCAATAACAGAGCTCAAAGCTCTTCCGCATTCAGAGACAAACTTTGAAGCAGCTTCGGGATTGTTCTTGATTATTGTGGCTAGAGATTCTAAACTAGCATCTTTCTGACTTGAGGAACCTTCAAGAAGGCTATTAAGCTTCTTCAATACCCCAGGATGACATAACGCATTTTGCTCTGCAACTGTCTCACAAGAATGTATGATGATACTTGCACCTAATCCCGTAACAGTTTCATTCTTACTATTCAATAATGAAAGAAGAAATCCCAAGCTTTTCTCTTTAAGGAAATCATATTTTGGAGCCAATTTTGATTGATAAATCATTTTAAGGGAACGTGCACCCGCATCCACAACCTGAAAACAAAGCAAAGTCATCCAAATGACATTCAAAATGAAGCAGCCAGAACAATAGTCACTAAAAAAAAAAAGTAAACATCATAAACAAGGCCTAATTTTGAGAATAATTCAGGCAAGAATGGCAAGAGTAAAACCAGAGTACTCACTTCTATGTATGCAATGGATTAAAATAATAAAAGATGAGTAGATGAACAAGCTAAAAAGTGTCTAAACAAATATGAAGTTTTTGTAAGAAGGGAAAGACAATAGTATCTCCTCCCCTCCACCACCCACACCCTAAGAACTTTATTTTTTTTGAAAAGTAATTCAAATCCATTAAAAGAGCAGAGGGGCACAATCACCTCCACCCTAAAATCTAACAAGAAAAAATAGAAGATAAAGGAAGAAAAGTAGGAAGAGGGATTACTTTAGTGCAGCTGATTTTAAATATGGAAACTTCTATGTCTACCACCTTAGGCAGTACATACAAACCTTGAGTGAAAGAAATTGTCAATGCAGATGCGGAAAATAAGTTCTCAACACTCGTGGAGAAGATCAGGCATTGACAAATGACAAGCAACATGAAATAACTACAACCTTACAAGGAGAAACATCACCCTACTTTGAGCTACAACATCCACACACAGCAAAACGTGGGGACTTTAGTATGTGGAGTATCTACTCCAGTACGATACATTGGTAGGGATGTTGAGGGAATTTGCGTTGAAATGCAAATTCATGGAGAATGGGGTCATAGAAGTTTGGGCGCTGAGATGTAATGCCCACACACACACGCTTACACCCAACACACAAAACTAAGTCCATGGAACAATCGCTTCACAAGCAATCAAGTATGGCATCAAAGGGCAATAGAAACCAAAGCAGGAAAAATAGGCATCTACCATTACTCTAATCACCCGCAATTGATGACATATAACAAAATGAAAGAGAAGCTTCAGGTTCGGCTATCAGATACGGTCTAGAAAACAGAAACCAGCACTCAAACCAAAAACCTAACTACAACTATTCGATTATTTTAGACGAGTATTTCGCTTCTTAAAAGCTGAATTGTACAAAATTTCTTTCCTCCATCCGCCACATTTTACCAGCAACCAAACCGGTCTCATAAACGACAATTTCCAAGAGGTTTTCAATCGAATCGAACGAAACAAGCTATAAAATTGTTGCTAAACTTTCTTGCATCTTCTATACTATCCGCTTTTCGGAAACCAGACCAAAAAAATCCGATTGAATTGACGTTCATTACCTTCTCATCGGGATAGGAGAGGAGGTTGATGAGATTGGTGAAAGCGCCAGCGTCGAGGACGGCTCGGACGCCAGCGTCGAAGCCGCAGGCGAAGCTACCGAGCACGGCCGCCGACTGGACTAGGAGCTCGGCTTGGGCCTGGGCTTGGGCTAGCGCGGCAGCCACAGCAGGGACGGCGCCGAGCTTGAGGAAGGAGAGCTTCTTGGTGCGGTTGCCGATGATCTGGTTCTTGACCTCCCTGAGCGCCCTCAGCTTGACTTCCGGGTCCGTCGAGCCCAACCGGACCAACAGGTCCGTCGTGGCGCGCCGATGGCTCGACGAGGCTGTGGCTGAGGTAGGCATGAGAGAATTCAGGTGAAAAAAGACGCGGAGATCGAGATGATTGGGATTTTGAGCTTTTAATAATAACCTTTACAGAGATCTTAACATTCAAATATGTTTCCGCGTCGCGTCAAAATAATTTTTCAAACAAAAATAAAATGTGTTCACAACCTTCAAAATTTGAATGACGACCAAAATATTTGGAATTAAACATAAGACCTAGATTGTTTCATGTTTCTTTACCTTTCTTTTTTATATATCCGCGTAAGAAAGGTCAGAAGATTTGAACGAATAATCTCCACTTTTGAATGTAAAATTGAGATTCTAAGTAATTATTTATTTTACTTACAATTTGAGCGGACAATTGATAGAAGCCGACTTACCTGCCCAAGCAGATAGAGCAAACCTGTGGAATAAGGGTCCTACTAACATATTAAAAGCAAAAAAAAACCACTACTAACATATTCAGTGATACCAACTTAACTAGCTGCTCTCAATTTTTTTCCTTTTAAATTAAGGGGATTGCTAACATGGGTAATGCAAATAGGCAATTATTAACCGCAATAACTGCTAACGGCTAGTATACCCATATGAGTGACTAGCAAAAATTATAATTTTAAGGTAAGCAAATGCGGTTCATATATATATATTTATATACCGTGTTTTATTTTTGTGCCTCTCTCTCTTGATGCATGTACTTACTACGGCTATTTGTTTGTTTTCTTGTTGTGTATTAGTACTCTTTCTCTTCATTTATATATCCCACAACGCTAACGTTCCACACCGAAAGGTTCTCTTTGTTGCACTTGAGCCTGTGCTTAATTTCTCCAATACATATTGCTTGTTTTCTTTCTCTTTTGTGTTCTTCGAGTCTTATGGCCAAGGATTGCACAACCCGCAATCGGCAACGCTTGGTGAGCTCCACAGTAGAAGAGTAGTGCCGGGGTTTCACTCGGTAAGCTCGACATATGTAATTAGAGTAGATATAGACAACTAGTGGAAGATACTCGATGAATGTTTAATAACTAGATTGATAGACCATCAAAGGTAGTAGTCCAATAGCTCAATAAAATTCTAAAATGGTCAGGACATGAGTTTGAATATCTGTAATAAAAAATTTATGTATATGTCTAATTAGTATTAGCCACCACCATTGATGCCCTCATCGAAATTGGATCAGACTATTAATCAAGTCGAACTTTAAGAAGTGCCTAGATTAACATATATTTAATGTGCAACCGGAGGTAGATATGTTGCTCATGGTTTAATTCAAAGTGATAGTAAAACAAGTCATATCAAGTTTGGATCCAAGAAATTTCTACATGTCTCTTTGATGGGATGAATAACATGAGTATTTTCTTAAAAAGTTATCCCATTCTTATTCCGCGTTGTTAATATAGCACTATCAATCAATTATTTTTTTTTTAATTTTTAAATTAATTGGTAGTACAACGTCAGCATAGTAAGATAAAAATGTAATGTATAACGTACTCTAATTTTAACAAAATATAATATATAACGTTACTCTAATTTTAACGTATTGCTTCTTTTTTTTTCTGCTAGTAATTATGTATTTAAGTCACAATATCATGGAAATCATGATTTTAAAATCACAAAGTTTGTATTATAATTTTTCTATCTACTCATTATCATTAAGATGAAATCATGACATAAACAGAGAATTTCATTAAATAGATAATGACTTAGACTCATATACCCAATATCTTGGATATCATACATTACATACCTTTATTCTTTCTTATTTATTCCTTCTTCTTCTTCTTTTTTTTTTTTTTTTACGTTAAAACATTTTCATTTCAGAAAAAAAAAAAAAACGCTGCAGTGCTTGGCCATTACTCTAAAATGGTATTGGTTTGCATTGAAAATTTGAAATTACTTTCAAATAAAACTTGATTAAATAGTTTCAAAGTCTCAAAACCTTCTTAATAAAACTCAATGCGTTAAGAGCATCTATGGCAGTCTTTGTAAATTATTTAAAAAAAACAAATTTATTTACTATACTTTTTTTTTTCTCTTTATCTCTTTAATATTTTAGATTACTAGTTATTATAAAGCTTAAGTTGATGGTAAATTTAATCACTTAACAATTATTTTAATACTTCCCCTCACGTGTGGGCTCAAACTCATTTTTAATAGATGACACTCAACACGTGAAATATTTAATTTAAATGGAAGGTGATTTGATGGAATCAAGGTTCAATCTCATGACCTTTAGCGGATAGGAAAAGGTAAATTTAATCACTTAACTATTATTTTAACACAGCAGTCCTTGTAAAATAGAATTTTTTCCAACAATTGCTACAATTAGATTAGATAGTTAAAATAGATATTCTGTTAGAGTGTGTATTGTGTTTTTTTTTTTTTTTTTATATGTCTACACAAGGAAAAGGGGAGGAGAGATTCGAACCAGTGACCTCCGCTTCATGAAGTATGGTATACATCCGATTGAATTAAATGCTCCTCAAAACTAGACTAATTTGGATGAAATTTATGTCGTTCTACTTGCACTTAAAAATTTTAAAAGAACCACGTACCTGTACTTGCTAAGCAAGGCTCAATTTAGTTTCTAATGAAGGTGTTTTGACACTATTTTAAATGAGTTGAATGAATTTAGATAAAATTTCTACCCCTTTATTATATATTGCATTATTTTGAACTTGATTGGACTGAAGCCCGTGAACTCACTTTGACCCCCCGCCCGAACCGAGGTCCCGCTCCACCGCACCACCAATAGAAAGGGCTCAGACCTCGTGGCCCAGGCCCCACACGTTCCACCGCTTCGTACGGTCACCAAACCCCGACTTCCCCTCACCTACTCCACTCTCCACCTGACCCCCTCAGCCGGTTTCCCGTTTCCCTCCTCCCCCCACACCCCAATCTCACGCCAAATTTCAACGCTCTTTCACCTCTCTCTAAATTGAAGTCAAATTCACTCGCGTTTTAACTCCGAATTTCATTTCAGCGTAACTTCAAATCTCTTCTCCCCCGCGGCTATGGCGATAGAGCTCTTTCGCTCCTCGCCGCGCGCTTTCTGTTCGGGTTCTCGCCCATTTTCGAAGGCGTTGCCAGTCTTTGCCTCTGCACTCTGTTTCTTCTCCGCAGATCAATGAATGAATGTGCGTGTACTAGAGCTCCGTACACTTCCTTAGGGTTTCTGATGGCGCTTTGCAGCTCATTGAGGACTCAAAATCTTCGAATCTGTGAGTTTTCTTTTCGATTTGTCCATTAACTTGCTATGCATTCTAATAGCCTGTGACTTGTTGGTTGTTTGTGCCTTTTCGGTTGGAACTAGTTGGTTGTTGTTTTTTTGGGCTTTTGTCGTTTGGTTGCTGAGAAAGTGTGGGAAAAGTAAAAGAAATTTGAAAAGTTTTTCAATTGTTGAGGTTTTCTCTGTTTGTCAAACTGAACCAACTCACTAAAAGGAAATAAGTCGTGTTATCCAAAACTGTTTTTTTCTTTTATTTTCCTTTCCCGTATTTTCTCGTCGACCAAACAAGGAGTACTTTTTTTTTTTGGGTGCCTTCAAAATTTTAATTGCTTTGTGCATTTCCTTTTACGGGGAGCACTTAGTTTCACATTTGCTCATTTTCACGTAGACTTCACCTTTTTGCTTTTGTCTTTGGCATTTATTATTATTTTTCTTCAATTTAAGATTGTATATCGCAATGAGGGTTTTTTCGAGGTCCGATCTGGAAGATAAGGGTATTTGACGGGTCCGAATCCGGGGTTGTCTCGAACTTCCCCTGTTAGCACATCAAGATTTTGGGATAATATTTATTTACCATGGTTGTATTCTGCGCTTTTCTATCGAATATATATAGATAGTATATATACTTTTTAAGCTCCTAATCTTCCTTGACATGTCTTTCACTCGGTCCATTTTCAGCGTTTCCCAATGTTTTGGTGAGTCTCTATTCACGTCCCGTCATATTGTTTATAGGTTATTTTTATTTTTATTTTATATATATATATATATATATATATTTGTAGAGGATTGATGCTAGAGAATCCTGGTTTATATTAGCATATGATTCTAAATTGTTTTCATATGCATTTATTCTTATAAATTAGTATTTGATTCTTTGTAGATTGGGTGTCTTTCAGATTTTTTTGCCGGTTAATTAAAGCATGTGTGGTGGCCCGGAGCATTTAAATCCCCAACCAGCACTATCGTCTTACCAAGAAAGCAAATCTTTAACTAAAGCTATGAATAAACCTAGCGGTTGCAGTTGAATCCGAGCATTCCTTCTCCATTTTACTTGAGCTTGCAGCTGATAATGATGTAGAGGGTTTTAAGCAATCTATCTGTAATGGTTCTGCAATCAGCGAGATTGGACTATGGTACAGTCGTCGGGGGTTTTCAAAAAGGATGGTTCTTGAGCATAGAACCCCGTTAATGGTTGCTGCTAAATATGGCAGTGTTGATGTCGTCAAACTAATTCTCTCTCTTTCCGAGGTGGATGTAAATATCTTCTGTGGCCCAGATAAGAGCACTGCACTTCACTGTGCTGCTTCTGGTGGATCTATTGGTGCTGTGGATGTTGTTAAGTTGCTTTTACTTGCTGGTGCCAAGCCTAAGGCCACTGATGCACATGGGCATTGTCCATTTGATGTTATTGTTGCTCCTCCTAATCTACCCAATTTGAAGGTGCTGCTCAAGGAGCTTTTAACAAATGATTCCTCTGCTTGTCAGCAGGATCTGCAAGTTTTAGCTGCTGATTTGAGATCTAGTTCTCCGCCCCTCCCATCATCCCCAGAAAATGGTTCCTTGTCCTCTGTCTCAAATCCAATATTGACTCCTGTATATTGTAAGCCTAATAACATAAATGCTTCTTCTGCGCCAGAGAAGAAAGAATACCCAATTGACCCATCTCTTCCTGACCTCAAGAGTAGCATTTATGCTACTGATGAGTTCCGGATGTTCTCATTCAAGATTCGGCCTTGTTCTCGAGCTTATTCTCATGATTGGACCGAGTGTCCTTTTTTCATCCAGGTGAGAATGCCAGGAGAAGAGACCCAAGGAAGTACCATTACAGTTGTGTACCATGTCCAGAGTTTCGGAAGGGGACTTGTAGACGGGGAGATTTGTGTGAATATGCTCATGGGGTGTTTGAGTGTTGGCTACATCCGGCACAATACAGAACTCGACTTTGCAAGGATGGCACAAGCTGCATGCGTCGGGTTTGCTTCTTTGCCCACACGCATGAGGAACTGCGACCCCTTTATGCTTCTTCTGGATCTGCAATGCCTTCTCCTCGATCAGCCTCCGCTGCCACTGTCATGGATATGGCAGCAGCCCTGAACATGTTTCCCAGCTCCCCCTCAGCAGGGTCTGCCATGTCACCTACTCCATTTTCTCCATCCATGTCTCCTTCTGGTAATGGTATTTCTCATTCATCCATGGCCTGGGTTCAGCAGAACATCCCCACTTTGCATCTTCCGGACAGCAATCTCCAAATGAGTCGGCTGAGATCTTCTCTCAATGCAAGAGACCTTCCTGCTGAACAGTTTAATATGCTGCAGGATTTTGAAATGCAGCAACAGCTGCTCCTTAATGATTTGTCCCGCCTATCACAGCCTCACATCAGTACTTCCTCTGTGAATCTTTCTGGCCGTTCAAATACCCTGACTCCCTCTAATCTAGATGAGCTTTTCTCTGCCGAGGTCTCATCTCCTCGATATTCTGATCAACTTGTGGGGTCATCTGTGTTTCCCTCATCACACAAATCGGCTTTTCTTAATCAAATCCAGCAGCAGCAAAGCATGATATCTCCTATTAAAACTAATATGTTCTCGGTGAAGAATGCTGATCATCCTTTCTTGCAGCCTTCTTTTGGTGTTTCCTCCCCTGGGATGATGTCACCTCGGAGCATTGAGCCTCTATCTCCAATGGGATCTCGGGCTGCCGCGCTTGCTCATCGCGAGAAGCAGCAACTACAATTCCGCAGCTTCAGCTCACGGGATCTTGGATCAAACCTCCCACATGATCTCGGATCTAACAATGGTGGTTCCCGGATGAATTCTTGGTCAAAATGGGAGTCCCAAAATGGGAAAGTAGATTGGTCAGTTCAAGGAGATGAATTAGGGGGGCTTCGTAAATCATGTTCAATTGGACATAATAGAGAGGAGCCTGATGTTTCATGGGTTCAATCACTGGTGAAAGAATCACCATCCGATGCTAAAGAAAATGCAGCAGTTCAAGTCTCTAGTGCGGCACTGTCAGCTGAGGGTTCTGATTCTAAGCCCCAGAGTGAATCCAGTGATCAGGCTGTTTTGGGAGCGTGGCTCGAGCAGCTGCACCTTGATCAGATTGTTGCTTAGTGAAAATGATATCATTTTTACTGAGCCGGAGGTAGTTAAAACTGAATTATTAATTCTTTTAGTTGGCTGGTAATGTGGGAGTTAAGAAGGTTACAATAATAAATGAAGGAAAAGGAAGGACAAAGTCTGAGATAAATATTATTCGTTTATCCATTTTATTGTCATTACAGAGGTCAGGAAGGGATGAGAAACCTTATCTGGGTTATTTTGCAAAGACCCAGCCCAGGTTAGGTAATTTCTTCCCAAACTTGACATAACTAGACCAATTTTTTTTTTTTTTGCTTAAATTATTTTTATTTTTATAATAGTTTACATGTTTATTTGATATTAACTAAAGTCTTGGGGTTGATCCCCACTTTTATTCGTTTTATATCAAATTATTATATTTGTAATGGGGTTGAGGGGGAATTTTTTTCTTCTTGCATGGGGTTTTTGTAATGCGTTGAGTATGTCGTTGGGAGACGAGCACATTTATTTAAGAAGAAGAAAAATGGTGTTGCTGATGTGTTCCATTTGCAGGTGAATTATTTTGGGAACAGATAGTGACAGGATGTAGGGCATTTGGTTCTTTGATGATGTAACATTAAATTAACGTTTCTTATTGTCTAAATTGTTGTCCCAATATCTTTTCTTCTTTTTCTTTTTCATCTCTGATTGTCCCTGCAGTTACTTTTTCTTCTTCTCTTATATTTTTATTTGTTTGTTTGTGTGTCTGAAAGCACGGGAATCTTTTATGAGGTGGATCCCAAATCCAATAGTGGGATGGTGGGTTGGGATGTTTGATTGGGGAGGTGGAAAGTCATTTTATTTGGATTCTTTTCAATCCTTTTAAAGAGATCAGGTGGGGTTTGAGAATTTATAATCCCCTGAAGATGAGATGTGATGTGGAACCTACTTTTTTGAGTATGGGGGGATTTAAGGTATCAAGTACCCGATATGATGCCAACCCACCAATCCCTCTAGTAATTGGTTCTTTATTGGAGTGGAGAACTCGTATTTTCTGATGTAATGTGGGGCATATTGCTTATCTTTTACATTGGGTTTTGCAGATGTGACAATGTTCCTCAATTTTTTATTTATTTTTTGTTATTTTTTTAATATTTATTGATTCAAAAGTTTATAGGCATTGTTACATCAGTCTAGTAGGATAGAGTGAGATAAGGATGTAATATTCGACATTACTCTTGATATTATTGGGGTGATGGATTGATCTACCGTTTCGATGGTTGGTGTTTTTGTTTG
This sequence comes from Carpinus viminea, assembly GCA_013348765.1. Classification (NCBI taxonomy): domain Eukaryota; kingdom Viridiplantae; phylum Streptophyta; class Magnoliopsida; order Fagales; family Betulaceae; genus Carpinus; species Carpinus viminea. Next base: position 50,940,171 of record CP054668.1, on the reverse strand, counting down.
TTCATAAATCGTTTCCATTTGGCAAATCATGCGAATTTTCTAGATATACTCTATTTCATGCCATCTTTGGGGTGGAACAATCCCTAGTGGAGAAGATCAAACCGAAAAATTTTTCTTGGCACTAAGATCATGGAATTGAAAGCTGTTTTTGACATTATTTTGGAATGAGTAATGCTATATATTATATTTTTATAACCATTTCATATTGTTAACAAGGTAGGTCCAACAAACTTTTGGATTTTTTATTTTTTAAAATAAAAATTGATTCAATAGTTAGCCGAAGTGGTCACATTAGCATTGTAAAATATTTAGCATTGTAAAATATTTATGAGATAACAATGTGAATTTAAGCATTATCCTTTTGAAATATGTTTGTTCAACGTGGAGGCATCCTAGCGATTGCTGATGGTAAAATGACTTTGGGTCTTAGTTTATCTAACTAATTAGGTTTCATTTGTTTTGACTTAAAGCGTTTTTTAACAAATAACTTTGGGTCTTAGTTTATCTAATTAATTAGGTTCTATTTGTTTTGATGTAAAGCGTTATTTAATGAAAAATATTTTTGACTGAAAATACTTAAAAGGAAAAATATTAATACATTTTTTTGATTGGTTTGTACTAAAAATCATTGTATAGTAATGTTTTAACACTATTTTATAGATTAGTAATTTTTATTACCTATAAGATATAACATAGAAAAACTAGAAGATTAATCTATTGATAGGATATATTGATTTTATTATGAAGAAAATTACGTCCAGTGAATTTCATGAATAAATACGCGCACTTTAATACTTTTCGTTGATTTTAATAATAATTTTTGCCTGCTTTTTTATTTTATTTTATTATTATTTATTATTTGCATCAAACATTGTAAAAGTGCAGAAAAAAGTTACAGAAAAATCTTTTATGTCTAAAACAGCAGCAACCTAATTCAATTTCAATAGATATCTTTGGGGCCGTCCTTACTATAATTATTTTATTTCCAGAGAAATCCAAGCAATTGCCAATTCTAACGTCTTCACAAGCACTAGACAAAGCTCAATAAGAAATATTAAAATGTCAATTTTGTTTCAAATAGTAGCCCTGAGAAAGAAAAATCTCTTTTCCTGGTTGATATAGTCTATGCCCTATGATGTCCAAAAATAAATTGACACATCTTGTTAAGGTTTTTCAGAGCTGACATAACCAATAAAATAGCCCTTACTATTTAGGAAATGGTGAATTATTGGATAAAAATTTGCAATATTCATGATGATTCCAGATAAACATATGGATAAACAAAGTGTTAAAGAGAAAGAGATACACAGTAATTACTGAGCAATTTATGTGCAAGTCTATAGAGAATTAGAAGAAAGAACAAAAAACATGGAGATATCCTGAAAATGTTGGTACCTACACTACCATCATACACATTACACGTACAATTATTGTATATACCCTACCAGTTTTCATATACAAGTAAGTCAGGGAATGATAACCAACCTGCTGGATTGATAATTCTTTCCCATGTCCCAGGTTGACGCTGATAGGAAATTCAAAGTCTTGCAAGATTATCTTTCATTTAACAGCATTTTGGTAAGTATCAGAAATCCTGTAACAGAAGATTGTTGTTCATACTTCATAGTTTATCAAATTCCAGTGATAAACAAATGAAAAAGGGTTTTATCCCTGAGAATTGTTTCATTCTCGAGTTCCCAACAGTACCAAAAACCACATTTACTAAATTCATGGCAGCCCAGCAAAAGCCTTGCAGTATTTATAATCATAACAAGGGTCAGACTCCACAAATTGATCAGGTCAAATGCAGAAACAAGCTTCTCACTTTGGCTGAACAGCCTCTGGCTTTCAACCATATTCACCTTCATCATGTGAAATCCAACAAAGATCATCAGGAACATATCCATTTTCTTTGATCGAGCACAACAAAGACCTAAATTTGTATAAATTTTGACTGATTGAGGGTGTGATACATCTCCGACAGTAAAATAGTGGACCTGACTTCTAACAACAATCCAACTAATTCCTGGAGGCTTATTCAAACCCTTCTCTAAGCCATGTTCTTATTTGTCTAACCTCCAACCACCGACCTGCTGCAGCATAGATATTAGATAGCAAAACATAATTCCCTGGATTCATGGGTTCTAATTCAACAAGTTTTTCAAAAATGTTTTCAGCCAGCTTAGTGTCACAATTAACTCGACAAGCACTGAGCAAAGCCCTCCACACCGATGCATCTGGTCTCGATAAGCATTGATTCGACAAACTCTCTAGCTTCATCTAAGCGGCCTCCACGACCAAGCAGATCAACTATACAACCATAGTGAGCAAGCTCAGGTTTTATCTTAAAATCCTGAACCATGGAATGAAAAAGCTCCAATCCCTTCTCTATCAAACCCGAATGGCTGCATGCAGATATAACAGATAAAAAAGTTACTCCATTTGGTTGGTAACCATCTTCTATCATTTGCAAGAAGGCAAGAATAGCATCACATCCACGACCATGCATACGATAGCCAGTTATCAGGGCATTCCATGAGACGATATTTCTCCTTGGTAAAGTTTCAAAGATCTTTTCAGCACTTTGCATACTGCCACATCTTGCATACGTCATTATAAAGGCATTTGCTATAGACAGATTGAAACCAAAATAGGAATCCCTCTTAGTTACATAAGCATGCAAGCATTGGCCTTGAGGCAGATTTGCAGGCTCTGTACACGATGAGAGAATATTTACAACTGTCACAGAGTCTGGTTCCACTTCTGAAATCATACGATTAAAGAGTAACAGAGCTTCGTGAGTTTGATTGCCTTTGATATAATTAGCAATCATCGCATTCCATGAGATCAAATCTCTATTTGGACAGCCCTCAAATAAAATCCTAGCTGATACTTCATCACCGCATTTCATGTACATATCTGAAAGTGCAGTGTTCAAAGATGAGTTTACTTCAATACCATGCTTTACAACAAAGCCATGAAGTGATTGCCCAATATTCAGACAAGTTTCATCTTCACACGTAGCAAGGATAGATATTATTGTGTATGAGTTAGGTTTGAATTCCGAATCTTGCACCATCCGAAAAAGTTTCCATGCTTCACTCCTCATTTTGTTATTGGCCAATGCCAAGATCAAAGTGTTCCACGAGATTATATCTGAACTTCTCAACTCAGCAAATGCCTTCTGGACATCTTCAACACAATTTAGCTCTGTATACATACTTAGCAATGCATTCCCTAGAAAAATATCCATCTTCATCCCACTCTTGATTGCATGAGCATGTAAACCTTTACCCTTCGGCAAGCCATCTGCTAACTCTGCACATGAAGACAGCATAATAACAATTGTTCTTTCATCTTCTCTGATGCCTTTGGTTCTCATACTAACAAACAAACTTAGGGCTTCCTCATAACAGCCAAAGTTAATATATGTGGATATCATAGAATTCCACATAGCAACATCAAGAGTAGGGCTGGTATCAAACAACTTGCAGGATAACTCTAAACTTCCATTTTCACTGTACATATTAAGCAATGCATTGACTATATACAAATCATCCATACATTTCAACTTGATAGCCAATTGATGGATTTGTACACCCAGTCTGGGATATCCAAATCCTGCACAGGCTTGGATAACAACCAACATCGTAACAGAATCAAAGTGAACCCCACCCACGTGCATTGATACAAAAATCTTTAAAGCTTCCAAGTAATCTCCAACATCAACATACCCAGCAATCATAGCATTCCAGCTCACTATGCTCCTCACCACCATCAAATCAAAAACTAGACGTGAAGTGCTCACATCAAATCTCAAATAAAACCCAATCAAAGAAGTACCCACATGCGGATCTAAATCAAGCAGTCCTTTTCTATAACAATAACCATGTATCTCTCGTCCCAGTCTCAACTCCAAAATCTCCTGGCATGCCAAAAGCAACGCTACCACAGTGCGTGAGTTGGGTTTCAAACCCTCCCTTTCCATCTCTCTAAACAACAAAATCCCCTCCTCATAATGACAACACCTCACATACCCAGAAATCAACGCGTTCCACGAAACCACATCTCTCTCACCCATTTCGTCGAACACTGCACGGGCTTCGTCAATAAACCCGCATTTGCCGTAAAAGTCCACCAGAGCGGTCCCGACTCGAACATCTCCGATCAAACTCGTACCCAGAATACTAGAATGTATGCTCTTGCCACTCTCGACCGCATTTAACCTCGCACACGCCTTGAGAACGAGAGGCAAAGTGGTACTATCTGGAGTTATCCCCAGAGATACCATCTGGGTATATGTAGTGAGAATTGCATGGTCATCTTTGAGCTTGGTGTGGTGCTTGATGGTTGAATTCCATTCCTTTGGGTGGTTTTGTTTGGGTGTGAGAGGGACCTTTTGGAGGCTTAGAATTACCGGTAGTCCCATTTTTGGGTCCTTCACATCTGGCGGGAAAGCAGCATGATAAAGAGTAATGCTAACATGTTTTTAAAATCATAATTTCATCAAAAATTTAAGGGTTAAATACATAATTACTCCATAGGTTTCATTTCTTTATTTTTTCTTTCCTAAGATTTGATTTTTATTATAGGACATCCTTGTAGTTTTGATAGAGGACAAAATTGGTCATTCCATCCGTTGACCATTAGTTGACTTAACATAAATGGCACGCGAACTAATTAAATCTTGCCACATGTAACAGTTAATGACGAAATGACCAATTTGGTCTTTATCAAAACTACATAGATCTCCTGTAATAAAAATCAAACCCTAAGAAAAAAAAAATAAAGAAGTAAAACCCTAAAGAGTAATTAGGTATTTAACCCAAAATTTAATAATAATTTTATAAGTTACATCGACTTTATGAAAATAAAAAAATTTCCCTAGTATTACTCCATTTGTAAAAAAAAAAGGTGCAAAAATATGAATAAGAACAAAAATAAAGGATGGTTTTCCTACAAATTGGGTTGGGAGAATTTCTTTAAATCTATTTTATAAAAGTGACGTGTGTCCTTTTTTAAGAGAAATGCTACAATGCATTATTTAGCCCACATTTTGCCCATAAAAATCCTAGGTGGCAAAGGACACAGTCCCACGCCCACACACTACAACAGATCGGAGACAACCACCCTTAGCACTAGCGACACCCACCCACTATGGCGACAAATCTACCACTCCGAAAATGGCCATAAAAATTTTCATGGTTGCTTGTTGCTTGTGGCAAATCTGGTGCCATGGTGGGTGGGCATCCCCGGTGCAAATGGTGGTTGTCTCTAATCTATTGCAATGTGTGGGCGTGGGCGTTGTCTCCGTGGTTGGGTGCTTCTCCAAATTTTGATCTAGTGCTGTGGTTGGGCGTCGTCAGTGCGTTTGGTGGCACTGTAGTTGGAGGTGGTGAAGGCAGAAAGTGTTGGGGGAGGGAGAAGCGTAGGAAGAAGAGGAGAGGGGAAAAAAGTTTTTGGGTGAAAAAAATGAAAATGTTTAAACCACCTTATCACGCTTCTTTTATTCTTATTTTGATTTTGATTTTGATTTTTTTTTTTTTTTTTTTTAAGTTGATAACCATGGTTCACTTAACCTAGATTGGGATTGTGGCATTTGCCACCTAGGATTTTTACGGGCAAAATGTGGACCAAATAATGCATTGTAACATTTTTTTTTTAATAATGTCGCATGTGTTTTTTTATTAAAACTCACGTAATATATATTTAAAAAAATACGCTGTTTTTTATAAATTAAAATTAAAATTTTCAAACTCTTTGGATGAAAAACTTTGATCCAAAATAAATGTCTAATTGTAGTTTTTAATCCTATAAGACTATATATATATACACACATGTTGGGGCCGGAGAGAAACACCAAAAGCCTATGCCAATAGGCGATAGGCTTGGGTACTTATGTTTATATATTAGGTGCTCATTTTCTTTATACCTTTTTTAATGTATATTCAACAACAACACGTAACATAACAATAATTAACTTTATTTCAATATTCACATGATAGGCATGGGTGCACTTATATATATATATATTAAGTGTTCTTTTTCTTTACACTTTCTCAATATGAGACTAACAACAACACATAACATAACAATAATTACCTTTATTTTATTATTTATATATTAAGTCGAGAAAGGTAGGTGATAAAGAGGTGCTCTGCTTAGGCTGCTTGAATCACCAAGGATATGCTTGTTTAACAACGATTGAAGGAAACTCTACGTTGTTCTCTGGGCCATATAGAGTTGCATGTGTAGCATTAATCCCCCAAATGCATGTACTATGGCACCTCGACCCGTCCCGTCTACACTTGTAAATCAAAAAGTGGTCATGACGTACAGATATACCATTGTTGATTCACGCAAAATTACATTCGAATTTTGTAGAGCAGAAAAAGTTGGGTCTAAAGTTGAATTCGAACGTCTCATTGGTTTTGAACTTTTGAGAGTATGGTCACCGAGGTTGTCTTCCGATGAATGACAGCCAAGCGTTAGATCAGGCATCAAATCATTTCTTATTGTCGCCTCTAATTTTAGGCGTTTTACAAATGATCAAACGCAAAATTAAGCATCTGCGTTTGATCATTTAAGAGCGGCGTTGAAGCAAATATTGGAGAAAGACCTCTTTGGTCTGGGGTGGCCGAACCACCTCATGCCAAGATGCCAGCCATTATGGGGTGGTTCGCCAATCTTTTTTTTTTTTTTTTTTTTTTTTTTTAATTTTAATATATTTTATTTTAAAATTAAATTTTAAAAAAAATATTTTATTGGTAAAAAGCTGCTTTTGAAAAAGGTAACAAAGAATAAATTCCCCCTTCAACGATTTTTATGATAGGCGCCATGTACCATCGTTATTTGTCAAAATAAAACATTTAAGATTTAATTTTTGGACCTCCCACCCATGCCTATCTAAAATAAATTCCTAATAATAATATATGAATAAGAATAAAAAATAAAAGGGAAACTTCATTTTGACCTTTAAATTTTCACACGATTTAACAAACCTCCAAACTTTAAAATCTCTCATTTTACTAAGATAGCACTTTCCCACGAACACATAAAACTTTTGTTCCATTTTCTCGCCCAAAAACATCATATTTGCTTAAGTATTAAGTTTCTCGTAAGTTCACATAGAACATATTTGAGATTGTATTTGAGGAATATAGTTTTTAAGTAAAAAAAAAATATATGTTTAATGAAATTTTTGTCAAAAGTGCGTTTTGACAATTTTTTACTTTTTGAATTCTTAAAAACGCTTTCAATTTTTTCATATCAAACTGATACTTCTGTATTCAAACGAACTTTTTAAATACTAAACACATTTTTAAACCCTCAAAACATGGCCTTAGTTTGATGCCACTTCGATAGCTCTTCTTTTATATTCAAGAGCCTTATTATTAGTCCTAGAATTTATTTATTTTTTGGAAATATGAAGTATGTCCAAAACCCAACTACATTCACCAAAACCCAAATCCACCGTCCCAAACAAGTCACAGGGTGGAAAAGTCTAGTGATAAAGCGACATCGTTTCAATCTTCCCCTACACGTTTAGGAAAATCTCCATCTCTATTTGTGTAAAGGCGTTACCCCAGTTTGTTCATTCTCTCAAACCAGACACAAGAGCTCATCTGAAGCGCCAATAAGGAGAACACACAAAGATCCAACTGAGTTGCTTTCCACAACATATACCAACAACATGTTCTACAGAGGGTAAGTGACTTTTTTCCTTTAAGATCTTATTTATCGAAGTTCTTGTCTTGTCTTTTCTTACTTCTTTGATTTAGATTTAGATTTTGTATGTTTGGTTTGTTGTTATTGTTGGTTCTTTTTTTTATGAAGTTTCTGTGAGAGTTGGGTTTGTTAATTAACCTCCTTTCTTAGTTTTTGACTTTTTTTCTGTTTCGATGTGTCTTATTAAGTCTGATTGACTGTCGGTTCAAAACTATCTTTTCTGGGTATCTGTTTCAAGCTGAAAATTTTGTAAAAGGAAGACCTGGGCCATCGATGAACTCTTAACTACTTTTGTAGCATACCCAGATGCTCTCTCAAACACGGATTTATTATTATTATTATTATTATATTATATATATTGATGTTTCAATGTCCACTTTGTACGTGGAAAGTTTCCAAGAGTAAAGATGAAACGTATACACAGTTATTGGGTTCTTATGCATGCCGCTAAACGTATATGAATTTGTACATGTTAAATACTTTAATTTCATCAAGATTATGCATATAGTCATTCCCCATGTCTAGATTTTCAGGAATGACCCCTTTGACACCATGTGTATGTGCCAAAAACAAGAAAATCATGTTCATCTTGCTTTCATGGGATTTTAGAAAATTTAGTTAGATTCAGGGGGAAGCCAATGGTTTTTGAATTTGGCATCTCTTCCACCCATAAATTGGGAAGTCATGAGTTTAATACCGCAGGTATGCATGGTTGTATTTGCCCATTGAAAAAACCAGTTAGGTTTTTGGGGAAAGCAATGCTTGCACGCCACCATAGTTTTCTTCAAGTGATAGCTTGGCCTATGACTGTATGCTACAAGCATTGCTATAGCTTTTACTTTCTAAAGTCTTAATAATCTTGGAAAAGAATAAGACTCTAGAGAAGGATGGGTACTGGTACTTGATAACCTTTTTATTATTATTATTATTTGTGCAAATGCCAATACTAACACCCCAAAGAGTCTTTTAGATGATAGAACCCTACATGTGACCGAAATCACTGAATCTTCCATAAGTGGATTTTTTTATTCACCAGAACAAAGATGTGAACGTATTTTCACTATTTACATTGTTGCACTATATGGCTAGTCTTAAGGTGGTAATCCTTTATAGGGTTATTTTATACAGTGGCTTTCTTTCTTTTTTCTTTTTTCGGGAAAAATAAAATTTAGTCCTTCGGTTTTCACACAATTGTAATTTAGTCATTGAGTTTCCAATATCAACAATTTGGTCCTTAGGTTTTCCTTTGGCTTCAAACAAGTCCTTTTGTCAACCTACACTCCAATTAATTAACAGTGTGCCCCATTAAAGTAATCAATTGTTGCTGTGTGACTCTCATTGGAGATGTCATGTGCCATGTGGTACATTTATTTTAAATATAAAATTGAAAAACAAAGTTTAAGAGAGAGAGAGAGAGAGAGAGAGTTGGCTAGCCACCCCTAATTGGTGAGAGGAAAGGGTGGCCGCCCCTCATAGGAGAGAGGCTGCCACCCCTCAGTGTGGGAAGGTTGCCCTCAGAGAGGAGGGCCGATGGGTGTCCACTGTCCAAGCACCTTTTTTCTTTTCTTTTCTTTTCTTTTTTTAAAGAAATATATATATTTGTAATTTAAAGTAAATGTACCAGGTGGTACATGCACTTGGCATATGACATATCAAACAAGAGTCACATGGCATCAATTAATTGGTCTAACATAGCACACTGTTAATTAATTGGATGGTAGGTTGACAAATGGACCTATTTCCAGAGGAAAACCTAAATACTTAATTGTCGAAATTGGGAACTTAGGGATTAAATTGAAATCTAGAAAACCTAGGGACTAAATTTGATTTTCCCCCTTTTTCTTTTTGCCACCAAGGGGAGTGGGGAGGGGGGAGTTTAAATAAGAAATGCGCAAGGGACCCAGATATTTGTGAGTAGGGAGCACCATGCATCAGCAGTATCCCATTATTATCCATCTACCTGTGTTGCACTCTAGAAAAAAACTAAATTGGAGATATGAGGAGCACTGCACCATGTCTTGGATAGACTACTTCATATAAAAATTTATGAAGACTTGGGATTGATTCGGATGTGATTTAGCAAATATTTTCAAATTGGAAAGAGAGCGACCTCAATCATGGGGGAGCCAAGGTATTTCCATGATATTTTAGTTGTTCCATCTTGTAAGCTGTGACTTCTAGGCAGGTTTTGGTTAGTCTTTCTCTATTTTATGACAATGGTGTTTTCTGGTAACCCTTAGGCGCACTCAATCTTGGTCTTATTTTTCCAAATCTTGAGTTAGTACCCTCTTTTCTTCCCTCCTTGCTATTGTCTACCAGCAGATCCATAAGAGACCTGCATTCAAATGCATACAAACTTTTCTTCCTTGCACACTAATCATGGATGCATTTTCAGGCTGCCAAACAGGCTTTGATACTGTTTAGACTCCTCCCCTGTCAACTTAGTTTGTTTGTTGACAGAAAAAGATGTTAAAACTGCTTTTCATGGTAAAGGTATAACAACAACATCTGAAGAAAATGAAAGTATAACTTAAATGCAACAGTATGCTTGGATGAGCATATTAATACAGTAGAAGCAAGGGACCAAACCTTGCTACTAAAAATGTAGGTTGTTCAGGTTAAAACTATTACTTGAAAAGCAACCTCCTGAGTCAATTTGCTCCAGCACATGGTTGCTTAGACCTCAGCTTGCATGGAAGAGAATGATGGTATTAAAAGATGCAGGGTGAGCAATTAATTGGTTGGGGACTGGGAAAACTCAAGATTGCCAGCTTTAGAGGCTAGTGGTTATGGGTTGGATAAAGTTAAAACATTTAGGTTTCATTTGTTTGGGAGGAAGATGAGGTGAAAGAACTTAAAACATTTAGGTTTCATCTGCTTTTCATGGTAAAGGTATAACAACAACATCTGAAGAAAATGAAAGGATAACTTAAATGCAACAGTATGCTTGGATGAGCATATTGATACAGTAGAAGCAAGGGACCAAACCTAGCTACTAAAAATGTTGGTTGTTCAGGTTAAAAGTATTACTTGAAAAGCAACCTCCTGAGTCAATTTGCTCCAGCACATGGTTGCTTAGACCTCAGCTTGCATGGAAGAGAATGATGGTATTAAAAGATGCAGGGTGAGCAATTAATTGGTTGGGGACTGGGAAAACTCAAGATTGCCAGCTTTAGAGGCTAGTGGTTATGGGTTGGATAAAGTTAAAACATTTAGGTTTCATCTGTTTGGGAGGAAGATGAGGCGAAAGAACTGAAAATAGTTTAAGATTTGGGTTTAGGGTTTAGGAGGGTGGTTGAGAAGAGGAGGAATGTATGGGGCGCTACACACATGCTTGTTCTTTCAAGATTGTGGAGGATCAATTTGAATGGGTTTTTGGGGGGGTGTATGGACCGAATGGTGATGTGGAGAGGAGGGACCTTTGGGAGGAGCTGGCTGGTTTGATGAGTGTGTGGAGGCTCCATGGTGTATAGGGGGTGATTTTAATATAGTTTGATTTCCTAGTGAGAGGTCTAGTGATTCGAACTATTCTACAGCCATGATGGAGTTCTCGGATTTTATAGCCGAACAAGGGTTGGTGGATATTCCATTGGTTGGGGGCTAGTTCACTTGGTCTAATAATCAAGAAGACGAGATTTGGTCAAGAATTGATCAGTTTTTACTCTCACCGAGTTGGGAGGATTACTATCCGGAAGTGGTACAAAGGCTGCCACGGTTATGTTCTGATCACTTTCCCTTGATATTAGAATGTGGGGATTCTAGAGGTGGAAAGAAATACTTTAAATTTGAGAATATGTGGTTAAAGTATGAAGGCTTTGTTGATAAGGTGAAGTCTTGGTGGGATTCATATTCATTTGAGGGTTTACTGTCCTTTGTTTGGGCTAATAAGATGAAAACTCTCAAGATGGATATGAAAAAATGGAATGGGGAGGTATTTGGTGATATTGGGAGGAAAAAAAAAAAGAGTTGTTGGAAGGTATACAAGAGATGGATGTTGTGGCAGAGAATAGGGGACTAATGGAGGACGAAAAGGTGAAAATGGCGGATATGTCTAGAAAGCTGGAGAATACTTTGTTGTATGAGGAAATTCATTGGCGACAAAAATCAAGAGCATTATGGCTTAAGGAGGGGGATAGCAATACTCGATTTTTTTCATAAGGTGGCCAATTCTCATGCAGGAATAACCGGGTAGAGGCTTTGTGTATCGATGGTATTATGTCCCACGATCCGAATGAGGTAAAAGAGCATATTGTGCAATTTTATCGAAATTTATATACGGAGCAAAGTAATTGGCACCCTAGAATGGATAATCAAGTTTTTTCGTCCATCGATGAGAAAGAGAAAATGTGGTTGTAAAGAGATTTTGAGGAAATGGAGGTTTGGGAAGTGGTGAAGGGCACGGATGGGGAAAAGGCACCGGGACCGGATGGGTTCACCATGGCTTTTTTCCAAGCTTGTTGGGCGGTGGTGAAACATGATGTCATGGCTGTTTTTGCTGAATTTTATCGAAGACGGCAATTAGTGAAGTGTTTGAATGTTACTTTTGTGTCTTTGGTTCCAAAGAAGGCAGATGCGGTGGAGATGAAAGATTTTTGGCCAATTAGCTTGGTGGGAGGAATGTATAAAATTGTTTCCAAGGTGCTGGCCAATAGATTGAAAACAATTCTGGGCAAGCTCATTTCCTATTCTCAAAATGCTTTCATTAGGGGTTGTCAAATATTAGACTCAGTGCTTATAGCAAATGAATGTTTGGATGCTTGTATGCGTTCAGGTACGCCAGGTGTGATTTGTAAGTTGGATTTGGAAAAAGCATATGACCATGTCAATTGGAGTTTCTTGCTGTATTTGTTGAAAATGTGGTTTTGGAGAGATGGAGGAATGGATAGAGTGGTGTATATCATCGGTTAGGTTCTCCATCTTAGTAAATGGTTCCCGGAAGGTTTCTTTAATAGTTCAAGGGAATACGGCAAGGGACCCGCTATCACCATTATTGTTTGTGATGGTCATGGAGGCTTTGAGTAGGATGGTGAATGCACAATAGAGCAAGGTTTGATAGCTGGTTTTCTGTGGGAGAAAGGGTGTTTTCAGATTTGGTGGTTTCTCATTCCTTTTGCCGATGATCGCTAATTTTCTGTGAAGCATGTCCGAACAAATTCGTTATGTGCGTCTAATCCTCTTATGCTTTGAGGCTGTTTTGGGGCTGAAAGTGAATCTTAGAAAATCAGAACTAGTGGCTGTAGGAGAAGTGGGTAGTGTTGGGACCTTGGCTGCATACCTGGGGTGTAGAGTGGCAAATTTGCCCATGAAATATTTGGGGTTGGGTTGCTGCTAGGGGCTGCATATAAGGCAGCTTCGATGTGGAACAAGGTGACGGAGCTGATGGAACGGAGGCTGGCAGGTTGGAAAAATTGTACTTATCAAAGGGAGGCCGGGTAACATTAATAAAGAGTACGTTGTTTAATCTTCTAACTTATTATTTATCTTTATTTCCAGTCCCTGTGAGTGTGGCTAATAGGTTTGAGAAGATCCAAAGAGATTTTCTATGGGGAGGAATGGGAGATGAACCGAAAATGCATCTTGTTAATTGGGATCAAGTTTGCCGTCCTATACGGGCTGGTGGTCTTGGCATTCGAAATGTTCTTAAGTTCAACAAAGCCTTGTTGGGAAAGTGGCTATGGAGATATGCTGACGAAGTGAGGCACTTTGGTATAAGATAATCAAAAGAAGTATGAAGAACAAGATGGTGGGTGGGTTTCAAAGGAGGTTTCTGGGCCTTTTGGTGTAGGATTGTGGAAGCACATAAGACGGGGTGGGATTTGTTTGCACAAAATGTGAGGTTTGAAGTGGGGATTGGTTCAAAATAAGATTTTGGCATGACACATGGTGGAAATCAGCCATTGCAGCAGGCATTCCCTCTTTGTTTAAATTGCAAGATACAAAGAAGCATGGGTGAAGGATAATTTTATATGGAGGAATGGAGTTGTTGAATGGAATGTCATCTTTGTTCTGCTATTCAAGATTGGGAGATGGATGTGATATCATCTTTCTTTGAATTGTTGTACTCTGTAAAATATTAGGTAATGTAGATCATATTCGTGGTTCCCTTCTAAAAAGGGATATTTGAGGTGAAATCATTCTATAAGATCTTGTCCAACCCAACTAACGAGGTGTTTCCATGGAAGAGTATTTGGAGATGCAAGGTGTCGCTATGTAGTGGCTTTCTTTGGGTGGAACGCAGCTTGGGAAAATTTTGACACATGACAACTTGTAAAGAGGAGGATTATAGTGTGGAATGGTGTTGTATGTGTAAGAAGAATGGGGAATCAGAGATCATTTATTGATTCATTGTGAAGTGGCAACTTGTTTATGGCATTATGTATTCACTTTGTTCGGTGTGGAGTGGGTGATGCATAAGGTCATAGATTTGTTTGCTTGTTGGAGTCGTGTGGGTGGGAGGATCTATCTAGAGTTATTTGGAGGATGGTAAAGGCCATATGGTGCATATGGAGCATATGGAGGGAGAGGAATGCACGAATTTTTGAGGATAAGGAGTGTTCGGTGGATGGGGTGAGGAAGAATATGATTGCTATGCTACATGGGTGGACGATGACTCATTACCGTAATGAGATACCGACAATAGAAGATTTTTGCATATGTGTCCTTTGTATATTTTGTAGGAGTTTTTTTTGTATATATATTTTTTTAGGGTTGCGCCCCTCTGTGCGTTTAATAAAATTCACATTACTTATAAAAAAAAAAAAAAAACAGTTAAATAAATTTTTCTCTCGCTTTTTACTGGTAAATTAACTGACACCCCCCTCGAATTAGGAACTGTGACCTCATCCACCACCCCATTTTCAACAGCCTGGAAGCGCCATTTGAACTTCAGTTTAACAAAGTAATGTTGATTCGTTTGTAGTTTGTGGATGGATTATTGACAAGTTGTCTTTTCTGTTATCTATTGCAAACAGCAGTAAATTTCCTGATGGTGGTGATGGGCGCGAAATGGGTCCAAAACGTCAGCGGGTAGTTGATCAGGGATCTTCATTCTATGGAAACACCCCTGGTTCAAGTTTTATGTACAATGCATCTCCTTATACCTATGTCAACCAATCTCCGCCTTTCCCTGTTGTCCGACTTCGTGGTCTTCCATTTGATTGCACAGAAATTGATGTTGCTGAGTTCTTCCATGGTCTGGACATAGTCGATATTCTTTTTGTCCATAATGGTGGCAAGTTCTCTGGGGAAGCCTTTTGTGTTTTGGGGTATCCTCTTCAGGTTGATTTTGCCCTTCAAAGGAATAGGCAGAACTTGGGCAGGAGATATGTTGAAGTTTTCAGAAGTAAGAGGCAGGAATACTATAAGGCGATCGCAAAGGAAGTTTCAGATGCTCATGGTAGTTCACCGCACCGAAGGGTCCAAAGGGCTAAATCTTATGATGAGGCAAAGGAGTCAGCTGAGCACACAGGGGTGTTGCGGTTGAGGGGATTGCCATTTTCTGCTGGCAAGGATGATATAATGGAGTTCTTTAAAGATTTTGTTTTGTCAGAAGATGCAATCCATCTTACAATGAACTCTGAGGGAAGGCCTACTGGTGAAGCATTTGTCGAGTTTGCAAGTGCAGAAGATTCAAAAGCGGCCATGGTTAAAGATAGGATGACCCTTGGGAGTCGATATATTGAGTTGTTTCCATCCTCTCAGGGGGAGTTGGACGAAGCAGTTTCTAGAGGGAGGTGACTTCTTATTGGACCTTTTCTTTAGTTTGTTATCATGTACCTCTATGACATTAACTTTGTCTTATTGTCTACGAATTTTGCTCTAGTAGTTTCACTTTTTGAAGTCACAAGATACCTTCTCACTGTTGTTGGAGAACATTTATTTTTTTTCAATTTTTGTTTGGAACTAAGCATAAGAAGCTATGCATACTTAGATTATATATCTACTTCATTTTTGCTTGTTAACTAGTATTTGACCATTTCTTCACAAACGAGTGGATTGCTTGAAATGCACAAGATAAAATGCCCCTGGATGTAATTCCATCATCTTTATGGAGGGGAACCTTACAGTCAAGTTGTTGTGGAGTTTCTGAGTTCATTTGCTAGGGCTTGTTTATCATATGTCTCTACCAGTTGGTTTAGACATAAGATGGGTTCGCTGTCTACACTTGTTTTGTTCAGGTTCTTCTCATGTTTATTTAGTAAAAAAGGTTTACTAACCTTGGCCATTAAACTATATTGGTGCCTCGTGTCAACATTTACAATAAGTTTCAGGGAGGTAATGTTCTGTTTTATGTCATTACTTGTTAAAGGTAATTTTGTTTTTCATTGCTTGCACCATGCAGAGAACCAATATCTTTTTCTCCTGGCTACCATAATATGAAAATTTTGAAACATTGGATTGGAATTCTCTGCAATCGGCTGTCCCAATTTCCTCCAATTGCCCCAATTTCCCTTGCAAAGAGGGGAGGTGTGGGGCTCATCTGCACAAAATCATGGATACGGTCAGATGTAACAAACAAATCTGGATCTCATAAAATGGCTCCAATGAAGATGACCCTATTTCAATAATTTCATGGCTCATGAGAAGAAAGATCATTAATTATGATCAAATCCTCGTGAATTTGTAATGTTGTTTTGGGAATTCCAAAATCCAAATACTCTAGTTTTATAATTAGATTGAGAACCTCGAGATCTAACTTTCAATTCTCCCATTTAATTCCCTCTATATCTATTATGTAAGGGTCCTCCCTCCCATTCAAACTGTATTTTATTGGACTCAACTGTTTATTATTTTGAAAAGGTCAACTTTGTGCTATGGTTTCAGACTTTCAGTGCCAAAGTTCTCACTGCTTATACAAGTTAGTCACCTGGTCATACAGGAATCCTAAACTTCATTAGGAGCTGATAACTTGTAGCTCTTCATAATCCGTAAGTACTGAAACACTTATTATAAGCAAAATACGAAAGATAATTCCATTAAAAATGAATTCTCTAAATTGAATCATCTCCCATGATTTAGCATTTGCTGACCTTCTTCGAACCTTCAAAAAAGTGATCGATCACTTCCAATTGAATTACTATTTATGATGAGAAAATGATTGTTAACGTATTTAGAAATGACTAACAACTCATATAGTTTTTATTTTTTTATTTTTTATTTTAAGGTTGTTCACTTGTTTTAAAGTTATCACGTGTTCTTAAGATAAATGTCAATTTAACCAACGGAATTGAAATAAACAAAAAACACTTTGTTAGTCAATAATTTATAAATGGTGTAAAACAAAATTTAAAACCTAAATCAGTTAACTTAAGTCCACTGAGCCGAAAGTTGTGATGTTATCATACGACTTATTTAAAAAGAAAGAGAGGAAGAAAAAAATAAAATCAATTAATTAAGGGAGATTGACCAAGTTGTGGATTACTGAGCCAATTAAGCTCAAACAACACTTTTAATTAATTAAACGTGATTTTGTCAACCTGTGGATTACTGAGCCACGTGCATGAATAGTACAACCCTTTGGAATCCCATGAAGAGTGTCTGAAATTTTAAACGAAAAACGAGGGGATCAGACCAAACCCTAAAATTAATTAAAAATGTCTGACCAGGTGAAGCTAAGAAATAGGGTCCTTTTCATTTTAAAAAAGTAATTTTAAATATTTTATTAGTATTTTGTATTTTAAATTAGGATTAGATATCTTATTCATCCATGTGGTTTAATTTTTTTTTTTTTTATCTTTACAATTTACTTTTTATTATAGGAAGTCCATTTGGTTTGCTTAAAAAGGGGAATGATCCTTCCATCAAAATTTCATCCAAAATTTGACAGAATGTTACATCAGCACCTATCACGATTTGACACGTGTCCATGTAATTAAAATTTTTTAAAAAAAATCCGTTCGTAGTCATCTCCTTTGGTCTTGGGGGATGGCTGAACCACCCCAAGGGCCTTCCGGTAATTTTATTTTTTTGTCAATTGGCCCTTGGGGGTGGCCAAACCACCCCATTGCCAAAAGTGGCCACCCCCAATTTTTTTTTTAAAAAAAATTAATTAAATATACTTTTTTAATTTTTTAAAAAAATTATTTTTTTAATTAATTAATTATATGGACACATATCAAACCGTGATTGGTGCAGATGTCTCGTTTCGTCAAATTTTGGACAGAATTTTGATGGAGAGACCATCTTTGTCTTTAAGCAAACTAAAGGGACCTCCTATGATAAAAAGTAAATCCTAAGAATCAAAAAATAAAAAATTAAACCACATGGATGAATAAGGTATGTAAACCCTAAAATTATTTGTTAATACTTTTATTTTATCAAAGAAAATAATTAAACAAATGAGAAACTTAACTGTATATTAACCGTCCTTTGTACGTGTCCAGCATAAATATTATTCAATTCCTAATCTAAAATCCCTAGGATGCACAATCTTTTGAAATGGATTGGTTATTCTCTATTTGGCTCTTTTGCTTGGTTTTGTTTGGTGGTAGACCCGGCATTTGTTTGTTTGGTTTTGCGGTTTTAAGACGTGTGGATTAATTGGATGAAGATTTCAAGCATAGTTAACGAAAGCTAGCGAGAGGTTAAGCGTTTGATAAAATTTGTATGACGTGCATTTTTAAAAATATGCTCTTTCTAAAAATTGTTCATTTTTTAAAATACGTTATATTGCTTCCTGTGCAAGTATGTAGATTTTTTTAAGTTTTCAAACATCATTTTCTTAATGCACTCCTAATATCTTCGTAATTTTGTTTAAAATACATATTTAACCTGCAAAATTACTAGATCAAACGTAGTCTAAATAGAATTAGTGCCACTTTCTTATCGAGGACAACCAAATTTAAAAGGGAAAAAAGATCATATTGCTGTCACAAAAATACCCAAAATGAGATTAAAATTATAAACTTGACTACATAAACCATTTCACACTGCTTGAATTATATATATTATGATATATATATATATAGTTAGTATGCCACTCCAAAAAAATTGAATATCTCTCTCTCTCCTCCCCATCCTCACTCTTTTGGCTTTTTGTTGAGGGCAGCGGGCAGGCCTGACCGAAGTATTTATCCTAAGCAATACAAACTCCAACACAAAAGTGTGAAATCAGGTTAAAAAGAAGAGAGAAATGAAAGAAAATATATTAATTACTTTTTTAATTAACTCTTCCACATGCAGCGGGCAAGGCCCTGCCCAAATTATTCCCAATCAATCAATCAATCAATAATCCCTAGGATCCATAGAAATTTGAACTAAGCTCTCTCCCTCTGGGTATTGCTTAATTAGGGCAACGGGCAGACCTGCCCAGATTATCCCTCATAAATATAAGGCCTAAATCATCACTCAAGCATGAAATCTCTCTCTCTCTCTCCCTGCCCCTCTCTCTCTAGGGTTTACTTAGGGATTCTCTGGCCTTAGTCATTTCCTCAGAGGTTACTTAATTAGGCTAGAGGTAAATTGTTCTCTTCCTTAAACTCTAGGGTTGTTTGCAAAAAAAAAAAAACTCTAGGGTTTTTCTTGGGTTTCTCAAATATTGCTGTAAAAGTCATAGTTTTATCAAGTTTCTGAGTTAATCTCCTCCTCCTCCTAGAAAACCTCATTTCTGGCTTTGGGAATTATTCAAAAGTGCAATAATCTCTCTCTCTCTCTCTCTCTCTCTCTCTATATATATATATATTTAGTGGGTTTTCTTTCTTATTCTTTTTTCTCAAGTAGGTTTTGAGCTTGAAAGTGTTTGTTTCTAGAGGGTGGTTACTACACTTTTTTACCACTTTTCAGTCAAATTTAGTAGCTTTAAAGTAAGCTAGTAGGGTTTTCTAGCTAGTGTTAGTTTTTTTTTGTGTTTTAGCAATCTTCCTTGTAAACTTTAGTAAAGGCTTTTCAGCTTACTCCTGCCAGATTCAGTACGCACTCCGTTAATTTGTACTTCACCTCTCTTCAACAAAATCTAGCAGGAAGCTTCATCAAATGGCTCCATCTGGTAGAATAAGAAGTAGCACAAGACCAACCAGAAGGCAGCCAAGAAGAAACCCTTTCAAGAAGCGGCTTCCACACTCCAAGACTAATCAAGAAGCAATTATATCAAGGAATTTGCCTTCTTCCAACTCTTCCACCACCACCATCTCTGATGACGTAGAAATCCCTTCAACCGGGTGCTGCACACCAAAAGCTCAGAGATTCCGGATACCGGAGATTTCGACATGCCCGCCGGCCCCGAAGAAGCAAAGATTAGTGTCAAATTGCTCGTTGCAAAGATCTCCGATTGCATTCTTTGCTCCTCCAGACTTAGAGCTCTTCTTTTTCTTTGCACTTCGAGATATTTCGGTTTGACATATATATATGCGTGTGTTTATAGAATATTATCATGAAGATCATTTCACCAGTTTAATTAAGAGGTGGTCTTCAAATTAAGAGGTTGTTTTAGTTTAGTTTGTGTTTTTCCATCTTCATGAGAATTTGGGATTTTGATTGAGTGATCTTTGGAAACAGTTCCCCTTTGCTACTGTTTTCAAACTGTAGGCCATACTAATCACTAAATTTAGCTGGTGTCTACCAACTAAATTTATCCTTTATACCTACTTTCCCTTTTGTTTTTTAATTTTATTCCCTTTTTATATGTATTGCTGACCCCTCTAGAGTTTGGTGAGTGCAATGTAATGGGTGGGATTTCAGGCTTGTGAGTGTTTTTAGCTTGCAATTATATCAGCTTTAATATTGTGTGTTAATTAAGTCAACCTGAATTAGTAAAGAGCCATGGACTTCTTTATGTGTGTAAACACTTCTTTATTTTCATGATTCTGTCTTCTTATCATGAGCCTTCTTATATAATATCATGTTGCTTTCCCAATTAGTTTGTGCAATTTTACATATTTCCCGGGATTCAAAGGCCGGCCACTTACGACTCTTTTACGGTTTGTTGACACGCATGGAACGCCTGAAAAGTGGTTTTTATATACGCATTATTTACAATATTAGCAGCAAGCATTATTTGCCCTTGAGTTGAGATAATTAAGGCTTTCAAATAGGAGTTCAAATTATGGCCATTATGTGAGGTGACTGGCCTATTAAACCCCACACTAATCATGTTGGAGGACCATTGTTTGTCTAAGAAAATTAATTAGACTCAATTAGTAGCTTATATTGTCAAACCTGAGGGTCCCCTAAATAGTTGATGTACCCCCACCCTACATTTTGATGTAATACAATTAATGTTCTCTTGCCGGCTCGTAAAGCTAGGCTTTCCAGAAAAGGCCTTCCTATAGCTAGTTCCTATATATATTTTTTCTGTTTTTGGAGTGTAAGAAATGGAATTTCCTACCTTCCAGGCTAGGGTTTCCCACATGGAATGCTCTACTTTCAGTTAAAATTTTCTTGGGATTTTGGCTGCAAGCCAGAAGACAAACACCGATATCGAAATTCTCAGCAATTTTACTACTTTCATCACTAGTCATATAATAAATATAAATATAGAAAAAGCTAAGATAAATTAAACATCGGGGTGCAAAATGGAAAGACAAGGGAGAAGTTAGAGAAACAACTTTATCTTTTACAGTGGGAACATAAAAGGGGGTGGGGGGTGGGGGGTGTTTGGTTTTTTTTGGTTTGGGTGAGAGATCGATGAGGTTGTCAGTTGTCAGATGTGTGGGTGTCTGTGTGTCTGAGCAGAGGCCAGCATGGAGAAGAGAATCCAATGAAGAGACTCTCGTGCGGGTTGTGATCATTGTGCCTAGCTTGGAGAATCTCAAGAAATTTCTCATCATTTTTTTTCCCCAGATTACTTTGGTACTTTCTACTCCACATTCATTCAAATTTTTTTTTCAAATTGATTGGGGCACTCGTGTGTGTCATCTCTCAATGCTCAAATACCTCATCAATTAACTATATATTAAAAATGATATATATGTGTGTGTTCAGAGAATGTAATTCTTAAGTAAGTTTTTAATAAGAGTAATGTAATTTTTACAGCATAAGTATAGTTATATGAGAAATGAATTAAAACAACTATCGTCTCACGCTTTTCTCGCCCTTCATTTTATTGGACTAATGTGGTAGTCTTTATCAATCATTTTTATTTTTTATTATTTGTTAACAAAAGTTAATTCAATGGCAGATGAACATTGTCATCAGCCTAATGAAATGTAGTTGTAGCATTACTCATGTTATATACTATACCTCCATTTCATTGGACTAATATAGAATTTTCATCGGTCATTCGATTAACTTTTATATATATAAAGATTGACCATAAGATTTATAGGATGCATATAAGTGAAATGAATCCAATGGTTGATTTAAAAAATTGAAGATGGAAAAGAATGGGAGAATGACCAGAATAGATGCCCTAGCATTTCTCTCTCTATATATATCATAAGTTGTAAATATTGAAATAATATATCATAACAATATAATTTGTAAATAATAAATTAATACGATTTTTATATCCTACAAAATCTAGAAGATCTTAATTCAAAGTTAATTTTCAAATCTTCATTGATTTTTTTTTTTTTTTTAAAGTTATATATATGTAAGTAAGCTTAAAAATTATAAAATCCTTCTTAATTATTTTATTTTGCAAAGGGTAAGAAGTAAGAACACAATAATACATGCATGATTTTGTCATGAACATATATGACTGCAGGTTCCATCCTAATTCTCGGATTCTTTTTTATTTTCTTTCTTTTTAATAATTTTTTCTTTTCCACCTAATTAATCCAATCATTTTCGTTGGCAAAACTACAGGGTTACTAAGAATCTCACGTCTCTGATATCATGTCTACAACATTCAGTCCCCTCCAAAAATAACCTTTTTTTTTTTTTTCTATCTTTTTTCTTTGCCAGAGACAGATCGAGACAGGGTAATGCATTAGTGCATTTTGTGCCATGTTTAGGAGTGCGAATATGATCACTATATAACCTAACGTGATGAAATGACTTGAAAGTCACGTCAATGGCTAAAGCAAATAGCTTTGAATATATCTCAGTACGTACTGCTGGAGAGATTATTCATTTTTGGAATATACAAATAATGCAGAAGGAATATGTGAGGAGTACAGTTTGCATTCATTAGAAGTCCTCTTTAGGGAAACCCTTTTTCACAATACTGAGGGCCCTTCTTTGTTGGGCATGATGATCATATATATCTGCATGCATGTGCATTGAATCTAGGGTTTCATGATAGCATTTCCTTATTTAACATATATAACACACAGCCTAGCTCTTTGTGCATACACGTGCATGTATATATATATATATATATATATATATATATATATATGCATGTATCTATATCATGACAATTATGAGCATATTTTTAACTTAGTACTCAAAAACTCATCAATCCCAACTACTGTGAATGATCATCAATTCAAATAAAAATTAAGGATAGAGTCCTTTTAACTCTTAACCCAGATCGTTATTTTTCTTAAAAACTTAAGCAGATAGAAAGTAATTGATTAACTCATTTAAGAATATATTAACACTTTCTTTTGAGGTATAATAAACACAATGTTATCTTAACTTTGATACAATGTTAAATCACTATTTATTTCATAAGCTTAAGAGGACAAAAACTGATTGTTAATAGTCAATTAAATAATATTTTAACACATGTATAATTATAAAAGGAGAAGTGATATTTTGTTAGAAACTTATAGCGAGGTTCTAATAATCTTTAAGACTCAAACACTTTAGCAACAATTAATTAACTCTTCATTAATCAATATAAAATAGCAATAATGTCATTTCAATCTGCTTTTATGAGTTAACTCTTTACCAGTCTTGATGAAAGCATTGAACGGCATATATCAGAAACGAGATAATCATGCACGAGCAATAGTGCTAATTAGTTGCTAAGGTCACAATTAAATTGAAGCATGGGCAAAGATTTTATATTTGTTCCCAAATAGGGTTCCTATATATAGTAAGGGACATAATCAGGGCCGAGGAGGGTCATAGCCTCCCTAATTTATTTTTTTTCTTTTTTTTTATTTGCTTTAAGAAGCAATTAAGGACAAGAGGTAGATTATCGTACCAAAAGTCGGGGCTCGAGGTGCCCCTAATTTTGTCTTTTTAGTATATTAAAAAACAAAAACATATATATATATCAGCAATTACATCCCAGAACAGTGTTGAAAACCTGGCAAGATTCTGAGTGCACTGAGCAAGTGTCAAAACTCAATTGTTTCATGTCCATCTTTATCAGCAAATTCGAGACTGATTAAATCCAAGCTGATCCGTGAAGTTTATTTAATATTAACTTTGTTTTCTAAACAAAAATTGAACTCTGCAGGTTGTACTTATTTAATATTAAAAACTTAATTAATTTACAGAGAGAGAGAGACATTGGAATGAGGGATGATAAAATGAATGGTGGCACTTTATTTATTGAAGTTATGAGAAGAAGAAATCAACTGTATATGGATTGATGTCTCTCCTCTCTGCTCTCTCATAAAGTAAAGAGAGAGAGAGAGAGGGTTCTTTTTAAATTCCTATGATGTAATATCTTATGAAACTCCGATCACTTTACTTTGATTTGTTAAAGTAAATTTATTAGCCTCCAACATCACTAACTTTTCTAGAATCCGAGGTTGCCCCACTTCTTTCACAAAGGATGTTTATCTTCTTTAGCTTTTGGGTCAAACTACTTACAGCACCCCCCGTATATTTTGTGTATATACCAAACTATGTAATGTCTTGGCCGGGGGATTACTTTGAAATTCATGAAGAGGTAAAGGATTAATTAAAGAAGTGATAATAATTTCTTTCTTTTTAAGTGAAAACCATTTTGTTGGACCTCAGTGACTATCACTATAAGAAAAACGACGAAGTTTACCACGATCCAATGTCATCACTAATTAAAGACCTAAAAGTCTATCATTAACGATGATAAATATTGTTACCCAAAATATTGAATACTCAATCTCTTCTTAACTTTCTTGCCATTTAACATTTGTTTTGTTATTCCCTCCTATAATTAAAGGATTTGGATCTTTTACAATTGTTTGTCCAACTCGACAAGTGTAGATCATGCGCTATGGACCGTTTGAGGCAAGTACGGCTTTTTTTTTTTTTTTTGCCCTAAAGAAATTAACTAGACTCAATATATAGTAAGTATTTTGTATTAATATTTTTTTCTCCTTCTTGTGGTTATTAATATTTTATGTAGGTTGGGGTTGGGGGTGGGATGTGAAAAGGCTTTAAGTAAAGAGGAATCCCAGGCTTTGCTTTAAAGGGGGTACGTTAAAAGGGTCATAATTATCCCATAATTTCTGATCAATTTTGAGGCCAAAGAATCTACTCGATCGTGGGCTGGGCTCTACAATACACTGATTATTGGGCTCTTAGTGTTAAAAGGTAAGATTCCTTTTTTTCTTCTTTCTTTTCTTTTCTTTTCTTTTCTTTTTCCTTCTTTGTTGATGTTACTGTTTTTTAGGCTCATTTTGCCCATTGCTCAATGGTTACAAAAGTGAGAAAAAAAAAAAAAAAAAAGAAGCTATTAATCCGTTAAATACTCAAAGGATTTATGGATTACTTTATCTTAGCGGGATGAGAATTGAATATGTAGTATTTTATTTAGGCAAATGAATCCTATATAAACTCTCTGATCACTAGCAATTTATGCTCAAATTATTGTTGACCATTCTAAATAATTGGGAAAGAAGATTTGTTGCTATATATTTCATTATTTGACTGGATTTATTATAAATCTGTGGGCGCATTAAAAAAAAATCAAATTTCAATGACCAATAATTAGTGGCATGTGAAAGGCCCAAAAAGTTACTAATGAGTGGTGACACATCATAAATCCTAGGTCACTAATGAAAATTAGGGACATGTGAAATTGACCACACATCACCACCTAAAGGTGACACACCAATATTGACACGTCACCAATTGGTGACATGTGACAAGTCACTAAATTGTGTAATTTCTATAAATAAATAATAATAAAAATTCCCACCCCATATTTATTTTTTGAATTTTTCAAGGCATTTCACCCAAATTGAAAGAGTTTGCACCACCTAAGAAATGAGTTATCCATCTATTGACTATCCAAAAAAGGTAAATTAGACAGTGTTTAAACTCATGACAAAAATTATATATCGACACTCTTCAACATGCAAAAAAATACCATGGATTCATTTGAAATCACAAAAAGTTTCAATAATGGAATTCAATTGAGTTGCAATTATGTTGAAGTTACACAAAATATGTTAATAACAAAAGATTTTTTTTTATTATTGTTAATTATTTGGTGGAAAGGTGAGGTTTTTCTTTTAAAAGAAAGAATGTGTACCCGGAAGTAGACCCAAAGATCATTTGCAAAATCTGTGCCAGCTTTTGTTTAACTTTGCTTAGGCTAGTTAGGCTACTCACAAAGCAAAGCAAGAGAATTGGGCGGCCCGACAGTAGCCCCCCAACATGTCTCATGTCACACTTTTTAGACTGAAACAGCGTTTGCTCTTCCACTCAACTTTACTTATCATTAATTAAATCACAATCAAAACCCTAGCTACTTGGTGCCCATAAAAAATAATTCCCAAGTGGGTTGGCTCATAATTATTTGCTTAACAAGGCTCGTCTCAAACCGGTATTATAGGCGTGCCAAGCCTAGAGAAGCGAGTGCAACAGCTTTGAGAAACCAATGAAACTTCATAACTCAATATTTCTTACGAAACGGAGCAAGATCCTCTATAGCTCAAATAAACTGGAGATGATCTTAATTCGATGAGACAGGAAATCATTTCTTTAGTTTTGTTCTTAACTAACTATGAGCAGGAAGAACACTTCATAAAAGGTAGGAAATTAAATGGCTCAATCGAAATGTACACGTATACCATTCTTTATTAGAACATCATGTGATTTTTTTAAATTTAATTATGACTTAAGCATTAGAGTGTCATTGCCAAAACATCATAGAGTTATTGACCGATTTCCAAATTGTTATTTATGATGAAATTCCCTTAACTTGCATGCATATCCATACATGAATCCTTGAAAACTTCACCATCTAGTGCCTCAAGATCGACCGAAGAGACACTAATGGATACTAGTATTTTATCCAAGAGTTCCAAAGGCCAAAAACAGAAAAAGAAAAATGGCTTAATATATATATATATATAAAAGGATTCACTGAAATAATGTATTGTTGTTGACTAATCTTTGATTTAAGAATTAAGGAATCATTCCATATAAATTTGATCAAACTCACTTTATAAAAGAAATCAAGCCCAACTTTTGTATATTTAGTACTTTGAGATTAGTAATCTTTCCATGCATGAAATTCATGTTTGGGTCTATATCATTTCACTTTAGAGATGAGAATATTATTTTTGGATATTCAACAATTTTTTTACTAGACAAAGTTTTATTCAGAACTAGATAGAAAGAACTATTAAGCTAGTATATGTCATTCTCATATATATACATCTTTAAAAATGTGTAAAAAAAATTTTAATATGTATTCTAAGAATAAATGTCAATTTAATAAATTGAATAAAAACAAAAACTATGTACTATATTCTTTTGAATTTTTCATGTTATCAATAAATATTGGCAGGGATAAGAAGTTGTTAAAAAAAAAAAAAAAAAACCCTAATATTTTAAAGGTCCTAATGGAGGGCTGATGACCATGGCCCATGTCACTATGGGAGTGAACATTATTTATGTTTGCATTCCTGCAATCAAATTGAGGTATTCTTTTTTAGCTCTGTCGTTACTATTGTTGTTTTATCGATGTTCTTGGGCTGTGATTTGATGGGCTAAATGTTCTGTTTTGGTTCCTTGGTTTGTACTCTATTATCCTTTGCTAAATAGTAATGATCATTTTTTTCGGAATATTTTAGAAGAAAAATGTTTTAAAGCCCTTGCTTTAAAGTAAAAGTAAGGTAAAAAAAAAAATCACCCTGATCCACAACCCACCACTGCTTGTAACCCACAGCCGTGAACCATCACCAGCTCGAGCCCAGAACACCACCTCATGGACGGACAGAACAATCGTTCGCCGTCAAAGGCCGCCTTCCAAAATTTATAATGAAGAAACAAAATTTAACAAGTTAGTTGAATTGTTTAGTACACTCTGATTTGATAGTTCATATGAGTGTTATATGAATTGTCCCATTAATTTGTAAGAAATTTGTAGTAAATGATCTGGCTTACATTTAGTTACCAAAAAATGATCGAAAATCTCTCATAAAGGAGATGGACTAGCCCGTGTAAAGAACATAACTCATGGGCTGAATTAAGCTCGACTTTAACCCGCAATTTTCTTGTAAATCATGAGCTCAATAAAATATGAAAAATGTTAATAAAACTTTAGCCCAAAACATAATTAATCATTTTGAGTTGGCCTTGAGTCTTTAGAGCAAAACAGTTAGCCCTCAGCAAGGGTCAGCTACCCTTTAGTCAACAAACACACGTTTATTTTAATGGCCAAAATTTTCTACAAGGATAAACATGTTTATCCTGTGAGAAAATTTAAAAATAGTTTAAAGTACAGTAAATTAAGTAGAGGATTCCAACGTGGTAGTGATTATCCTCGTTATAATTTAAATACATAAGAGTGTCTATAACATGATAATACTAATTTTAGTCATCACATCTAATCTCTCAAACTTTATGTAGTGTGCTTTTTTTTTAATTAAAAAATTAATTTTTATGAATTAAATATTATGAAAAAACTACGTCGCATAAACTTTTAAATGATAAGAGTGATGTAATGAACAAAAAATAAGAAAACATATATAAGATTTGAGTAATTTAGCAGCTTAAATCAAAGTATGGCCCTAATCAGCCTTGGAGTCGGACAAATAAGCTCTACGCCTATTCTCTTTGTTGGGGAGCGAGATTCTCTACAGAGAGAAGCCATTTTCTTAAAAAATAAGAATAAAATTATAATTTCGCCCCTTTTTTTTTCTTTTTTTTTTTTAACAGTTCTGCCTCTTCCTTTTAAAGAATCGACTAATTAACTGAAAATAATCATGTTTCTTATGTTGATCGCCGCCGCCTCATCATTAAGATGTACACTAATTTGCTCTTAAAAAAGAAAAAAAAATGCACATTTAATTGGAACGTGCAGCAGCCACTGGTCTTCGGAACAAAAACAATTGAATAACATTTGTTGACAATAACAGAAGAAATAATTATTTATTTGTTAAATAAATTTAAAGGGAACTGATGGGATTTAATAAACATAAATAGAATAATAAGCAATCCAAAAGTTAATGTTGGGAAGAAAGCAATGATAAAGTTCACGAAGAACTTTGAAAAATATTTCACAAACAGTATTGGGCTCTAGGGCAACAATAGTTACTGTAATTTGAAAAATATTAATTAATTCAAGCGCAAACAAAAAATTAGTAAATTGTCTGCAAAATCATAACCACACGTTATAAGCCTATAAGGTTATAAGATTATAGATACAAATAAAATTGTTACAATCAAATACTATCTATGATTTCAATTTTTCGCTAACCTAGATACAAATATAGTTAAATAATAAATATGTTTCGAGCATACTAGATCAAAGATATAAGTAGTCAAATTTCTAACAAAATTTATTTAAACTCGGCCGTGAGAAATAACTCCTCACACCGAAGTATCCAGGCTATGAAAAATAATCTCTCACACCTAATAATTATTCATCTGCCCTCATGAGGGCAGATTTGGATAGAATAACCTTTTGTTCAAAAACAAAAAAAATACAAGTAAGCTACCAGCAAGCAGCAGCAGTGGCTGGGGAGAAGATGAACGATACAACATGGTGAAAGGTGGACAGACACATAGCAAAAAGTCCGAAATTGCTAATCAAGAAAAAAACCGTAAGGAGAGGGGGAGGGTAGGAGCATGGTGTAGAAAGGGAAGAGAACTTAGACCTATGTATGTTAATATTTATGATTCAATGTTATGAGCCTTAGTTTAATTATGTTATTTTAGCAGGGGTCAGACCTAGTCAGGCAACTAGAGATAGTTTGTTATGTGTACTTGTTGGGGGTATTGGGAATATTATTTTAGTTATTTATGTGTGTTTCGTAAGAGTTATTAGTAACACTTCAAATTATTTCATGTTAAATAATATGTGAGCGTTACAATGTATTTATTGAATATATTCAAGACTCCATTAATAAATATTATTTGCATAATAATAATAATGAAAAGATATATAATCAGATCTTGGAACTTTTATTTGAGTATGATGAGGCCTAAGTGTCCTCTCACGTAAGACTGCTGCACTCGACTTCGTTTCATTTGAGTGTAATGTGTTATTTACCTAATAATAATATATTTATATTTGTTCTCAAGAGATAGCTCAATCGGTTATTACACTTAGACATGTTTGGGATTGAGTTTGAGAAATAGAGCTTTTAAGTCAAAAAGAGCTTTTAGACAAAAGTCTTATTTTTAGGCTTTTGTCAAAAGTGTTTTTTTGACTATTTTTAGGCTTTTTAGACCCTTAAAAGCGTTTTTAGGGCTTGTTTGAGATTATGTTTGAGATGTCTAAAAGTGCTTTTAATAATCAAAAAGCCTGTTTGAAGAAAACAATACTCGTTTGATAAAAAAATTAAAATCGCTTATAAATATTCAAAAAGCCTAAAAATGACCAAAACGCATTTCTGACAAAAGTTTAAAAATAAAACATTTGCCCAAAAGCTCTTTTTAACTTAAAAGCTCTATTTTTCAAATGCAATCCCAAACAAGCTCTTAATTTTTTTACTAAAGGACTACTTTTTTTTTCAAACATGCTTTTTAAGTATTAAAAGCACTTTTAGGCCTCCAAACGCAATCTCAAATATGCTCTTAATAAAGCAAAAATTATTAGTTTGAATTTCTCTCTCCTCTCTTGTATAGACACATATATATATATATATATATATATATATATTGTTCCCAAAAAGAAAAAGAAAAACATAGAAAAATATTAATATTTGGAATTTTAACCATATGATGATTCTCTCAACACAACTACAAAACTTGGCTTAAAAAAAAGGTGCCGTACTACGAAAATGACATTTCTCCTAATCACCACTAAACATGAATGGGCCCACCATTGTCTTAGTTCTCACCCGCAGGTAAGAGACCTCTACCTATTTTCTTTTTCTTTTCCTTTCCTAAGGAGCTGGAATTTGAGGTATTTTTCAATTTAAATCATAATGTTTAAAATCGGTAATATATCTTCTTAATGTTTTAAAAATTTATAATTAACATAATTTATTACTAATTTTTGTTTAAATAGGCAAAAATGACATCACATGCATCTCATTAAGGATTTTTATTCTATGTCTTCTAATTTTGCTTTCAACCTATATAGTGAAATGACGTAATTGTTATTCATTAAAAACCCGTTTGTTTTAATTTTTTCGTTAACCCATTTTAAACTCCTTTTGGGTGTCATGTGGATATTGGAGTGAAAAAAAAAAAAAGGAACAGATGCCTCTCACTTACTCCTATGTCAACAATTTTTATGTACTTAGACTATACAATTAATAATGAATGATGTTAATTATAAATTTTTAAAACATTAGATAATATATTACATATTTTTAAATATTAAAGTTCAAATTAAAAAACACCTTTAAGTTTTTTAATTATTATTTTTGTTCGAAAAGCAGCGAAGTTTTCTTTCTCCCAACAAGAAATGTTTAAATTCAGCGTGACACATGGCTAACAATGCTGTCACTTCCGCACTCTCGTGGTCCCCACCCTCGCGCCACGCGTTTACCGGAGTTAGTCCGTCAAGTGCGTGTCACGTGGGGCTCAAATATTATTTTTTGTTTAATTATTATTTTTTTAAAAAAAAATTCTCTCTTTTGTCCAAGGTAGCCTTTGCTAACCTCACCCGTGCGGGCATCTACCCCTTTTTTCCACCCGGTACCCGCTCTCACGGTTTCCCCAATCCCACGCCTGTCACCCAGCCGCCCGCCAACACAGCAAACCCAAAACCAGACGAGCGACTCCCCGGTCACTACATCCACGTGTCGAAGCAACAAAGAATTTAAACGGATGCGGGTCCCACAGTGGTGACGCAGCCTGGGGTGACGCAATAAAGCCATGGGTCTAAAGATTTTAAGCAGGCCAGAGCCCTTCTATCACTGTTATAATTTCTCTCACACTCTGTGAGAACTCGGGAGAGAAATCGGATTGACCCTTTTGGATTCTCTCAGATTCTTGAGGACCAAAATTCTAGGGTTTTGCTTCTTTCACAGGGCAAGTAAGTGCTCAGATTCTCGCTCAATTGCTTTAAAAGTTTTAATTTTTATTTTTATTTTTAAAAAATGATTTGATGTGTGACTGAATTTTTAGATGATGGGGTTCGGTTTCTAGGGTTTTCAGGAATTTGGGTGTTCTGTTGAATTCTTTGTCTTTTGATTTGATTCTGTTTGGGTTCGGAGGAATCTGGAATGGGAGTGTGAAATTGAAATCCAGAGGTTGTTTGCATGTGGGAGTTTGGGTTCTGCTCTGTTTGTGGGAATCGATAATTTGGTGGAATTCTTCTGATTGGGGGTCAAATGTGTGTTTGTGTGACTGGGAATGGACGAATCTGAACTTGGTAGGGTGAAAGTAATTTCGAAGTGCTATTTGTCGGTCGGGATTTGGTGCTGAGAATATTTAGTGAAATAATACATAATATGATCAGGAATTTTTAAGTTTTACCGGGTATTTTAATGAACTTTACTAAGTATCAAAGAATGAAAATAATTGTTTGGAACTGGAAAAAAAGTTCTTTCATTGAGATTTTTTGGGTATAATCGCATCAGGTTGTTATGATTAGGTGGTTCGGTTTTGAGGAATCTGAACTTGATAGTATGAAAGTTGATTTCAAGATGTCCTTTGTATGTGAAGTTTATTTTCTCTTCTCGATTGGCTAAAAATCTTGGAAGGGGAAACCCGAAATTGATTTGTTGAATTTATGTTTATTCTTATTTTGGAACCCGGAAAGTAGAAGCTCTCATTTAATTGTGCTTGATACTGCTACTTGCTGATACGTCAAAATTCTGATGAAAGCTGGGGCCTGTATGATATGATTTCGTTTCCTTTCCGTCTTTATTTTGTGTTTTGTCTGTCATTTGGATGCATTATATGACACTCTTTCGTTTAAAATTAAGTTCTTTATTTAGTTGGGTTGTCATGAT
Source organism: Carpinus viminea (assembly GCA_013348765.1). Lineage (NCBI taxonomy): Eukaryota > Viridiplantae > Streptophyta > Magnoliopsida > Fagales > Betulaceae > Carpinus > Carpinus viminea. The sequence continues at coordinate 50,907,313 of CP054668.1, read as the reverse complement.
GCTAGATTAATAAAGGTCCTGTATTGCTCAGAAAAAAAAATAATAAATAAAGGTGCTGTTCTGGTATATCTTTTTTTTGTGCTTGTTTATGTGAAAACTGTCTGAGTTTTTCCTAACTTGGGGTTATTTTCTATTTGCAGTTGTACAGGAAATAAAGAGACCCGTACTTACTGAAGGGATTTGGAAGGTATGCAGTCAAAGTCTGAAAATGCAAATAGACTAGACCCTGGTTCACATGCCATTCCACCGGCAGGTGTCTATTCTGAACCTTGGTGGCGTATTGGATACAACCCCATGTCCCCGGTTATGACAGGGGGAAATGTATCCAATTCATCTTCGTTAGAATGCCCAAATGGTGTTTCAGATTCCAACGACGGTCAATCTCCCTCAAATGGTGGATTGAATGAGGACGATGATGATGCCACCAAAGAATCCCAAAATACTACGTCTTCCAGATCAGGTGCTTCAAACGGTTATACTAAGATATTTTAAACGCAGAATTTGTATAAATGTCTGTTACAAACAAACCACTTACTATGATTTCTGGACTGATTTATGAGGTTGACATTTTGTTGAGATATAATTTATAAATATTTTTGTTAGCCTTTTTGGAGGATATAAGTTCATGAAGGTACTAAAAATAATTTATTTATAATTCCAGCTGTAAATTATGCACAAGAACACCAAAATGTGCAGCATGTTGCATCAACTGCACCTTCTATGCGTGATGAATGTCTCACCCAACCTCCACAGCTTGAACTTGTTGGACACTCAATTGTAAGTGTGTTTTGTTTTGAACAACCCCCCCCCCCTCTCCAACCCACACACGAACAGCACACAAGAACAAAAAAATAAAAAATAAAGAAAGAAAGTCTTTCCTTATCAAAGTCCAATCATCTGCTGATAATTGATCAAGACTTTTGGACTGAAGATTCTGTTTAATGTATAAAATTAGACAACACAAACTTGCGTGATATTGGAGCCGAAGGGATTCCTAGCTTTGTTGCAATTCTTTTGCAGGCATGCGCGTCAAATCCTTACCAGGATCCATATTATGGGGGAATGATGGCACCCTATGGACATCAGCCTTATGTAAGATTAACCTCTTGTACTCATATGTGATTGACTGATGATGTCTTCTTGATTGTTAATGGGAAACTGCCTCTATTTTCACTTGCATAAAATAATGCTCTTGAGATATGTTATTTAAGCCTGGATATATATTCCTAAAAAGTCTGTTGCAATTATTGCATGTTACATTAAATGTATTGGATTTTGAAAATTCTGTACTTTTCTTTCTAAAGAAGTTAAAATATACGATCAATTCTCATTTTTTATATTTTTTATGACATCCAGTCAAACTGAATAGTCAAGAGTTTTCCAATTCTCAGTTTCTTTTCCTTTTGTTTTCTTTATCCTAATTTTCAGCTTTTAAGCTTGGGGTGAGTAATCTGATCCTAAGATGCATAGTGGCTAGATATATGATGTTGTTGAGGCTGTTCAGAGGACTTGAACTGAGGTCAGGGTATGATTTTCACCCAGGATCGCAGTTTATGCATTGGGTTGGGAAAGGGTAGGACTGATTTCATCTCTTGGGAGAAGAATTGGGAATTGTCCACATTTTGTTCTAAGCGGGAGGGGACCATATGTTTCAGTAATGTCATTTTATAGAATATTAGATTAACAGTTCATAGATTTTGGGGGCTCTTGGGATAAGAACATTGACATTGTTTACTCAGTTATGAAGCAATGTGGTCTTTTTGGTACCAGGATTTCAAGTTAGTGAATGTCAAGGATGTATGATCTTCTTAACAAATTTTTATCTTTCGCTTGAAAACAAACTGAACATCACATCTGCATGCTAAACTAGAGAAAGGGCTAGCACACTGTCTATGCTCAAGGCAGTTGAGTGTGAGTGGCCTAATGTCATGCTGTTTTTTAGTAGCTTTCTGAATTTTCTCGTTTCAGATTTAGGCGTTGAGAGGGCCACGGGGTGGATTCTCTCAGTTAACTACGAATTTTTCATCTTTTTCGATCTGAAATGAACTTTGTAAAATGCTTGATTCAAACTATAAAACCTTGATGTGTAATCGTACTTAAGGAGCAAGCCATAGCACTTTCCTGTTTGATCATTGGAGTACAAGAGTTGCCAGTGTTTGCTTGTTTCAATAAATTATTGTTCAACTGATTTTGAGTTTGTTTGTTTGTTTGTGTCTTTTTTTTTTTTTTTAATCTTATGTAAATTTGTGTGGGGTTTGGATTAATTGCATTTAGGTGGGAAATCATCATTTTTATTCACTTATGTAGGCCTTGGTCACTGGGAAATTGAAGACCTTTCTTTTTTCATATTCATAGACTGCAAATTTTTTCTGCTCTTATAGACAGAGTCAGTATGTGACCAGAAATATTTTTTCCAAAAAGATTGGGTCAGGCAGAGAACAGTAGCATATTCTTGAACAAGGTGTTCCAATGCCTTCTGGTTGGGGGAGTTGTAATGGAGACAGTGATCATGATCTTGGCCTTCAGGGAGCAAAGCATCATGGTGTCAGTAACATCCTTGTTAGAAGCAACCTTTCTATAGGTTTATGACTCTACTCAACCTGGATAAATCTCTAGTAGATAGCCTTCCATCACCTAAGATGTCACCAATTGAGATACTCATCCTGCATGAAGCTCTATATCTCTCTTCAAGGGTGGCTTTGTGCACCAATCTTCATGGTTGACTTAGCAGCACAGCAATGAAAAACTATTAGCCAAATATATCTCTTTTGTGGTCTTCTATTATAACTTGTGTGTTCTTTTCCTTTTGTTCAAGTACAGTTTGACCATTATTCTTATTCTACCACAACCAAATAACAATGCCAATGGCAATGATACTGATAATAAAAATAATTTTCTGCCCTATGAGGTGTTTGCTTTTAGTACATCAATGTAGTTTATCCTTATATAAATCTTTTTCCTTGGATACTTTACTAGAATGCGGAATGGTCTAACATACATTTGTAATGGTCAGGGTTATCCTCCTTTTCTCGGAATGCCTCATGCCAGAATGCCTTTGCGCCTTGAGATGGCACAAGAGCCTGTTTATGTGAATGCCAAACAGTACCAAGGTATTCTGAGGCGGAGACAAGCACGTGCCAAGGCTGAGCTTGAAAAGAAATTGGTAAAAGTTAGAAAGGTATAAATGGATAAGTGGCTTAATTTGGTTGTTGAGTTTCTTAGTTAATATGGTTGAAGCCACAACTTCAGATATTTTGCTGATGATATACGGCTTCCTTAGTTGATAGTACTTAATCCCATAATATGTATTTTAATTAAGAAAAGAACAACTTGCATTTTGAGGAATTTTTTTCACTGCTCTGGAAACTCAAAGCCTTTTTGTATGTTCTCCCAAATTATCCTTTTATAATTGGTGCTTTGGACTTCCCATATGGGACACTTATTTTAAAGTGAAATGTTAAAGGGAATGTATAGTTTTCAACTTTTGGCTATACATATTTTGGTTATTGCTGATATTTTAAGCATATATGTGATTTGTATTGAATGGAGGTAAATAAGTTTCAACTTAAAACTGTTGGTACTGTTGTGAATTATATATATTGTTTGTGTGCAATTTGAGCTTCCATTGTTATATAAGTAAATGTATTGGCATATGTGCAATTTGAGCGCCTTCTTAATGGTATGCTGTTAATTTCACATCTTCTACAGCCATATCTTCATGAATCTCGTCACCAGCATGCTATGAGAAGGGCTAGGGGTACTGGAGGACGCTTTGCAAAGAAAAATGATACCGATGCCTCAAACCATGAAGGCAAAGAAAAGGGCACAACATCTGGGCCAGCTCTCTCATCACAATCTGCAAGTTCTTCTGGTTCGGAGCCCCTGCTCACTGACTCTGCTGGAACATGGAATTCCTCCCATGGGCAACAGGATGGGAGGCATGACGCTCCCATTGCTCACAATTACGTAAATGGTCATGACCATTTCCAGAACCACAACAGCTTGCAAACTTCGTCATATCTGCGTGCTGGCGAAAGAGGTGAGGAAGGCGACTTGAAATGGGGAAGCGTCTCTTCTAACCAGGCTCCACAGAGGCGTCTTGCCATCCAGTGAATCCCAGGGCAGAGTTGGGTGCCAACAAGATGGAGGATTGGCCCCATATGGGATTGTGTATATTCCCTGTTTATCTATTGAAAGCATTCTTGGCAATTCATCTGCCAGGCGGCAATTCATTCTTGGCTTTAAGATCGTGCATGTGGCATGGATGAAGAGTGTGGAAGAGATGGTGAATGGGGCCATGTGGCTTGTTAAAAGATTTCCAGTGCTTCATTCCTCCACCCATTTCTGCTCTTTGTACAGAGTTAGAGATTAGATGACTCAAAAGTTTGCCTTTTTAACTCTGGATTAAATGTACAAACCATCTTGTTTGATAGGAGGCTTGATCTTGGTGCAATTTATGTTTCTTGTTACTCATAGGAATTGAGTTGTGGCTTATTAATTTGCAAAACATCAAACTTTGAAATATTGATTTTTCATTCTGACTTGTGAGCGGTTCTGGAGCCTAATAGGGGTAAAATTGTTGACCATTCTGGCATACTTGTATGGCATTCATGCAGAAGTTTCCTGGACGATTTTGCTTGTGGCACGAAATTCTATTTGTATTGTGTGGCTAGTTACATGGTAGGAATCCTTGCAGCATCTTATGGGTGCACATCCTTCCGTCAAACGGTTCTAAACCTTTTTAAATTTTCCTGATTGGAACTTCTCTACCATTATTTTCTATTTTCACTTTCATTTCATTTCTCTCAAGAGCCGGAAGGAAGGCTTTGAAAGTCTCTTGTGATGCCAACTTTAAAGCACATTTTGTTAGATAAGTGGGCCATCTTTCACTTTGTTTTTAAATGCTTTCTCAATTATTTTTTCCATTTTTTCTTCCACTTGGATAAGAGTGAAAAAAAAAAAAAACCCTCCAATATTGCCCGTTTTCCCTTATATATATATAGTGAATGTCGAGCAAATAGCTGTAAAAAGTGCCCAATGAACTCGAAGCAATTATGAATTGAAGCCATAATTTGCAAATAATTTAATCACATTCTCTTATGTGGAGCGACCCAGAATCGCCATGACCTTTTTATTTCCTTCATCAATAAGATAAAATGTATTTCCGTCATATGTTTAATTCATGGAATACACGATAGGGAATCCACGCACGAACTGAACGAAGTCCTTGATCGTGATATATTAATAATAACGGGGAATTCGTGTGTCAAAGCATAGACCAACATAACAGTAACTGATCGGTATATAAAGCACCATAAACGCGTATCATCAATATCTAAATACTATTAAAAGACTTACATTTGAAACCGGCTGCTTTATTGTGATTGTTTTGATACAAGGTTTTACACTCAAAATCATAAAACAAAAACCAAAAAGGGGATAAGGGAATGAAACCTGTAGTTCACTAAGCCCCTGCATAGTTTGTATCATATATGATCATCATCTTTATGTTGATCAGAACCCTCTAGGTTTTCAGCTTCCTCTGCCGCATACTGCTCTGAAACAGTTTCCTCGCCTATGTTGTCTGATGGAGCCTTACTCGCATCTGTAAAACTGTTGTTTGCTTCTGTGTCGTTAACGGCAGTTTGCTGCTTGTCCATCATCCCGGACAGGGCTAACCTTGGAGACCACTCTAGAACATCATCGATTATGTTGGAGACCCGCTTCTGATACCTGAAAGATTGGTTGAATTGATACTTCAGGCACATGCAAAGAAGGAAGGCAGAGAAGTATTTTTCCTTCTACAGAAATTAGGTGTTCTGTATTCAACACTAACCTTGCTCTAGCAGCCTCATCAGGGGCATGGTGCCTCAGCACCAATATGACCAGCACAGCCACCATCGCATAGAAAAGCCTCGTCGTCCACTTGGGTCGCTCCTCCTCATCTTTCTGGGGCCAGAAACGGAATAACTCTCGCAATGTTGCTTCCTCGGCAAGTATGTTTGGGAAAAACCAAACACGTTTTCCAACAATGATATAAAGAGTACCAAATGCAGTTGCTCTCACTGCAAATCAAACAGAAATCTAAATGAAATACCAGCAGAAAACCACAACATAAGTTGATTGAAGTGATCTTTAAGGCTCCATAGTGATATAGTATCACATCAAGAAAACAGAAAAAGGATGAAATTAATTCTAGCTCCTCGAAGTGACCATAGCAAAAGAACATAAACAGCAAAAACTGGAAGTTCAAAGTTCACTCATTAAATTTTTTGATAAGTAAGTTCACTCATTAAATTAGCTGCAATCTTCCTCTGATCTTGTGCAGACTGATATGAAAAATACTTAAAAATGCTTTCTTAAAAGAAACAGGGTTCCTAAGATATAACACAACTATTTGATAGAATCTTGGTGACTCCTGTTTTTGATTTATAAAGTTGGGTGACTCTTAAAATATCTGTAACCGGGTGACTGCACTGCTTGTAGGTAGATGAAAGAAAGTTCATCTATCATATGAAAGAAAACATTAATCTCCTTAAAACACACACACACACAATCTGACAGGACAGAAGTCAAAGATGTCCACAGATCCAGATGAAGAGTGGTGCATGGAACCAATTCTACATAAAGGATCATTATACAAATTGGAACTCTAAAATCAACATCATAAAGTAATTCCCAATCACAATCCAAAGCATCTCAAAAAGCACAAACAACCAACTGGCCCACAAACCCATGCCTAATGCCTTCACCAAAGATGAGGACCTTCAAAAAAGTTGGGACAAGGACACCAGCCCATCACCATCACCATCACTAATCCCAAGCACTTCAGTCCTGGTTAGAAGATTCCTGTTTTATACTCTTACCATATTATTTCTTATGTGATAGACCATCACAATAAATTTAAAAACATTTCGGTGCATATACTTGCAATAGATGCCTTCATTCAAATCACAGAGCTTGCAAAGATAGGTTGCTGTTGAACACAGTGAAAAATTATTACCTAACTATTTCAGACTGACATTAACTCATACTCAACCAGTCATAAAGCGGTCATCGTATTTGAACAAGAAACAGAATTTTTAAGGCAAAATTTGGACAGGGAGAAAGACATTTCCTATACATATGCACATACGTGAGAGAGGGGCAAAGGAGGCATGCCCATGTCAACGTAATATTTAGGCCTGGTTTGGCAAACAACACCCCATTACAACACATTCCCCCACATTCCACCACACTATTCACTTCATTTTTTTCAAAAAAATAAAAATCAAATAATTCACTTTTTATATCACATCATTTACTATTCAAATAAAAAAATCACTACAAAATAAATTTTTCCACTTTCCAATACCACTTTTTCATTTTCATACCATTCATTTATTTATTTTTAATTCATAAACAGTGCATTGTTATTCTTTGTGGGGAAGTGTGATGGGGTTTACCAAACACCCTTCAAAGTCAATGCACCCCATCAGACGTGTGCTAAATCGTTGGCCTTTAAACAAAAACCCTAGCCATTACTAGGTATAATATTTGCATAGACATGTTAAAGTTTACAAACATTACAATGGAACCAATGTAGGTGGGCATATAACATAGTGACCACTCACTCCGTCCCAATTTATATATCTTATTTTGGTACAGTAATTTTCTTAAATTTCCTGTACATTAAAGGTGACGTGGCTTTTGTAAGAATCTTGTTTACCTTTTTAAAAAAGGTAAGAGTAATTGAAGAAGTTAGAACTTCAACAATTAGAAAGTGGACATGTATTTTGGGATATTCTAAAAAGAAAAGAAAGACTTAAATTAAGACGGATGGAGTATTTATTGTACAGCAACCTCAAAACAAATTATATTACAACAACCATGTTGGTTGCCTAAACATGACAGGATGCTCAATTGTCAATTAGTAGCAGTAATAGTGAAAAAATGGTGCAACCAAATTGACAAATGGCTTACTTCAAACTAGTACACTATTAATCATAACATTGTAACAAGGTTCTAAGAACGACCTAAGATAAATTGAGAAGAATATAAAATAAATAAGCACAGCATAACTTACATAAAAGCAGTGACAGAATAAGTAGCAAGACTCCTGCGCAAGAGTAGAGTATTAGTAGCTTGCACCGATGGGGATACACAGGAAACAAGCAAATTGCTAGTGTCAACACAGGCCAGAAAAATGAGAGAAGTGTCTGCCAAAGTGGTCTCCGTTTTACAAATGTCCACGCAAAAAAGGCATCATTTTCAGAGAATACTTGATCCTGCAAAATAGAGTCAAATATTGATACTTGGGCTATAGAAACAATTAGAAACATGCTCCTAACTTCCTAGATAAAGTAAAGCAAGCAGAAATTATAATAATTTTTTTTATGATAATACCCTTCTCATTAATTTTTTTAGATTTAAAATACTTGTAAACTCAGGCATTAAATTGGCTAAATTGAAAACTCAGATCATGCAAAATTTGAAAAAGCACGGGGGCTTTTAGAATATTTTCCCTAAAAATAAATACCCTAAACCAAGACAAAGATAACTTCAACTAAGATAAAAGATAAGGATAAAATCCTTTAACACTCCCTCTCACGGAAGAGATATACCACAATTCCAGCTTGGAACAATTGAGTGTAGCACATCCATGATGAAAGGCTTCAAGGGGTAACAAAATCTACTTGTCGCAAACAAGTAGTAACAAACAAAACCAACAAATTGAACTAGAGCTGCCTGACTTGACTGATATAAAAACAGAATTGGCCAAAACATGCTACCAAGCCTTGATGGGCAAAACAGGCATGGGCGCTAAGGAGTCAACTAACCAGGCAAATCGTGGTGGTGTCTTCATAGTTGTGGGAAGATAATAAATTAAGAGGATAGCTGTAATGCATGCAGCTAAATAAAAAATTTATGTGTCTCATGCATCTAACTGCAAAGCACTGAGTTACCCATCAAAACATTTAAATCTTACATATTGAAATTACTTACTGGGAAAATCTCTAGATGCGCTGGCCATGTAGACAACTTTTTCTTCCCAGGACGAAGAGTTTTCACCACACGATCACAGCGCACTAAAAGATTCTTTCTTAACAGAGAATTACAAACATCTTCAGTATCTAGGTTCCTATCTGATTCTAGAATATCTTTGAGCTCTGGGTGATTTCTCAAAAAGCTAGCAAAATCCTTCCCTCTGAAGTACTCCACACGTGTCTCCTGTAAAACAGCCCACCTAGACACCAAATCCTTATGATCTCTCACTTTCTCCGCAAACAACTGAAACACATCCTTCTTAGCAGCTTGTTTCTGAAAAGAAAAAAATAATAATAATATGACAATCCGATCGAAAAGGGCAAAAATGACAAAACATGAAAATCTACAAATTATGATCAGAGATAAAACCTGGCATGCAAAACACGTTCTTCGCAACAAAAAATGCCAAAAAAATCACCAGATAGAGACTAGCATCAAGGCATAAAGTAGACATAAAAGACTGCAATAATAAGACAGAGTAATAAACAATGCACCATTAATCGAAACCTAAGACAAATGAAACCAAATTGTCGAAACGCGTCCCCGCATCCGAAGCAATCTCACTCTTAGTCCATTTGAAGGTAATGGGCGAGACAATTTCGTCAATTCAGAAACCAGGAACACCAACAATAAACATCGAAATTTCGTGGACACATTATTAAGGCCGTTCTGATTTTCCAAGAAACGAGAAACAGATGGGGACACCGATAATTGTATTGGGCTCAATGGGGTTGTATGATTCTCATACCCATCCGGTCCCAAACAACCAAAAGCATCACATTCCAACTTCTTAATTCGAATTTCCACACTACCTTCTTGGCAAACAAACGGAGTATTAGAGAAATCAAGACCCCCACATTTCAAGTACACTAATCAACAATTCTAAACCCCAACATTCAAAAAAAAAAGGAAAAACACAAGCACATATATACATAATGTAGGTATAATGGAATTTCATGGGATAAATCCTGTTAAACATTTACCTTTCCATCTACAATTCAAATTACTTCTCTCTCTTCTCTGTTTTTTCTGGGTCTCTGTTTGTGTGTCTGTGCCGCGAAGTGAAGAGGCGTTACATTCGTTACAAATGCTTTCCTTCTAATTTTATTGAGAAGGCAAGGGCTTGATGACCTTCCGTACATATATAGGAAATTGCCACATATGCCCAATTTTTTTCCTAAAATTGGTTCTTAACACGTGTCATCGTTTAATGAGTTGATGATATAATTTCCAAAATAATAAATCTCAATAACACATCATTTAAAAACCAAATTTGGCATTAGTAGCACTCCTTTTACATATATTTATTTTATATTTTACAAAATAAAGTTGGTTGGGTTTGCCCCAAATCATATTTTTCTAATTTCTTTTATTTTGATGTAAGAGATGTTAAAAAAAAAATCAATATAATAATATATACTCAACTTTTATCACACTCTTGTAAAATTGGGTTTATGCGCTTGTGCCATAAACTATTAGATCAATATTTATTAAAAAAAAAAAAAAAAAGATAACTTCACTTAGTTCTTTTAAAATATCGTGTATTTTACAAATACTCCTCTAATATTTAAAGTCTCTCACTTTGGTATATTAAACTTTCATTTCGTTCCAATTACTCTTTTCTGTTAGAATTTTTTGTTAAATCTGAATAGAGGAGTATGAATTTTTAAGAGTATATAAGTCTTTTTATCATTTTTATTGTCTCATTTCATCTCAATATATAATAAAAAGAAGGTAATTAGAACGAAATAAAAGTTCAATACACCAAAGTAAAAGTCTTTAAACATTAAAAAAGTATTTACAAAAAAAACATAATATTTTAGAGGATAAGTAAATTACCCTAAAAAATTAAACTTAAAAATTAATAGCTACCGACAAATATCATCCCAATTGTTAGAAATAAAGTTAATTTAGATGACAACACAAGGTCAATTAGTGGCAGACAAAAAAGAAAGGAAAGAGTACACGTACCGATCAAATTAACACCAAACTTGCAATTTTCTCTTAAACTTAAGATCGCATAAATATCTTCTCAAACCGTCAAAAATTTACAACATAAAATGACAAAAGGTCTTAGCATTCACATATAGCGTAGCAAATTTATTCTACATTTTTCAATTTTAGGTACTCATTTTTTTTAAAGTACCTACTAGTTGAGGCAATTACTAAAATTCATTAACCGTCAATCGCCTAGACGATTAATCAACTGTTAATGGTTATTAGGCATTTTAAAGTAAAATAAAAAATATATATATTTTTTAAATAAGATCAAAACAATGTCGTTTCTTTGACAATACAATAATATCATACTACATATGACATCGTTTAATGTGTGTGTATATATATAACTGTTAACCGATGGTTAAAAAATTTTGACGGTAGAAATTTTATTGACATTTCAATTGACATAGAAAGTAAATTTTCGAAAACTTAGAAAGATAAAAATTTTAGCGTGTTGACTTAGAGACTTATAATATATTTACCCTTTTTTTATTTTGATTATTTGACGAGTCTATGAAAATGCTCTAACTTTATATTAGCATCTACCAAATATTTGTACTCCCATATTTGGACTCGGTTTCTCGGTAATTTGTTTTTTAGATTACTAATAAATAATATAGACAGTAAATATAAAAGAGCTTACAATCCGCTTGGACAAGTAAATTCATAGGTTCTGTTTGTCATTGGCCTTAAAAAATGAGGTGACTTGGAATTTACCATCTCAAATTTACCGGTAATCAGAAAAATTGATGGATCTACGCCCCCATATACACCGTTGGTAGAATAAAGACAGACGCAGGCCTGAATAGTGCCTGCAAGTTTTATCGTTAGACTGTTGGAAGTGGCTGTGGTTTCATTTCCCACGTTCAAATGCTCTCTCTGCGAAGCCACTCATTTCTCAATAAGCCACCAACGGCTTTCTCCAGTAAAACTAAATCACTCACTATATCTCAATCGCTAGTACATACTGATGATGCTTCTAGGAAAACAAGAGCAAACCCATCTTCTTTTCTATCTTGTGTTGTTCATGCAGCGAAGAAAGATTCACAACAGTTTGATGTAGACCCAGATAAGGCCAGAGAAGCCCTCCAAGCGCTTGACCAGCAGCTCCAATCCCTCGCCCAGAAACAAATCAGCACCCCAAAGACAAGGGGTACTCTCTCTCTCTCTCTCTCTCTCAATGTCTTTTTTTCTTTTCTTTTTTTGTTCCTACTTTCTTGGTTTTGGTGCAAATGATGTGACTTTGATGAGATATATGCGTTGAAATCACTTTTTCTGTTCTGGGTTACATTTGCAACTTTTGCTTTTGGTGAGAAATATGCGGGAATTGAGCTGGAAGCCCTTAAGGCCTATAGACTAACATAATAGGGAGAGTAAGAGGAAGATATCATGACTTTGAGCTGCAATTAATAGCTATGAAATATCGGCTAGCATGTTTCGGACTAGTTCCATTCATGGGTTATTGGTCTAAATTTGGCTGCTTGAAATTTCAATACTTTTAATTGTTCTATCCAACATTTTCAAAATCACCCTAATGTGCATCAATGAAGATAGTTAAGCCGGACAAAATTTGTGCTTTTCCACAAAGCCGTCCATTTCTGGCAAATTTATCCATAAGACCACCATATGGAGATTTTATAAACCATGGTTCCTCATGTTTTGCATTATTATGTTGTAGAAGAAAAAAAAAATTATGTGGGTTTTATGCACAAAAATTGTTAATTGGGTATTACTTGGACGCCTCTAGAAATAGAAAGTAATTGCAGTTCAGGGTGACTAAGAAAACACCTTGGGACATTAATCTAGTGTTTAATCTAGTCATAACTGTCTAGATTTTAGACTACTAACAAAGGTGAAAGGACATCCAATTTTAGGAGTGACAAGTGTTAGAGATGATAGCTCATATTCTAACACCGGCCTTTAATATAAAGGTTTCATGGCGAGCGTAAGCAAAAGCTAGCACATCCATGGTAAGGTTATGTTCGGAATTTTAATGTACCAGGTTAGGGTTTTACATGGAGTGGTATATATAAAGTTGTCACTTTATTCTTTTTGGCATGGTGAAAACTTAGCTGTTTGCTTTTGTAGACCTAGGCACATTGTTGAACCATATAAATTCTTTATATATTGTTTTCTCTTCCTACATTTCACTGAATCACATAATTTCGACAATCCTAACAATAGGTATAGAGGGCATGTTGTTTATACTGCATAATTGTTTTTGGGGCTTTAGAATTGTAACCAAGTGTCCAAATTGCTTTTCGGTTTTTATTTGGAGCAGGGTGAATAATTTGTGAAATTAGCCCACAAAAGAGTATTCTCTTCAATTACCAAGGAAAGTATTTTATACTTGTAGATTTGGATTGAATTTCATGTCTAGCTGCTAACATTGGTCTTTAAAAGAGTTTTATTCTGGGCAAGTAAATTGGACTAAGAGGCAAAATGAGATGCTTGATTTTCCATTTCATAGGGTCTGGGAATTGGAATTAGACCTTCATGTGACATCTCTTACTTAGTTCTGTTTTTAACGTGTTGCAGCTTCAGATGTAGATCTTACGAAAGATCGAATGACTGAAGAAGAATTTTCAGAGTCCTTTGTAAAATATTCAGCAGTTGCTTTGGTACTCTTCACCATTTTCTACAATATACTTTTTGAAACTGTAATAAAACCAGCCATAGATATTCCACTACAAGTTCCAGCTACTACTGCAGTAACAGAAGCTTCCCAAGACCAAACAAGTAACTAAAAACATCATTGGTGGTAGTCTTGCATCAGCTTCCACTTGAATTCAGTACCAGAGCCAGAGGTTTCCATTCAGCCATGCAGTTTTGATTTCCGGGAAGCAACTCTCAGAAGCAAGCTTTTGTTGATTTGCTTGAGGTACTTAAACTTCAGCAAGAGTTGGGCTTCCTTTATAATACTTTCTGAAGGGTGCTTTTTTTTTGTTGAAAAATTGTTCTGATGTGACATAAATATAATAGTAGTTTTTGCATATTCTATGTTTTAGGTTGTTTATTAATGTTTTTATTTTGAAAACAGAGAGCAAAAGTCAGAGCGAGAATGGTTTAACAAACAAAACTTTAGTTTTGTGGCTGTAAGAGTTATGGTATATATAATTTTAAAGTTTAAACTCATATGAGCTTTTATTAAGGATCGATGAGGTATAGTTGGCTTGATCATCAGAGTCTAAACCACTGCATGAATTGTTGGAGGCAATAAAATAGCTTTATTCAACTAAAACAGGACTTAGCTGCTCAAAAAAATCATGCGTGGCTTGCTTTCATTGTAGCCTCACATGTTTTCTTCAAGACCAAAAACATCTACTTTTTTTCTGTAAGTTAAAAAACATGTTCTTGATTGGACCAAAAACATATCCTTTGATTTGATGTACACCTTAATAAACAATGTATATTGTTGAGGGTCTTCGCTTGCAATTTTCATATTAACTTTATAATACTGCATATACGACACGCTCCATGTTGTTGATATGGTTGTTCAATATGCACGGCAGATTGGCATTGCTTGGAACACAAATCATTTTTGTTCAACTTGGGCAACTTGCAGATTTCCTGTATAATTATCACAATTCTCTCCAAAATCCAGTTTGTGTTTCTCTCAATGCGGTCTCTCTCCTTTTTGCAACCCAGATCTCTAGATGGATTGGCAATTGGATCCTTTCATCTGAATTTTATTTCTTCTTGGTCTTTCTAAAATGTTTATTGTAGCGTTAATTGACTTTGTCAAGAGACCAAGCATAGGTATTCTATTAGGATATAACGGAAGCCGCACATGAGGGCTTCGATAGTAAAAATCACTGATGTTCCCTCAAGTTCGATTGAGACATAGTCTGATCTAGTTTCATCAAGACATTAATGAAACTCAAAGCGACTAATACTAATAGGGCTAAAATTTCATTTGGAGAGTCAAACTTTCAATGCATGTTCAACCACTCTCCTTGGGATGTTCTTTGTTTATTGTTAGAAACCACCATGTGGTCAACATGCATGTACTCTCAGTCGCAGGCAATGTTTTTGTGTGAGGCAATTGCTAACGCGTGTTGCCGTGCCGACCAGCTTGCATCATGGAAACGTAGTCTTGACTCTTGACCATGTATTGTGGTGTATTAAATGAAGTTTGGTTATCAAAGCCTTTCTCATAGGACCAGAGGAGAAAACTACAATGACAAACTAATTGTTTATATATCTTCCTACGCAACCATTCAACCAAGTTTGATGGCCACGTCTCAACTGTCTTGTTATAAGGTTCACGGATTGAATAGGGCTTCTTTTATAAATGATTCATCATCATTCTTCTTCGATTTATATTTGCTAGGAATGCTCTAAGCTCTTCATATTTAATTTAAATTTTTAATGAAATTTACAAAAAACAATCATTTAATCAAACTCTTTACCCAAAGTTAAATTTAACATTTGTTTTAACTCTTCTCCAAATATAAAGACACCGATAGCAAAATCTTTTTTTTTAATATTATTTTGGTTGTTGGTGTGACATTTTGGTAAATCTCTAACATGGAATGAAAGTGAGTGAGATTCATGACAATTACATTTATTAATAAAAAATAATATTTAGTTAAAGCATAAAAATATTTAGAGAGTTTAATATTTGGTAGTTTTAAAAAGTTGCTAGTTAAATAAATATATATATTCAAAGTTAAATTTAGATCAATTTTAAAGAGCTTGGTGAGAATGCTCTAAGATAACCTCATTACATGAAATCCCGGTCTCAATAATTAGTTTAATGGGACAGTTAATGACTTTGCTCTATGATGTAAAAGTTATATGCACATAATAGTTCATCAATTAATAAGATTAAAATGGTTTTTTTTTTTTTTTAAAAAAGGACAGCTAATGATGGTGTCCTTTTTAACTATAGATTTTTATTGGAAGGGACGAATAACCTATTGGATGAATTGATGTGGTGACTTAGGTGACATTTACCACTTGGTCACTAGACAATAAATTTATGCTTATTATTATTTTTTTTTGTCATTAATATATTGCCACGTAATTTTTAAAAAGGGTATAGTAAAAAAAGTAATAGAATATTAGTACTCAAGCTTTTGTAATTATCTTTGTACATCACTATCACTAGATCTTTCAAATCAAGACTTTGATATTTTTTCCTCTACCATTAAAGCAAAATATCACAATTCACATGTAACATATAATTAAAGAAAAGTGATTTCTTGTACCTTAAAAAGAAAAGTCAGTTACAAATGAATGAATTAAATATAACATAAGGTAAGCCCCACAAATGAAAAAATATATATATATTGTCAAAAGACAGTTATAAGTGGTGTTTGTTTGGGGATTCTATTTTTATTTTTATTTTTATTTTTTTATAAGTAGTGTTTGTTTGGTTTAATGGTTTTAAAATGTACTAATTATAAAAATAATGATTTTAAAATACAATTAAGCGTATGATAAAATTATGATTTAGCTTTAAAATTGTAGCTCAGGATTTTAAAATCAAGTGCTTTTTAAAACGCACCTCATTGTTTTAAGATTTAAAAATATAATTTTTTTCACATTTTTCAACTATAGTTTTTTTGAAAGTGCATGCTTAATGATTTTTTTTTTGTTATAATTTTATTTAAAATGTGCATCTGACTAGCAAAATCGTAGGTTAAACACACTCTTACAGTTAAATGGTTGAAATTGTGTACAACTTTGTGGTTTGGATTGATGTAAAACTTGCTTAAAAGATAAAAAGTGGAAATGGAGTATTGGATCCAATTATGAATAATTAGTTAGATCCCTAACTATTTTTAATGGGTAGATAAATTGGTTAAGGACCGTGCTTAATCAAACAGAGTTATTAGTTCGAATTTTCTTCCCCCATTTATTCCTCTTGTGCGGACACACACATATATATAAGCTCTCGAACCAACCAATAATTTATTTGGGCTAGTGATAAAAAAAAAAAAAAAACTAACTAACTAAGGTCTCACTATTTTATATAAGAGAAATGCTTATTTGCATTATGAGGTTTACCTTATATATATATATATATATATATATCAATCATTATAGAGCATGTTAAGTTAACAAAAATATACGCAAAATAAATGCCATATCACAAAGAAGCAAGTCTCTTTTATGAATTTGAATTCAAAGAAAATCATTAAGTAAAAGCATTTTATGCCATTTTAAAAGCTTGCAAATACTAAGTACTAAGGATTCAGGAATTAGTTTTTATTATATTAGCCAAAAATCATTTCAGAAATGATCTAGAAATAATTGTCTTAAAAGTCAAATGTTTCTAGAAAACATGTTGTACATCATCCTCCTTTCCTAGGTTCTAGCTATTGAAAAAATGGCAACAGCCAGCTTAACTTATATATATAATATGTATTATTTTATAAAATTATAAGAAAGCAAAGCAAAAAATATATTTATTTTAAAAAATATAAAAAAAAAAAGAGAAGAAAAAAAATCTTGCCATCAAACAAAGCCAATGAGGTTGGTTGTATAATTTTGGAACTAAAAAACCGAAAAAAGAAGAAAAAAAAAAGGGGGTGGGGAACTGCTGGAGAAAGGTTTCATCCGAATGTCTCATTCCATTGTTGAATCCAAGCGACAAGAAAAAGAAAAAAAGAAAAAAAGAAAAATAAGACCAGAGAGAGAGAGAGAGAGAGAGAGGCGCCAGGGAGGCTTTAGAGAGAGAAAGTGTGAGCCAAAAAAGACAGCTTTGACTCTCTCTCTTATTCATTCACACTTGGAGAAACTGATCCTTTCATATTCACATTCTGATCTTTCCAAAACCCTTCATTTCTTCTCCTCCCCATAATTAAGTCAAGCTCTTGGCCTTCATATCTCAAATCTCATTTGGGTGTTCCTCAATATTCATTCTCAGTCACCTAAAATTCCTAAGATTTCTTGGTGGGTTTTACCTTTTTAACATTTTGGCCTAATAATATCTTCTGGGCCTGTGGATTCTTGGAAATAATAATACTCTCTTGCTCTATTTTCCAGGTATATATTCTTTTTGGCTAATTGCAGTATCTTCCATAGATTTTGGGGATTTCTTGCAAAATTTGATATATATATTTTTTAATTATACGGGTGTCTTAGAAAAATCAAAGATTCATGGGTTTTCTTGTAATTTTGAAAAGAGAATTTCCCAAATCTTTGGAAACTCTACGTTCGGCTGAAAATGGAGCTGAATTGTAAATTTGCCGTAGGATTTAATATGATGTTCTGACTCTCTTGTACTTTTATGCTCAGATTCTGATTTGTTTACCTTTATGCTTTATTGGGTCTTATTCAAATCTCAGGAAAAGCTTGAAGAAATTCAAAGTTTGAGGCTTTGATCCAATGGGAAATTGCTGTGCAACCTCCAGTACTCCTTCCCAGAATGAAAACAAGAAGCCCAGGAAGAAACCCAATCCATTTTCTATTGATTACTCTGCGGTCAATGGAACTGGAGGTGGGAGCAAGCTCTATGTCTTGAAAGATCCCACGGACCGCATCATCTCGGCTCATTATGATCTCGGTCGCGAGCTCGGCCGAGGTGAATTCGGGGTCACGTACTTGTGTACCGATAAGTCCTCGGGCGAAAAGTTCGCCTGCAAATCGATATCCAAGAAGAAGCTTAGGACTGCTGTGGATATTGAGGATGTGAGGAGGGAGGTGGAGATTATGAGGCATTTGCCTAAGCACCCGAACATTGTGACTTTGAAGGATACTTTTGAGGATGACCAGGCGGTTCACATTGTGATGGAATTGTGCGAGGGCGGCGAGCTGTTCGATCGGATTGTGGCAAGGGGGCATTACACAGAACGCGCTGCTGCAGGCGTTATGAGGACTATTGTTGAAGTTGTGCAGGTTGAATTTGGATCATTTTTTGAGTTGCTGGTTTGGTTTAATATTATTATGGATTTTGATGCTTATGATAGTGCTTGACTTTGGTTTTTGCTTGTTTGTTGCTGGCTGAATCAGATTTAGAATCTTCTTGTTCTAGGTATAGTTATATGCTGGTAACTTGGTGTTACAACATTCTATTCACTATTTTACAACATTTATGGTTTACCTCTTGCTGTTGGTTTTGAACTTGATGTGTCTGTATAATTTAGGCTTTTGAAGTCAAAATAACAAATTCAAATATAATTTCAACAATTTATCGTTTTCCACGCTTTTAATCCCTATTTTAGAATCCCCGCCTCCCACTGGTGTGGACTGTTTCATTGTCTTCTAGATCGTAAGGGGGCTGACTTCTTTATGAACTGGTGCATGTTATCACTGCCCATCATGAGATCTGTCACGGATGCAGACTGGTTGGTTTCCATGCAATGAATTGACTGTACTTTTTGATGCTTAGATTTTCAATTCCTGCAAATTACCATGTAATTGTCTTCTCTCTCTCTCTGCCTCTTTGTTGTTTGAGTGTGTGTCTCCGCTTTTTGCCTATGTTAACTTTGTTGCTGGCTTTGGTTATACTCCCACTTCTAATGATTTCTATGAACTTGTTGTTGGATATGTATGCTCCTCCCTTAGCTCAACATGTTCATGTAAATTAATGTGGTACATTTACATGCATTTTTATTGCAGATTTGTCACAAGCATGGAGTGATGCATCGTGATCTCAAACCAGAGAACTTTTTGTTTGCAAACAAGAAGGAAACATCCCCCTTGAAGGCAATTGATTTTGGGTTGTCAGTGTTCTTCAAACCTGGTATTGCATTTCATCTACTGAGCCTGTTCTATGTATTTTTTTCCCCCTTATGGACTTTTATATTTATCATTGCCATCTTTGTATTATGTTATAAACTACTTGACCTGAAGGATTCAATTATATGCAGGTGAGCAGTTTAATGAGATTGTGGGTAGTCCCTATTACATGGCTCCAGAGGTTCTGAAGCGCAATTATGGCCCAGAGATTGATGTGTGGAGTGCTGGAGTTATCTTGTATATTTTACTTTGTGGTGTTCCACCATTCTGGGCAGGTTTGTTTTTTACTATGTTTTTCTGGTTTGAGTGTCTGTGTTAAAATAAGGATTATGTGAAGCACAATTACCCTATTAAACTATTTCAAAATTTTTTTTCCTGATTGAGATAATGTTGTGCACATCTTCTCAAGAATGTAGTTTCTCATATTTTATGTGTGGAGTTGTATTCTCATAGAGTTCATTATGTTTTTCATCCAGAAACTGAACAAGGGGTAGCACAGGCAATCATTCGCTCTGTCATTGATTTTAAGAGGGACCCTTGGCCTAAAGTCTCTGATAATGCAAAGGACCTTGTGAAGAAAATGCTTGATCCTGATCCTAAGCAGCGACTTACAGCTCAGGGAGTGCTTGGTATTGTTCTGCTTCATAAGCTTTATTTGTTTCGTGTGTCCTGAGATTTATTGCTTGGTATTAAACAATTATACCTATGCTATCACATGCAGATCATCCCTGGATACTAAATGCAAAGAAGGCTCCAAATGTTCCACTGGGTGAGACTGTGAAAGCAAGGCTCAAACAATTTTCAGTGATGAACAAGCTCAAAAAAAGAGCTCTAAGGGTAATGATCGGGACTTTCTTGATATAAAAGATACCAAAATATTTACTTTATATTGTTGTGTGAGAGTAAAGATGCACCTAGCTCTTTCGAGGTTCTCAGTTTGACATTTTAGTCTTCTTTTGTCTTTTTGAAAAAGTTGTTTGCCTGGTATAATCCTATGCAAGAAAACTTTCGAAGGTCTAATAATGCTCTTTCTAGAATCTTGTCCTTGTAATATTATGATTTCATTCATTTGATGTCTGAACTTTGTGTGTTTCATCCATAGGTGGTGGCTGAGCATTTGTCGGTGGAGGAAGTGGCTGGCATAAAGGGAGCCTTTGATATGATGGACACCAGCAACAGAGGCAATATAAACCTTGAGGAACTTCGGGTAGGGTTGCAGAAGCTTGGCCAACAGATTTCCGATGCAGATCTTCAAATCCTAATGGAAGCTGTAAGCATCATGTTCAGCCTTACCCAACTTATTATCCTCCATAATCCCTACTCCCTGGCCTTCCCTCTTTTGAAGTACAATCACTGTGATAATCTAGCTCCAAATAATATTGTTATAAGAACCTGGACATGTTGAGAACTGAGTTTGCAGGTTTTATATGATATTTAAGGGAATAATTGAAATTTGATTATTACAGGCTGATGTTGACGGCGATGGAACTCTAAATTATGGAGAGTTTGTTGCGGTTTCGGTGCATCTTAAAAAAATGGGCAATGATGAGCATCTACACAAAGCTTTTGCATTCTTTGATAGAAACCAGAGTGGTTTCATAGAGATTGAAGAGCTGCGGGATGCTTTGAATGATGAACCGGATGCCAATAGTGAGGAAGTTATCAATGCAATTATGCATGACGTGGACACAGATAAGGTTAGTGTTGAAGCTTTCTTTTTTAAAGAGAGCTTTTGTTGGGACGAACTTTTTTTTCTCACATTCAAAGTATCTAAGGGCCATACCATATGACTAAGTAGGGATCACCATGTCTTCTTTAGTTTTTAAATCAAGTTTCCCATCTTCTAGCTATCGAAGGGCTTTAAACTTGCAATATATTGGTACTATGAATAACCATATCATATCAGAACATTCCTTGCTGCTCATTGATGCATCAGTCTTCTGGAATCATTATCACATGGGTTTCTTCTTGTTTTAATGTTATGCACCTGTGGTTAGGGTCAGCTCTATTGACACCCCTTTTTATTTTATATCACACCTCATATGCTATCTAGTTGTTCTAATTAATCACTTCCATCCCCCTCTTCATTAAATTATCAACAGCAATTTTTTTCTTTTTCTGATTATGCCCGCACCAAGACCCAACATTTCCAGCCAGACATGGTCCTCATCCTCCGTGGTGGCCTCATGGCCAAGTTTGATGTGATTCCTCTAAATCTGGTGAGACCCCATCCATCACCATCATGTGCCTGATTGCACCATAAGAACACCTCAGGGCATAACTTGGATGCCCATGGCCAAAACTACACTCACCGCCACACCACCGGACAAATGCAACCCAAGATACAGCACACCTACTACCCAAAACTGTTGATTTGTAATCACTCCCAAGCCACTAACTAATCAAATCCATTTGTGCTGATTGACATTAAAGCCTCACTCTTCACTCTTGGCAAACCCTAACATCAACATTGATAGATGAATTTCATCAAGCCTCTGTATGCTGCCAAATTAATGACCCAAACATTACAAACACCCAAGCTATACGCATAGAGACACCCACCCTTCAAGGCCACCAAGTAGTAGGATTGGATTGAAGTATGTGAAATCGCCAAGGTGGTCTAGGGATTGAGTGGCAATCGAGAAATTTAGGGATTGGGTGGCAAGTGAGCAATCCAAGATAATGGGGATGGCAACAACTTTGAACTTAGCTTCATTGCCTATAAGAGTTGCAGGTGTAACGTCACTTGGGCAAAAAAACAACTTGATAAAACAAGAGGTGTGATTAGTTAAAACAAAAACCCAAAAGGTGTCAATGGAATTAACCCATCCCACAGGTATAGGTGCATTTTACTTTTGTTCTTGAAACTTAAAGTGTTGTCATTTGATAAGTGCGCTTGTTTTTTATCACACCCTATATCTAAAGCATGACTTTCTTTTAATCATCTCATGCAATTTCCCTCCTTATTATCAATAAGTTAGAATATTAATTAAACAATTAAATTCACAATTTCTTATTAGTTTGTTTTTGGAGTAAGTAGTGATTTAATTAAATAATTAATTCAGTTATGCACTACTGCTTAACACTTAACATATCAAGTCTTATATTGAGAGTCCAACCTTGTTCTCATCCAATCTTGCAGGATGGGCGCATAAGTTATGAGGAGTTTGCTGCTATGATGAAAGCTGGTACAGACTGGAGAAAGGCATCCAGGCAATATTCACGAGAAAGATTCAACAGCCTCAGCTTAAAGTTGATGAGGGATGGGTCTTTACAGCTAGCCAATGAGGGTAGATGAACCAACAATTATTATATATATTAAAAAAAAAAAAAGCCCTAATGTTTTGGAAAATGAAAATAATTCTTTCTTTTTCTTGGTTTTATGCAACCATTGTTATTTTTTCATTTTATTTCCTCGTGAGACCTTCGAATAGGTAGATCAGGATGAGGGTCTTGATGTTTTCATCAAATAGCTATCTTTAGGATCTGTTTGTTTTTGTGGTAGTTGCCTGAGAAAGGAAAAAATTTTAGTTTTAGGGAGAATTTGGTCAAGTTGTTATCATTATATATGTGGTTGTAAATATTGGTCAATTAGGCCCCACGGGCCCTTTTCATTAGAGATGTATTGTCTAACTGCCGTTTAAATGCTTCCATGTGCTGTTGAACTTGACGGCATAAACTGCCATGTGCAATTGTGTTGGGTGAAGTTGTTCCTTATCCATGTTTTTTGCAACAGAGGAATCTTGTTGTTTAGCTGGATTTGCTGGATCTATTACCTATATATTCGCATAATTAAACAGCGTACACCTTAATCTAGCTGTTGAAAGTATCCACACAAAAGATCCTCTGTTTTTTGGCTTGAGAATCTAATTTGTTTTGTTTAATAATGCTATTTGCAAAGAGTATAAGAGTATATATAATAAGGAAAATGTTACGTAGGGTGTCGTTCTCATTCTTGAACTGAATAGAAGACTAATCGGAAATGCTTCTAAACACAAAATTGGAAGCGGCTCATTTAGAGGTGAATATATAAGTTCATATATATATATATATGGTGAAAAGCAAACTCTTTCGTGGGAGGGAAGATGTACTTTTTAAAATAAAAAGACGGAAGGGGATCATGTCTAATAAAGTTGTCCATTGCATTTTGGCTTCTGTCTTACTTGGATAGGTGCTTAGGCGATTCTAAGCCTACTTGTTTGGTTTGCTCATACACCTGTCTAAGCAAGTGAAGCTCGCATGAGGTTGCCCATTGCACTGTATAATGAATAGCCTCATTACATGGGATTTGAATTTGGAAAAGACCATGAAAATGCAACAATGACCTTGAAATCAAATACATTTGCAAGGCTTCAGTTTTTAAGAACATCTTTCTTGAGAATTACAGGATGCTAGATATAAGTCCTAAAAAGGAATAGATCAAGTTTGAATCCTTGATGTTTTAATTTTTATTTTTTAAAAAAATACTGATTAATTTTTATTTTTATTATTATTTTTGTAAAAGAAGAAGAAGAAGGTTCAATGATTTTTAACGAAGTTAACTTATTGGGAAGAATTTTTTATTAAGAGGTTATATCAATGATTTTTTCAAGTATAGAATATTCATTTAAAATGTGTTTCCAACTAATTATTACATATATTACAATAATAAGCTATAATTTACAAAATCTCGGACATTCCGCCAAAAAAAAAGACATTTTTATTGTCTAAAATGAACAGCTTCATATTTGCCTCGCAATCATAATCATTTCTCTTCTTGATCTCTCTCTCCCGATAAGTATCATGTCTTTTTTCATCTTCCATTGTTTGCCCTTTTAATTATATTACATCTCATTGTAAATATGTCTCCTATTTTCTCACCTAATTGCCTTTTTTCATCTTGAGCTTGAATTAGTTAAAAGCATTTCCATTATTTGGTTGGATTTAATTGATATACCAATTGATTATGCTCATTGATCAATTACTTGTTTCTATTTGCTCCAATCCATCACATGCCGACCTTCTTCATGTTGAATCTTATGATTTATCAGTGGGATCTACTTTGACAACAATTTTTCTAAAGTTTATTGTTTTATATATCAGTAACTTCTTTTATATTTCATTTCCACGGAAATTAGGTTGATCTATTATTGTGATATATTTATATGAGTCCTGGAAATCCCTGCATTGATTGTGTTCAGAAATTACCTTCTTTTGATTTTTGCACTTACTTTTCCTCCATTTCTATCTAATTAAACATCTTTGTTTGTTAAATCATTATCTTTCTTAGAATTATTTTATGTTTTAAAAACAAAAATATTAATGAAAAACCTAAAATACAAAACACTCAAAATTATTTTTTGTTTTTATATTTATCTCATAATAATTTATCAAACAAAAAATAGAAAGCACCATTCAAAATGCATTGTGCTATTCTCATCAAAGACAACTGTAAATACTCATTAATCGGATAAATTATTAACAAAAAAAAAAAAAATCAGAAATGCAGAAAAGTAAGAGTAAAAAGACTTCCAAGTTTTTTTCAATTTTAGCCAAAAACCTTGAAATTGCTACCGAAATTGCTAACAAACTGGACAACAAATGTGAAATAATCTCTATGAGATTCACTTGCTTGAATAAAGTGTGGACTGTTTGAGACTGCTCGAACATATGAGCCTCAAAAGGTCACTCTATCATTTGTTATCCGAATTGAATTGCTAGCAATCATGGTTAACAAATTGCTAAAAATCTATATATTTGGTTTTGTAGGAACTAGCTCTCACTGCCTTTTTGTTTTTTCTAATAAAATATGTTTCAACATGTGTAATAACCCAGGAAAAAGCGCTAGCGGTGATAGCGTGGATATGACTAACGTTTTTCCTTGGATCGTTACAACATCAATCACAGAGGATCCTTGCAATTAGCCGCTTAAATTACATATGATTCAGCCAGTCGTATACAAATGGGGTTGAGAGGCCTATTCGTTTTGAGTAGGTAGGCTCTACACTCTATAGTCTTGGCTACCTGAAACAAATGGTCCCGCAACCTCTTCCTTGTGGAGTCATTTATTGACCCACAACGAAGAGGGGGAGTCTTTAATTATTGCCTTAAGCATCGAGTGTCCAAGGACGAACTTACCTCTTAGGTTGGGGGGGCCTTTGGCTGCCCATTTTTTTTTTTTTTAATCCTTACAAAATATTATTTTCTATATCATGCTGCCGTCAATGATAACTCCTTATATAACTACATTATTTAGCTTTCTACTATATTATTCTTTGTATATATGTATTTATTTATTTAGTAAGATCAGACTGTGCAAAAAAATCTTGGTCCCACACTCCTAGGAGTGTCCCCGTCCCTCGAGGAGGACTGAGAATTTTCTCATGACCTTATGCTTTCTTGGAAGAGTTCAATCGCTGGTTTGACCCTGCAAAAAGCTACATCAACAATATATAATTACTAGCAGTAAGTTCAATTATCACACTCAACTGCAATTTGCCTCTCTCTCACAAGTAAGAATGTGTATTATGGCATTGCTTTAATTTTGTATTTCAAGAGGGTGGTTTGTTACTCAGAGAGCGGTCAAAAGAATAGCTGATCAACCCAATGGTGGTGGTGGTGGTTCGGGTGACAGTAAGACTGGTGAGGGTGGACTGCTGGAAAGAGAGAATTTTAAATTTTAATGAATCCCCAAATTATAGTTTTTGTTTTGAATATAATTCCTATGAACTTGTTGCTAGAATTGCTATTTGCCTACCTGTTTGAGCAGAGGATAGGTTGCCAGAGACCGCAAGACCTGCTCAAAAAAATGAATCTCATAAATTTATTTATTTTTATATTTATTGTATGAATTGCTAACTATTAAAATAAAATAAAAGGAACGAGGTAAAATCTCTGAGTATTACATCCATTCCAATGTCCAACCTAATGCAGCCACGTGTACACGTCCAAGAATGTTTCCCGCCCATTCTGAAGCTGACATGGCGTACCTAGTGCTGTGATTTGCTACACTGCTACTCTACATGCTTACATTAATGCCCAGCACATCAGTGCCACTGTGACAAAGGTGCGCACACACCCGTGGGCAGAGTACTGGGTTTTAGCTCCAAGGTACTCTATCTATATCCAACCTGCTCTTTCTTTTTGGCCCACTTTTTGCATTTTTTCTTGATGCCCAAGCAGCTCCAAAATTTAGGCTCTTTTTCAATTTTTCATTTTTGGGTGCCAATGTAACCGTCTATCTGCTGCACTTGTTTAGGAAAGTTAAGGGCTTTTGGGTTGCAGAAACTGGGATTAATTTTGTGGCAGAAATTCAGGTTTGGTCCTTTGTATGTGGCCCAGTTTGGTTTTTGGGTTTTCTTTTTGTTTTTTGACTGTTTTGGGTGAATTTATTGTATGCTTCAGTTTGACCTCTAAACTGTCTGATTCTTCATATCTCACTCTTCTTGTAACAGATTTTACTTTGAATGTTGTTTGATAGTATATAATTGGAATTTCTCTACAATTAGTTCCAAAGGTTTAATTGTTCTGTTCTCTGAGTTGGGCATAGGTTAAATCTTTATTAACTTGCCATTTTAAATGTTTGGTGAGTGGAAAACTCTATTTATGAGCCTCTCTCAAGAAAAAGGAACCATAGCCCATTGAAAAGCTCTGTTAAGCAAGCGGGATTCCCGGCACACAGTTCTCTATTATAATTGGTAAAGTATTTAGCAACAATAGGGTTTGCCACAGGTTTCTCCTTAGCAACAACGGGTCTCTTGATTGAGCTCATCGCTGAGAGCAGTGTCTGAAGCAGTGGCCCCAAGGAAAAGCACACGAGGTTCCCCAACTAACCCTTCAAAAGGTTCCCCACACCCACCTCTGATTCCTGTTATATAATTACTAAGTTCCATTTGACCATTGTTTTACTTAAAAAAAAAAAAATTGACCATTGTTTGCTCCTTCATATCCAGGGCTTTCTTAGATTTTTGGGTTGCATGTATATTCTAGGCTTCAATTGTGATGAATTTGGTTATTTTGACATCAGCATTCAAGTTTTTGTTGCTTTTGGCTTATGGGTCTCTATCGAAAGTTTTGATTTTACCATTTTTTTATATTCTTCATCATATATCTGGGGTTTCCTCACTATATTTGAGGTTGCATGTAGTTTGCTATTGTTCTCTTGTGATGAATTTAGGTTTTCTAATGTCAGCATTCAAGTTTTGCTCGTTTTGGTTTCTGAATTTCTCTTGAATGCTCTCATATAAATATTATCATTATGTGATTTCTCTAATTATGGAATTTTCTAACTGGTTTTTTAGCCTTTCTCGTAGTTCATCAAAGGCTTTCCTGATATAAGAAGCCAAGAAACAGTGAACTATATATGCTTTCAGTAAACTTGCTCTCCATGAAAAAAACTTCACTTGTCTTCCTCTTCACTCTAGCCAGCTGTGCTTGAGGAGGAGGGACAAATCTCTGGTTTCTTCATTCCTCCTCTTCATTCTCCTCCCCTTCCACATGAAGCTTTCACCAGCAAGTTTCTCTCTTCTTAGAGAGAGAAGCTCCACTTTTCCTTTTAGAATTTTCTCTAGAGCTTTCTGCCACTTTTGAGGCCTTATTCATCGCCTTTGGCAATCTATTTGAAGGGATTTTTCTTTTCCTCCTAAAATCTCAACCTCATCCTCTCCACCACTGCCTTGCCGCCTTCTCCGGCCCTTCGTGCTGGTTACCTCCTCCACCACACCGCCCTCTATCTTCTTTGTTTCCTCCACCCCCTGTCCCTGCCCTCTGCATCTCTGCTTGGCCCTCATGCACCTTCACTTGGTTCTCACACGCTTGTGCATCCCCGTCGTTTCTTTCACCGATGCTGCTGTTTTTGTTGTTTTCTTGTAGTTTTGGGGCTTATGGTGCCCTCGCCACCAATTATGCCATTATGGTGCTCTCCAGATCTGGTTGCAGATCGCTTTGCGGTATTCTCCGGACTCTGTGCTAGTGTCTCCTTCTGGTGGCTTCGATCCGACCTCCATTAGTGCCCTACTTGCTGTTGTGGTTCTCTTTATGGTGTACTGCTGTAAGGGTTTCTTTGTGGGGGTTTGTAAAGGGTTGATGGACCTTTCGAGGGTCGCGCCCCTTCTTGTGCCTCTTGGTTGTATTTTCCCTGGTACGCCTTTTCAAACCACCTTTTATGGTGGCAATTTCTCGTGGTGTTCATGCCAATAATTCATAGGGCCGCATCATTCATTTGATGCATTCCATTTTTATTTATGTTTACCTGCACTGATTTGGTTTTTTTTTTGGGGCTTTTGTTGGGTTGCTCAGCTCTTTTTCGTTGTTCTTGTTTGTAGTTCATTTTTGATGTACTTATATATAAAAAAGAAGCCAATAAACAGCTGCTTTGGTTTTTTTTTTTTAAACACACACCCCCCCTCTCTCTCTCTCTCTCTCAAGCACACACAATTCATATATGGGTCTTCTCATATGACATGATATGATATAAGAGAATTACATATTCTGGGTTAAATGTAGCACCATTCGTGGTGCAATTAATTACTTGGAAGTCTTTCAATTGGGATGAGTTGGTGCTTGTTCGTGTCTTGGCTTTTTCTTGAATGCTTTCATTTGATCATGCTCTTGTTTAATTTTTTTTTTCATACAAATGAATCGAGCACAAATTGTGTAGTAGCGCTAAATGCGACCACCCACCAAACTATGAATCTCAATATTCACTCGCTGAAACAAACAAAGAAAGTAGGAAAAATTGTGAAATGGCATTAAAGAAACATATTTGATTAGTTGATAGCATATAGCTTGATCACTATTCTCATATGGATGGTTTGGTGATTCTTGGTTCTACAGGTTTTTCTTTTAGTTCAGTGGGGTTGTTTTGAATTTGGAAGTTCTAAAGCTGATGAATTAGGGATTAAAGCTTCTCAGTTATTAATGCATTTTGGGATTTGAAATCACGAGTCAGTGGCTGAAATGAACAATCAGAGTTGTTGCATCTCAAGACTTATTTTGTTTTTTTGGTGATTAATTCATGAATTTTGTTTAAAAGAAGCCAGACTACCAATCCTGACTTTTAAAGGTCAAGGTAAAGGATCTTAAACAAAAGGGCAAGACTGTTCAACAATACATGGATTCATGGAATTTGTTCTTAACTGGCTGCAAATGGCAAATATTGTTGTTAGCTTTTTGCAGTTTTCTTTTGATTGGAGGATGGAGTCTTCATCTCTTGCGAATGTTTGTCTCTTCTGTCTAGTGCCATTGGATTTCTGATTTCTTTTAATATGCTTTTTTGAATTTTGGAACAATCTTCTGATCTTTATTTTGTCTATAACAATATTCTGATTGTTCCTTGCTTTTTGCAGCGTTCATATTCAATCTGGTGCTTCATTGCTGAGGCTGTTTTGACGATCCTTTTTCATTACAAGGTTTGCGGTTTATGCATTCTGATTTTTCGATATGGATAAAAAGGATTTGGCTAAGAAAAGGAATAAGAAGGCTTATGGATCTGTAACTCGAAAAATGATCAGTGGTAGAAACAAATCAAAAGATGCTTCTGTAGATAATGAGCTGGCAGTAGGGACTCGGAAGGATGAAGTTATGAGAAAGGCTGCTGTTGGTAAGTCTAAGAGGAAGGAATCTGCTGCAGAAAAAAGTAGTAAATCCAAAGATGTTGATTTAGATGATGATCAGAAAATGGGGGCTCCGAAGAATGAAGTAATGAGGATGGCTGCTGGTAAAAAGGCTAAGGGGGAGAAGTCTGTTGCCAAACAGGATGGATCTAAGAATGTAACTGTAGACGATAATCTGACAATGGAGGTTTTGAAGAATAAAGTAAGGGGGAAGGTTGCTGGTGATAAGTCTAAGGGAGAGAAATCTGTGGCCAAACAGAGCAGCAAATTGAAAGATAGTGATGTAGATGATGCTCTGAAAACTGGGGTCCTGAAGGATGAAGTGAGGGGGCAGGTTTCTGGTGGTAAGTCTATGGGAGAGAAATCTGCAGTAAGAAAGGGTAAGGCAGGAGGTGGGGCCAAACATAATGTGGAAGAAGAGGATGCAGAGGAAACTATGATGGAGGACAGTAAAGAGGACACATCTACTCAAGTGAAGCGAAGGAGGGGAGCAGACGGGGAAATAGTGCAGGCATTTTTGCTGTCCCCAGAGAGAAGTTCATCTAGGCTTCGCCCAAGAAAGGAGGTGCCTGCTTTCCGGTTGGTTGATTTGGGCGATGAAGACAATGATAAGATAATTGGCAAAAAAGTTAAGGTTTACTGGTCTGGATCACGAAAATGGTTTACTGGATGCATCAAAGCTTTTGATTATGAGAAGAAGCTGCATAATATTCTCTATGAAGATGGTGATCGTGAAATGTTGGATTTGAGGAAAGAGCGTTTTGAGCTTGAAATTATGCCTACTGACAGTTTCAAGTTGAGAACCAAACCCAACTCTGAAAAGGAAGTGAAGGGTTTGGATGGTGACAAGGTCGATGCAGAAACTATGAATGAGGATATTGAGATGGTGGATGCTGAGAAAGTGGCAAAACAATTGGAGCCAAAGAAGAAAACTCAATCAGAGATATCTTCCAATGATGGGAAAGATCCTGAAGTTAATAATGCAGAAGACCAATTTGCAAAAATGAGTTTGGATTTGCTTTCTGAAAAAGCTAAGGAGGTGGTCATTGATGAGGCTCATAATGTTGAAGAACCTCCTGATGCTAGTTATGAAGAAGAGCAAGATGAGTCTAAAATGGATGAAGAAGCCACAGAAGCTGTTAGAACGGAATCCAATTCTGAGGTGAAAGAATTGGGGTCTGATACTGTGGAAGGGAGCAGAAAAACTGTGAAAGATGACTTCATGAAGGTAAGCAATGCTAAATCAGAGAAAAAGTGTGTGAGCTCAAAGAAAAGGGCAACTCCCAGAGCTGTGAAAAAGAGAAGCTCCAAGTCTCAGAGCAGGAAAGAAAGCAAAGAGAAAGAGGACCTGGATGCAAATGTGGAAGTTGTTTCACACCTTGATGAAATTAAGAACAATATAATGCATGGTAATGTTGATGTTGACAAATCCATGGAAGCAAAGAATCAGGAGGATGGTGAGAAGACTGATTCTATTGCAAAAGAACAATGTGAAGAAAAATGTGAAATTTCAGCTGAAACCCAACATGACACACCAGATCTCAATGTTGAGAAGAAAGAAGATGATCTGGTAGAAAAGCAGATAGAGATAGAAGATAAAAAGGTTTCAAAAGATGCCATAAATAGGTTGAGTTTGAGTTCAAATCCTCAATGTGTGGAAGATGGTATGGAGGACCTTGCTGAAAATGCTGAAGTTTCTGTTCTTCCTAATGAAGTCGAGGAGAAAGTGAGAAACAGAAAAATCAATGTTGAAGGGCCCATGGATGCTGATACCAGGAAAAATTTCAATGAGACGGAGACTCTTTTGAAAGTAGCAAATGAAGGGGCCTGTGATGTGCTGCCTAAGTTACCAAAAACTCAAGAAGAAGATTCTGAACTGCAGGATAAGCCGAGGACTGAGATCAGTGAATCTGAAGAAGGTATATGCCAGAAGGGAAACTTGACCAGGCACCAAGGATAGCAAAAATGCTGAAAGCCTAACTAAACCTGTCAGAAGGGAGCACGCCCCATTTCAAACGTAGTAAGTGTTATTTTAGTATCCTTAAGAATCTTTTAGTGGAATGGGAATTGAACATACATGCTTTCATATCTATTACTTAATTTACATGTTACAGTCTAGTTTACTTTGGCGCAAAGCATGGGCTATATGACCTAATTATATGCCTGTTTCATGAAGTAACTGTTTTTATTTTCTGGAGACTCTCCCTTATAGCTCTGTGTCCCTTAGCATGTAAAATTTCCGTGTGTTTTACAAGAAGAAACCTGGAACCAGGTTTGCTACCATTGTTTTTTACTTGCTTCAAGCTCTGTTTGGTTGCAAAGGACTTCTTTAATTATTTCCAAATCAATTTCATTGATCAGGAAACCAGATTTGCACATTTCCTTAATGTGTTGCCCATTTTTCCTTCTTGTCTTAAGTTGCTCAGAATTTATCCATGAAGGAAAGAGATATTCAGAAATTCTTTCTGGAAACTTTTCTAGAAAGTCAGAAACTGCTTTTCTACTGTATAGCAATTAAATAGGATGCATGTACCTGCAACAAGCTTAGAATTTATGTTTTAAACGTTTTGATATTATGTAATGCTAGGGGAGCATACACATATATAACACCATAAAGAATACAAGTCCTTGTATTTTCTATTTTTTTGCAAACAACTCTTATCTGTAACTGATAATTCTGTTACAACCTGTTTCTTTATATCACCCTGTTTGCCTTTATTTTTGTCCTTCTAAATCTTTTTTGTAAAAGAAACAATAAAGGTTTGACTGAGTTTTGGTTGTGACCATCACGACAAAAGCACAAGGGAGGAGACGACAAAAGCATAAGGGAGGAGCAGTTACATTTGCAGTATCTGCTTTATACATTTTTGTCTTCATCTTTAATCTTTTTCTTTAAATCAATGGGAGATACGTTTGGCAGAACATTTAAGAGATAAAACCAAAGAAGCAGTTGAGTCTGGATTGGCATAATGCTTTGAAAGCTGTGAGAAAGTTGTGGTGCTTAAGCTTTTAGTCAGTTTTATTTGTTTCTTTCTTCAAGGTGATTTGGCAATTGATGGTAGATCCACCCCCCCCAATTATATATCTTAACTTTTCAAGAATGAGAAATGCAAGGGTTACAAAATATTTTACAAAAAACTCTTATAAGGTGATGTTGTTTAACATGATTGAATGTCTCAAAATTTGGATTCATCTCCTTCTCAATCATGTTGTGCCACATCACTTTGTCAATGTTTTTTTTTTTTGTAAAATATTTTGTAAGCCTAACATTCCTCTTCAAGAATTACCATTTCTATGTAGTTGTATCTCTACTAATTAGGCTTAAACTTGCAATTGTAGTCATGTATTGGCCGGTCAGGTGAAATGCTTGTTCATGACTAGTTTGATATCACATTTTGTGTGATCACTAACCCCAACGGATAGTTCAATTTGCTGGAGACCATGTCTTATGAAACGGAATCACTAGTTTGAATCTCTCTTTCCCCTTCTCTTCCCTTAGGGCCAATTACTTATAAAAAAAAAAACATTGCATGATCATCGGACATGCTTCAGTTTTGTCCATGGAAAGTATATCTTGTTCTCCAACCTTGACTGTCTAATTGATATTTCTTGGTAACTGTAGGATTATAAAAGTTGCAAGTCACTTGTTACGGAGAAGCTTGTGTCTTACGTTTTTATATCTTAATCTATTTATGCTTTTCAACAAACTCATGCATTATTTTGTCTAATATTTATTTGATGTATATATTAATCACTTCCCAGGGTGCTGAATGTTTTACATATGAATCAGTACTGTCTGTCAATGAGTTATTGAGATCAAGTTTGGCAAAGATAAAGAGTCATTGAAATGTGAAAGGGTCAATTTCTGGCTGTTGTTTGTCCCTTCTTTTCTAGGGAATCCAGATCCTCTTTGCTGTTTTGGTTTGTTCAAAATCCCACAGTGACTTATGTTTACCTAAATTCTGAGAGCTCAATCTTGTGATGCTCTTTGGCACTCTACTTGTTCTTCAGCAAATTTTCTTGCACAATCTTGTCCACTGATACTGCCTGCATATCTGGGCCACCAGCTGAATAAAGTGAGTTTTTATGTTTAATTCACCAAAGATTCATTAGAGGAATCCAATGGAAAGATGCCCTTTCTACTCCTGAGTATAAAAATGTAGTAGTTACTCATAAGCACCGTTTTTTTATTTTTTTTAATAGCTTGTCTCCTATCTCTATTTATTGCACTATAAATTCAAGACAATCATTCTTGGAAATTTTTGGATATTAACGAAATATAATTATGATACCTGTGCCTTCTGGTCTTTGCAGATAAACATCTGGCGTTTGAGGATGAAGCTAGCTTTTGACTGCAAGAATGCATCATATCCGAGGTTGATTGTTGGCTTCAATCTTCATGGAAATCAAAGGCGTAAATGGGAAAATTGCACTGAATTGTTCAGTCTAATTTCTCTTCTTCATCTTTGTTCCCCCCCTATTCCCTTTGCAATCAGAAAAGCAGAAACTGTGTACTTTTGCGGAGTATGTTTTATGAGCCATATATACCTATATAAGAACTCTTGCATTTTTATTTATGGACATAGGCGTGCTTTTATTGTGGTGAGTTCTTCTGCATAATTCAGATAACTTGATGGGTCATTGCAAAAACTCTG
Organism: Carpinus viminea; assembly: GCA_013348765.1. Taxonomy (NCBI): domain Eukaryota; kingdom Viridiplantae; phylum Streptophyta; class Magnoliopsida; order Fagales; family Betulaceae; genus Carpinus; species Carpinus viminea. The sequence continues at coordinate 50,872,347 of CP054668.1, read as the reverse complement.
GAGTTTACTTGAGCTAAGATGAATAATTTTTATTTGCCTGAGACAAGTAACACCTAAGCTCACACTAGGTTGTGAGACTGGGGTTAACACATCAATCACACATTGAGCGGGTGAATTATAAAAACACTTACAACTGCGAAGTTGGACATTTATTTCTTACTAAGTGAGACTAAATTTTATAAGAGCACTAGCAACAGTTTTCTAACTATTTTCTCTCAATTTAGGAAATAAAATTACTTTTTGGTTCCTTATAAAAAAAATACTTCACAGTAGATTTCTTTATTTTTTCGTGCATGAATTAAATACTATTTTTTTTATCATTGCAACCAATGAGATGAGAGAGGAGAAAACATTGTTGGGACATGTGAAAGAAAGAGAAGAGAATGAATGTTTTATAATTTAATAATGTATAAGGAGTTTATACTATTTCTCAATGCATTAGGAAACACTATAGATGCCATTTGATATTTATTAAATTTAGGGCTTATATTATGGCTGTTTTTTTTTATAGTTTTTGAGATTTTTCCTAAACATAGAAAAGTGAATAAGATATAGAAAGTCTGATGTTAGTGCTTTAAGCAATTTTAAAGAACGTACACGAATATGACTAACTTTTTTTAAATGGTCGAGTTCTATAGCTTCAAGCCTTCAACTCCAACCCCTTCTCTTTGTAGGGATACTTACAGCTAACTTATATATATATATATATATATATAACAGGATACGCATTTAACCTTTGGTTTAGGGCAATGGGCATAATAAGTAGTTGAGTCCTACTTCTCCTTCTCCTTGTCATTTTGGCTTTGCTTCACTATTGTCATATATATATATATATATATATATATATATAACAGGATATGCATTTAACCTTTGGTCTAGGGCAATGGGCATTATAATAAGTAGTTGAGTCCTGCTTCTCCTTCTCCTTGTCATTTTGGCTTTGCTTCACTATTGTTGTCAGCCATTGACCAACTGGTCTGCCTTCTTCAGCTATGATTCAATGTGCCTTTTGCCCTTGACCAACAATTATATTGATTATTATTATTTTTAAATGAAAACTCATTTCAGTATCATTGAAGAAGAATTACGAGCATAAACGCTTTTACATCACAAAATAAAAAGCAATAAGAAAATTATACCCGAAGTTACAAGGTTACAAATCATAGAAGTTTACATAAAAATCAAAATTCAAAACCTATTTATAATAACAATATCTGCTAATTCATGACTAATTTTTAGTTGTAACATCATATTTATTATAAACAAGTTTAATTCAATGCATAGATATCTCATCTTTCTCTGCCCTACCAATGGAAAATTCATGTCGAAACTTATCTTCCTAATCCCGAGAGTTAGGAAATAAATTACATCTACAACCTAAACATTTGGACAATCTTTTATTCAAACAAAATTATAGAAAACAAAAAACTGAGAAAACTTAGCCTTCACAAAAAAAAACAAAAAGCAAAAAAGGCACGGATATGCTCCTTAGAAGATTAAGATATACTCCTCCTCCCAAAATGGTTGGAAAACTACATCCTTCTTCTAATTGTAAATCGTTCACAAGAGCAAATGTAAGAAAAAAAAGACTATTCAAAATAAACAAAATAAAAACACAACTATCAACCTAAATTTATTAGTTAAAAAATAATAATAATTTATTTATTTAAAAACCGCAGCCCAACGTGACCCTGGTAAAATACTAAAATATAGACCTGTCCAAATTCAGTGTACCAAGGAATCCAAATTTACTTACTGCATGTCTGTCAGAAACATTCCACGCGCTGTAACACTCTCGTGGTGGTGCTAACATAAAAACGCTACAATGTTATCATTACCTTTTATAACTCTTACAATTTTTTGTGATTAGCGTGTAATTAATTGGTGATTGTTATTAGGGTTAAATACTTGATATTCCTTAGAATTTTACAATTTTATTTTTTTTCTTCTTAGGGTTTGATTTTTATCACAAGAGGTTTTGTAGTTTTAATAAATGACCAAATTAATCATTCTGTCAGTTGACCGTTAGTTGACTTAACGGATTGACACATGGTTGAATGAAAATTTGACACTTGACACAAGCGGTCACCTAATCAATTTTTTTAAAAGAAAAAAAAAATTTCCAAAAAAAAGAGAAAAAATTTGGGGTGGCCGCACCTTGGGGGTGGCCTGGCTACCCACATCTGGCCAGATGAGAGAAACCAAAAACCCACAGGGAAACTATCTAGCCGTAGCCAAGACGGCGCCGGTGTTGCATACCCATCACGTTTCAAGTTTAGATGATATTTGTCATCATCGCTTCTCAATTTTTCAATCTCGATTGGGTCGTCAATATTCTTCAACAAAGTAATCACTTTCCTTCTCCTCTTGCAATCAACACACATCAACACTTCCTTTCTTCCCAGTCGTCAACCATGTATGAGCAAACCTTGTCATCGCGAGAAGGCTTGTTGTCTCTTTTAAAATGCCTGTATTTCTCGCCTTTCTCACTCTTTGTATGCCCTGACCTCCCCCTGCTTCTTCACCCAGACCATTGCATTCTTAATTAGCCCAAATTTTGTTTTTGGAATTTTGTCTCATTTGGCCAAATGGGGTGGCCAAGGTGCCAAGGCGGTGGCTCGGCCACCCCTTATAGCCCAAGGGGGTGGCTATGGTTTTTTTTTTGAAAATATATATATTTTTAAATAAAAATTTTAATTAAGTAGCCATCGATGACGTGTCCACTTGTGCTAAGTGTCAACTTTAATTGGTCTACATGTTGATCTATTAAGTCAACTAACAGTCAACTGACGAAATGATTAATTTGGTCACGTTTCAAAACCATAAGGATTAATTTGATCACTTTTTAAACTCTAAGGGAGAGAAAATAAAGTTTTGAAATCCTAGGAAGGCATTAAGTATTTAACCCTTGTTATTATTAGGGGAATTTCACTTTGTTTTGAAATTCTACGCCATTTAACAAATTTTCTTAAACTTTAAAATTTTTCAATTTAGATTCTTGAATTTTTAATTGTTCTCAATGTGAACTAATTCATCATATTTTAAATGTTACATGACGCTTATACCCATGACTTTTGTATAAAATTTTAATTTTCAAAACTTTTTTTTATTTAAAAAAAAACAAAAATTAGAGATATTTTGGTCTTTTTCTTATATTTTAACGAACTTTTAAAGTTTGAGATGTTTATCAAATCGCGGTCAAATAAAGTTTTTCCTTATTATTATTTGTTTATTGACTTAACAAATTATGATATAATAACACGTCATAATCATTAAAATTGTGACATTTTATTTAATCTAGTGACACATTAGAGCTAATAAGTGAAAAATTACTCTAATCATAGACAATATATTCACTTTTTCATGAAAAAGATGTTTCTGGGTATGATATCAGTGTTTGTTGTTTTTCCGGTTTAATTTTTATTTTTTTAATATATATCTAAAATTTTCATTTATGCCTTAACCCCTCTTCTTTTTTTGGTAATTTTGTCCTTGATAATATAATTTGGTCAAATATACGGTTTTAACTATATATATATATATTTTTTTTTGACATATTCATACAAGAGGAAGGAGGGAGATTCGAACTAGTGACCTTCGCTTATTATTAACTTTGTCTCTAAAAGGTAATTTAATAAGTTTGGATATATCTAATAAAACGAAAGTCATTAGTTTAAATTATTCTTTCATCTCTTATGCGAATATGTTAAAAAAAAAAAAATCTAAATTCGAAATCTTTTCGTTTCTCTCCTGTTCCTAATTATGGGATGAATTTGCCAAAAAAAGGAAAAAAAGAAAGAAAAAAAGTCAGCCTTGTCATTTGACTACCGCGCGTGGGGGTTAAACCGAGCCAAAAGAATATCATCAAAACGTGCTCGTGACAGGCACGTGACGGCGCACGTTAGCCCTTACCAACAATCACAAAACAAAATCTGAAAATGGAAGCGCCCTCTCGCTTTTCCTCATACCACCACCCATTCAAATTGCGCACAAGCCCCCAAGCATCTCAATCACACTACTGCTTCTTCTTCTTCGTTTACTCAGAAACCCTAGCTCGGCCTTGGGCCTTCCTTTGAGAATTCGAAGCCATGACGACGTCGTTTGGGGCTGCGAACACCGCTCTGCTCAAGGACCCGAAGCTTCAGATTCCGAGCTTTCGCGGCCTCATGTCCTCCGGCTCTCTTGCTTTGGCGCGACACGCGCGCTCCGTTTCGGTTTCGTCTCCGAGTCCTTCGGCGATTAGAGCTGTTTCCACTGTGAGATTTTGCTCCGATTTTCTTTTTATTAGCTTATTATAAATGTTGAAGTTTTTTTTTTTTTTAGTTTGCTCTGTTGTGATGCCAGGAAAGTGTAGGAAAAGGAGAGAAAATTTCCTTTTTTTTGCCAGGTAGTTTGGTTATTTGAGAGAAAAGAGAGCTAAATGCTTAAGAAATGAGGCCATTTTAAGCGATGTTCGTTTGTTAGTTTCTTCTCGTTGCTGTCTGTTTTCGATTGTGAATACGTGTTTTCGATGTTCGTTTGGTTATTTGAGAGAAAAGAGAGCTAAATGCTTAAGAAATGAGGCCATTTTAAGCGATGTTCGTTTGTTAGTTTCTTCTCGTTGCTGTCTGTTTTCGATTGTGAATACGTGTTTGGTTGGTTAGAAAATGTGGGGAAGATAGCTCAATCCGAATCGGACCATCAAAAATGTTCTTTTCCCGTGTTTTAGTCTCTAATTTTTTGCTATAGATGAAACCGATTTGTTATTCTCAAGTTTTTTTCTTTTTTAAAATGGAAGCCTAGCTTTTTCAAATTTGTGATTTGTAAGGGAAAATGGAAATGTTTGAATTTGTCAAGCTGGCAATAGAAGTTTCCAACTTTCCTTCAAATTGAAATAAAGAGAAGGAAGCTATTCTTCTAGTTTTGTTGTATTCTTTTCTCTCGTTTATTCTAAGGACCAACTAGACAGCTAGAGTTTCTTGCGGATGAGAAACAGCAAGGACTGTAAGATTTTTTATTTTTTCAATTATTCTTTTCTTGGTATCCGACGGTAGTTCAGATTGGAAATGATCAGTGCGGATAGTTGAGTGTATGGGTATTGTAATGATGAACTTCATGTACTGCTTTTAGTATGATACTGAAAAAGGTATTCATTTTTGTGCAATTTACTGGCCTTCTATGTCCGGGTGGTGGGTTAATCTTTTTGTGTTTTCATTTTTTTTTTACTGGTAAATCATTGTACAGTTAGTACCTCTACATATATTAAAAATTTTTTTTTATGATTTTTTTTTTAATTTTTTATGATTAAATATACTTTACTTTGTCTCTTCCTACTCCTTTCTTTTTGCAAGAAAATAAAACTGGACAGAACCTGCAAAAGGAAAAGCTGTTCTAACTTAGCTTTTGTGCTATTTCATAATTGAGTTCAAATTATGAATTTTAATTATTTGTTATTGTTGGCAAATATTAGGCTCAAAGCACCTCCTCCCCTTCCTTTGGAGGATGAGGAATGTTGGATTGATATATTTTCATTTTCAGTGAGCAAAGTACTTGGTTCTGAAATTTGTAGAATCTCTTTTTTACAGCCAGCAAAGCCTGACACTGCTTCTGAAACTAAGCGTAGCAAGGTTGAAATATTGAAAGAACAAAGTAATTACATAAGATACCCTCTTAACGAGGAATTGTTGACAGATGCCCCAAACATAAATGAGGCTGCCACCCAAATTATCAAGTTCCATGGGAGCTATCAACAATACAATAGAGATGATCGCGGTCCAAAGAATTACTCATTTATGCTTCGCACTAAGAACCCATGTGGAAAAGTGTCAAATCAACTCTACTTGACAATGGATGATCTTGCAGACCAATTTGGAATAGGAACACTTCGTTTAACCACCAGACAAACATTTCAACTCCATGGAGTTTTGAAGAAGGACCTCAAGACGGTTATGAGTACGATCATCAAAAACATGGGCTCAACCCTTGGTGCTTGTGGCGATCTCAATAGGAATGTTCTTGCTCCTGCTGCTCCACTTATAAGAAAAGATTATCTATTCGCACAGCAAACAGCAGATAATATTGCTGCGCTCCTAACTCCTCAGTCTGGTTTCTACTATGATGTGTGGGTGGATGGGGAGCAAGTCATAACGGCAGAACCTCCTGAAGTAGTGAAGGCCCGCAATGATAATTCTCATGGAACAAATTTCCCTGATTCAGCTGAACCCATTTATGGAACTCAGTTCTTGCCAAGGAAATTCAAAATTGCCGTCACTGTGCCTACAGACAACTCAGTTGATATTCTCACAAATGACATTGGTGTTGTTGTTGTTTCTGATGGTGATGGAGAGCCTCAGGGATTCAACATATATGTAAGATCAACAAATCTTAACAGTTTCCATGCTTGCTTCTGTGGCTTATAGATGATAGTTTCTTGTCACTTCTGTTGCAGGTTGGTGGTGGTATGGGAAGAACACATAGGTTGGAGACCACTTTTCCACGTTTGGGAGAACCATTAGGTTATGTGCCAAAAGAGGATATATTGTATGCAATAAAAGCTATTGTTGTTACCCAACGAGAAAATGGGAGAAGAGATGATCGGAAGTATAGTAGAATGAAATATTTGATCAGCTCCTGGGGAATTGAAAAGTTTAGAAGTGTGGTTGAGGAATATTATGGAAAAAAATTTGAACCTTTCCGTGTGTTGCCGGAATGGGAATTTAAAAGTTACTTGGGATGGCATGAGCAGGTTCGTTTTGACTGATCTGGATTTCATTTTATTTAATGTCTTTAGTTCTGTAAGGTTTTAAATGATTATATTGTCACATACTGTCCCTCCTATGCAGTTGATAATGTCTCAAATCATACCTTAATGGCTAATTCATTGCCTTAAATCACCCCAACCCATACCCTGTTTTCTGACTATAATTTTTTTAACAGGGGGATGGCAGTTTATTTTGTGGGCTTCATGTTGATAGTGGCCGTATTGGGGGGAAAATGAAGAAGACATTAAGAGAGGTAATAGAGAAGTATAATTTGAATGTGCGGCTCACACCAAACCAGAACATAATCTTGTGTGATATTCGCAATGCGTGGAAGCGTCCCATCACTACAGCTCTTGCTCAGGCTGGTCTACTGGTGAGATATTCATTATTTCAGCCGACATCAAGATGGTTTTGTGCCCATGCATTTTCTATTCTCTGAAAATTCAGTCAGAATTGAGTCTACTTGTCACTGAAGTAGGAATTTGTTATTCACCTGCTATATGAAATTGAATGTTTACAATTACTATAAGCAGTAGTCAAGAGTGTTCTTGAATCTGTAATTATGTTCCTTGCATAATCTAGCATGGGAAATCCTGTAGATTCCTCCAGATTTAAAGGGATATTAGCCTTTATTCTGCCTTTTTTTTTCTTTCCCCAGTGCTCTTCCTTGATCCTTTTCCTAGATTGAAGCTTTTCTGTTGAACTTTCTTAATATGGTTAATCAGGACTTTCCTTATATGTTCTTCATCATGCATTTGTTTAGGCTTAGTTGTACTTATTTTATCTATTTTTTGGGATCTTGTTTTATATGTGGGGATATATATTTTGTTTGTCTGCAGCAACCTAGGTATGTAGACCCTCTCAACATAACTGCAATGGCATGCCCGGCCTTACCACTTTGCCCACTTGCAATAACTGAAGCTGAACGGGGAATACCTGACCTCCTTAAGCGGGTTCGGGCAGTATTTGAGAAGGTATAATTAAAAATTAAAAGTTCATATACTAATTCAGAGAAGCATCAAATACTGAGGGAAAATCAATACTATGTCTATAGGGATCAGGAGTCAGGATTCATATTAATGAGTAAAGCCTTTCTGATTTCAGGTTGGTCTCAAGTACAATGAATCAATTGTTGTAAGGGTAACCGGCTGCCCCAACGGTTGTGCTAGACCATACATGGCTGAGCTTGGATTGGTTGGTGACGGTCCCAACAGCTATCAGGTGTTAATCCACGTGCTCAACCTCTTTCTTCCCTTTTATTCAATAATGTGTCTTATGTGAAGTTACTGAGTTCCTATATTGTTAAACCCAGATCTGGCTTGGTGGAAGACCCAATCAAACAGCAATAGCGAGAACCTTCATGAATAAGGTTAAGGTTCAAGACCTTGAAAAAGTTTTGGAGCCTTTGCTTTATTATTGGAAACGCAGAAGGCAATCTAAGGAATCATTCGGTGACTTCACAACACGCATAGTGAGTAGTAAAGCAACCAAGATTCTGTTTTTTTTTTTTTTTTGGTTTCTCGGGCTACTTGCGTGAAAGTAGCTGATTGTCTCAAACTTGTAGTAAATTAAAATTTGATGTTCGTCATAGACTGATGAACTAGTGATTGATGTGGACTGCAATTGTTCTTTGTCAGGGATTTGAGAAACTTCAAGAGTTGGTTGACAAATGGGAAGGTCCAGAGCTGGCACCGACACGGTACAACCTGAAGCTTTTTGCCGATAAGGAGACATATGAAGCCATGGATAAATGTGCAAAACTGCAGAACAAGAATGCTCACCAGTTAGCCATGGAAGTCATCCGCAATTTTGTTGCTTCCCAGCAAAATGGGAAAGGTGAATGAGTTGGCCGTGGAAGTCATTTGCAGTTGCTTTCATTCTCTCTCCGAGCTGTTACTCTTCGGTAACAGCGGAAGTGAATGGATACTGTTGTGGTACCATTTTTGTACCAAGTTTTCTGTGTTTTGGTTTTGTTGCACCCCAATTTGTATAATTTTGCCCGGATTTTGTATCCCCAGTTACCATTTGGTTAAGAGTTTTATTTATCGTTGCTTCATAAGATCTCAGTTCCAAGACTTGTTTGAGAATTTGCAATTGCAAATGTTGGGATTGTAAATTGGGGTGTGCCCCCTTATTACTAACCATGTTCATAACTATTAAGTCTCGCTTGAACGAAGAAAAGCCTTTTTAAATCTTGGCACCATAGTGAAGCATTCTGCATTTGGATTGATTAGAATGAAGTATAGGGTTGCTGGTACGTTTGCTAATATGTTTTGAAAAGGCAATTTTTTTCTTTCTTCCAATTCAATTAGTATTGGATCAAATATGCAGAGTTCTGAAGCGCAAGGAGTTAGATGAACAGGATTGTATTCCAATGAGAAGGATACAAATTTGCACAAGAGACAAGAGTCACATCTTTTACATATTTCCTTAGACTGATGATCATAGACAATAATCAAAGAAAAATCAAACACCCTTCTCACTTGTGACAGATACGTGCGGTAGGCATTGTGACACAAATAGGTGCATACTTCTTCTTGGCTTCTGGGGTCCCTTTCTTTGGCTCTTCAAAAGCAATGGCAAGCTTGGCAACTGAGAATGCCGCGGCAGCCGCCGTGGCAGCAAAGACCAAGTCCCTCCCACTGCTGCTCTCTTCCGAGCTGGTTTTCTCTCCTTCTGTGGCTCTTGAGGCCACAACGAGGCCCCGGCGAGGGCCGCCGACGGAAGGATTTTTGGTCACAGTTGAGGTTGCTCCGCCTAGGAATGAAGCAGTCATGGTCATGGAAGCCATCTCTGATTTTGCTATCTTCTGTTGTCGAGCAGTGTTTCTCTCACAAGCACATATGAGAAGAGGCTCTTGGTCCGCTAGTTAAAAGTGTGAAGTAACATGAGGTGTGTATGATAGGAGGCCTTCATCCATTTTCTTATCCGGAAAGATGTTTTTGACAAATGGGTTCTTGCCACGTGTTGTTTTATCTTACTGAAAACTCTTGGTTCCGGAAACCTCTTGAGTCGACTCTTGATTGATGCAACTTTTTTTTTTTTTTTGGTTCAATTTAAAAGCAATATTTGTGGATCTCAATCTATATAAAAAGTAAGTAATAGGAGCCAGACAAATGAACGTAAAAAAAGTTTTAAACTGATATGATAAACTGTGAGTGATAGGCAAAGGAGAAAGAATTGTATTTTTTTTTAAGGGTTAAATACTATATTAGTTCATAGAGTTTAAAAACTTTATTTTTTTTTTCTTAGGGTTTAGAAAGTGACTAAATTAGTTATTGTGGTTTTGAAAAGTGACCAAATTAGTTCTTTCATTGATCATAATGACTTAATGATTGACAAGACACTAATTAAAAGCTGGCATTATCAAATTAAATTTTTTATTTTTTTAAAATAAAAATTCAGAAAAAAATATTTTTTAAAAAGAAAAAAAAAAGAAAAAAAAGAGAAAAAAAAACTTAGCCACCCCCTTGGTGCCCAAGGGGTGGCTCGGCCACTCCATGGAGCCAAGGGGGTGGCCGAAAGCCACCCCCAATGGTGGTTTGGGGTGGCCATGGTAAATAATCTAATGGTCGTCGTAGCAGATCTAGAAACAGGAGCCTCTCTTGATACAAACAAGTACATAAGCGAAAGCAAAGAAAGGCAAAAAACAGAGCATCTTTGAGCCAGAGTATTCCAGAGAAACTAACAGGGAGAAAGAGAGAGAGAAATGGAGGGTGTGAAAAGAGGGAATGTGTTTGGGTCACTGGCCATGGTGGTGTTGGTGCTAATGTGCGCTGAGATGGTGATGGTTCCAAGTTTTTTTTTTTTTTTTTCTCTTTTTTTGTTTTTTTGAAAAAATATATATTTTAAAAATAAAAATTTTAATTAGGTGGCAACATTTCAACTTTTAATTGGTCCACTTGTCAATCCGTTAAGTCAACTAACGGTTAACTAACGGAATGACTTATTTGGTCACTTTTCAAAATCACAATGACTAATTTAATCATTTTTCAAACCCTAGGGACTAATGGAGTATTTAACCATTTTTTTAATTTAAAAACATTTGCCACGTTAGTTTGAAAAAGAAATTTCTTAGTTCATTTGTTTGATTTTCTAACACTTCTACAATAGTATTGGCACTATTGAAGAATTTTTAAATTTTTTTTAAAATTTTTATTTTAATTATTGAAGATAACTTATTAACTTTCGATTGTCTTAAAGTGGGATTAGGCATTTTGTCCATAAATTAAAGATAATAGGAAAAAATATGGTGTTTTTTTTTTCTCAAATTAATTATGTTTAGTGTTCCACGCTAATATGTCGTACAATACGAGCAACTAATTTAATCCTAACAAATATTCAAATCCTTGTATACTTCATTAGGAAGTGCATGCATGTGCAGCAAACCACATTCTTTATATATATATATATATATATATATATATATACTACTGAGTCTGAGATTTGGAAGGCTGTTTCAAAATTAGGAAGTGAAAAATCCCCTGGTCCTGATGGGATGACAGGACTCTTTTACAAAACCTATTGGAACATTGTAAAAGGCAATGTCATCAAATTTGTTCTCTCTTTCTTCCGAAATGGCCATTTGCTCAATTCCTTTAATCATACCCACTTTGCTTTGATTCCTAAGACCAAAAACCCCATAAAAGTCTCTCAATTCAGGCCGATCAGCCTCTCAAACTTCATTTATAAAATCATTTCAAAAATTCTTGCCAATCATCTTAAGCTTCTCCTCCACAAAATCATCTCTCCCAATCAATCAGCTTTCCTCTAAGGCAGATCCATTCATGATAATTCAATTTTGGCTCATGAGATATTCCACTCCATGAAAAAAAAGAGGGGCAATGGGGGCTTGATGGTCATTAAATTAGACATGGAAAAGGCTTTTGATAAGATGGAGTGGAGCTTCATTCTTCGCATTTTTTCCTTACTTGGTTTTCACCCCAAATGGATCCATTTAATCAAACAATGCATCTCCACCCTCTTTTTTTCCATTCTTTTGGATGGGTCTCCTTTTGGCTTGTTCAATTCCACTAGAGGCATTAGGCAAGGGGACCCTCTTTCTTCCTTCCTTTTTATTCTTGGTTCTAAAGCTCTCTCTAGACTTTTTTTGAAAGCTGAAATCAATGGTCTCATTCATGGGGTTAGACTTGCAAGGAGTTCCCCCGGTATCTCCCACCTTCTTTTTGCAGATGACCTAATGATTTTTGCTAAAGCCATTCCTAGAGAAGCCTTTTCCATCCTTGAGTGCTTGACACTTACTCCCTTCCCAATGGTCGGGTCAATGTATCAATTACCACAAATCTTCTATCTTTTTCAAATTTTAACCAAGATAATGCCATTTCTAGGGTTGAGTATCGGTCATATCGGTCCGTTAATAGAGTTATATTTGCTATTGACCGATAAGTTATCTTAATCGATTCTTGACCACATCGAACGATAAGCTATCGGTTAATCGGTTAATCGGTCATATCGATAATCGGTTAATCGGTTTTTGTTAACTTTTTATTGAGTTTTTTACTAGTTGCTAATTGGGCAAAAAATTAATTATTTTGAGAGTTCAAATACTTTTATTTGGCTAAAGCCTAAAATAACTTATTAAAATTAATTGTTTTGCCCTTTTGGGGCCTAAATATATATATGGCTAAAATGTTTATTGAATCTTTTTATATTGATCAATTACATCTTTTTTATATTATAAAATAAAAATTAAAAGAGTAAAAGTATAAAATTAAAAATATATAAAAATTAAAAATATTTATCGGTCATATCGGTTAACCGATAAGAAAATTTTAACCGACCGATTATCGACCGATAAGGTTACCAGTATAAATTTCTTAACCGATTACCGGTCGGTTAATTATCGATAACGGTTATATTGGTTCGGTTAATGTCGGTAATCGGTCAGTTAATCGGTAACGGTTAATTTGCCCACCCCTAGCCATTTCCAACATTAAGCTTATTCTCAACCTCCAACAAATTTCCCCCAATGCCAAATATTTGGGTCTCCCCCTTTTTGTGGATAGGAGTAAAAAAAGGGCTTTTGAAGATGTTAAGGCCAATATTCTTAATCGAATCTGGTTGGAAAGCCAAATTACTATCCCAATCAGCCAGGACTACTCTCATTAAGTCTGTGGCAAATGCTATCCCAGTTTACACTATGTCCCTCTTCCTCCTCCCAAAAGGCCTTTGGAAAGATATTGATTCCTCTCTCAGAAAATTCTGGTGGGGGTTATCCACAAGATAAGAAGCATTGCCTTTCTTTAATTGGTTGGAGCAAAATCTGCACTCCTCGCTGTTTGGGTGGTTTGGGTATTAGAAAGATGGAATTTCTCAACAAGGCCCTCCTGGCAAAGTTAGGTTGGTCCATCTTTACTAATTTTGATTCTCTTTGGGTTCATTCTATGAAAGCAAAATACCTTAGAGGTGTGGATCTTTTTTCAGTCTCAGCACTTCCCTCCTCTTCTTGGCTTTGGAAAGGGATCCTTAAGAATAGAGACATCATCTCAAAGAATGCTTGCCAAGTGATCTCTCCGGACTCCACCCTTAATATTTGGAATACCCTTTGGCTGCCAAAAATGCTTGGTTTTAAGCCCATCCCAAATCCCTTCCTCCATCTTTTGCTAGATTTTTCTTTTGTTGACCTGTTTTTACTTGAGAGTAGAACTTGGAATGTGGATTTGCTTCTTGACATTTTTACCTCAGCCACTGTCCAAGCCATTAGAACCATCCATATCCCTATTTCCCCTTATCCAGACCATTGGGTTTGGATTTCTTCCTCTTTAGGTTCCTTCTCCGTCAAAGCTGTCCATGAATCCCTCATATCTTCTTCAGCCCCACATATCTCCCTTCTTAACCCTTTGGATTGGACTAGATTGCGGAGTCTCAAAATTCAACATCGTCTGAAGCATTTTCTCTGGAGGATTTTGTGGAATATCCTCTCAACTAGAACCAACATTTTCAAGTTCTCAACTTCAGCAACCTTGGAGGACCTTTCTTGCCTCATGTGTGATGGTCCAGCAGAGACCATTTGCCACGTTTTTTTGGATTGTGCTTTTGCTAGAGCAGTTTAGAGAAGCTACCCCTGGCCCATTAATACTATTGTTTTTGCTAATCTTCCATTGCAAGACTGGGCAAAAGCCATTATAAACCCTTTTGTTGTTTTGGGCGTCCCTAAGGAGAAGACTATGGAATTTCAGCTTGCCATTTTGATTACCTTGGATCACATTTAGGTGTCTCGTAACAAAGTGGTCCATGATTGTGAGAGTCCCAACCCCAAGCAGTCTAGGCTCCTCCCCAGACTGCTTTCAAGAATCATTTGAATGCTTGGAAGGATGTTTCTTCACATTAGGCAGTCTGGGCTCCTCCCCCCTTTGGTTATTTCAAAGTCAATTTTGATGTTGCTGTTCGGCAACTCTTCAGTGTAGCCTCAGCAGTCCTAAGCAACCAAGATGGTTGGATCTTGACAACTTGTTCTCTAAGGCTGCCCCACTCAGATCCCTCCCTTGGTGAAGCTTCCGCAGCTCTTCTTGGTATCCGGCTTGCCCTCTCTTATGACTGCTCCTCTGTCTTGATTGAAGGTGATTCCCTTCTCACCATTTTGGCTCTCAATCAAGGTCACCTTTTCACTGGCCATGTGCCCCTGTCATCAAAGACTGCCACCTCCAACTCTCCTCATTTTCCTTTTGGTCCGCTACAAAGATCTCTAGATGTGCCAATTCCCGAGCACACTCGGTTGCTAAATGGGCCGCTTCCCACTCGGTGTTTGGAAGCATTCCCGATGACTCCCCTTTTCTTTCTTCTCTTAGGATTAGGAGTGGCAAAGATCCTCCTTTGTAATTTTTTATTTTTTTTGTTGTTGTTTCCTTCCTTTTCCCTTTCCCTTTGCTGTTTAGAAAATATATATATAAAGAATCCTAGAGGATATTAATCTCAACTTTATATATATATATATATAAAGAATCCTAGGGGAAGATTTGAATCCCTAACTTCACGATTTGGGGGTTTAAAGAAAAAACCCCAAGTTTGTTGAAACTCATCGTTTTGGATAGGGAAAAATCGGTGAATTTTGATTCTACGTGTACGTAAGATAAAAAATTAGACTAGTAGGGATTTCATAGGCTTTGGGCTTAATTGGCTGTTTGTTATCAAGACTTGTTATCTTACAAAGTGTTTGAGTTCATTGAGCTTTTGTGATGCTCTTCTGTCAAGAATTGAGATATTGAGTCTTGACAGCATTGCCTTAGCTTGTTTGGTTTAAGTTTAGAAACAATTGATGTAATTACTATTGCATGTTACTCGAGCGTAGATCGGAAGTTGGGAAAACTTCTCCATTTGATGTCGAGTATGGATTGGTAGTTTTAGTTACTTGTTAATTAAGTTTATTATTCTTTCTAATTTTTCGTTTATATATTGAAGAAACATACAAACAATATGGAGGAGAAATTGAAATGTATGTTTTTATTCCAAGATATCGAAAGTACCCAAATGGAAGTAGACCTAATCGTGCAGCTAGAGATGGAATCTAGAGGGCTACTACAGTAGAAAAGCCAATTAAAGATTCGACAAACAATGTCATTGGGTTTAAGCAGACATTGTCATTCTACAAAGTAAAGTCAACAAAGGGAAAGGGTGACAACACTAACTGGAATGTGAAGAGGTGACTTGTCTTTTATAGGCATGTAGTAGTAGTTCCCCAACCAATGATTCTTCCTTGATTTTCTATGCAGTTTGTTATCGAGGGATTTGAGTAGTTACCCTTATCGAGATCTTAGGAAATTAGGATATTAGGATTTAACTGTTATAGAAGATATTGATTTTGAATACTTGTACATAACTTGTAGATATTGTATCTGATTTGTATTTGAATGTTGACAATTGTTTGAATCTATCAGATAAGATTTATTCAGCTTATTTGTTGTGTTGATTTGTATCTTGAATTGAGACCTTGTGTTTGTTGTTGTAATTTTGATGGGTTTTATAACTAATGTCATTAAAAAATCTCTAGCTAGTTTCTCTTTTCAAGTTTAAAATCATAATGATTTGAGTAATTTTTATTAAATCCGAATTTGAGAGAATTTTAGTAAAGTTAAATTCCTAAAATTAATTTGGGGCTTTTGTGTATAGTGAATTTCTATGCATGATTTAAGATCCGAGTTGTTAGATTAATAGGTTGAAAGCTTCAATTTCACTATTGTTAATACTTAATAGTATGGATATAAACCCTAATTTGTGTAGTATGAATTAAATTAGGGTTTTTTGTATTTAAACACTAGGATTGCTAATTGGATGTGTTAATTACATTTAAAGTGTTAATTAACCCTATACTCTTATGAGTTCAATGGAAATTGATGCCTATAGGGTTTAGGTTCTAATATGTCATATTAGAATCATATTGATTATTGTATGTGAATATGACTATTATAAATTGGAGGTAAGTAGCTAGATTGATGGAATAGGAAGAGAATAATAATTATAGGGTTAAAGTGTAATGTTTAACTTAGAGTCTCTATGTGATGATTATGTTATTCATGTGAGTTTGTTCATTGTTAACCTCATATATATATATTTTATTTCCTAAAACACAAAAATAATCATGTAAATTTATTTATAAATGATGGAAAATCAAATACAATATTTGACTATTTCAAAAGAAAAAAATGCACAAAGTTTATTAGACTTGATCCTCGATTGTGTGTCACATATGGGAATATGATGTTAATAAACAAGATGCAAAATAACTCAACGCAGTTGTACTTTTTGAAGTTTGTGCTTTAAGTTCAATTCTAATCTAAGTGGTATTGTAATTTGGATATTATGATTATTCAATATTGAGAATATTGTTTGTTAGAATTTAAACATTTAATTGGAGAATATGACACAATTTTAAGTCAATTTACTCATTGTATTTAAGTACCAGTGATTGGAAAAAAAAAAAAGTACCAGGTGCATTACACATTGCAAAATAAAAAAAATCCTAATAAAAAAAATTGCTTTGGTCCCTCCCATAAAACTTTCTCTCCGTCCTCGATCTTCGTGCCCTTAAGCGCCAACCAAGGCGGAGGGTGACAATAATGCTTGGCCTAGAGGATGGAGAGTCAAAATGTATCAATTTCTTTGGACTTGGCAAGACCTCTTAAATTAATGCATATCCTGAAATATATACATACAAGAAATTGGAATTAAATTTTAGTGTGTTTTATAGATTTATAGTGCGTTTTGACTATTTGAGTTTTATATGTAATATACTGCGTTTTTGAATAACTATTGGGCTGATGGGTAGCTAGCTAGTTGGGGATTAGATTGGAATGAAGAAGATAAGAATTCTTAAATGACTTAACACAATAGAACATCATAATGAAGATAGAAATCAATGCATAAAGAGATAAAAGAAAATGCTAATGCATATGTGGTTTTTTTTTTTTATCCTATCTCTTTAATTTCATATCATAGGCTCATAGCCCACATTTCAAGAGAGATAAAACATATGTATTGTATGTATTGTACCCCCCAAAAAAAAAAAAAGATTTTGGAAGTAAAACAATTGAAAACCACAAATATTAGCTCAACCAGCTTCAAAGTCACAGAAAAATATTGAATAGCCAAAATACCATATACCATACTAAAAATTTCATATCAAACTTAGAGAAGACTAGGGCTTCACTAAGATGGCTGACTAGGTCCTTCCCATTAGGATGGGGTACCTAATCCATTCATAGTAACTAATATATCATTTTCAGTTGTTTCAATTGTAATTTCAACTCGGTTGATAATCTTACTAATTAATGAAAGCGCAGGACTATATGATTCATCAAAAAAGGGAATTTGGGTTAGTTGAAAAAATGGATAGAGCCCCATGGGGTACCTAACCTAGGGGTTCATCTCTCAAGTTCAGTATTTTTTATAACATAAAAGGCAGCATAAGACCAAAGAGACTTGCTTTTACAAATAATACTTTTAGAAATAAATAAGCAATTTCTTATTCTAATGTTTTAGCATTCATTTGAATAGGCCTAGCTTTAATAGGAATTTTGTCTTCAATTTTTTTTTTTTAACATATGGTAGAGAAACAATATTTTTCCTATGCCAAAAGTATTAGGAAGGTCAGAACAAACAGTATCAATTAGTAAAGTATTAAAAGCATTGATTTTTTATTGTAACAATTTATCAGAATTGTTCAGCAATTTTCTTATATTTGACTTCTTGTTTTAAGAAGTTTAGATGTATAGTTTTTAGCATTGATTATACTATCAATATCAAATTCAGATGCAAAATGGAATTTCACATTTACACCCATTTTATTACTTGAAATACCAATATCATCAATAGAGAAATGATAAAACATAGCAATAAAAGGAAGTCCAAGGATAACTTTATGATCAGACATATTTTCTAAAATAATAAATCTCATATGATAATGACATATCACTTGAGAACCAACTTTTGAGAAAAAATTTAATATACCGTGTAAATTTTGGCAAAATCATGTTACTTTTTTGGGGCATGTCGTATCAATTATCCTAGTAATTAAGGTGGGCAAGACCAACCAATGTGATTGAAGTTATGCTTGATGATCGTCTGTCATGAATTCATTCACTATCATCTTTTAGTAAAATATTAAAATTTACAACGCCATCACAATGTGATCAAGAAATTCAAACAATATATGTCAAACTATATTGAACTTAAGAATTGTTTCTCGCGATCGGTTTCAACATTTATATTTAGAAAAATTTAGCAAAAGCAAAAAAAATATTTATAATTACACGTATGGCCTAAAACTAAATAATCAATTTGAATTGTTTGCGACTTCGCAGTTAACCCATAGTAAGAAATTCAACCGGGTCTAATAAGAGGTTGCGAGTATTTAATTAAGAATATTAAAATGTGCTATTTAACGTGCTTAATTGATGCAATTCTGATTTTAAAAGTGCGATTTTAAAATGTAATATTTGAAAACGTAGTTAGGAGTTTTGTACAATCACAATTTAACCTTTAAAATCGTAGTTTAACCTTTAAAATTTTGCGTTTTCAAAAAAGCACATTCTTATATGTCATTTGAAAACCCAAAAAAATATGCATTTTTAAATTGCAATTTTTAAAACAATCATCAATAATATGTACAATATCCGAATTAGTTAGTTTTGAATTGTTTGAATAATATATCTTTTTTTTTCTTTTTTGAGAAAGTTTGACTAATATATCCTAGTTGGTTGATTTAATAAAGTATATATCTTGATGTCATATATATCCCAATTCCTTAATTTGATCGGTTAATCAGTTTGGAGGTAGAACTCTCACCCACCAATTATTTTAATCTTTTGTCCAACTCTTTTTAAAATTCACCAATATTGGATATTTAAGAAGAAAAAATAGCAATTTCTGAGAGCGAATAAATGATTAATATCATTATAATTGATAATTAAACATGTTTGTTTCTGAATATAACTCTTAATGATAATCATGAGGTAGGCTTAATTTAATAACGTCTATGAAGCGGTCATTTAGTTAGATATCAATCCCCATCTCCTTGTGGGCATATCAAAAAAAAAAAAAACTCTTAATGATAATCTGAAGTGGATTTTATATTCAAATACAAGTCTACATGTAGAAGAGATGAGGCTCTACAACTCTCGACCCATATATACGATTTTATAGAATTCTTCAGTAGCCTTTGCCGCAGAGAGAGAGAATTTCGAAGTTTGGTTGAGATCAAAACACCCACACACGCCCCTGATTTTTTTTTTTTTCTTCTTCTTCTTCTCCCTCACCTCTCCGGCAACGGCACTCACCGGTGACGGTTGACCCAGCTGTGACCTACCATTTCTATCCAAACCATCTCCAGTGACTTTCTTCATTTCTGGCCAAACTCAACTGGAAAATACCGAAAAACTCAAACCCAACCTCAAAAATCGATTCTAATGCCACAAAATTCGTTTCTAATGCCTCAAAACTAAAACCTAGAGAGGAAGGTTAACATTTTTTGAAATTTTATCATCCTAAAAACTAAAGAAAAAAAAAAAAAAACCCATTGGAAAAAACCAAACCCAGCCGTGGGTCTTCTTTCTTTCTCCCAAACTATCTCTCTTTCTCTGTTAAATGACAAGAAGAAAGAAGAAGGAAGAAGAAGAATGGAAGAGGTCAGCAGGAAGGAAGAAATGGGAGAGAAGAAGAAATGTAAGGAAGAAGAAGAAACAAGATAAAATTTTAGTGTTTTAGGATGTAGGATAGTTTTGTGGGTTTTTTTCCTTTATATAAGGTGTCAACTTGTAATTGGGGGGCAAAAATTCTCCCATTTACAACGACCAAAGGGAAGTTATTTTCAATTATAAAAGCTTTTTGGTCAAACCAAAAATGAGCATTATTTTACGTTGTAATAAATACCGTAAAATACATGAATTGTTTTCTAGAAACCATTTTACGTCGAAGTAAACGGGGCCTCAGAGTTGTATCTTTTTCCTTATGAGGATCACTCAATCGCTGTTAGAAAGCGGAAGCGAGAATATCAAGATGAGTACTTGAGCAGTCTCCCATTTGGGTATAGGTTCAACCCCTATGACGATGAGCTAATTCGGGATTACTTGAAGCCCAAGCTCCTTAACGAGCCCTTGCCACCAAACCAGATATTCGACGTTGACATATATCTCAACAGCCCCGAGCCTTGAAGGTTCTTGTTGAAATTGACACCCCTCTTCTTTTTAGCGTTCGTTTATGGCTTCTTCTTCTTTTCCTGTGTTTCAACCATTAATTAAACATCAAGTGTATTTTCATATGACATCAAGATAATCATAGATTTTATTTTCTTCTTACTGGAAGCATGTTTCTGCTTGGGTTGTTTTGTATATGCTAGGCTTTGGCCTTAATTGGCTGTTTGTTATCAAGACTTGTTAGCTTACAAAGTGTTTGCTATTGTGCATGTTTGAGTTCATTGAGCTTTTGTGAAGCTCTTCTCTCCAGAATTGAGATCTTGACAGCACTGGTGGCTTGTTTGGTTTGAGTTTAGAAACAATTGATGTGATTATTATTGCATGTTACTGAGCCTAAGTTGGAAGTGGGAAAACTTCAGACTTGACCTTTGTCTTTTGTTCGATTCTGAGTATAATTTCATGATCTGGACACACACACATATACATATACATATATATAGATAGATAGATAGATAGATAGATAGTTTAACCATTTAAATTAGTAAATTTTTTTGGTAGAATTTATGCTCTGAGTTATAAAGAGAAGTTTATTTAATTTAGAGGATGAAATGTTGTTGTTTCAGTTTCTGCTTCTTGTTGTTATTGTTGGTACAGTAAGAGTATAGATTGGTAGTTTAGTTGGAAGAATGTAAATGGTTCTATAGAATTGTGTCTCTACCCTTTTTGATATGTAGATATGTTCAGATCGTTAGAGAAGTACTTGTACAATAGGAAAAATCAATCTTTGGAGCCATCATAGATCGTTAGAGAACCGGCATTGAAGTTTGAGGTTTAGGTGTTCCTGGTCGACCATAGCATATGTTTGAGAAATATAATCTCATTTTTAAACTTTTGTCAAAAGTGCGTTTTAACTATTTTTCGAGTAAAAAAGTCAAAAGAAGTTCTTTTAAATTTTTTTACCAAATATGCCAACTTTTATTTGATACAACTTTTTAGATACTAAAAGTAGTTTTTAAGCTCTCTAATGCAATCATAAACCTGCTATTAAGGCTACCAACAGGTTAGGAAGAGTTTCATTAGTTTTCATGACGATGGTACAACTATTATCATGTAAATCTATGCATCAATATGGTGTACATACATGGCATTGCATGTTTGATGTTTTAGTTACTTGTTAATAAGTTAATTACTCTTTCTAATTTTCGTTTATTGAAGAAACATACAAACAATATGGGGGAGAAACCGAAATGTACTTTTTTACTCCCAAGAGATCTAAAGTACCCAAAAGGAAGTCATTCAAGTCGAGCAGCAGGAGATGGATTCCAGAGGCCTAATGCAGTGGAAAAACAAGTTAAAGATTCAACAAATGCTGTTATTGGGTTTAAGCAGACACTGGTATTCTACAAAGAAAAATTTCCAAAGGCTGACAAAACTAACTGTAATATGCATGAATATAGAATCATCAATCCTCATTCTCGAATCAGAATTGATGAAAATTATATGAAAGTATGTACTTTTTCTTTTTTCTTTTTTCAAACAGTGAAGATTAATTGTTGTAATCATTTGGTTTTATGTTCTTTCGATCTGAAACTGACAATTACTACATTTTCGTATTCTCCAGTTCGACGACTTGGTTCTATGTTGGGTCTACTCTATCCAAATGATGAGTACCAAGGCATCTATACGAATGGTACCTATATGCTGCCACAACAGTACAACTGTATGTTGCCACAGCAACAATAGCAACCGCAACAACAACAACTACTTCAAAATGCATCCTGGATAAATGATCAACCCAATTATATGGCTCCAAACAGGCATGATCATAAGTTTCTAGGAGGAAACCTTGTGGTTGCAAACTCTCCTTATTTGCCTGATAATCATCAATTTACAGGAGGATTGGATAGCAGCAATTATGAAAGTATTGATACCAACAGGCTCTATCCAAATGATGAGTACCAAGGCAACTGTATGTTGCCACAGCAACAACAGCAACCGCAACAGCAACAACTACTTCAAAATGCATCCTAGATAAAATATCAACCCAATTATATGGCTCCAAATAGGCATGATCATAAGTTTCCAGGATGAAACATTTTGGTTGCAAACTCTCCTAATTTGGTTGATACTCATCAATTTACAGGAGGAGTGTATAGCAGCAATTATGAAAATATGATACTAGCATGCTCTATCCAAATGATGAGTACCAAGGCAACTATATGTTGTCACAGCAACAACAGAAACTACTTCAAAATGCATCCTGGATAAATGATCAACCCAATTATATGGCTTTAAACAGGCTAGATAATAAGTTTCCAGGAGGAAACATTGTGGTTGCAACCTCTCCTGATTTGCCTGATAATCATCATTTTACAAGAGGAGTTGATAGCAGCAATTATGAAAATATTGATACCAGCAGGCTCTATCCAAATGATGAGTACCATGGCAACTGTATGCTGCCTCAGCAACAACAGCAACCGCAACAGCAGCAACTACTTCTGAATGTATCCTGGATAAGTGATCAACCTAATTATATGGCTCCAAATAGGCATGATCATAAGTCTCCAGGAGGAAACATTGTGATTGCAGACTCTCATGATTTGCTTGATAATCATCAATTTACAGGAGGAATGGACAACAGCAACCATGAAAATCAATATGACACCATGATGATTGATATTGATAAGTACCAAGACAACTGTACGGATATCTTTGATTATTTGCTCTCTAAAATTCCCAATTATAATCCAATGGATGATGATATCCTAAATGATTATTTGGCGGATGTACGGGCTAACGAACCATTTTGAACTTTTTCTTAGCCTTCGGCATTAATTTAATGCCTTTATATATGTTCTAGCTTTATTTCATTTTATGTGGCTTATGGATTTTGTTGATTTTTGTAATATATGTTTGTTTAGCATTGTTATATTATAGTCCCATTTGGTTTCCTTATTGCTTGTTATTTGTAAATTACTAGTTATCCCAAAAACTTAAGCTTATAGGAAGAGATAAATTTAATCACTTAATCATTAGTTTAACCTCCTCACGTGTGGAATCAAACTCTTTTTAATAGGAGAGGCCTAACATAAATATTTAATTTAAATGAGGTGAGGCGTCACTACACTCAATCATTTCAACCATAAATGAAATAAGTGAAAATTATATTTCCTCCCATTTAATCCCCTACCCAACACATGGAATATTTAAATTAAATGGGAGGTGAATTGATGGAGTCAATGTTCGATCTTAAAATTTTTTGCTCTAATATCATATTAAATTACCAGTTATCCCAAAAACTTGAGCTTATACGAAGAGACAAATTTAATTACTTAATCATTAGTTTAAATATTGTCACCCATACAAACTTTTCTTTTTTAATTGAGAAGTACATAATAGTCTTTTCATGTCTTTCTTTTATTTTTTATTTCCTCTTCATCATCTCCTTACTCATTGTCAAGAAAAACCTTTATTGAGCAATCATCTTAATGATAATCTATTATCTTAAACTATCAAAACAATGACAATGTACCCCTCATTGCTAGCAAAATGAGAAAATTATCCTTACTAAAACAAAAACAAAATACTAAAATGTATTTATTTTTTTTCAAATTTTTAAGGGTATTTTTGGGGATAAGTGTATTTTACCCGACAAAATAAAAGTTAGGCAAAAGAAAAAACAAATGAACCTTTATAGATCAATTATATTTGCCGAGCACTATAGCTCAACAAAGCATTAAGAAAAAAAAAAAAAAAAATTTTGCTCTCTTTGAGAATAATGAAAATACATAAAAGAATATTTTAAATTAAACAGTAAAAGTAGACAACTAAAAATGCTGAATGAGATATAAGTGCTTTGAAAAAAATTAGTAGTTAATATAAGGAAAAAAAAAATTATTTTTAAACCAAATTTCATCTAAATAATTGTGGAGTTAAATGTGAATGTTTTGATAATTTGTTGGTTTTCTTTCTTGGTTTGATTTGTTTTTCTCAACTGGTAAAATTATTGTGAATCATATGGGTCGGGCACTCAACTGGATTCAGGAGGACATTATAAGCCGTCAATACAAACGGGTCAGCCAATAGAATGCTAAAACGTGGAAGATCAGGATTGGTGAATTCCTCCGCTTATAAATCTGCCATAGGCCACCTGCAACGTTCAAGCGCATCTTCGACCATTTTCTTCATAGTTTCGGAACAAAAACTCTCGGTGAGTTCCTTTTCATCTCTCTAAATCTATGCGGCTGGATGTAAGTTAATTTGTTCTAGGTTTGATTTGCGCTTAAGAATTCATTTGACCATCACTTCTTTTTTGGTTGTTCGGTGCATTCAAGTGCTTATTATTGTATGATCTGAGATGGGTGTATTTGAATTTGTTGTCTTGTGCTTTTATTTGGGTAACCAATTATCTGCTTGGTTGCTGAGAAAATTTGGGAAAATACAGGAAATGGAATACTGGGTTTTACGTTTTTTTGTTGTTTGTTATTGACTCTTTGTGCATTTTCCTCTTTGTGCCTTTTCTTCTTTTCTTTTGAAAATTTTCATTGTGTCTTGTAATTTATTCTCTCTCACGTTGCCATTAGAAACTATATTTCTTCTTAAATATACAACGCATCCCTAATAATAATCTCAGGGACTCAAACTGAGGCTACTCTCTCGACATTGCATTCGCACCATCAATTTAAGCTAATATAACCTCGATACTTAAGATTTGTTTCCTTTTTTCAAAAAAAATAATAATAGAAGCTTAGTTTCTGATTTCTGTTTACAATTTCACTTTTCTCGTTTATAATCAAGCAATTTTTTTGTTACTTATTTGTTGGATATGAGAAGGTTTCCAAGGTGTTATCTTTGACTTTCCTATTTGCTTATCTTTCCTATCTTTGTTTTTTGGTTATTTTTTTATACAAATAATTGGCCACAAGGAGTAGGGGATGTTTCCCATCTTAGTTGCGTTAATTCGGCAATATTAGTTTTGGCTATAGTAAATCTAGCAGTTAACCTTCAATTCATGCAACTTATATTTACTTGAACCATAAATCTTGTTACATGTGTTTGTATCACTACACTTCTTTTTTTTCAACTAAATAAATTTGAAATAAGAAAGAAAATTATACTGCTTTTCCTATTAAACAATGATCAACATGGTGCACATATAAGAAATTACACATCGTAGTCTATGTTTTGTTTGGCCAACTATTCGGTTGAAGATGTGGTTCCTTTCATGCCGATGCATTGGTTTTGATTTTTGATTGTTGCCTTTTACTCTTATTTTCATGTTTATAGTTATCTTCTTTTTTAATCTGTCATGTTGGTTTGTGGCTTATCATCTGATATTCAGTTTTATTACCAATCTAGTATATATTGGAGGTAACGATACTGGTAGATGGTTAGTAGAAATGAACAACCTCTTTATTCTGATGATTAGTACTAAATGTTTATCTTGTGGTGGTTCTTTCTTGGATGTGCCATCTATATAAGTTTCAGTTGCAGAATACTAAAAAGAAATAAATAAGGTAATTTCTTTATAATTGTAAATGAATTAACCCTTGTTTTGATTGTCAATGTTTCAACTTATGATCAACCATATTTGTTTCTAGAATGTTTGTGTTATGTGCCTACATAACTTGACTAGAATTTTGGTAGAATAATTCGAAGAATCCAAGGACTCCTTGTTTTGGGTAGTTTGAGGAACTTAAGCCTCCCAACCACAAACATAAATATTTGATAACAATTAGCTCCTTGATTCTTTTATTAGCCTTTTGGTGTCTTTAAATAGACACTTAATGCACAGTGGAAATAAAAGACTGACTGTAATAAACCACTTCCAATGTTATCAATAATGATAACTTATTATTTCTAAGTCATTTAATCCTAATCCTAAAATTCCTCCCCACTAGACAACGTAACATACCACCCATCTTTAAATGGACCTTCTCCTCAAGGTCCTAGAAATCCTGGAACTAATCATTCAAAGAACAATTGATAACGGATGAGGAATAAAACTAATATCTTGCCATCTTGGTGACTCCTTTGGAAGTGCACTTGAACTTGAATACCTGACTTGAAGTTGAAGTCTTGGATATGTTTTTGTTTTTTCTTTATTTTTTTGGTCTTCACGTCTGCTCTTAAACATTAGCTCCTTTTTCAAATAAGCCACAGATAAGCAAACTAATGTGCCCACTGCCAAGGATAGCATGAGAGACAAAGTAAATTGGCAGCACCATTTGGAAGAACAATGATCACGTGGAGCAAAAGTAAATGGAGTGTCAAATTGGTCAAGCTTTCAAAGTTGAGAAATGCTATTTCTTCATCTCCATTTATTTATTTTTTTCTCAAATCAACCATTAGATCTGTAGAACTTGATCCAATGGTTGATTTGAAAATAAGATGGATGAGAGATGGAGAAATAGCAAGTCTCTTCAATGTTTCCCTTCTCACATTTTCCAGCTTTTTTTGTTTTCCTAGTAGCTCCTTAATTGCACATCTTCCACAACATTGTTTTTAGATAGAGAGAAACAGAACCATAAAGTGAAACTCATTCTTCATAGACACCAGGCAAGGAAAATGTTGGTAGACACCAGATTAGACCCTTTCTTTGTGGACACCAGCAAAAACTTATCAAAATTGGTCATAAAACATTTCTATGGGCTGATCTAAAGTTGGGTACTCTTCCTCCTAACGGTCAACCCTTTTTAAAAAATAAAGGCCAATTTCCTTTTTTTAATGATTAATAATTATAGAGGGCAAATATGGTTTAACAATGGTCAAAGTGAGGGTATTTTGGAAGATTTTGGTCAAATTTGGTTTTTCCATCCATTCTAACGCCTTTTTGACAAAATTGTAATTTGATGTATCCAAGTGTCACGCCTGTCACTTTGTAAGGCTTTTTTGAAAATGGCGGAAGTTCGAAGGGCTTAAGTGTATAACCCTATCAATAATGATGACATATTATCTCTAATATTCAAATCTTAATTCTACTGTTATCAATAGTGATAACCTATTATCTCTAAGTCATTCAATTCCAATCCTAAAATTCCTTCCACTAGACACATAACAGTTTACGGACCTTTCTGTGGTTCTTTTTTTTTTTTCCTGGGTTTTGCTTTGGTCGATAGTCTTAGAATCTGCCCCTCCCTTTTTAGAATCCTTTGTGTTTCTTTCTTGCATTAGTCTGTTTGATTTGCTAGATTTAAAATGAGGGTAAACTTGATTTATAAGATGGTCTATGGGATCAATATTTTGATGTGTCTGTGTCGTGAATTCAGGGTTAGTGGTATAAGTAAATAAATTTGAGGAAACTCATTAATACATAAGTCCCTGGTTTAATTGACAATAGGTTGATTCTAGATTTTATAATTCATAACCTACTTATGTTTATCTAATCGAGCCGTGGCTATCAAGCTGGATTAGTTAGTTCTTAATGGACCCTATTCAAAATCTATGAGCTCATATATATTTGAAATACATCACATTCTGAAATGAAATAGATTTTTTGTATATAACCGACTTGATCAGTACTGCTTTTAATTGTGAATGTTGATAGAGAACCTAGGTTTACAAGGCATTATGCTGACTATCTGGTTTCTTGGTTATTGAAATCCCAATTTTCACTTCTCAAAACCATAATTTTATTCAATTATTTGCTGTTTCATCTTTGTAGAACACTTTCTTTTTTAGCTTAAGGTACATTATCTTTTTGCCATTACTTTGACATATGTTTCTTTTATCTGACTTTCTCATCTATCTACTTGAACTAGAACCACTGTACTCCTATATTTTGGTATTTTGGCTGTTCAATATTTTCTCTGTACTTGTACAAAAATATTGACTTTGAAGCTGGTTGGGTTAATATTTGTAGTTTTCAATTGTTTTACTTCCGAAATCATTTTTTTAGTACAATACATACAATACACATGTTTTATCTCTCTTGAAATATGGCCTATGATATGAAAAGAGATTAACCACCACATATGCATTAGCATTTTCTTTATCTCTTTATGCATTAATTTCTATCTTCATTATGATGTTCTATTGTGTTCAGTCATTTAAAAATTCTAATCTTGTTTATAAGCATGCACTTTTTATGATGGGTTGTAATGGCGTGCTAGTTATTTATGTTTGGGGATTGTCTTCTTTTTTCATTGTGTGACTATTTTGATTCTTAACTGTTACAGGTTAAAATGGCAGCAAAGTACATCATAGGATCTATTGTGGGATCCTTTGCAATTGCTTATACTTGTGACCATTTTCTCGCTGACAAGAAGTTATTTGGTGGTCCGTTTGGGTGACACAACTTTTTGATTAAATATTTTACAGTAATTAATCTTTGTGCGGTTTGACAGAGTTATTAATTTGGTAACCAGGTACCACCCCTAAAACTGTTTCAAGCAAGGAATGGTCGGAAGAAACTGATAAGAAGTTCCAGGCTTGGCCTCGCACTGCAGGGCCTCCTGTTGTGATGAACCCTATCAGGCGCCAGAACTTCATCGTCACCTCCCGGCCTGAATAGTGAAGCTTGCATCTTTGGCACATCCCTTGCTGATTTTGTTTCCCTTGTTAGGCACTGCAAAGACATGCTCATAAATTCTTCTGTATTCCATTAGATTTTGCTCCCTTGTATCTGGTAAGGTAAGGTGGACACTGTTTCAAATCCTGTCTGAACATAGTGGGGGCATTTCTTTGGCAGTATGACCTTCTTGTTTGTCATTGGATCTTTGAAAATTGATTTCATAAGCCTTTGAGCTTCAGATTGAGGATCTTGTTATTATTACATAATAACATTTGAAGTATTACCTTTCTTGAAGGGTGTGATTCTTTATCATCATTCCTTGACTATGAAAATTAAAGTACTGTTTCTTGCCAAACCTGGTAAAGTTGCAATTAGTTACAAGAAGAGGAGGTACACTTCAAATCGTGTGGATTGGTATCTCAAAAGATTCTATTTGGATGTGATCATAATAGTCATTTCTTGTTAAGAAACAAGAAATTTACATCTTTAACTTGGTGTACTAAATTTTATTCTCAAAAGTTGATTCTCAAGTGATGATGTGTCACCATCTTATGAGATTTATTATTTTAGAAAATGTGTCATAATTTCATAGGATGGTAACACATTATTTAATGAAAACTAACTTTTTTTATATAAAAAATTCAGTAAACTCATAACATTTTATTACAATATATATATAGTTTAAAATTAAATGGAGTATCTATTTAGAGTAAAATGAGTGATAATATTAACATTAAGACAATATTATCCCTCATTTTTTCCATTTCAATCTAATCCCCAAACTAGCTATCCATATGCCCAATAGCTGTTATTCAAAAACGCATTATATTACATATATAACACAAATTGTCAAAACGCACTATAAATCCATAAAACGCACACTAAAATTTGAGTCCAATTTCTTATATGTATATATTTCAGGATTTGCATTAATTTAAGAGGTCTTGCCAAGTTCAAAAAATTCAGTACATTTCTCCCATCCTCCAGGCCAGGCACGGGCCCATTGTCATCCTCCGCCACCTGAAGATCATCATCATGACCAAGAACCAGCCCAACATCAGCTCTGCCTCCTACGGCCGCATGTGGCGCATCCTCCACCCTCAAGTTAATGTATCATTTGTTATCCATAATTGCTGCTATCCATTCCTCCTGTAAACTGATGATTATCATGTGAGTTTGCAGTCTTATTCTCTTCTCCTCTAAATAGATAATTATTAGGCTGGTTTGCAGCCATATTTTTTCCTCCTTGAAACTGATGATCAGGCCAGTTTGCAGCCATATCAAGAGAGTTTGTAGCCACATTGTTTCCTCATGGAAACTGATGATCAAGCCTATTTAGAGCTATATACTTGGGTTGATCATCAATCCAGGATGTAGTTTGGAGTAGTTGCTGCTGCTGCGGCAGCATACAGTAATGCATATCCACAGGATGATGATCTACAGGCTTATCAATCAGATGATGATCATGGGAAGTTGTGTGTCTAGCTGACGCCGGGTTTGAAGTTGATGGATCTTCATCTGCTCCCGTAATGGTTTTAGATTTATGAGTCTTGTTATAATAGATCATAGATAAGACGTTGTCATCCAACTGGAGAAAGAAACAAAGAAATTCATCATGTGATTAGTAATATTATTATATATGGATGCTAAAATGAAAAAGTAAACCACCTACTCTCATGTCATCTGCATATGTTCTCTTTCGACGAGGAGTACCGTTGACACTATATTCATGCATAATCCAGTGGGACTTGCGACCTGGGAGGTTTTCCTTAAATAGAACAATGGGACTTCTTAAAACCAATAAGAGTATTTCTTGCATCTTTAATTGTCTTGTCTGCTCCGTAGCCTTCCAAAGAATTATCACCAGTGGATCGATTTGGTCGATCTCCATTTGGGTACTTTCTTTGTCTTGGTGTAAAAAGTACAATCGATCTTGTCCTTTCTTTTGTACATTTCTTCAATCAATGCAAAATTTTTCAAACAACAACAATAATAATAATAAAAAAAAAAAAAGTTAACAAATAACAATAATAATAATAATATAAAAGTGTTCATGCTTCAACCATTCACTCTTCCATCTCTCTCTCTCTCTATATATATATATATATGTATATATACAGTGATTCAACAAAGAAAAGAAGAGGGATTTTTGAGGAGGAACGTACCTGTAAGAATCTTTGGGTTCTATTGATAAATGTTAGCCTCGATGATCTCGTTTCGTTGCAGGAGCTGGTTGAAGAGCTTTGGCTTCAGGTTGGAGCTGATTAGGTGCTCTTCACTGGGGCGGAACCTAACCCCAGAAGGCAGGATTCTTGAAGTAGTCAATATCATTAGAATCCATCTACGGTACTAGAATCGAAACCTAAATCGATTAAGTATCAGCAAAATCCATACAGACGGCCGGTTCACCTCCATTGATGGACTATAGCAACGTACTCACTGCAGACGCAAAAAGAGATAATTGGAGAAGAAACATACGATCGAATTTCTATCTCCTTAAAATTAAGTATGAGTTACGTAAAGAGATGTGTTTGATTAATTACTATATGTATATTTCAAATTTATATTTTGTATATTATCTTTTAAAATTCAAACTGATATAATCTAAGTGCGTGATTTTACCTATTAATTCAAATATTTATCTATTAAGATTGTTTAATTTGTTGTTTTCTGCAGGGATTTTACTTCTGAGATTTTTGAAATTTGACCACTATATCATTTATCCAAAGATTCTTGCGGCCAATATATGATATATCAATACCACTTATTATGATTTATTTATGTCCAAGTATACATGACATAATTAAGATACTTTTATTAATTGAACCAATTGAGTTGTATTCTCAATCAGATTGTAACACTTACATCTATTTTGAATGCTTAAATTTTGTATATTTTTAATAGATTCTACATTATCTTTAAAAAATCAAACTGATTAATTAACTGATAATTGTCAATTTAAAAAAAGAGTTGATAAGAGATAATTAAACCAAAGTTGAAAGTAATTTTTGAAATTTTACAAGTATATATATATGTATGTATGTCACTTTTTAAAGGGTATTTTTGTATTTTTACAAATTTAGGATTCTAATTTCAAATATCTCCAATTCATTTGAACAATAGAATATACAATTAGTGAAAAGAGAAAAATAACTCAAATATAACTAACGGTATCCTCTACAATTGATAAGGAGTACTTAAATAGAACTTTTTTGCCTAAGAATAACTTTTATAGGGATTTGTGATAAAACAAGTATTTTGTATCTTTCCTTGAAAAGGTGAGAATAACAAAAGTGAGTATTGTGAAAACACAAAATCTATTCAGTATCCACATTCTAAATTCAAAAAAATCACGATAAAAAGAACAAAACACAAGAGAAATTAAGATAAAAGATAATGATATAGTGTTTTCAAAGCACTCACTTTTGTTATTCTATGTTGATTTGTCATCATCTCAATAGAATGCACAAAAGACATGATTTGTGTCAATTATAGGTTACTATAGAAATTATTCTTTTTTTGCCCTCTTAAGTTTCCAGTTCTAAAGTTTAATAAAAGTCCATGTAGTTTACTTGATTTACATTAAACTAGAATGTAGCTAGTATTAAAATGTTTTGAGAAGTCACTTGGGTATGCAAAAATAATAAGTTACTTGTCCGGCCCTAATGGGTTGCTCAATCGCATGTTAATCACGCCACATAAAGCGGAATGCACTAATTCAAAAAATAAAATAAAATAACAAGTTACTATCTCTTTGTCAAATTCTGTCAAAAAGTTGACAAATTTGTTAGTGTACATGTTATGTTAGAGCCAATTAAATAATGGCACATGTTGTTCATAATTTAAGAAATATAAATATATAAAAATTTAAAACTAAAATAAATAAATAAATAAACAAAATAAGGGCTGGGAAATTTGAACTTACTCCCTACTCCCTATCAAGCCATCATGGTTTGTGCAATTGAGCATTGGCACTTTCATCAGGGAACAAGCAACAAAACTGTATGCAGTACGAACAATGAACACATGGGACCTTAATGTATCAGACGAAAGCAGGAATTAAAAAGAAATAATCTAGACCCAGATCAACAATATTCGTGTGAAAAGGAAAATAAACTCAATTTGTTTCCCTCTTCTCAATTTTCTCATCAGCCAAACAAAGAAACTATACCATTTCTTATCGTTTGATCGATTTTCTTCAGCATCCAAACAAATCCCAGATGCAAAGAAGCATTCCAGGAAAAGTGGAGGAGACTCTAATTAGTGGAAAACAAAGAGAGCAGTGGAGTTCCAAGAGAATGGAGAGCATAGATAGCAGAGTCGAGCACTTGCTTATATCGACCCATGAAGGCAATACTAGCTCCATGTTTACAAATAATAATAATAATAAATAAAGAAAATGGAACATGGAACAGGATACTTTCCTCTTCAAAGTTAGTTATATTTTTGCCTTTTCATCAGTTTTTTTAGGAGACAATCCTAATTCAAAAAATCTATAAGTTACATTGATGAAATAAAGCTAAAACATAAAGGCATTAAATTAATGACAAAGGCTAAGAAAGGTCATAAATTACTAAAGTTAAAAATGGTCCGTCAACAAATTAGAACTTGGAATATCATGAGCTTATCATTGAGAAGAGCAAATCATTAGAGTTATCCGTACAGAAGACTCGGTGGAACCCATCATCTGGATTGAGCCAGCTGCTATATATAGCTAGATTGTAGTCTAATCAAAATACCATGATGATCAATGATCACACCATGATAATGATGATTTCCGTAATTGCTTGCAGTTTTTTTTCTTGATCAGGCCAGTTTGGAGCCATATATTTGGATTGATCATTCATCCAGGATGCTGGATGCATTTTGGAGTAGTTGCTGCTGCGCTTTCCACAGGTGATGATGTATAGGGTTATGAATCAGATCTCCACTTGGCTACTTTCTTTCTCTTGGTGTGGAAAGGTGGCATTTGCCTTCTCCATTTTCTTCAATCAGTGCAAAATGTTATAGGTTAACAAAATTTTCAAAAAATAATAATAAAATGGTATGCTTCAACCATTCACCATATATATAATATATATATTACAGTAATTGAACGAAAGAATCAAAGAAAGAAGAGGGATTTTTGACAAATTAAGAACCTGTAACTCTCAGGGTGGTAGAGATATATGTAATTAGCCTCAATGGGGCGGAACCTATAACTGAAAAGATCTGAATCCATTGTTGGAGTACTACTCCGGCCCTAAAGGAAATGACCTTTGGAGAAGAACTATTGGGGGTGCTCAAGAATTCTATCTCTTGAAAAATTTTAAGTAGAGAGATGAGTTTGAGTAGTAGCTCATCTCTTCTTCTGGAGATATTAATTTCATTAATTACTATCAAATATGATGAAGACTTCCATCCTCACTCAGATTGTGACACTTTAATTATTAGTTATATATATATATATATATAAACATTTTTTCGAAAACAAATTGTATATTGTTTAATAAAATCTACATTATCTTCCAAAAATCAAACTGATTAACTGATCAAATCTTTTCATAATCTAAGTGTTATCTTGTTGAAAACTAAAATTAGTTATCTTGGTAATATAAATCACTGCATTTATATATTTAGACTGTTAGTCAAATAATATGAAATGAATAAAATCTGATTGCATTGGAACCTAGGGCTAGAATTGATCTTCTAGTCATAGTTTCTTAAGAATCCGATGCAAAATATTTTGTTATTTTTCTCTTGGCATAATCTGATAGCAAATTTTAGTTTGATTTTCTTTGAGAATTTCATGACATAAGGCGCCTTATCATACAAAGGTCTTATGATTTTGACACAGATCATAATGTGATCTTTTGGTAAATGGATCCAACTCATGAAGTTGTATATTGAAGTACTGTATGTGGTCTGCCAATAAATATTTTCATAAAGAACTGTATAATCATTAATAGATTTTATGACAACCAGAAACACTACTCAAACAATTCTTCAAAGCACAGAACAGAAGTATAAGAAAACCAAAAAAATGAGCAATTATCTTCCTTAAGAGCATCTCCAGCTAAAATAAGAAAAATAGCCATATTTAGCTATTTTGACTATTTTTTTGCTCAAACAGAATAGCTTAGAAGAGAAGAGGGAGGCGGAACGTACCTGTAAGAATCTTTGGGTTGCTTGTATTGATAAATGTTAGCCTCGATGATCTCGTTTCGTGGCAGGGGCTGGTTGAAGAGCTTGGGCTTCAGGTAGGAGCTGATTAGCTGCCCTTCAGTGAGTGCGGAACCTAACCCCAGATGGGAGATTCTTGAAGTAGTCATCACAATATTCATCAGTGGTGCGGAACCTAACCCCAGATGGGAGATTCTTGAAGTAGTCATCACAATATTCATCAGTGAGGCGGAACCTAACCCCAGATGGGAGATTCTTGAAGTAGTCATCACAATATTCATCTAGGGTACTATAATCGAAACCTAAATCTAAAATATCATCAGAATCCATCACATACTGGTTCACCTCCATTGTTGGACTACTCCGGTCCTGCAGACGCAAAAGATATTTGGAGAAGAAAACGTAAGCCTAAAAACTCAAGATCGAATTCTATCTCCCTTAAAATTTAGTATGAGTTAAATAGAGAGATGCATGTACGTGTTAATTTGATTACTATATATCTTTTCCAATATCAAGTTTGATAGAAGATGGAGTTGTATTCTCAATCAGATTGTAACACTTACATATATTAATTTTGAATGTTTAAAATTTTGTATATTTTTAGTAGAATCTACATTATCCTTTAAAATCAAACTGATTAATTATAATTCAAAATTCAAAAAAAAAAAATAAAGAACAAAACAAAAGAGAAATTAAGATAAGAGATAAAGATATAGTACTGTTTTCAAATAATTCAATTTTGTTATTCTATGTTGATGTGTCATCATCTCAATAGAATGCACAAAAGACATGGTTTGTGCCAAGTTCCTATAGAAGTTATTCTCTTTTTGCCCTCCTAAGTTTCCAGATCTAAAGTTTAATAGAAGTTCATGTAGTTTACTTGATTTACAATAAGCTAGAATGTAGCTAGTATTAAAATGTTTTGAGAGATTACTTGGGTATGCATAAATACTAAGTTACACTTGGGTATGCATAAATACTAAGTTACTTGTCCGGCCCTAATAGATAACTCAATCGCATATTAATCACACCTCATAAAGTGGAAGTCACTAGTTCAAAAAATAAAATAAAATAACAAGTTACTCTCTTTTTGTCAAATTCTATCAAAAAGTTAATGCACTACCCTTCAAAATATATTAAAGGAAGGAAATTGAAAGATTTTGAAATGGAGAGAATCCTAATTCATGTCATGCATGTGCATATAACACATATAATTGGAATTATTCATTGAATACTTGAACATAAATCTTAGCTAATAAGTGGTGTTGATTTGAGCAAGAATCTTTGGATAACATATATGTTCTCAAAACTAAATCCCAGAAAAAAAAAAAAAAAAAAAACAATCTTAACTGATAAATATTTGAATCGAGTTAAATCACACTTAGATTATGAAAAGATTTGATCATTAAACGATATACAATTTGTTTAAATGTTTATCTTCATATATATATATATATATATATATATAACTAATAAGTAAACTATTACAATTTGAGTGAGAATAGAAGTCTTCATCATATTTGGTAGTAATTAATGAAATGATCAAATTAGTAAAATAATAAAAAAATTGGAGGTGGTAATTAAGTATTTAACCCTAAAATAAAAAGTTACTCTCTTTTTGTCAAATTCTATCAAAAAGTTAATGCACTACCCTTCAAAATACACTAAATGAAGAAAATTGAAGGATTTTGAAATGGAGAGAATCCTAATTCATGTCACGTGCATATTACACATATAATTGGAATTATCATTGAATACTTGAACATAAATCATAGCTAATAAGTGGTGTTGATTTTAGCAAGAATCTTTGGATAACATATATGTTAAATCTCAAAATTAAATCCTAGAAAAAAAAAAAACAATCTTAACTGATAAATATTTGAATTGAGTTAAATCACACTTAGATTATGAAAAGATTTGATCGGTTAATCAGTTTGATTTTTGAAAGATAACGTAGATTTTATTAAACAATATACAATTTGTTTTAATAAAAAATGTTTACCTTCATATATATATATAAAACTAATAAATAAACTATTTCTCATATGGTTTGATTTATATCACAAGAAGTACTTGTAGTTTTCATAAAAATGGAAATGATACTTCCATTAAAATTATGTCCAAAACTTAATGGAATATCACGTCAGTACCCATCACACTGTGCCACATGTCTGATAATTAATTGTTTATTTTAAAAAATTTTAAAAATTTTAAAATGATATTTTTTCAAAAAAAAAAAAAAAAAATTAAAATTGAGGTGGTTATAATTTTTTTAAAACCACCCCAATTTTTAATTTTTTTTTCTTTTTTTAAATATCATTTTTAATATTTTAATTCTTTTTTTAAAAATTACCTTATAATACATGACTGATTTTCACTTTTGCCTTCAAAATTTAAATATGACATAATCAAACTTTCAAATGTGACAATTTAACAATTTGGTCATTTTATTTAAAATGACCCTTACATTTTTTAACAAATCAAAAATAAGAAAAAAAGAAAAAAACTCTAGGGAGTAAGTATTTAACCCGATGAAATTAATATCTCTTGGGGTGGCCATTAATCAAACTCATCTCTACTTCAAATTTTTCATAGAATTCTTGAGCACCTTATAGTTCTTCTCCACTCATTTCATCCGCTTCTTCACCTCCAACAATGGTTTCAATCTTCCTTATAGGTTCAAAATCCACTAAGGCTAATTACATATATCTCCACGACGTTGAGTCTTACAAGTTCTTTTTTAAAAGCTCATTTCATAGATCTCGGGAGGAAAAACTCATGGCACCCATTTGAAATGACTCCATCAACCTGTTACAGTTCGGTCTCATACAAATTAGGCAGCAAAGGCCAACTAATCAACCAAATTCAAAACACATCAACTACCCCATGACTAAAACAAGATAACATTCAAATGGCCACCCATCAAAGATTATTTATATATTTTTTGGTTTTCTTCTTTTTTGGATTTTTATTAAAATGTGATGAGGATATTTTGGGAATAAGGTCAAATGGGTTACACATTCATAATTTGAAAGTTTGGGGGTTAATTTTCCTTTTAAACTTTGAAAAGCCAAAGTAACATAATGCATCCACGACACATAGATCAAGATAAAATGTATTTTCCCATCAAAAAATATCATTATTACAAGTAAATAACAAACAAAATATAAAAAAAAATAATAGGAAACTGAATACAAGCAAAAAGAAATACGGAAAGAAACCGATCCTAAGTTTTGATGGAATTTTAACAAAGAAGAGCATTTATGTCTTTATGAAAACTATAGGAATGGATGATAAATCAAACCTTAGTGAAAAAAAAAAATGTCCACACTTTAAAAAAAAACATTTAACCCTTAATGAAATTAATATCTCCTGAAGAATAGATGAGCTATTAATCAAACTCATCTCTCTACTTAAAATTTTTCAAGAGATAGAATTCTTGAGCACCCCTTATAGTTCTTCTCCAAAGGTTATTTCCGTTCTTAATTTGTCAAAAATCC
Source organism: Carpinus viminea (assembly GCA_013348765.1). Lineage (NCBI taxonomy): Eukaryota > Viridiplantae > Streptophyta > Magnoliopsida > Fagales > Betulaceae > Carpinus > Carpinus viminea. The sequence continues at coordinate 50,833,787 of CP054668.1, read as the reverse complement.
CTCTTCTTTCTTTGATTCTTTCGTTCAATTACTATATATATATAGTGAATGGTTGAAGCATAAACACTACTTTTATTAATGTGTTTTTTCATAAATACGTAACATACTGATTGAAGAAAGTGGAGAAAACGAATGCTACCTTTTCACACCAAGAGAAAGAAAGTAGCCAAATGGAGATCTAATTCATAACCCTATAGATCATCACCTGTGTAAAGCACAGCAGCATCATTCATCATGGATGAATGATCAATCCAAGTATGTGGCTCCAAACTGGCGTGATCAAGAAAAAAAGGCTGCAAACTTGCCTGATCAATCCAAATGGACATTTGATTCATAACCCTATGGATATGCAGCAGCAGCAACAACTATTCAAAATGTATCCTGAATAAATGATGTAGCCAAATGGAGATCTGATTCATAACCCTATGGATATGCAGCAGCAGCACAACTACTCCAAAATACATCCTGAATAAATGATCAATCCAAGTATATGGCTCCAAACTGGTCTGATCAATCCAAGTATATGGAGAGTTTTTTATTTATTTTTTATTTTTTTATTACTTGGAGCTAGGATTGCCTTCATGGGTCGATTCAAGCTAGCATGTCCTCGACTTTGCTGTCTCTGCTCTTCATTCTCTTGGAACTTCAATGCTCTCTTTGTTTTCCCCTTAGATACTCTCCTCCACTTTTACTTTTCTCGTTTCATATTTTCCTAGAATGCTTCTTTGCATCTGGGGTTTGTTTGTTTCTTTGTTTGGCTGATGAGAAAATTGAGAAGACGGAAACAAATTGAGTTTATTTTCCTTTTGACACGAATATTGCCGATCTGGGTCTACGTTATTTCTTTTTAGTTCCTGCTTTCGTCTGTTTCCATGTGTTCATTGTTCGTGATATATGCATACAGTATTGTTGCTTACTTGTTCCCTGATGGAAGTGACATTGCTCAATTGCACAAACCATGATGGCTTGGGACCAGCTAGGATCCTCTTCGGTCAGTTTGGACCGGAGGGGATCTAGTCCTTTATAATGCCCCTGCATTATAAAGGACTAGATCCCATCCAGTACAAATGGACTGGAGATGATCCTTATCTTTTTTGAACATTAATGCCCTTACATTATAAATGACTAGATCCCCTCCAATACAAACAGACTGGAGAGGATCCTTCTCCGATGGCTTGATAGGGAGTAAGTTCAAATTTCTCACCCCTTATCTTGTTTATTTATTTTTTTAGTTTTAAATTTTTATATATTTATATTTTTTAAATTATAAATAACATATGTAATTATTTTATTGGTTTTAACATAACACATACACTAACATAATTTTTCAACTTTAAAGTACATGTACTAAACTCTAAACTTTAGAACTGAAAATTACTTAAGAAGGGCAAAAAGAGAACAACTTTTATAGAAACTTGGCACAAATCATGTCTTTTAGGTGCATTCTATTGAAAGGATAACACATCAACATGAAATAACAAAAGTGAGTGTTTTGAAAACACCATATCTTTATCTTTTATCTTAGTTTCTCTTTTGTTTTGTTCTTTATTTCATGGTTTTTTTGAATTTAGAATGTGGATAATGAATAGATTTTGTGTTTTCAAAACACTCACTTTAATTTGTTGTTTCTCATCTTTTCAAAGAAAGACACAAAATACTTGTTTTGTCATAAATCCTTATAAAAGTTATTCTTGGGCAAAAAAGTTCTATTTAAGTACTCATTATCGAACCATAGAGATTTGGAATTAGAATCCCGAATTTGTAAAAAAGACAAAATACCCCTTAAAAAGTGACAATTAGAAATCTCTTATCCAACTCTTTTTTAAATTGACAATTAGAAATCTCCAAAGTGTATATATATATCCCTGCAGGAAAGAACAAATTAAACAATCTTAACTGATAAATATTTGAATTGATAGGCTAAGTTAAATCACGCACTTAGATTATATCAGTTAGTTAATCGGTGTTATTTTTAAAAGATAATGTAGATTCAAATAAACAATATACAAAATTTAAACATTCAAAATATATGTAAGTGTTACAATCTGAGTGAGAATACAACTCGATCTTCAATCGAACTTGATATTGGAAAAGATAGTAATTATTGAAATTATAATCAAATTAACTCGTGTTTGATTATAAATAGATGAGCTACTAATTATAATCAAACACGTTCATGCATCTCTCTACTAAACTCATATTTAATTTTAAGGGAGATAGAATTCGATCTTGAGTTTTCAAGCTTACGTTTTCTTCAACGAGCCCCTGCCACGAAACGAGATCATCGAGAAACACAACCCAAAGATTCATACAGGTACGTTCCTCCTCAAAAATCCCTCTTCTTTTCTTTGTTGAATCACTGTCATATATATGTGGAATAGAATCAAGAGATAGTCATCTGTTTAGACTATTTATCATCTCTTGATTCTCTTCCATGTAGACTTTTATAAAAACGAGCCTTGATTATAGAATTCTTCCCTACAGATAGTACGCAGAGAGAGAACAGTCAAATTATAATGGAGAATGCTGATCATGGGAAGCAGATTCTCAATAAAGAGGAAGCAGTTGCCGTCGACGCTACTGTATATAATCAGCTATACCTGTACGAGATAACTGGCCATGGAAAGAGACAGCGAGTTTACTACGACGATGACAGCGACGACGAGAACGACGAGGAGTACTTCAGAAATTTGCCACTTGGGTATGGGTTCTTTCCCGATGACAATGTGTTAATTGAGGAGTACTTGAAGCCCAAGCTGTTTAACCAGCCCCTCCCAAGAAACCAGATCATCGACATGGACATATATCTCCACAACCCTGAAACACTTGCAGGTTCCTCTTCAAACAAAGTCTCACTTCGTTTTTCTTAAAGATTCGGCTTCTTTTTAGCATTCGCTGATGGGTTTGTTATCAAGATTTGTTTTGCTCTGTTTTTTCTAATGAATTCTTGTTAACATTTATTGAAGAAATGTACAAACATAATTCTGGAGATCACGAAGAAGAAGAAGAAGAAGAAGAAAATAACGTATGGTACTTTTTTAGTCCAAGATATAGAAAGTATCCAGGGCCGGCTCAATGTATTTTGGGGCCTTAGGCGAAATTTTTAAAATTAGGCCTAAATTTTTTTTTTTTTTTGAAAGTAACAAATTTTTTTTTTTTTTTCAAGTAAAATATATATATTATTTTTATTTAAAATTTATTCTTCTCGCTTTTTGAGATGCAAAATTTTTTATTAAGTTTTTATATTTAAGATTTTCTAACATCTTTTTTTCAATTGATAATATGGCTAATCCATTTAATCTCTCTTGTGACATTGTTGATCTTAGGTAAGATTTTATCAATTTTAATTTTGAAAAACTTCTTTCTGCAGAAGCAACTGTAACATGTATTGTCAATAAAATTCTATAAGCGATACATGCATTTGGAAAAGAATCAAGTCTTTTTATATAATTTAGTATGTCAATTGGAGCACTTTCTTCTATTTGTAAAATTTCTTTTAAAACTTTCAATTCTGAAAATAAATCTAAACCATCAAGATCATTTTTTAGGAAACCTTCTAGATTAAGACATTTATTTTGCAAACCATCATCATCTAGTGATTTTAATTTTTTAAAATTAAATAAAAAACCAAAAATATTTTCGTATATTCAAAATTATTCAAACCTACTTTGAATTGAAGAAATAGCTTGATCTACTATATAAGTAATCAATTCTAAAAGATTCTTCAGATTGTGTTGTCTCGTCATTAGCATCCTCATCAAATTGTTTCTTTCTCGACTTACATTTTTTCACGAAAAACATGTTCTATTTCCATTATGGTTGCAATCTCTTTATATGAAATCATAGCAGATGCAAATCCATTTTCTCTATAAGTTTTAAAATAGGAAATAAGACCTTCTAATTGATCTATAGCAACATCAATATGCATGTCTTTCGATTATAAATTTTACTAACAAGATATTAAAGAAATAAAATATCATACCAAATAGTCATACTCAATAAGAATTCAAAACTTTCCATCTCATATGTTGCTAAACAATTAGCTTCACTTTTTGTTTTAGGATCTTCACTTGTTTTTGCTAATTGTAGCAAAGCCTCCCTTATTTGTGGAGTTTGAAATTTTATTGCTTTTATACTTTCAATCCGACTTTCCCAACGTGTTTGTGATAATGGCTTAAGAGTTAAACTTGACACATTATCTAATAATATTTTCCATCGTTTTGTAGATGATGAAAACAAAGTATATATATGTTGTACAATTCCAAAAAAAGATATAGCTTTAGGACATGAATTAGCAATATCACATAGTACAAGATTAAGACTATGACAACCACAAGGTGTATAAAATGCTTTAGGATTTATATCTAGTAATCTTTTTTGCACCTCGCTTCTTTTCCCTTCATATTAGATCCATTATCATATCCTTGTCCTCGTATATCATCAATATTAAGATCAAGTTTTTATTAACCCAATCATGTCATTAAAAGACCTTCTCGGTAGTATCATCTCGTTATAAATTCTACAAAATATTCTTCTACTTTTATTGGATTTTCTGAAATATTAACACATCTCGAATAAGAGACATTTGTTCTTGATGACTTGCATATGGGTACAATCAAGTATAATTGAAAATATTTTGCTTCTCTAACTTTTCAATAATACTCAATTTTACTTATTTGCTAACAAATGTATCAATTCATTTTGTATATTATGTCCAAGATAATGATTATGAATTTTCCCATCTTTAATATCTATTTAATATGCTCTTGCATTACGGGTCAAATTCGCAATCATTTCAATTAGACTTAAAAATTTCCATTATTTTCTTGGTAAATCTTTTCATTTTGTCCTCTAAATGCCAAATTATTCTTACCAAGATTCTTTACTATAGCAATAATTTTCAACAATATTTTTTTCCAATGATCTTTCTCTTTGTTAATTTGTTCTTGGACATTTTTATCAATTGTTTTATTTTTTAACAATCTCATTTCTAAATCAATCCAGTCATTCGTGTTAGTAATATGTTCATTGGTTGTTTCATGACTTTTTAGTTTAGCACTAAGATTTTTCTAGTCATTAGTTCCTTCATTAGCTAGTTGCATTCTATTAGGTTTTGAATTAAACAACTTGCAACAAAAACAGAATACTCTATCTACATCTTTTGAATAGACTAGCCATTTTCTACTATGTTGCTCCCCATTTGATAATTTTCGTATATAATATGTATTAGAAAAATGCCTAGAGTCCTCATCTTTAGGAAAATCTATAGTATTGTATCTTATTGGACCATTTTCTACTAACAAATCCCTTAATTTTGCATCAATATTTTTCCATTGACCTGAGTCATAAATATTTGTAACAATAGAGTTAGATACATCAATAAATTTTCATTATCTTCTAATTCTTTTTGATGAATTTCTTGTTCATTTATGAGTTTTTCACCTAAATTATCCTCAATATTTTGTTTATTGCTAATAACAAATTTATTTAGAGCTCCTCTTTGAGATTCAATTAATTTGTCTACTTTTCTCCTTTTTTTTTTTTTAAGTTTTTCATATCCAGATGTATATTTTCTAGTAGACATGTTTAATTAAAAATACTAACAAATTAAACAAACACAATTTATCAAAAAAAATTATGACTATAATAAAATAAATCACAAAAATAGAATAACAAAACCTGATTTGGCAATGAAATTATGAAGCAGTTCTTGGAGACAGGAAACTCGGAATCGGACAGGAAGAGATTCAAGAGAAATTAGCACTTAGCAAATGAGATAGGCAGAGAAGATAAATTCAGAAAAGGGTGAGCAAAGAGAAGAAATGTCAAATAAAAAGACACTGTAGTATTTAAAATGCTCATTATAAACATCAATTTAATCACTCATAAATTGATTTTTGGCCGTTGAGGCGTTGCCATTCTATTTGGCCATTTTTTGGCTGTTGACATTCCCTAGACGCTAATGATGACAGATGAGGATTTCTTCTCACCAAAAACACACACACACACACACGTAATAATTAAAGTTGTATAATTTAAGTTTTTCTCCCTAGACACTTGTGGTGTATAATTAAAGTTGTCAGATTTTTTATTTTTAAAATTTATAATAGATTTATTAATTGGGGTCTTATAAAATTGAGGCCTTAAATTTTGATAAAAAAAAATTTTTAGGCCTTACTGAAAAAAAAAAATAGGCCTTAAATATTTTTTTGTCCAAAACATTTTTTTTTTTTTTCAAAATTTTTTTTTACTCAAAACAAAATTTTTTTGGGCCTTATTAAATTGGGGGCCCTAGGCGAGGGCCTAACTCGCCTAGGGCTTGAGCCGGCCCTGAAAGTATCCAAAAGGAAGTCGTCCAAGGCGATCAGCAGGTGACGGATACTGGAAGGCAACTGGAAGAGAGACCCAAATTAAAGATGTGCGAAACACCATTATTGGGATTCGAAGGACGCTGGTGTTCTACAAAGGAAAACCTCCCATGGGCGTGAAGACCAACTGGATTTTGCGTGAATATACGCTCAATAATCCTCCTCCTCTCAGGCCAAACAGTGACCCCATGATAGTATGCACTTCTCTATTTTCTTTAACTTTAATATATATATATTGTTAATTTCTGAAACTGAACATGACTAATTAAATTGATTTTGTTGTATTATCCATGGCAGCTAGACGACTGTGTCATATGCAGGATACGTTTAAATAAATATAAATCCAAAACCCATATTAAAGCTAAATGTGGTAAGAAAGTGATGGGAGCTAAATCCACCATATCTTTGTCGAATGGTGCACCCAAGCAGCGGCGATTGAGTGATCCACCTCCGCCATTCGACGGAAGAGATTATCAAGTAGGTGAATCCTCCACAAGGCAGTCCCAAGTGAGTTATCAACGACGTCCGCAGTTGGATCAAGCCTCCACATTTGTGCCACCTTGCAGCTCAAATGGTGTCCTGGCCCCGCAAATTGAACAACTTCCACCCTCTTCTGCAAATGAATCAAATGTTGTATTATTGCCTTCAATTAATTGGGACAATTTAGAAAATTTTTATATACTATAGGGATTTTATTTTATTTTTATTTTTTGGGGAGAATGTCGAAGCGTCTTCTCCCATCCAAATTTAGTATACTTTGGTTATTTTGGTTTTACATAAATTGGCTTTTTTTTTTTTTTTAAAGTGTTACTAAGCTATCATTTTCCTTTTTTGCTCATGTGGAAAATATCATTTGGGGTGTTACAGATGTGATGGCTAATGTCCTACAGTGTGTTATTAAAGCACCCACTATCTATGCTCCCAAGATAATCGATCGCATATAATTTATGCCACTAGAATCCTACTTTCCTCTTTTAATATGTTAAAAAAAAAAAAAACAGAGCACCCGCTACCTCATAGAATGATAAAAATAAAAGCTAGAGATCAATTTTTTTTTTTTCATATTTGACTTATATTCTCTTACAATGAATCATTAGATTTACAGACTTATATGTGATCAATGGTAGACCCTACAAATATAATGGTTGATCAATTGAATTTATAAAAAAATATAGGTCAAATATGATAAATTTGTTGATTCCTAGCATATACATTATTAAATAAAATAAAAGTGGGAAAGAAGAAGTTTAAATACCTTGAATTATTAAAGTTTGCATTTCCACTTAATAAAAGAATGGAATTCTTATTTTCTTTGCTAATAAGTAAAGCTTTGGCTTATGAAATTGGTTTGTCCTATTTTTGGCTAAACGTAATAAGGGAGTGTTTGCGCCTCCTCATAGTTAAGTTTCTCAAGACATTAGTTTCTTAATGAGAAATGACTACTATGATCACACGCAAATAGAAGTGTAGAGATACCAAACCACATGATTTGAAGTGTATCTCCTCTTCTCGTGACTAAATGCAACTTTACCAGGTTTGGCCCGAAACAATACTTTAATTTTCATAGTCAAGGAATGATGATAAAGAAGCTTCAAGAAAGGTAACACTTCAAATGGTAAAAACCCATCGTATGTAATTACAAGATCCTCAATCTGAAGCTCAAAGGCTTATGAAATCAATTTTCAAAGATCAGATGACATTATTGGAAAGAACGCAAACGCAAAAATTATTGGGTGATTAAAAACTCATATAACAAAAATTAGGGAATTGGGTCATTATGAAGAATGTTCATTTCTAGCCAAACGTCTTTCTTCTGATTTCTTTGAGCTCTTTTTTCATTTTCAAGACAAATTTTGACTTACGCATTGGAGTGAACCCGCATAACCTCGTGAAATACTTTGAGCTTAACCTTGTTTTGTAGGTACTCTTGGTTAAGGTTTGTTGTACAATCAATTATCATCCTTCCAGCTCAATTTAGATAGATTGGAGCAGGTTATTTATACTACTTTTGCGCATTATAACTGAAAAACACTCTCATTTTTCTTTACTGTATACTGAATCCAATTAGCAATCTCAAATCCAATGTGTTGTTGCTTCCTTGTCTTAGCCCTATTGAAAGGTCACCACTGCCACTAAGTATCATTAAAAGGCAAACAGAAATCCAGCCAAGAAACTCCCTGCAAATATTTTGATCTAACTATTTCATTATGCAGTGCTACATTCGATATAGTTAGACAACAAGAATTGCCCTAGCAGACAGTCACTGTCACTCTCTCAAATAGGTCTCTGCCGTATCGGCCGGGAGGGGGCTATGCAAAGGGAAAATGGCTCTGCTATTTTGCCTCATCAGCAATGATGAGTTGCTAATATCTCGGAAAGGTGATCGTTTTGGAGCAGTAGATGTGTGCGCTTTTCTTCTTCCATCACTTAAGGCATCCTTGCTGACATTATCTCTAGTACAGTGATTCTCCTTCAAGCGACAAACCAGCACTCGCTTCTCCGTCTCGTTTTGTGCATCCTGGGTGATTACCGGTGCCCTCACAACTCCCGAGTTTTGTCCCTTCTTCATCCAATCAAGCTCACAGCGGAGCGCAGACATTTCCCCTTGTAGTGCATTTGCTTTGTTTTCAGATGAAAGAGCCTTCTGTCTCCATTCTTGCACCTGGCGATAAAGAAAAATATGATACTCAATAGTTTAATCAATTTGACCTTTTAAACATCACGAGAGATGGGAAAAAATATCTATCACTCTTTCTGCTGATTACTCTTCATCACAAAATGATAAAATCTTGTATAAGCCCCAGTGGTATGAAATAAAAATACCAAACCTCTAAATCATCGAAAAGAGCAACCAAGATTTGAGTCTTGTGCTTGATCTTACTCTAACTTCGATGTTATTTTGTAATTTTAAAACAGGTGGAAGACGATAAGATTTTGAAATTATAACAGCTGAATTCCAAATATAACTCCATTTGTTAGAATGTCTTGGCTGCTTAAACATCCAAAAGTGCAATGATAAGTGATATTTTCCAACAAACTACATTAATTGTAAGATAGCCTTTTGCATAAAAATTCAATCTAGATAAACTAAAACCAAGAAAATCTTGGGATAGATAATGAGACAAAAGCATAGGACAATTGACAAGGGCTTGTTGTACAAAATCTTACATCAGCACGTAGAGACTGGATTTGATAATCAGAATTGAGGGCTCGATCTTCCCAAAAGTCTCGAGAAGCCTGCAATTCTTCCATCTCCTTCCTCACTTGCCCTAGCATCTCCTGCATCTGTGACCATTGCTCTGTCTCAACTCGAACTTGCTCTACAATTCTTCGCACTACAGCCTTGCAACGTCCTGAGCACAGGTTATCGTCACGGGACATTGTCTCCTGTGAAAAGTATATCCAAGTTTAGAAAGGAATTCATCCCCTATCAGTTTGTCATGATCTTTAACAAAAAAGGTATGCATGGAGCTTTTGCAGGTCCAATGCAAATTACAATAAATTTTGGTAAAGAACCCTTGCCCCACTTCTTGAGGTGATCCTAACATGCTGTATTAGTTGGGGATTGTGATGCCTAGTATAGTAGTATGGACATTAAAAGGCCCTTAGAAAATCTTGAACAATGAAGCAACAAGAAACATGTGTAACAATTGAAAGAGAGAGGGCGAGGCTGATCTGAGGAAGTTTAAATTATGCAGTACAAAAGTTGTTCAAAATATAGCATATGTGAAAAAAATTAAAAAAATAAAAAATAAAAAAATAACACTCCAAACTATATCTATATAAAATCACTTGTTCATTGAGGAGAGACAAAACATAGTAAACCAAGAAGTAAGGATGTGCCTGATCAGGTTGTCTTATTGAGGAAGAAGATGAATTAGGAAATTCGATTCGCTTGGAAGAGGAGGCAGAACTAGCAACAGAACTGTTTGATGTAGAAAGCATTGATCTATACTCCTCTTCCATCCTGTCTAACAAAATCCCCTTCGACAACCCCTCCATCTTCCTTCTTAGAATCTCCACCTGCGAAGTCATTGCAACTCAATGTTACCCAAGTTATGGATGGGGATTGATTATAAATGTTTAAAACAGTTAATAAAAACAACAATAATGCAGTCTTTGGCTGTTGAGAACCAACCTTTTCCCTCAATTGAGTCAAAACCTCTATTAGTTTGTATTCTTTTCTTTACTTATATGAACCAAAAAGAAGATATATGAATTGAAAATAGTAATGCTTTGCTTTGGTGGCTTAGAAAATTTAATTGACCTTAAATTATCCATTACATATGCCTCGAGAACACAAAAAACTCCACTCAACTTTGTCTGATAAAATTATAGGGCTTAGTTTAGGATAACTTTTCACATTTAGGAACCATAACAACATAAAGTTGATTCAAAACTAATGGTAGCTTCCTTTTATTATTGAGGGCAGTCAAAGATAGAGTTCAAGTAATTGAATAGTAGCCTTGTGCATCAAAATATGGAATGATGATACTGATTAGTGAAAGACAGATCATTCTTACATTGCATTTGCCAATTGAAACGAAGCTCTCATTGAAACTACAACCGGTTTTGATCGACAAGCTTGCTTCCGCCATCTCCCGTATCTCCTTAACGGATGAGATCTCCTCCGCGCATATCTCATCGGATGGTAATCCAAACTTCTCTAGCCGTCTCTGAAGAAGAGACACTTGTTTGTCAAAATTACTGTACTTCTTAGCTTCGAGACCCTTTACTCCTGAGCTCCTTTGCAACTTCTCTAGTTTCTCTACCAACTCCTGGATCTCTTCCTCTAGAATCAAGCCCGCATTCTTTCCTTCACAAATTTTCTTTCTTCCCTAGAAACAAATCACCAACCCCAAGTTACCAGAAGAAAGAAATTCATGTTAAACAACATGGTATGCAACCTAAGCAATTAATAGATGCCAAAAAACCATAGCCTCAGGTTTGTTGCTGAGACAACAGTGGACAAGCAAAAAGAACAGAAAAAAAAAATAATAATAATAATTCTGGGCCTAGATAAATATAAATTGATAAATTTATCAAGCAAATGCAAATGGTGACAAAATGACCCAAGGTTCCAACCATTGAAATAGGACAAACTAGAAACTGATCAAACAGTAACAGAAACAGGAACCTTTTACTATTTTAGTTCTTTTGAAACAAAAAGATTACTATTTCCGCACCAAAGTTCGATGCTTTCACACTCTCACGAATGATCCAGATACAACAAGACGAAATTCCTCATCTTATATTTTAAAAATATGTCACTACTTTTTTCAAACGGCTATATAGCTTTTATGCCACTTCCACAGTTCCACCAATATTGATGCGACACGCCAGGCCGGGATGGATGGACCATCGTCTCAATCGCTGTCCATTCACATCCCTCTGTGACTTCTCTCTCTATCTCTCTCTTTCAAAACTTAAAACTCAATGGGACAATTAACTCAAATAAGGATTTTTCAGGGTTCATAAAGCTGTAAACACTATAAAAATTCCACCCTTCTCCTGCATTCTTACAGCCATTAAACAGAGCAACACTGCTCAGTTGCCTTGAAACTGACAGCCTAATGGTTTACTGAGATTGGCTTTCTCTAGCACCAAACATGACAATTCAAAATTTTGAATTTTTTTTCTTCTTTTTCCCGCATTTCTTTAGCAGAAAAACAGACCATACAAATGAATATAAAAATCAAACAGAGCAAAAGGAAGACAGAGAGGGACTAACAGAAACCAAAGTCTGAACAGCGGATCTCAGAGTCCTCTCCATCTTCACCCGGCTCCTCTCCAACTTCTTGACAGCGATCTCCCTCTCCATCCTCAACAAATTACACTCAGCCCTCAACATCTCCGCCTGGAACCTCCACTTCTCCTCCACCATCTCACTACCACTACTCTCCTCAACTCTCACTCTCCTCCTCTCACATTCCCCACCGCCATAGTCGAACACCACTATTGGAACCCCAGTTCTTGAAAATGCACGCTCTTGATCAAAAAGCGCCTCCAGCTTGCCTTGACGGTCACACCGAGCATCGGCGGAGGCAGGTTTGGAAGACACCGTCTTCGTGACTCTCCGCCGAGGCCTGCGTGGCAAATGAAGGATTCTTGGGGTCGGCGGCGGTGGTGGGTATTGCCATTTTGCTCTTCTTGTTGCAGTTGTTGTTGACATTCTCCACACTCCACCAACTTTGTTTAGCTTTTGGGTTCCAAAATATGGGTGGTTCTGGGTTTATAGTTTGAGAGAGAAAGCAAGAGAAAGCTTGGACTTTGGCAAACGAAAGTTACCAACTTTGTTCTTTTGGGTTTGAAAAAAGAGGCCTTGTTGGTGGGTTTTATCGCGAGGGGTTTGCACTTTGCGAGAAAGACGCAGGGAGAAGGAGAGAGCTGGAGGAATAATAGGCGTGCAACCTCGTTAGAATGAAAAAAACAGGGGATTTCAAATGAAAGCTGTGAGCGTTCTTTTTGCTCAGTAAATAGGAGTAATTTACTGCCTACCTTGGACCCTGTTAGTTTATGGGAATTTGAACAAGATTTGTACTACTAGTTATTGTCGATTCCTGGCTCATGACCAATTTGCCCTTTTCATTTGGGATTTATTTATTTATTTATTTTGAGTTAGAGTGTCGGTGACTACTATTATAATTTGTTTTATATATAAATTAGTGTGATTCCATTACTAAATATTTAAATTTATTTGTCAAATTTTGTTATTAATTTTTAAATTTATGATTGTCGAGATTGTAATAGAAATGGAATTACCTCAAACATTTTACCATGGTTTTTTATATATATATTATTTAGGATTAGCTTGCTAAAAGTAAAAGAGAACAAAATCAATTAGGGAGCTCAATTTGAATCAAACAATATTCAGTTAGGCTGTTATGGATGGTGGATGAATATTTTTGCCCCTTTAAACAGTGAAAAAAAAAAAACAAAATATCCTTCAAATATAAATCAAAAGAATCTTGTTCAAACAAAAATTGTTAAGGTACCATTTGGCTTTTGAAGGAGCCTTAATTTTCATTCAAAACAGAACAAAGAAGAAAGAGGGTGTAGTATATGTTATAGGTATTTGAAGTAGCCATTTCAAATTAAGGATTTCATTCATTTGAACAGGAGAATTGTTGTGACCAATTACATTAAATATGTATTCACCAACCAAAATCTCAGGAGATGTGTTTGGTATAATTGTTATACACATTTTTTGTCCATTGGGGGGTTGCCCATCTCTTATAAATGATGAAAAAAAAATCCAGACGTTTCACAAATTTCAATTTAAAAAGTAATCCTTTCCATTTCAAGTAAATGAGGCATATGTTATTAAGAGGTAGCTCAATCGGTTAGACTACGCTTAATGAAGCAAATAGTACTAATTCGAATTTCTCTCATCCTTTTGTGCAAACATGTTAAAAAAAAAAAAAAAAAAGTAAATAAGATATATAAGCCATGTCCCTTGCAAATATTTGGCTTTGAAGCCTCATGTTCTATAATGCAAATGCTAATACTTAGTCACTATTTACCATACAACAAGGAATATTTAAATAAGAAGTCATTTTACATCATTAAATAGTGATGATGTAAATCTGACCCATCATCCTTTGTGTGAAATGAATTTGGTCCTAGTACACATCTAACTTGGATCGGGATTGATGGCAATTTATTGTTTGAACTACTGTCTTCTCAAACTCATATGAGAAAGGACATTGATGTTCAGACAAGTGCTCCAACAATCAGTGATATACTTGAACACATAAGCTCCATCGGATCAGATTGAGATCCCATTCAATTATTCAAAATTTAAGAATCTCATGTTATGAAATCGTAGCCCTTAATTTTAAATTCAATGATCTATAAAATTTCGTCGGATCCTCTCTCAATTGCTTATACAAATTGATTGCATTAAAAGAGACAATTGCAAAAATTCCCACCCAAGCTAAATCTAGCACTCAGCTTTTGATCTAATCAATAGAAACATGATATCATCACCCATTTCCCACCATTTGGCAAAGTTCAAATATGGTATTATTTTATATTTTTAAGTGTTGTAGAATCTAAATGGAAAGAGTTTTCCTTCAAACTAGTTGGAGGAATTTCTTTCAACTCAGTTTATAAAATTGACATGTATTTATTTTTTTAATATGTAAGATGCACATGCGTTTTTAATATTATTTATTCAAACTTTGTTTATATTATTAAAAAATATGTGCATCTCACATGTTTAAACGACACATGTCACTTTTATAAATTGAATTGAAAAAAATTTATCCTACCCAATTTAAAAGAAAACTCTATCCGATCTACATTCAATGCACTAAAATCATTATTAACCCTCATGTGGACTGTAGTAGTATTTACCACAAAATTTACCAATTCCGAGATGTTTGGAATTAAACTTTTTGATTATGAAATATTTTAGCAAACAAAAAGTTATAAAATAATCATACAAGAACCCAAAATACACATATTTAGAGAGTGTTTATGATTATACTTGAGAAATAAAGCTTTTAAGTAAAATAAAATAAAATTTAGGTAAAAGCTTTATTTTTAAGCTTTGTCAAAAATACGTTTTGATTATTTATAAGTTTATTGGATCTTCAAGAACTTTTAATTTTTTTTTATTAAACGAATATTTTTAGGTTTATTCAAACACAACCATAAACAGACTTTTAGTCCTAATAACTACACTTAAAACTTTTATTTAAAAAAAAAAAAAAACGAAGGGACATTTGAGTGAAAACCGAAAAATAACAATAATTAGACAATAATTAATCGGGACAACCTCTTTCCTTTTTGTCAGCTTATGTTTAAAGGAAGTCACAAAGAACAAGTGCAGCGTCGCTGTCTAATTTTTACTTCTCATCAATAAATAAAGTAGTCCGTGCCGTTGAAGTTGTTGCTTTGGTTCGTTATTGTATTATTATAATAATAATTAATTCGTTTTATTTCTCATTTATTTTCATTTCTGACAATTTTATTCTCTCTCAACTGCAAAAAAAACAAAAAAACACAAAAAACTAGGTTCTCTCGGTCTTCAGGAACGCTTTTTGAGTTTAATTAATCATTTGAGGATTAGGATCATTCCCGGTTTAAATAAATTGAAAAATATTCAGTTAATCAATTTTAGTGAATAAATATTTTTGTCCTCTCAAAATATAAAAAAACAAAAAATAATTTTTAAATATAATTAATTGGATACTATAAATAAATTAAAATTGAGAGGATCATGTCATATTATTTGAAATGGCACCAAAGCCCAAAAAAGCTTTGTTTAGAACTTATATAAATGCTCTTGTAAGTTGTAACGAGTGAAACGTGCACCATGTTTATATCAAACAAACAATTGAATTGTTTAGCTAGCTACTGATTCTCATATATTATTATATATATATATTCTGTTTAGGTTAAAATTTGTGTCCAATACATTATTAGAGTACAAGACTGCAAAGTAAACTAGGTTTATTGTTTAAATATTTTTGTCAAACATAGCTTTTGTCTTAATTTAGTTTAGTATGTATCTTTTGTTTGGTTTCTATATATTGAGGACAAAGTTTCAAAATTTGGATGGTTTTGAGGAAATTATTTTAATATAATATATTAAACTAACAATTGTATTAGGAGCATGTGATTCTCAAATGCATTTTTTAAAAAGGTAAATATATATTTACTTTCTTAGTAATTGCGTAATTCTTTTTTTTTTTCTTTGGATTTCTAAATCCGAGTTTTAACTGCTTAAGTTCTTCGAATTTTTCATTCCGGTCTTTCTATCTAGAATAGTATAAAACAATTGTCTTGGCACAAATGCTCATTACTCAAAGAGTACTAAAAACACATGTTAATTTAATAGATTGAATTTGAAATAAGATCATTTCCGATTCAAATGAATCAGAAAGTATACATGCAGTTATACTTTAAAAACATTTTTGTCTTTTTCACTTTTTAAGTTGACAAAAATACTCATCTATAATAACTGATTAACGGAATATTCTCAAGTTCAAATTAACTCCGATTAACATAATTTGAAATTTCCCTTTGCAAAAATGTTCTCAAA
This sequence comes from Carpinus viminea, assembly GCA_013348765.1. Classification (NCBI taxonomy): domain Eukaryota; kingdom Viridiplantae; phylum Streptophyta; class Magnoliopsida; order Fagales; family Betulaceae; genus Carpinus; species Carpinus viminea. The sequence goes on along the minus strand of CP054668.1, from coordinate 50,817,368 downwards.
GAGTGATTATATTCTTACAAGTAGCGTGGATGTACAGTATTCATGTCGGTTGTATTTTAATATTATTTTATTATTTATAAAATATAAATAATAAAATAATATTAAAATACAACCGACATAAATACTGTTCATCCACACTACTTGTACGAATATCATCACTCAAATAGAAATAATAAAATAATATTAAAATACAATCGACATAAATACTATTCACAAACGATAATTATAAGAATATCATCACTCGTTCTCATAATTTCATGATATTACCGATGTGGGTTTTACTATATATATGCACAAGTGGTATCTTGAAAAGAACCAACATTGATTAACCCCAACTCAACCTGACAACTTCCAATAAATATTTATTTTGTTTTTGTTTTTTTAAGTACATTTTGTTGATTTATTAAATCTTGTTTGTCTGCACCGTCTTGATCAAATTACTTGGGGAATATTTTGCAAATGGAAGGATCCAAGTCAAGTCAATGCTCAGTCGAGTAAAAAACCTGTGGTGGACTGGTGGGGTCGTACGTGGTGGAGGCTTATGAATTTGTCGTCTACGTTCTTTTCTATTACTTTAACAACTGTTTCATCACATGCAAAATTTCAAAAGTTTTTTATTATCACAAGCCCCGTTTCAATTTTGAATTTTCTTCGTTTTCGCATCTTTATCTACTTCATTTCATTTAAATTTGATAATATTTAGTTAATTGTATTAAAAAAATATTTTTTTTCTTCTTCATTCAAATGTTTATATTTTCATTTTCTTCATTTTATTTAAACTAAATAATATTGAGTTAGTTATATTAAAAATATATATTTTTTTTACTTTAAAAAATAAAAAAATAAAAATATCCTTTTAATATAAATAACTAAATATTAACTAATTCAAAATGAAATAGAAAGTATCAGTTCTATAAAATGCTATCTGCATTATAATAAATGAAAGTACATTGAATTGTGTTCATTTGCTCATGAAAAAATATAGTAGGCTAATTGAAGACCACCAAAAAGGCTACATCTTCAAGTACATGCTATTTGCTTTATAATAATCGAAAGCACATGAAATTGGTATATTGGAGTTTCTTTATTTTAGGTTATAGTAAATTATATATATATATATATTTTTATATGTCCACATAAAAGGAGGAAGGATGAGTCAAATTAGTGACCTCTGCTTTATAAAGCGTGGTTCCTAATTATAGTAAATTATGTTAAACAACTACTTTGGCTGCAAACTATGTCAAGTATGAATACACAAGAGATAAAAATTCTCTAAATGAATTTGATGAAATTATTTTAATTCAGTCTATTAAAATAACAAATGTTCTTACAATACATAACTCTTGCATTCATTTTTAATAGAGAACGTATATTTTTTAAATACAATATGAAGTTTAAATGAAAGGCTTCCACACTTTGCTATGATCCAAGAAATTTATAATGCTATAGAAAAAATAAATTAGATGCGGAATAATAAAATAAATGAGGCAAGATATTTTATGTGGTATAGTCAACAAATTACGTCCACAGGATAAAACTAAAAGGGCTACATTATAATCTTATTTGTTGGTATTATTTACAATACATGATAGTCTTATTTATAGGAGAATTGAGGTATATAAGTTTAGTAATCAAATCAAATCGCCTAATATTCTCTAACAGTTTGTTGTAAATTTTCAATATTTTAATTAAGAAAAATGATAGATACACAACTTTGACCAAACTTTTTTCTTATGTGGTCTTTTTTTTTTTTTTAAAAAAAAATATATTGAAGTAATAACATCCTATGTGATCCTTTTTTTCATTTGGTATTTTTTTTTTATTTTGTTTTTTTTAAATGACCACATAATAGAAAAATTGGGCCAAAATTGTGTTCTATCATTACTCTTTAATTAAATAGAAAGAAAAAATCCTCAAAGGAAAGTTCAATTAATTATAAATCATGTCCTATAAAGTAAAAATCATCCATTCGAATTCTCATCCCTGGTGTGAATATGTTTTTTTTCAATAATAAAAAAAATTAAGCTGAAAATTGGAAAGCTCTTTGAAATTGAAAATTTAAGTTAGGGGCACCATAGAGTTGCCACGTGTTGAGGAAAGCTTTTATCTCTGTTTCCCTGGTACAATTCTTCCAGTGGAAGTCTGTAACATGCTGCTCTCAGTAATGAATTCCACGTATTTAATTATCATAGATATGCGGGGCCCAGATGGAAGAGATTATCTCAGTGGTCCCCACCATTGCCTTTTATCAGGTTCAGATGAACGGTTAAGGCTGAGGGCGGGAGGCTGGAGCCTTATCCAGTTATCCTCTTCTACTACTTTATCACGAGCGTTGTCACGTGTACTTTGCTGTCCCACATCCCACGCAAAAGGAGTGAACCACAGCCCAGCGTTTGATTTTGAGTCAGGACTTTACAAAATAATAAAAAGAACTCAAAAATTCAAAATTAATCTTCACTTTTTTTGCCATATTTCAAATTTAGGCATCGTAGAGCCACTTACGTATTCAAGAAGTAGTTTAATTATATGAGTATTATGAGATCACGCTTAATAAAATCAAGTTATTAGTTTGATTTTTTTTTTTTTTATACGGATATGTTAAAAAAAAAAAAAAATTAAAGCCGCTTACAATTTACAAAAATATACTCAGGTTAGCTTAAATTAACCCATCCGCTTATTTAATAAATGAAAAAGAAAAACTTTACTTTATACTGAACTATTACACGTTTTCAGAAGACCCTCACATTTTAAAAACTCTGAATTTAACTCTCTAAATGTTCAATTTGATTCAATTAACCTCATTCGTTAGATTTCATCCATCGATTTTTTAAAAATAATTTTTAATTTAAAATTTTATAAAGAAGTCAAGGATATAAATGCCATTTTATCACTTTTAATGTTTAAAATTTGACAGAACGATACATTACATCAAATAAAAAGTTTAGGGATGAAATTGAGAGTTTTTGAAATTTGGAAGGGTTTTTTGAAAATACATGGTAGTTTAAGGGTCTTAAGTAAAGTTTTTCCTAAATGAAATGAGTGTGCCAAAACTTGAATCGGCTCATAATGGGCTTGAGGGGAAGTGGGCCTTCACCTTTTGCTAATTTAAGGCTCAATAATCTACACAAAGCCTTAAACCCATTGGGCTTTATGGGCTCCTCCTCAAACCCATCAGCCCAATCTGCGATGGGCAGAAATTGACATAACAAGCCCATTTGTAAGCCCTAAAACTAATATTCCTTCGATTAAGAAAGCATATATGCATTAACTGGTATTTATAAAATGAAATCTTTAGAATGCAATAAAATTCATATTTGGGAATAGATTCTTTATTTCAAATGAAATGGACATGATATCCATTTAGTGTAAAATGATGGGTAATATTGTAAAATTAGTTCTTCAACTTTAACGTTAAGACAATATTACCCATCATTTTACACTAAATGATATGTCCATTCATTTGAAATGAACTTCTACATTTGATAAAATGATGTGACATCCTTCATTTATTGCATTGTGGGTTGTTTTTTCACTAAAATATATTTTAAAATGTTTTTTTGAGATGCCACATAGACTTTTTTGGGCAAAATATATATAGTTTATTGCATTCTAACATTTCCTTATAAAATTATGGCTAAATATGGTGGTGCGGATTTTCATAATGCTGAACTTCGTTGGCAATTAGGATAATAAGTAAAATAACTAATGGCCTGACCATTATTAATGATTTTAATTTGTTTTTATTCATTATTCAGATATGCCATGGCTTTGTCAAGTACTGACCACTTTCCTTACTGAAATTAGTAGCTAGCTAACTCGTATCTAGTGTTTTGGACCTTCTTTTGACCTCATTAATTATGATGTAAAATAGAAAGAGTAATGATATTATTTTACAATTATTTCACTATGTTGACGTGTCAATTTCAATTAATATATATATATTTAAAAAGAAAAAAAACTGATCCGATAATTGGCCATGTTGGCATTGTAGAAGTTATAAAAATATGATTTCTAACATTACTAAAATAGAAAATGTTGAAGGAGTATATGATCAAGATTCTCCCTGTTTCAATTAAAATGTAGTTTCGATCGATTGAGCTTGTTTAATGATAGTTCTCTTTAATTGGGGAATAAGTTATGCTCTGTGGCCTTTCATTGAACTTACGGAAATTTATTAACAAAATTTTCATCCCACCCTAAAAGTTAATGTTAAAAAGGAGATCGAACATGAGTCTTTTATCAATGGCTGTCTCCTCTTCTATGGATGAACAAGAAGATAGTGTTTCACAAAGATGTGGCTAAAGGAATTTGAACTTCCTGATATCTCTACTCCAATGTTGAGCCCAAACAACTTGCTTTTCTCACAATCCCAGCAGCTTGATTCTCCTGCTGTGCTAGAGAACGCTTGTGCAATATTAGACATGAACAATATTCTGTCTAGTGTTGGAAACCAATACTTTTCTACTTCACAAATCATGGAAATCGTTCCTCCAATGATCACCGCCGCCAACTCTAATCGTCAACAAGGTATAACCAGAAATTCATCTGTTGAAGTAAACCATCAAGTCCATTTTTCTCCATCTGCCAGTTTGCTCGATTTTGAGCTTGCTGCTTTGAAAAAACAACTTGTCCATTTTCCAATCTCCTCTGGGTTTTCTTGGAATGCCTTGGATGTGAATTTATCACTGAGAAACCGACGATTTCTTTGTTATAATTCTGTGTGTTTGGAAACTCATCCCACCCCTGCTCATGGCTCTGTCAATATCGACAAATCCAAGTTTGGCTCAAACATCCATTTCCCTAGTAGAAGCCAAATCAATGCAGATGCTCCATCAAAAACATCTCAGTTTTCTTCAATAATTGCTTTGTTCATGTTCCAGCTATGGCCAATACCCAATAAGCTTTTGGTAGTATATAGCTCATTGCAGCAGGTTGGTCAAACTTCATTTCATGTAGCTCGAAATACTTATAAGGTGTATGTATGCAGGGAGTGTGACAAAGAGTTCCCTAGTTATAGTGCCTTTGGAGGGCATATGATTGATGGCAGAGTTCTTGATAACAATAACATTATTGAAGGCGATTTGCAAGATGTCATTTCAGCCATTCGCAGCCAAGATTGTCCTCCAAATTGGCAATTAAAACCTTTCATCAATGAAGCCTATTCCTGTTAGAGTACTAATTGGTCATCGTACTGATAATTTAGCTAAATGGTCCACCACCACTAACATTAATGGTTGCATTCCCCTTTGCCCCTTCCCTATAGTCGTAGTTCTTTTTAAGTGATCTTAATTAATCCCCCTAATCTTGTTCCCTTTTGTGTTGTGCCCATCTTTTATTTTGTTTGTATTTTCCCATAAAAAAAAAAAGACTGTTTATTTGCTATGCATGTGAGTATACCCTTTTTGCCTTTATTTATTTTTTATTTTTTCTAAGCAAAAAAGTTGGAGGGGGGGGGAGGGGGGGAAGTTATAGCTATCCTACTTGGACGTAACCATAGTAGCACTATCGCACGGGGCGCTGCTTAGGAGGGGCGTAGATGGTGGGAACCACAAAGTGTTCCCTCAAGACCGACTGAACCATAACTTAACACCCGCTCCACCAGGGAATCAATGGGACTCAAGGTAGCTAACACTAATAGGCTAAGAAATTTCCATTGTGGGAGTTGAACCTAAACCCTAGTGCATGCTCAACTTGGCAATGAGTATGGAGATGAAGAGGAAATAAATAATAAAAGAAAGACATGAAAAGACCATTATGTCTTTCTCAATAAAAAAATTAAAAATATGAGGGTGACAACAAGCCATTAAGGGAAACCAAATGGGACTATAATATAACAATGCTAAACAAACATATATGAGAAATGTTAAAGTTACAACATAAATCCAACAAAGATCCAACTTCTTTCCTACGTGTCATTTAAAAAATTAAAACAAAAAACAAAATTAAATTCAAAACACTAAACTTTATTTATTTATTTATTTATTTTAACTTTTTAAATGACATGTAAGAGAGAAGTTGGGTTTTTGTAGGATCTATGTTGTGGCTGCATTACATCTCAACATATATTACATAAATCAACCCTTAAGAGAATCCATAAGTCACATAAAATGAAATAAAGCTAAAACATGAAGGCATTAAGTTAATGCCTAAGGCTAAGAGAAATCATAAATTACATGAAGTTACAAAATGGTCCGTCAATCCGTCCGTCTGCCCAAATCATCATTTAGGAAGAAACAAATCTGAACTAGCTTGGGCTATCATCATCCATCGGCTCATCATTTAAAACTTTCTCGACAAACTCATCATTAGAGTTATCCATACTGAAGACTTCTTCGCAAGGCATATCAAGAAATTCCGGATTCAAAGATAATTCAGCATTTTGGAATGGTTGCTGCTGCAGCTCACAGTTCTGCATATCCAGATCATCTACAGGGTGAAGAAACAGATGATGATTATCAATACCATGGGAAGGTGTGGATTCAACTGAAGTCAGGTTTGACGTTGATGGTATCAGATGATCAAGGGAAGTTGTGGATCCAACTATCGGATGATGATCAAGGGAAGTTGTGGATCCAACTATCGGATGATCATCATGGGAAGTTGATAATGGATCCTTATCTGTATCCGTAATGGCTTTAGCTTTTGGTTTTTTAGTGCCCTTGTAATAGATCATACATAAGACATTGTCATCCAACTGGAGAAAGAAATTAAGGAAAGAAGTTCGTCAATGATTAGTAATATTACTATTATATATGGATGCTAAAATGAAAAAAGTAATTAAGCCACCTACTCTCATGTCATTTGCAGATGTTTTCTTTCGACGAGGAGCATCATTGACCCTATATTCATGCATAATCCAGTGGGACTTGCGACCTCCGGGAGCTTTTCCTTCGTAGAACACTAGTGACTTCTTAAAACCAATAACAGTATTTCTTGCATCTTTAATTGTCTTGTCTGCTCCGGTAGCCTTCCAGTAACCATCACCGGTGGATCGATTTGGTCGATCTCCATTTGGGTACTTTCTTTGTCTTGGTGTGAAAAAATACAATCGATCTTGTCCTTTCTTTTTGTACATTTCTTCAATCAATGCAAAATTTTCAAACAACAACAACAATAATAAAAGAAAAAGTTAACAAATAAGAAGACAACTCGAAGATAATAATAAAAGTGTTCATGCTTCAACCATTCAGTCTGTCCACCTCTCTCTCTCTCTCTCTCTCTCTCTCTCTCTATATATATATATATATATATATATTCCAGTGATTCAAAAAAGAAAAGAAGAGGGATTTTTGAGGAGAAATTTACCTGTAAGAATCTTAGGGTTGCATTGATAAATGTTAGCCTCGATGATCACGTTTCGTGGCAGGGGCTGGTTGAAGAGCTTGGGCTTCAGGTAGGAGCTGATTAGCTGCTCGTCAGTGGGGCGGAACCTAACCCCAGATGCGAGATTGTTGACGTAGTCATAACGATATTCATCTACGGTACTAGAATCGATACCTAAATCGAAAATATCATCAAAATCCATCACATACGGCCGGTTCACCTCCGTTGATGGACTATAGCTACGTACTCATTGCAGACGCAAAAGAGATATTTGGAGAAGAAAACGTAAGATCGAATTCTATATATATCTCCCTTAAAATTAAGTATGAGTTACGTAAAGAGAGATGTGTTTGATTAATTACCATCTTTTAAAATTTAAATTTTGTATATTATCTTTTAAAATTCGGACTGATATAATCTAAGTGCATGATTTTACCTATCAATTCAAATATTTATCCGTTATGATTCTAATTGTCAATTTAAAAAAGAGTTGGATATATATATATATATATATATATATATATATATAAAAGAGATAATTAAACCAGAGTCGAAATTAATTTTTGAAATTTGACAACTATATCATGTTATCCAAAGATTCTTGCGGCATATTCAAAAAAGAAAAAAAAGAAAAGAAGATTCTTGCGGCCAACTATATGATATATCAACACCACTTATTAAGATTTATTTATGTTCAAGTCTACATGACATAATTAAGATACTTTTTTTAATTGAACTAATTGAGATATATATATTACTCAAACAATTCAAAATAACACACCTATTCAGAACATTTATTCAATCTCATAGAAAATTAAATAGTTCAATTTAATATTCTTAATTAAAAACCCTCAACCTCTTGGAACATGATCCTCTCCTGTTCAAATCCAATTAGTTATACTGGGTATTTTTGCCTATAACTAACTGAATATTCTCCACTAATCTCGAGTTCAATATCCTAATTCCAACTTTTTAGAATTTCTTCAATTCATTTGAACTAGAGAATATCCAATTAGTTATATTAGATGGGTATTTTTGTCTCCCAAACAGTGAAAAGACAAAAATAACTCTCAAATGAAGTTTTTATTTGGGAGTACAATTTGTAAAAAAAATATTTGGGGGTGGGCAAAAATAATTTTTAGATCTATTATATATATATATATATATATATATTTGGACCATATATCTTAGGCCTTTGGGCTAGGGTCCCCCCAAGGACTAAGGTGGTTCCACCCTTAAGTTCGATCGAGTAATTGTACTTAAATAGAACTTTTTGCTTGAGAATAACTATTATATATAAAGACTCGGCACAAAACAAGTATTTTGTGCTTTTCCTTAAAAGGATGTGAAACAACAAATTAAAAGTGAGTGTTTCTATTCTTTATCCACATTTAATTTAATTTTTTTTAAACCATGAACTAAAGAATGAAAGATATGATGTTTTTAAAACACTCACTTTTGTTATTCTATACGGATGTGTCATCCTTTCAATAGAATACACAAAAGACTTGATTTGTGCCAAGTTCTTCTAGAAGTTATTCTCTCTCTCTCTCTCTCTCTCTCTCTTTGGCTATTGTTAAGTTTTCTAGTTCTAAAGTCTAATAGAGTTTAGTCCATATAGTTAGTTTAATTGATTTACAATAAGTTAGAATGTAATATAAAAATGTTTTGAAAGATCACTTGGAAGTTACTTGTCCAGCCCTAATGGATAGCTTATTGGCATGTGAATCACGCCTTATAAAAGGAAAGTTATGAGTTTTTTAAAAAATAATAATAAAATAACAAATTACTTGTCAAATTCCGTAAAAAAGTTAGGGCTGGCAAAACAGGTCATCCGGCACGACTTGTTTACAACCCGGATGACCTACGACCTATTTAGCATAAACCCAGACAACCTGTTTAAATAAACGGGTCCAATGGGTAAACCCGTGAATTTTCACGAGTCACCCGACACGAACCCGTGAACCCATTTAAACTAAACGGGTCCACATGACCCAACACGACCCATTAGCACCCTGCGATTTCTCTCTCTAAACCAATCTATCAATAGATTCAAAAGAATCAAAACCCATAGTATGCTAACCAAGATTGCAGCGACAAATCACAAACATCCAAGAAACCCATACCCATTTGGGAATCATATTCCCAGCAGCTCCACTTGCATAACACAATTTTTTCAAAGATTAACAAATAAACAAAAATTAACATACTGGTACCGGATGCGAGACATTGGCGGAAGAGAGAGAGAAAGTGGTAGAGTGACGTTCGGCATAGCAGAGAATAGAGATAAGGGGAGAGCAGCTGCAATGTCGGCAGTGAGTGGAGAGCAAAGAGAGAGACCGTCGAGCGGGAAAGAGTGGAAAAATGAAAATCAATGGAGGAAGAAGAAGGTGCGACGGTCTGAAGAGTGAAGCATGAAGGAAAAAAAAGTTAAGTTTTTTTTGTTTTGTTTTTTTAGTTTTCCTCTTTCACGTGCAACATATTCTAGTAATCCAAAAACATAAATGGGTCTACGGGTGACCCGTGACACGACCCGTTTAAGCAAGATAAATGGGTTGACCCATTTAAGACCCAAGCCCGTTTAAGACAAACCCAAATCCGCTAATTTCGTGTTGGGTTGCGGGTCGTGTCAAAATTGTTGGTTCTACAAAAAGTTGACAATTTGATCTGTTAGTGTACGTGTTATGTTAAAACCAATAAAATAATGACACATGACATTCATAATTTAAAAAATATAAATATATATAAAAAAAAATTAAAACTAAAAAAAGAAAAAGAAAAAAGAAAGAAGATATTGGCTGAGAAATTTGAACTTGCTCCCTATCAAGCCATCCTGGTTTGTGCAATTGAGCATTGGCACTTTCATCAGAGAACAAGCAACAAAACCGTATGCAGCACGAACAAAATGAACACATGTGACCTTAATGTATCAGACGAAAGCAGGAATTAAAAAAAATAGTGTAGACCCAGATCGGCAATATTCGTGTCAAAAGGAAAATAAACTCAATTTGTTTCCCTCTTCTCAACTTTCTCATCAGCCAAACAGAGAAACCACTCTTTCTCAAATTTCTCAAGCTCCATGTTTACCGAAGTGTGTTGAAATCTCGAGCAGTACTCACAGTAAGAGTAACAACCAGCCATATGATATATTTTTGAACAAAAATATATAAGCCATATGGGAAATCAATTGGAACTATAATATAACAATACTAAACAAGCACATACTACATAAATCAACCCTTAAGTCCTCAAGGAGTCAAGGGGTAGCTCAGTGGCTGGAGACCAGCCCTCATAAAACATGTAAAAAAGAAAAAAGGAAAAATCAACCCTTAAGAAAGTCCATAAGTTCATAAATGAAATAAAGATAAAACATAAAGGCATTAAATTAATGGCTAATTAAGGCTAAGAAAAATCATAAATTACATAAAGTTAAAAATGGTCAGCCCAAATCATAATTTAGGAAGCAACAAATTAGACCTTGGGATATCATCATCATCGATCAATGATAGCTTATAATTGAGAACTTTGGAGAGCAAATCAGCCTTATTTTTTCCTCCTTGAAACTGATGATCAGGCCTGTTTGCAGCCATATCAGGAGAGGTTGCAGCCTTATTGTTTCCTCCTGGTCCTGGAAACTGATGATTAGGCCTGTTTGGAGTATTTTGCTGCTCCAGCTGCTCCAGCAGTTGCAGCAGCACCAAAGCGTACTGCATATCCATTTGGTGGTCAACTGCAGGGTGATGATTTACAGGGTTATAAATCAGATGATGATCATGGGAAGGTGTGGATTCAACTGAAGTCGGATTTGAAGTTGATGATATCAGATGATCATGGGAAGCTGTAGATTCAACTGCAGGGTCATGATCTACAGGGTTTTGAATCAGATCTCCATTTGGGTACTTTCTTTCTATTGGTGTGGAAAAGTATTCTCCATTGTCTCTGTATATTTCTTCAATCAATGCAAAATGTTATACGTTAACAAAATTTTCAAATAATAATAATAATAATAAAAGGGTACGTATGTGCTTATATATGCCTCAACCATTCACTATATATGCTTCAACCATTCACTATATATATATATATATATATATATTACAGTCATTCAACGAAAGAATCAAAGAAAGAAAAGGGATTTTTGAGCAAGAACCTTTAAGAATGTCACAAGTATCTGCTTCGGTCAAACTGAAAAGATCTGAATCCATCGGAGAAGAAAACAACTCTAGGGGTGCTCAACAATTCTCTATATATCTCCCTTAAAAGTATTAGTTAAGTAAAGAGATGTGTTTGATTAGTAGCTCATCATCTACTTATATATATATATATATATATATATATATATATATAAAGGTAACACAAATTGTATTTTGTTTAATAAAATCTACATTATCTTTCAAAAATCAAACTGATTAACTGATGAAATCATTTCATAATCTAAGTGATTTAACTCGATTCAAATATTTACCAGTTAAGATTATTTTGTTTTTCTGGGATTTACTGTTGAGATTTCTTCTCGTTCAACTCTATTTATATATATATATATATATATATATATATCAAATATGCTATTGAATCTGTTGCACCCATATCATGTTATCCGATCAAAAGATTCTTGCTAAAACTATATGAATACCACTTATTAATTATGATTTATGCTCAAGTATTCGATGTTTCTATAAGGCTAAAAACAAAAAAGCACCTTACTGAAAGTATGATCGATATAATTCCAAATATATTTGTTATATGCATGTGACATAATTAAGATACTTTTATTAACTGAACCAATTGAGATATATTAGTCAAACAACTCGAAAATAACACCCACTCGGAACATTAGTTCAATCTCATAAAGCAAATTAAATAGTTCAATTTAATATTCTTAATTAACTACTCTCAACCTCTTAGGATCCTCTCCAGTTTATTTGAACGTATTAGAGAATATCCAGTTAGTTATATATATTTGAGGGATATTTTTGTCATTTCAAAAAGTAAAAAGACAAAAATACGCTTTAAATATAATTAACTGAATCCTAGCTCCTCTCTAGTTGCAGAGGATCTGTATAACTCTTTTGCGCGAGAATAACTTTTATAGGACTTAGCACAAAACAAGTATTTTGTGCCTTTCCTTAAAAGAATTTGAAACAACAAAAGTGAGTGTTGTGAAAACACAAAATTCAAAAAAAGGAAAAAAAAGAAAAAACCATGAAATAAAGAACAAAACAGAAGATAAAATTTTGGTGGCTAGTGTTTTTGTGTTGTTTTCTTGAATGTTCTTACCTTTTTGGTGGCCAGTTTTTTTATGTTTATGGTATAAAATCTTGTCATCTCTAGGCGCAACTTGAGGATCTGGTCAACAAAGATAATTCTGCAGTAGAAACTCTGTTACTGTATGTATGCAGGGAGTGTGACAAAGGGTTCCCTAGTTATATATAGTGCCTTTGGCTTTGGGGCATATGAGTTTCACGCAAGAACAAGAAGAAAGGGCATATGATCGAAGGCAGAGTTCTTCATACCAATACCATTATTGAAGGAGATGTTATTTCTGCCATTGGCAGCCAAGATTGTCCTCCAGATTGGCAATTAGAACCTTTCATCAATGAAGCCTATTCCTATCAGAGTTGTATCATACCGATAATTTAGCTAAATGGACCGCTGTCACTAACATTAGTGTCTGCATTCCCTTTTGCCCCTTCCCGGATAGTTGGAGTTGCTTTTAAGTGATCTTAATCCCCCTAATCTCGTTCCTTTTTGTGTTTTTTTTTTTTTGTCTATCTTTTATTTGTTTTTTTTTTTTTGTATTTTCCCAAAAAAAAAAAAAAAAGGCTGTTTATTTGCTATGCATATGAGTTTGCCATTTTTGCCTTTATGCTTGTTACGATCTATAAAGTTTTTTTCTCCCAAGATAGATCAATCAGTTGGACCATTCCTAATAAAGCGGAGTCAATAGTTTGAATCTCATTCTTGTGTAGACAGGTCAAAAATAAAGGTTTTCTTGACATTAATTATGAGTATGGAGATGAGAGGAAATTCTTGACAATTGACCAACTATATATACTTTTTCAAATTTTAGGATTTAATATCAGAATTTGGAAAGATTTTAAATTAAAATGCTTTTAAATCTGATTTTTTGATTTGGCCAATTTAGTATCCAATTCCTCTCTCAAATAAATAATAAAAGAAAGACATGAAAAGACTATTATGTCATTCTCAATCAAACCAGCCATATGATGTATTTTTGAACAAAATTATATTATAAGCCATATGGGAAACCAAATGCATGGGACTATATATAATATATTTTAAAACTTGGACTATCAGGAGAGTTTGCAGCCATATTGTTTCCTCCTGGTCCTGGAAACTGATGATCAGGCCTATTATAGTTGGATCGATCATTTATCAAGGACGCATTTTGGAGTATATGCTGCTCCAGCTGCAGCATCTGCATCTTACGGTACTGCTCCAGCTCAACTATTTTTCAACCATTCATCACTATATATATATTACAGGCATTCAACGAAAGAAGCAAAGAAAGAAGAGTGATTTTTGAGCAAGAACCTCTAAGAATGTCACGAATATCTGCTTGTTGTGTACAAATGAAAAGATCCGAATCCATCACATTCGGGTTCACCTCCATTGTTGGACTACTCCCAGGAAAATACATTCGGAGAAGAAAACAACTTCAGGGTTGCTCAAGAATTCTCTATATATCTCCCTTAAAAGTATGAGTTGAGTAAAGAGATGTGTTTGATATAACAATGGGACTATAATATAACAATGCTAAACAATCATTTATTACAAAAATCAACAAAATCCGTAATTCACATAAAATGAAATAAAGCTAGAACATACATAAAGGCATTAAATTAATGCCTAAGGAGAAGAAAAAGTTAAAAGTTGTCCGTTAGTCCGTACATCCGCCAAATAATCATTCAGGATATTGTCATCCATCGGATTATAATCGGGAATTATAGGGGAACAAATCATCAGATATATCCGTACAGCCGCCTTGGTACTCATCATTTGGATAGAGTCTCTTGATATCAATATTTTCATAATTGCTGCTATCCACTCCTCCTATAAACTGATGATTATCAAGCAAATTAGGAGAGTTTGCAACCACAATGTTTCCTCCTGGAAACTTATGATCAGGCATGTTTGGAGCCATATAATTGGATTGATCATTTATCCAAGATGCATTTTGAAGTAGTTGTTGTTGCGGTTGCTGTTGTTGCTGTGGCAGCATATAGTTGCCTTGGTACTCATCATTTGGATAGAGCCTGCTGGTATCAATATCTTCATAATTGATGCTATCCACTCCTTCTGTAAACTGATGATTATCAGGCAAATCAAGAGAGTTTGCAACCAAAATGTTTCCTCCTGTAAACTTATGATCAAGCCTGTTTGGAGCCATATAATTGGGTTGATCATTTATCCAGGATGCATTTTGAAGTAGTTGCTGCTGTTGCGGTTGCTGTTGTTGTTGTGGCAACATACAGTTGTACTGTTGTGGCAGCATATAGGTACCATTCGTACAAATGCCTTGGTACTCATCATTTGGATAGAGCCTGCTGGTATCAATCATCATGGTCTGATATTGATTTCCATAATTGCTGCTATTCACTCCAAATGTAAACTGATGATTATCAGGCGAGTTTGCAGCAATAGGCCTGTTTGCAACCATATTTTGTCCTCCTTGAAACTGATGATCAGGCCAGTTTGCAGCCATATCAGGAGAGTTTGCAGCCACATTGTTTCCTCCTGGAAACTGATGATCAAGCCTGTTTGGAGCTATATACTTGGGTTGATCATTTATCCCGGATGTATTTTGGAGTAATTGCTGCTGCTGCGGCAATATACAATAATGCATATCCACAGGATGATGATCTACAGGCTTATCAATCAGATGATGATCATGGGGAGTTGTGTGTCCAGTTGAAGTCGGGTTTGAAGTTGATGGATCCTCATATGCTCCCATAATGGTTTTAGATTTATGAGCCTTGTTATAATAGATAATACATAAGACGTTGTCATCCAACTGGAGAAAGAAAGAAAGAAATTCATCAAATGATCAGTAATATTATTATATATGGATGCTAAAATGAAAAAGTAAGGCCCAAAAAAAAAAAAAACGAAAAAAATGGGTTTGGGATTTTACCACCTACTCTCATGTCATCTGCAGATGTTCTCTTCTTGACCCTATATTCATGCATAATCCAATGGGACTTGCGACCTCAGGTTTTCCTTCGTAGAACACCAGTGACTTCTTAAAACCAATAAGAGTATTTCTTGCATCTTTAATTGTCTTGTTCTGCTCCGTAGCCTTCCAGAACTATCACCAGTGGATCGATTTGGTCGATCTCCATTTGGGTACTTTCTTTGTCTTGGTGTGAAAAAGTACAATCGATCTTGTCCTTTCTTTTTGTACATTTCTTCAATCAATGCAAAATTTTCAAACAACAACAACAACAATAATAATAATAAAAAAGAAAAGTTAACAAATAACAATAATAATAATAATAATAAAAGTGTTCATGCTTCAACCATTCACTCTCCACCTCTCTCTCTCTCTCTCTCTATATATATATATATATGTATTACAGTGATTCAACAAAGAAAAGAAGGATTTTTGAGGAGAAACGTACCTGTAAGAATCTTAGGGTTGCATTGATAAATGTTAGCCTCGATGATCACGTTTTGTGGCAGGGGCTGGTTGAAGAGCTTGGGCTTCAGGTAGGAGCTGATTAGCTGCTCTTCAGTGGGGCGGAACCTAAACCCAGGTGCGAGATTGTTGACGTAGTCATAACGATGTTCATCTACGGTACTAGAATCGAAACCTAAATCGAAAGTATCAGCAAAATCCGTCACAGACGGCCGGTTCACCTCCATTGATGGACTATAGCAACGTACTCACTGCAGACGCAAAAGAGATAATTGGAGAAGAAAACATACGATCGAATGCTATCTCCCTTAAAATTAAGTATGAGTTACGTAAAGAGATGTGTTTGATTAATTACTATTTGTATATTTCAAATTTATGTTTTGTATATTATCTTTTAAAATTCAAACTGATATAATCTAAGTGCGTGATTTTACCTATTAATTCAAATATTTATCTATTAAGATTGTTTAATTTGTTGTTTTCTGTAGGGATTTACTTCTGAGATTTTTGAAATTTGACAACTATATCATGTTATCCAAAGATTCTTGCGGCCAACTATATGATATATCAACACCACTTATTATGATTTATTTATGTCCAAGTATGACATAATTAAGATACTTTTATTAATTGAACCAGTTAATTGAGATATACATATTAGTCAACCAATTCGAAAATAACACACCTAGTCGGACCATTTATTCAATCTCATAGAGCAAATTAAATAGTTCAATTTGATATTCTTAATTAAATACTCTCGATCCACCTCTCGGAACATGATCATCTCCTGTTCAAATTTTCAAATCCAGTTAGTTATACTGTGTATTTGCCTATAAATAACTAACTAGAATATTTTCCAGTTCAGTATCCTAATTCCAACTTTTTAGAATTATCTAATTCATTTGAACTAGAGAATATCTAATTAATTATATTTGAGAGATATTTTTGTTCCCAAAAAGTGAAAAGACAAAAATACTTCTAAAATATAACTAATGGTATCCTCTCTAGTTCAATCTCCTATCAGGGGCGAAACTAAAAGTTTTAGTTTGGAAGTAATTTTTTTTTTTTTTTTTTTTGTGGGGGGCAAAAATAATTTTTAAGGTCTATATATATAATTTTTTTTCCCAATATTAAGTTTGATACAAGATCGAGTTGTATTCTCACTCAGATTGTAACACTTACATATACTTAAAATTTTCTATATTTTTAATAGAATCTACATTATCTTTTAAAAATCAAACTGATTAATTAACTGATAATTGTCAATTTAAAAAAGAGTTGGATAAGAGATAATTAACTAGAATCGAAAGTAATTTATGAAATTTTACAAATATATATGTCACTTTTTAAAGGGTATTTTTACAAATTCAGGATTCTAATTCCAAATCGATCTCTCCAATTCATTTGAATAATAGAACATACAAATAGTGAAAAAAAAAAACACTCAAATATAACTAACAGTATCCTCTACTATTGATCATGAGTACTTAAATAGAACTTTTTTGCCCGATAATAACTTTTATAGGGATTTGTTACAAAACAATATTTTGTGGCTTTCCTTGAAAAGATGAGAAACAACAAAAGTGAGTGTTGTAAAAACACAAAATCTATTCATTATCCACATTCTAAATTCAAAAAAAACCAAGAAATAAAGAACAAAACAAAAGAGGAATTAAGATAAAAGATAAAGATATAGTGTTTTCAAAGCACTCAGTTTTGTTATTCTATGTTAATGTGTCATCATCTCAATAGAATGCACAAAAGACATGATTTGTGCCAAGTTCCTATAGAAGTTATTATCTTTTTGCATTTAAGTTTCCAGTTCTAAAGTTTAATAGAAATCCATGTAGTTTACATGATTTACAATAAGCTAAAATGTAGCTAGTATTAAAATGTTTTGAGAAATCACTTGGGTATGCATAAATAATAAGTTACTTGTCCGGCCTTAATGGGTAGCTCAATCACATGTTAATCACGCCTCATAAAACGAAAGTCACTAGTTCAAAAAATAAAATAAAATAACAAGTTACTCTTTTTGTTAAATTATGTCAAAAAGTTGACAACTTTTGTTAGTGTACATGTTATGTTAGAGCCAATTAAATAATGGCACATGTTGTTCATAATTTAAGACTAAAAAAATAAATAAATAAACAAGATAAGGGCTGGGAAATTTGAACTTACTCCCTAATCCCTATCAAGCCATCATGGTTTGTGCAATTGAGCATTGGCACTTTCATCAGGGAACAAGCAACAAAACTGTACGAACAATGAACACATGGGACCTTAATGTATCAGACGAAAACAGGAATTAAAAAGAAATAATCTAGACCCAGATCAGCAATACTCGTGTCAAATGGAAAATAAACTCAATTTGTTTCCCTCTTTTCAACTTTCCCATCAACCAAACAAAGAAACCACTATTGCTTATCATTTGATCGATTTTCTTCTGCATCCAAACAAACCCCAGATGCAAAGAAGCATTCCAGGAAAATATGAAGTGAGAAAAGTAAAAGTGGAGGAGACTCTAAGTAGAAAACTAAGAGAGCAGTGGAGTTTCAAGAGAATGGAGAGCATAGATAGCAGATTCAAGCACTTGCTTATATCGACCCATGATGGCAATACTAGCAAAATGTCTACAAAAAAAAAAAAATGGAACATTTTTTGAGGAGACAATCCTAATTCAAAAAATCTGTAAGTGATCTTGATGAAATGAAGCTAAAACATATAGGCATTAAATTAATGACTAACGCTAAGAAAAGTCATAAATTACTAAAGTTAAAAAATGGTCCGTCAACAAATTAGAACTTGGGATATCATGAGCTTATCATTGAGAAGAGCAAATCGTTAAGAGTTTATCCGTACAGAAGACTCGGTGGAACCCATCATTTGGATTGAGCCAGCTGGTATAGCTAGATTGTAGTCTAATCATCATACCATGATGATCAATGATCACACCATGATGATGATGATTTCCGTAATTGCTGCTATCCACTCCTATAAACTGATGATTATCAGGCAAGTTTGCAGCCTTTTTTTTTCCTTGATCAGGCCAGCTGTTTGGAGCCATATACATGGATTGATCATTCGTCCATGATGCAGGATGCATTTTGTGGTAGTTGCTGCTGCGCTTTCCACAGGTGATGATCGATGTATAGGGTTATGAATCAGATCTCCATTTGGCTACTTTCTTTCTCTTGGTGTGAAAAGGTAGCATTCATCTTCTCCATTTTCTTCAATCAATGCAAAATGTTATACGTTAACAAAATTTTCAAATACTAATAATAAAATGGTATGTTACGTATATATGAAAAAACACATTAATAAAATTAAGTAGTGTTTATGCTTCAGCCATTCACTATATATATAACAGTAATTGAACGAAAGAATCAAAGAAAGAAGAGGGACTTTTGACAAATTAAGCCTCTCAGGGTGGTAGAGATATATGTACATGCAATTAGCCTCAATGAATATCCATTGTTGGAGTACTACTCCCGGAAGGAAATGACCTTTGGAGAAGAACTATATATAGGAGGGTGCTCAAGAATTTTATCTCCCTTAAAAGTATTAATTAAGTAGAAAGATATTAATTTCATTAATTACTATCAAATATGATGAAGACTTCCTCACTTAGATTAATTGTAACACTTTAATTAATTGTTATATATATATATATATATATATATATATATATATATGAAGATAAACATTTAAAAAAAAAAATTGTACATTGTTTAAAAAAATCAAACTGATTAACTGATGAAATCTTTTCATAATCTAAGTGATTTAACTCGATTGAAATATTTATAACTTAAGATTATTCTGTTTTTTCTGGGATTTACTGTTGAGTTTATTTATTTATTTTTTTTGACATACCCATGCAAGGGTAGGGGGAGGAGGAAATTCAAACTTGTGACATTCACTTTATAAGGCGTGATTTAACTATATATATATTTGTTTTTCAAATATGCTATCGAATCTGTTGCACCCATATCATGTTATCCGATCCAAAGATTCTTGCTAAAAGTATATCAATACCACTTATTAATTATGATTTATGTTCATGTATTCGATGGTTCTATAAGGTCAAAAAAAAAAAAAAAACCTTACCGAAAGTATGATATAATTCCAAATATATGTGTTATATGCAGGTGACATAATTAAGATACTTTTATTAACTGAACCTTGAGATATATTAGTCAAACAACTAGAAAATAACACCCATTCGGAACATTAGTTCAATCTCATAAAGCAAATTAAATAGTTCAATTTAATATTCATAATTAACTACTCTCAACCTCTTAGGATTCTCCCTAGTTTATTTGAACGTATTAGAGAATATCATGTTAGTTATATATATTTGAGGGGTAATTTTGACCTCTCAAAAAGTAAAAAGACAAAAATACCTTTCAAATATATATAACTAGCTGAATCCTAGTTCCTCTCCAATTGCAAAGGATCTTGTGTAACTCTTTTGCGCGAGAATAACTTTTATAGGACTAAGCACAAAACAATTATGTGCCTTTCCTCAAAAGGATGTAAAACAACAAAAATGAGTGTTGTGAAAACACAAAATTAAAATATATATATAAAAAAAACCATGAAATAAAGAACAAAACAAAAGATAAAGATATGATGTTTTCATAACATTCACTTTTGTTATTCTATTATGATGTATCATCCTTTTAATAGAAATATAAATTGCACAAAAGACTTAATTGATTTGTGCCAAGTCCCAATAAAAGTTTTTATTTTTTTGCCCTTGTTAAGATTTCTAGTTCTAAAGTTTAATAAAGTTTAGTCAAGTTTACTTGATTTACAATAAGCTTTATGTAGTATTAAAATGTTTTGAGAGATCACTCTGGTGGATTGGGATCCCCGGCAATGTTGTGAAAATTGCCCATCAAATTTTTTTGAAATCTTGACCATTCATTTTTATCTAACCGCTACCAACTCGCCACGTGTCCAAATTAATATAAAATAATAAAATATTATTTAAATTTTAAAATAAATATAAAATAAAATAATGAAATAAATTTTTTAAAATCATGAGGGGTGTGACACCACCCCTATGCCAAACTCAAAATAAAAAATAAAATAAAAAATGGATTTGTACAGTGTTGAACCACCTTGCCACCCCAAAGATGGTTGGGGGTGGCGATGCCACCTAGGGCCCTTGGGGTGGTTCGCCACTCCTTCAGGCCAAACTCGAAATAACAAAATAACAAAATTGGATTTGGCTAGGGGTGGCAGACCAACCTGGGGCCCTAAGGGTGGCTTCGCCACCCCTAACGAGTTGGGGTGGCCAAAGCCACCTTAAACAATGGTTGGTTCGCCACCTAGGGCCAAATCTTTTTTTAATGGATTTGGCCTAGGGTGGCATTGGCCACCTCTAACCGGTCTTTGGGGGTGGCGCTAGCAACACCTTAGGCTGAGCTAGGGTGGCCGGGCACTCCCTAGTGGGAAAATGGGGTGGCGAACCACCCCATGTTTTAAAAAATATATATTTTATTTTTATTTTTTAAAATTTAAAATTATTTTATTATTTTATATTAACTTGGATACATGGCGAGTTGATAGCGATTGGATGAAAATCAATGGTTAAGATTTCAAAAAAATTTGATGGACAATTTTTACAACATTGCCGGGGATCCCAATCCCACTCGGGTATGCATAAATAATAAGTTACTTGTCCTCAACGGGTAGCTCAATCAGTTGTGGATGGACTAAGGCTGAAGAGATTAATCCCCTTGGATAAATCACTAAAGGCGAGAGATAGATCTTCAAAAGAGGCGATAAGCTTTAGAAGGGAGAGGTGGAATAGGAGGAGAGTAGAAGGAAAATGGGAGGAGAGAGGCAAAGATGTGTTTTTCTCCTCCCATGGTGTGTTAACTTTCAATTGTGACAATGTCTTCCTCAAACGATAAAAAATTTCCAATGTTCTCCCCAATGACGAAATTACCCTTAGTAGAATAATATATAGGGAATTTATATCAGATAGGCATGGGTTGGAAGCCCAAAATTATTATATGCTTAAGTTTTTTTTTTTGACAAATAAATCCTTGGATTCATCGAATTTGGCAATAAAATCCATCCGTTAAATTTTGTTAACTTCTGTTATCTTTTTTAAAACGCACCGTTTTTGACACATTAAAATATTAATTTTTTAATATAATTTTAAAAATTAAATCTATAATTATAAAAAATAAAAAATAAAAAATAAAAAAAGAGAGAAGAAGAAGAAGAAGATAACAGGGGTGGCCGAACCACCCCATTGGAGGTGGCTGGCCACCCCTTATGTTGGGAGAAACAACAATACACAAAACTCCCTCTTTGTGTGAATCTGTAGAAAACTATAAAATAGAGCAATATATATGCGGAAAATATATATCCAAACACCATAAGCACAAGACACACAATTTTTACATGGAAAACCTTCCCAATGTGAGAAGGAAAAAACCAAGGGACCGTTATCAATAATAATAAGAATACATGAGTCTTCTCTAGTCTCAACTAGAGGCATACAATCAGCAACTATCTTCAAGAAATACAATTTCTTAGCACAAATCAACTTCTACAAGAATTCAAGAAAGATCTCACCAAAATAGAGGCTACTGTTCACGGACTAAAAACAGATGCAGAGTGCTCAGAACCTAATCTCCACCGTTCACAATGAGGAGTCACGTGTCATGAACATCCCTGCAAAATTTCAGCTCGATCGAACCATGACTGATCATTGATCGAAGCAGTTGATCAAGACTGAACAAAAAATTCCAGAAACTCTATTTTCTGATTTCTCTCTTCTTCTTTGTAGCGGCAAAGGATAGGGTTATTAAACCCTACTCTCCCAAATGGGCCTCTCCATATGGGCTAGTTTTGGGCATGTATGTGCCATCTTCTACTTAGGAGGGAAACCCAACCCACTCCCTTAGGCCATGGGAGTGGCTCGAGTGGCTCGCCACCCCAGGCTGGTTTGGGGGGGTGGCCGAGCCACTCCATGGCCTAAAGTGGTGAGCCACCCTTTTTAAAAAAAAAAAATGAAAAAGAAGAAAAGGGTGGCCAAACCACCCCATGGGGGGTGGCTGGCCACCCTTTAGGCCGATCTGAAATTCAGCTGGCTTCTTCATACTTCATTACATATAATACATATGTACGAAACTTCAATTCTCCTCTGTAATTCTACTCTGTTCTTGCAGAAAGCTAGCTGCCTTTGAGAGTTTCAAATTTCCTTTTCTCCTCTCTTGTCTTTCTATCTTGGTTAATTTCTACATGTTTTTGAAGCGATCAACTCTTTTTTGTTGTTGTTGTTGTTATGGCAAGAGTAATATATTACGTAGTTGATAGACTATCTATAAACCACAACTAACACTGCCTGCACCCCATGCCAAGTTTGAGCTCATCTACAGCCCACAACGTGGGGGTGCTCTATTTCACTCTGTTTTAGTTTCCTAAAACAGAGGAAAACCCCACAAGGCCACAATGCTTCTAAATGGCCAAACCACCTTTGTTCAACGAGAGAGAGAGAGAGAGAGGTTGTCTATTTATATAGGCCACAGTATTTAATGGCTACAACCATCCATAAAATTTCTGAGAATTATTTTGGGCTGCCTTAAAAGCTTGCAACTTTCATTTATTTGAAAGTACAAAACCTTCCTGCCTTCGATGATTACTACAGAATAGAGGTGTTAGGCGCAGGGTGTCTGAAGGGAAAGAATGGCATCCAGTCATCCAGTCATCCAATCTGGGGGTGGCTGAGCCACCCCCATGGCCTAAGGGGTGGCCAGCCACCCCCGATGGGGTGGGAACCCAAAAAGAAAAGAAGCCAAATTCACATGATTTGTTAACTACAAGCGCATAGTCATGGGGCTTGGATTTGATCAAAATCCTTAAGAAGTCCGACCAAACATTGATGTGAATTTCGGTATTGACCTAGTAAGGTTATTGTTCAAAATGTCAAAAATCTACAGGTCCGGCAAGTAGGCCAAGTTATCCGATATGGAATCGGTCAAGTGATTATCATTTAGATTCAATGATGTCAGATTCGCAATGGCTGGTGAGATCGTCCCCACAAAACCCAGTTTTGAAAATGGAGTCTTTGGAGAGAGATGCGAAAATGGAGCCCACTGGGGCCCAGACCGGCCTAAGGGGTGGCCAGCCACCCCCCATGGGATGGTTCGGCCACCCATTTCTTTTTTCTTCTTTTTCATTTTTTTTTTTTTTAAAAAAAAGGGGTGGCTCAGTGGGTGGCCGAACCAACCCCATGGCCTAAGGGGTGGCCAGCCACCCCCAATGGGGTGGTTCGACCACCCCTATTATCTTCTTCTTCTTTTTCTTTTTTTTTTAATTATAGATTTAATTTTTAAAATTAAATTAAAAAAATTAATATTTTAATGTGTAAAAAACGATGCATTTTAAAAAAGGTAACAGAAGTTAACAAAATTTAATGGATGGATTTTATTGCCGAATTCGATGAACCCAAGGATTTATTTGTCAAAAAAAAAACTTAAGCATATAATAATTTTGGGCTTCACCTATGCCTATCTGATATAAATTTCCAATATATATATATATACACACACTAAACTTCTAGAAAAAAAAACATAAACTAAAAAAAATTAAAAAAAAATCCAAAGGGTGGAAAATAAAAAATCATTTGTATAAGATAAAAAATTTTCATTTTTCATTTTTTTATAACTTTTTTAAATAAAAATTTCTGTTTTAAAAAAATTAACAATTTTCGTGTAAGAGAATAAAAATTTTCGTTTTCTAAAAAAAAATCTTTTAAATAAAAATTTTGGTTTAAAAAAATTCGTTTAAAATATATATACATATATATATATCATTTTTAAATTATAATTTTTTCATTTAAATTTTTTTTTTTTTTTTTAAATTTTATAAGGGTATTTTTGTCTTATTGAGAAATATATGTGGAGCATTCTTCTCTTTTTGCTACCCTTAAGGGGGACATTGACAATGTTTTGATAGTTTAGGGGAAACATTGTCATAATTAAAAGTTTGGGGGGAGGGGGGCCCATTGTCAATTGGGTGTTACCGTGGTAGTTTGAGGGGGAATGTGAACTTTACCCTATATTTTTTTTGTTTATAAGTGATACATGTCATGATTTTATTGGTTATGACGTGATACACTAACTGAATCCAACAACGTTTTTGATAAAATTTGGCAAAATGGAGTGATTTGTTATTTATGCATACCTTAGGGATCTCCCAAAACATTTTAATACCACGTTAAGCTTATTGTAAATAAGGTAAACTAAAGGGATTGATTTTGCATTTTCTCAAAATTCTATACACAAAATGCAATTTACAACGCAAAAAAATGGAATATAATAAAGTTGAAATAAATATCCTATAGAATTCTTTAAGTGGTTTAGTATATATGTCAAATTATTTAAATTTAAATTATTGATTTTTTATCCAATCAAAAGAGCTTTGTGCTCTTGTGATCATTTTTAGCTCCACATTTTTTTTTTAATGTGATAATTCAATCCTTGCACACTTTATAACAAATGGCACAAAGAAATTGGCTGCCAGACTTCCCAATGATGAAATAAGTTATTCATAGTGTATACGATACAATACAATACGATATAGGCAATTAACATAAGAGAGCACATGAGCCTTGCACCTAATCCAACAAGTGCTCGGACATGCCCTATAACCTATCAGAACAGGTATGGAGCTACCTACTCTCTGACATTAGCCGCCCGTAGTTCATGCAATACAAGCAGCTAATTGCAGCCGATCCTAGTTCAGTGCACCAAGGCTGAGATAAAATGCATGTGATGCTACAATTCAGCTCACATAATTCAGAGAGAGCATATTATAAGCAATCTTATATAACATATGAGACTGTAATTAA
This sequence comes from Carpinus viminea, assembly GCA_013348765.1. Taxonomy (NCBI): domain Eukaryota; kingdom Viridiplantae; phylum Streptophyta; class Magnoliopsida; order Fagales; family Betulaceae; genus Carpinus; species Carpinus viminea. Next base: position 50,791,509 of record CP054668.1, on the reverse strand, counting down.
CAATATTAATAAGCAATCACTGGCATTACATTTACCATCACACTGGCATTAATCACTCACACCAAAATGAGTAGTTTCGAAACCAATCAAAAGAAAAATACAGAGCATTCTATTTTTCCACCAGAAAATTATTATTCTTTTTATTGGAGACTCCAGCAATCAAAACACCTCAGCAGCATTTGTTTATTGGAAAGAGCTTCTGGGTGCTACCAAACTTAAAAGCTGACAAAGTTCTTTTCCTTCAAGCTTTCAACAGTTTCCCTGAGGCTCACCTCAAAAGGGGTGAATTCAATACCCAAGCTTTTTGCCTTTTCTTTGGACACTTGAAATGTTGGCACAAATGGCTTATCATCCGCACACCTGTTAAGGTTATTTGGAAAAAGAAAAAATATTTTACATCAAAACAAATGGAGCCTTAAATACATCATAGATCTTTAAAAACATAATGATATTAAACACATGGAATCATATTCCATCCCTTTTAACTATTTTGGTTACCGGATTGGTATTTTGCCTACAATTGGTAGTTTAAGGGAATTGAGTGTGACAAGTGGTAGATCGTGAGGGCAATGTACAATTGCAGCGATACTGCTAATGGAAAGTATTACTCAAATATTATATCTTGAAATTAGAAGGAAATAAAAACTTACTTCTGTGGAAGTTGTAAAGAGGGATAAAGCTCACTTAAAGTCCTCACAACTTCAGAATAGTGTGCAACTTTCCCAACCATACAATATCTTCCACTTGCTGAAGGGATTTCATATGCTTGAATATGTGCTTTGGCAACATCTCTGACATCAACCCATCCAAATGTTAGATTGGGAAACACCTGTGCTCCTGCATCAAATAAAGAAGAAAAGAGATTTGAAATAGAAAGCAAGTAAAGATACTATTTCTGGGAATGGAGATTTTAGTGTATAATATTACAATAAGTACCTTAAACAAGTAGGGATCATATCATTATTTCAGAACAACATACCACAGACAAGACACACACAAATACACACGCACAAATAAGGTAATATTTGTCCAAAGGCCCAGAGGGACATAAAAGGATAGCATCAAGCTGTTTGGTTAACATCCTGACTCAACAGAAAGCGAAACATGATGATTTATGCTGATCAACCTTCCCTAAATGAGTTAGCAAATACACCTCTCATTACCCTTGGAAACTTTCTCTTGTTAAAAAATTTTTAGACAGAGATCAACTTATTGAGATGAATCATAAATTGAGAATTACAATCAGTACTGTGAAGAACAAATACCATTTATTAAGTCTAAAATCACAGCCGCACTTGTATTTAGTGCCGGCTGCAAGAGAGGACCAATCACCATTGCTGGGTTAATTGCAACCATGTCAATACCCTTCTCTTTGGCAAACTTCCAGGCAGCGTCTTCAGCCAATGTCTTTGAAAGCACATACCATTGCTGGGGAAAAAAAACACACACATTTAGCATTTGCACCCAGAAACAAAAATGTTCTGCTGAATATATGATAGTCATTAGTAGCATGGTTCCCTGTTATATAAGTGATCATAGAAGGGGCATTGACTTTAACGAAGCACTAATGGCAGAGCATGACAGAGACTGACTGGTGCAGCATGCTCCCTCCCTAAAATAATCTATTGCTTCAATTAAGAGAAGAAATTAACCAGATGTTTTTAGTTAAAGCTGCATCATGATGACAGAAGCAGGATCTCTTAAATTACACAGCACTAGTCATAATCACTCAGAAGAACATGAAAGTCTTAAGTACGATGTTGCAGTAAACCACTAAAGTGGACCAAGTTATAATCACCATATTTATTTTCAAAAAAACATTAAGAGTAATAGCCCTACATACCTGTCCTTGCTTACAAAGATCCGGATCAGAAAACCAAGTCTCATCAACAACCACATCAGGAGTTCGAGGTCTTCCATTGTATGCAACTGCAGCTACAGAAGACGTCAAAACTACCCGCTTCACAGATGGAGATTTTGCACACGAATTAAGAACATTAAGTGTTCCCTTTACTGCAGGTTCAAGTAGCTCTGCCTGAATGGTTAGGGAAAAGTTAAGTCATGATCATTAGGAAAAAAAGAAAAAAGAAGCAGTAATGAGTACCATTAGCTAAGACAAGAAAATCATTTGCTTGTTATTAAACAAAATTTAGTACAATTGATAAGATCAGATTCAAAAAATACTTGACTATATTAACATCGTTTTCTTTAGTGGGACCGGGATCCGCATTATTAACTAGGACACACAATTCCAGGCAGCATTTTGATAGAAAGACATTCTCCACTATCATGGTATCTTTAACAAATTCATTGTTGAAATCACCTCTTTCAATTTCATCAATAAATGCTAATGGAATAATCAAAGAAGAGTAAAATGGAATATACCTGTGGGTCCTTGACATCAAGAAAGAAGGGAGATGCAGTATGAAAAACACATTCACAGCCCTCAATAGCAGAATCGAAGGCACCTTCTTCCAGTAGATTTGCTTTGAAGAGGTGAAGTCTCTCCTTAGCTCCATCAAGTACGAGTAAGTGGTTTGTTTTTTTTGGATCATCTGCGGGAGATAGAAATGAACTTAGATTATAATATCACACTAATAGCCATGGTAAGGAAAAAGGGCACTACTTTCCAATGACTCACTCACGCAGAAAATCACAAAAAAAAAAAAATCCAATAAACAAGACTGAATAGCATTGTTATTCCTCTAATCTATGACACTGCAAGATCAAAGTTGAAAAAAACAACACATAACACATGATTTAGAAAACTTTTCACATTTATTATAAGAACATTTTGAGAAAATGGGTCCTTATTTATGTAGGAGTAGAAGCCAACTTATTACTTAAGAAAATAATAAATAATAAATAGAGAGTGGCTGCATGGCAACTCCAACCGATCATAAGTGACCGTGCTACAACCCCTTCTTCTCCTTTAGGTGGCCGAGCAGCAGGGCCGGCTCAAGCCCTAGGCGAGTTAGGCCCTCGCCTAGGGCCCCCAATTTAATAAGGCCCAAAAAAATTTTGTTTTGAGTAAAAAAAAATTTTGAAAAAAAAAAAAAATGTTTTGGACAAAAAAATATTTAAGGCCTATTTTTTTTTTTCAGTAAGGCCTAAAAATTTTTTTTTATCAAAATTTAAGGCCTCAATTTTATAAGACCCCAATTAATAAATCTATTATAAATTTTAAAAATAATTTAAAAAAAAAAATCTGACAACTTTAATTATACACCACAAGTGTCTAGGGAGAAAAACTTAAATTATACAACTTTAATTATTACGTGTGTGTGTGTGTGTTTTTGGTGAGAAGAAATCCTCATCTGTCATCATTAGCGTCTAGGGAATGTCAAGAGCCAAAAAATGGCCAAATAGAATGGCAACGCCTCAACGGCCAAAAATCAATTTATGAGTGATTAAATTGATGTTTATAATGAGCATTTTAAATACTACAGTGTCTTTTTATTTGACATTTCTTCTCTTTGCTCACCCTTTTCTAAGTTTATCTTCTCTGCCTATCTCATTTGCTAAGTGCTAATTTTCTCTTGAATCTCTTCCTGTCCGATTCCGAGTTTCCTGTCTCCAAGAACTGCTTCATAATTTCATTGCCAAATCAGGTTTTGTTATTCTATTTTTGTGATTTATTTTATTATAGTCATAATTTTTTTTTGATAAATTGTGTTTGTTTAATTTGTTAGTATTTTTAATTAAACATGTCTACTAGAAAATATGCATCTGGATATGAAAAACTTAAAAAAAAGAGAAAAGTAGACAAATTGATTGAATCTCAAAGAGGAGCTCTAAATAAATTTGTTATTAGCAATAAACAAAATATTGAGGATAATTTAGGTGAAAAACTCATAAATGAACAAGAAATTCATCAAAAAGAATTAGAAGATAATGAAAATATTATTGATGTATCTAACTCTATTGTTACAAATATTTATGACCCAGGCCAATAGAAAAATATTGATGCAAAATTAAGGGATTTGTTAGTAGAAAATGGTCCAATAAGAAACAATACTATAAATTTTCCTAAAGATGATAACTCTAGGCATTTTTCTAATACATATTATATACGAAAATTATCAAATGGGGAGCAACATAGTAGAAAATGGCTAGTCTATTCAAAAGATGTAGATAGAGTATTCTGTTTTTATTGCAAGTTGTTTAATTCAAAACCTAATAGAATGCAACTAGCTAATGAAGGAACTAATGACTGAAAAAATCTTAGTGCTAAATTAAAAAGTCATGAAACAACCAATGAACATATTACTAACATGAATGACTGGATTGATTTAGAAATGAGATTGTTAAAAAATAAAACAATTGATAAAAATGTCCAAGAACAAATTAACAAAGAGAAAGATCATTAGAAAAAATTATTGTTGAGAATTATTGCTGTAGTAAAGAATCTTGGTAAGAATAATTTGGCATTTAGAGGACAAAATGAAAAGATTTACCAAGAAAATATGGAAATTTTTTAAGTCTAATTGAAATGATTGAAATTTGACCCCGTAATGCAAGAGCATATTAAATGGTATTAAAGATGGGAAAATTCATAATCATTATCTTGGACATAATATACAAAATGAATTGATACATTTGTTAGCAACAGAAGTAAAATTGAGTATTATTGAAAAAGTTAGAGAAGCAAAATATTTTTCAATTATACTTGATTGTACCCCAGATGCAAGTCATCAAGAACAAATGTCTCTTATTCTGAGATGTGTTAATATTTCAGAAAATCAAATAAAAGTAGAAGAATATTTTGTAGAATTTATAACAGTAGATGATACTACTGGAGAAGGTCTTTTTAATGACATGATTGGGTTAATAAAAAAACTTGATCTTAATATTGATGATATACGAGGACAAGGATATGATAATGGATCTAATATGAAGGGAAAAGAACGAGGGGTGCAAAAAAGACTACTAGATATAAATCCTAAAGCATTTTATACACCTTGTGGTTGTCATAGTCTTAATCTTGTATTATGTGATATTGCTAATTCATGTCCTAAAGCTATATCTTTTTTTGGAATTGTACAACATATATATACTTTGTTTTCATCATCTACAAAACAATGGAAAATATTATTAGATAATGTGTCAAGTTTAACTCTTAAGCCATTATCATAAATACGTTGGGAAAGTCGGATTGAAAGTATAAAAGCAATAAAATTTCAAACTCCACAAATAAGGGAGGCTTAGCTACAATTAGCAAAAACAAGTGAAGATCCTAAAACAAAAAGTGAAGCTAATTGTTTAGCAACATATGAGATGGAAAGTTTTGAATTCTTATTGAGTATTGACTATTTGGTATGATATTTTATTTGTGTTATCATTGTTAGTAAAATTTACAATCGAAAGACATGCATATTGATGTTGCTATAGATCAATTAGAAGGTCTTATTTCCTATTTTAAAACTTATAGAGAAAATGGATTTGCATTTGCTATGATTTCATCTAAAGAGATTGCAACCATAATGGAAATAGAACATGTTTTTCGTGAAAAACATGTAAGTCGTAGAAAGAAACAATTTGATGAGGATGCTAATGACGAGACAACACAATCTGCTGAAGAATCTTTTAGAATTGATTACTTCTTATATATAGTAGATCAAGCTATTTCTTCAATTCAAAGTAGGTTTGAACAATTTGAATATCTGAAAATATTTTTGGTTTTTATTTAATTTTAAAAATTAAAATCACTAGATGATGATGGTTTGCAAAATAAATGTCTTAATCTAGAAGGTTTCCTAAAAAATAATCTTGATGGTTTAGATTTATTTTCAGAATTGAAAGTTTTAAAATAAATTTTACAAATAGAAGAAAGTGCTCCAATTGACATACTAAATTATATAAAAAGACTTGATTCTTTTCCAAATGCATGTATCGCTTATAGAATTTTATTGACAATACATTACAGTTGCTTCAGAAAGAAGTTTTCAAAATTAAAATTGATAAAATCTTACCTAAGATCAACAATGTCACAAGAGAGATTAAATGGATTAGCCATATTATCAATTGAAAAAAAGATGTTAGAAAATCTTAAATATAAAAACTTAATAAAAAATTTTGCATCTCAAAAAGCGAGAAGAATAAATTTTAAATAAAAATAATATATATATTTTACTTGAAAAAAAAAAAATTTTGTTACTTTCAAAAAAAAAATAAAATTTAGGCCTAATTTTAAAAATTTCGCCTAAGGCCCCAAAATACATTGAGCCGGCCCTGCCGAGCAGTTCATGAAAAAAATTAGTAGCCCATATTATATGATATATTCCAAAAAGCAAACCCATCAGGCTCCCAACCCCACTCTCCCACAAGCAAAAAAAAAAAAAGACCCAATATCCCAGTGTCCTGAATACCTCTCAATCATCGTCTCCAATATCCCTGATAGCTATCAAAAGATTCAATGAAAATGAAAAATAAACGATTAAAAGCCACAACCAGGAAATGGGAATTGCTTATAATTAATTTGCACGCAGGAACTTCAGGGATTAAATTACACTTAAAAGAGACCGACACAGAGACAGAGAATACTGACTTGGGTCGCGAACAGAGGCCCTGACAGTGTAACCGCGCTGGAGAAGAAACTTGACGATCCATGAAGCTATGAAGCCGGACGCACCGGTGACGCACACAATCTTCCCTGCTCCACTGCTCATCTTCTTCGGAATCTGTTTCCGTTTTGCAAATTTGCCTTTCACTTGCTTCGACTCAAATAGTAAAGTATAGAAGAGATGAGACACAAAAGTATTTTTAATTAAGGGTCCCTTTTTTGACTAGTCTTTAAAGGTTGGTAAATCAAAAGAAAACAATTTTCTTTTGGACAGAAACAGAGTGGTTGGGAGAAAGGATAAGATCAAATTGGCGGCCAAATTCCTGGAAATCCTTATCTCGAGAAAAGTCCTGATTGTGATCCATGACGTGGTGGAGGGCAATTCAACGACGTTGGTTTAAACAAGTCAGCATAACCAACTAAGGAGTTTTGTCTCCCAGTTTACTACTTTTAATCGTTTTCTATTTAAAGCCAAGGCTAAGAAATGAAGGCATATATATATATATATATATGTTAGATGGTCCATGCCAAATATATATATATATATATATATATATATATATATATATATATATGTTAGAATTCCACTGCGTACACCAGCCTCTATGTATATGCTAGGATTCCCAAGCGTAGACCAGCACATGAGCCTAGTTTGGGCTTGTCTATTGAGGAAACATAATAAAGGAGAATTATTTTAACGTTAAAAAAAAAAAAATTATTAAAGAAAATATTAATAAATTTAATTTAAAAATATAAAATATTCTAACAAGCAAGTTGCATTCAAGTTTATGAAGAAATAGAGATTTCTTTGAGGTTATAAGTAGTGTTATGTCTTCTGAAAACATGATTTAAAAAAAAAAATAAAATTGTAGTACCATTTTTTTGCCAACCGATTAATTTTTATGAGTTAATAGTTAGATTCTAATGCTTTAAAACTTGTTTTTGGATTCAAAACTAAAACTTAAGGGTAGAATGTTAACCTTTAGGGATAATATCACCCAAAATAAATTTGATCATCTTAAATTTGATACTAATGCCTTAATTTTGGTGCTAATACTTCACAAATTTGGTGTTAATGCCTCAGATTTGGTACTAATGCCTAAAAAAACCGGTGGTAGAGGTCACTACAATTTTATTTTTTTAAATCATGTTTACGTAAGGTAGAGAAACGCCAGAGAATCTCAGAGAACCCAAAGATTGTGGGCATCATGATGAGGTCTACAATTCGTCTTGATGAGCTTGCTGGGAAGGCTTCAAGAGGGAGATCCAACGGCCATTCTCTTTTTTGCGTGGACATCTCAAAAAAAGAAAAAGAAAAAATAATAATAATAGAGTTTTGGATTTGTATTACCATATAAACGTATTTTTGGTAGTGTATTCCATCCCGGGAGAAAAAAGAAATTCATTTGGAGAATTATGTGGAACAATATTGAATACTAGAACCAGATTTGATATTACAGCAACTAGGCAATCACTTCAATATCCTTCAAGCAGAGCCTATATTTGACTTGTGTAACACTAGTTCTACCATCATATTCAATGTCACAGCACTCTCTTCCTCCAGCCTGTTCAACAAAACAAATTGCAGTTGTCAATAAACAAAACAACCTTAAAAAAACCCATGAAGAGTGTTTAATGAAATGAGAGCACCTGCACTCACCTCCAAGCGTGTTGTTGCCGGTGAAAGCACCTGAATTTTGGTGATTGCATCGGCAGAATGATTGCCAGTGGATGAACAATTTGGTAAACCCCGAGGAGATTTTTTAATATATGTAGTTACAAGTACTTGTTCATCATCATCATCACCTTGGTTAAGCTCTATAGAATCAAAGAAAAACACATGGGGAACTTGACAGGGATCGCTGGAGAGCGGTCGGGTGTTGAACATGTATAAGGGTGGCTTTGCCCTTCTCCTCCATTTTGTAAATGTCTCGAGGGGTGTCCTTAAAATGCTCTGAGGGATTAGGTTTTCATAGATACAAGCAGAGTAGCCCCATGAGACAGAGAAAGACCAGTTGGTTGGCCTGTGGTAGCATATGGTTTGTTGAAGAAGACGGGATTGGTCCGCTTTTGCAGCCTTCATCAGGTGGTTTATGGCTTCCGAGCGGTTCATGGAGGGGAAGATTGGATCAATGGCGTCAATGTGGTGGAAGGAGAGGAAAGGAGTCTGCGGCTGAGCTGATAGAAAACCGGTTGTGTCATTGCGCATATCGATCTGCATCAAATACACATAGTAAAGCATAGGGATCAGAAAATATTTCTATTAATATCAAATCAGCCAAAATCAGCCAGTTAATTACCTGGTGAAAGCCTTTCTCGAGAGTTAAAGGAACTCCAAAATCAGCCAAACATGAGTAGAGAGTAAGATCACTGCCATACGAGCGAGGATATCTCAAAATACAAGCGTCTAACTTGGCTGCCAAGGCTTCAACCAGAGGGTAACTCAGAGCATATCCAGCTCCACCAAAAGCCATATCAAACGAGAAATCATGGTTGGATTTAACAAACTCAGAATTTGACCCAATATAGTAGTACTTTGAATGGTTGTATTTTGCAAGAACCCCAATTAAATTATCAAGAAAAAAAATTGTATCGTCATCTCCCATCACATACCACCTCACGTTTTTATCTCCCTCCCTAAAAGCTTCAATTATTGTTCGCACAATTCGAGCTGGAATCAGCCTCACCGTTTTCGGGAACGTTGTGATCTTTCTGACGTCCTCGCTGACACGAAAAGGAGGAAGATTTGAAGGCCATGGTTGGAACTCCGGCGTTGGAGGTCCGTCGAGGAAAAGATATCCACGGGTTATGTTTGGTCGCCACCATGATTCAAAGTATGGTTTTCTGGAGTTCCATGTATTCAGGGCGCCGACAATTCCAAAAACAATGTGGTTGATGTTCGTTGGAGAGTTGGGAGTAGTAGTAGTAGGATACGTGGAGGTTGATAAGAGACGACTGAAAGGTTGGTAATTGTTGGAAGGGTTTAAGAAGAACATGCAGAACAAAAAGATGAGCAGCCCTGAAATAGGTACCGACTTGCATAGGGTTCTATGAGATGAAGGGCTGTGATTTTTTTGAATTTTGCTCAATTTTGAAGAAATTGAAGAAGCCATTGTCAATGGTGGAAAGCTGTTGAACCCAGAAAGATGGGAAACGAATCCTCCCTCTCCATTTCATTTGAGATGGAGGGGAGCCATTTTGGCAAATTAGGTTGTTATGATATTCTTCCTTAAGCTTGCTAATAGTTTGTCAAATATTTGGTTAAAAAATGAAAGAAATTAACGCAATAAATAATTTAGGGTTTAGGGCAGGGCCTAATGCTCCCAATTTAATAACATAATCATGAGTTAATGAATATTAACGAGGACTTCTTTCACAAGCCTAATTATAGTCAATATTTTTTTACTTAAAGCTCCTAATTATGGTAATTAAGCAAATAAAAAGGAAAGAGCATTAAATCTCCAGCATTAATAAGGCTTAAAAAAAATTGATAGCATTAGATAGGAGAATCAAAATAATATTAACGACAATCTTAAATAAAACCCATTCTCTAACTTTAAACGTTCTATTGTTGGGAAAAAAAAATAAAATGCTAAGAAGAATAAAAGTTTCCAAAATATTTTATTCAATTTTACAAACTCCTCTCATAATAAGTTTCCTTTTTTTCTCTCTCTCTCTCTCTCTCTCTCTATTTCTCTATTCAAATCTTATTCTTATTCTTATATATAAATATATATATATATGTATTGACAATTATTCAAAATAGAAAGGTAGGTTACCAAAAACTCAATCCATCATTAATTTGTTTTATTTGATTTCATGAAATATTTTTTCTATTAAGAACAACAAATTTATATATCGGATCAATCTGGTTTATTTTTCTTAATTTGAAAGCAAGAGATAAAATGCATAACAAGATGAGCTTGGAAGGTTGGGTTGATAATGGCTACAATGGGTGAATCATCGATGAGGGCATCAATATTTCTCATTCTAATTTGCAGAACTAGCAAGAGATCATAGATTAGCAATATTAATAACACCAATCAACATTAATTAACGAGATTAAAGACAATCAGTGATATTACATTCACCACAAATCACACTTCTATTAATCATTCACACCATCAAAAGAAAATTGCAGAGCATTCTGTTTTTTCTACCAGGAAATTAATATTTCCTTTTATTGGAGACTCCCACAATCAAAACACCTCAGTAGCATTTGTTTATTGGAAGAGTTTCAGGATGCTACCAAACTTAAAAACTGACAAAGCCCTTTTCCTTTAAGCTTTCAACAGTTTCCTTGAGGCTCACCTCAAAAGGGGTGAATTCAATACCCAAGCTTTTTGCCCTTTCTTTGGACACCTGATATGTTGGCACAAACGGCTTATCATCCGCACACCTGTCAAGGTTATTTGGAAAACAAAAAAAAAAACCCTCAGAGCCTTAAATATACCATGAATCTTTAAAAACATAATGGTAGTAAACACAGGATCATATTCCATCCCTTTTTACTATTTTGGTTAACGGAAGGGTTTTTCGCCAACAATTGGTGGTTGTAGGGGGTTGAGTGTGACAAGTGGTAGATTGTGAGAGCAATGTATAAATGAGTAGTAGTTGAGGAGGGCCAAAAAAAAAAAAGTATATAGGTCCCATGTTACATCACCAAACCATGTCATACAAAGAAGAATGTGTAATTGGAGCGATACTGCTAATGGAAAGTATTATTTAAATACTATATCTTGAAATTAGAGGGAAATAAACTACTTCTTTGGAAGTTGTAAAGAGGGATAAAGCTCACGTAAAGTCCTCACAACTTCAGAATAGTGTGCAACTCTCCCAACCATACAGTATCTTCCACTAGCTGAAGGAATTTCATATGCTTGAATATGAGCTTTGGCAACATCTTTGACATCAACCCATCCAAATGTTAGATTGGGAAACACCTGTGCTCCTGCATTAAATAAAGAAGAAGAGAGATATGAAATAAAAAGCAAGAAAAGATGCATAATTTCTGGGAATGGAGATTTTAGTGTATCATAATAGGGGAAAAAAAACAGTACCTTAAACAAGTAGGGATCATATCATTATTTCAGAATAAAGTACCACAGACAAGACACACAAATACACACGCACACATACAGTAGTATTTGTGCAAAGGCCCAAAGAGACATAAAAGGCTAGCATCAAGCTGCTTGGTTAACATCCTGATTCAGAAGAAAGAGAAACATGATGATTTATACTGATCAACCTTCCCTAAATGAGTTAGTAAATACACCTCTCATTACCCTTGGAAACTTTCTCTTGTTAACAAATTTTTAGTCAAAGATCAACTTATTGAGATGAATCATAAATTGAGAATTACAATCAGTACTGTGAAGAACAAATACCATTTATTAAGTTCAAAATCACAGCCGCACTTGTATTTAGTGCCGGCTGTAAGAGAGGACCAATCACCATTGCTGGGTTAATTGCAACCATGTCAATACCCTTCTCTTTGGCAAACTTCCAGGCAGCGTCTTCAGCCAACGTCTTTGAAAGCACATACCATTGCTGGAAAAAACACACACACAAACAAAAATTTAGCATTAGCACCCAGAAACATAAATGTTCTGCTGAATATATGATAGTCATTAGTAGCATGGTTCCCTGTTATATAAGTGGTCATAGAAAGGGCATTGACTTTAACGAAGCACAAATGGCAGAGCATGACAGAGACTGACTGGTGCAGCATGCTCCCTCCCTAAAATAATCTATTGCTTCCATGAAGAGAAGAAATTAACCAGATGTTTTTAGTTAAAGCTGCATCATGATGACAGAAGCAGGATCTCTTAAATTACACAGCACTAGTCATAATCACTCAGAAGAACATGAAAGTCTTAAGTATGATGTTGCAGTAAACCATTAAAGTGGACCAAGTTATAATCACCATATTTGTTTTCAAAAAACATGAAGAGTAATAGCCCTACATACCTGTCCTTGCTTACAAAGATCCGGATCAGAAAACCAAGTCTCATCAACAACCACATCAGGAGTTTTTGGTCTTCTATTGTATGCAACTGCAGCCATAGAAGATGTCAAAACTACCCGCTTAACAGATGGAGCTTTTGCACACGAATTAAGAACATTAAGTGTTCCCTTCACTGCAGGATCAAGTAGCTCAGCCTGAATGGTTAGGGAAAAGTTAAGCCATAATCATTAGGGGGAAACAAAAGCAGAAATGACTACCATTAGCAAAGAAAAGAAAGTCATTTGCTTGTTTATGAACAAAATTTAGTATAATTCCATAGTATCACATTCCAAAAAATGTTTGACTGTATTAACATCATTGTTCTTTAGTATGAAATTGGCGTTCTTAACTAGGAAACAAAATCCCAGGCAGCATTTTGATAGTGCTTATAAAATGAAACAAGAACAGCAAGCTGATAGAAATAGCAGGCCTATTGACATTATAAAAGTAGAAATGTGAAACAATCAGTTACATGAACTATGCTTCATATGGTTAAGACAGGCAGTTACACAAGCTATGTTTTACAAGATTGTGACTAGTATTACATTAGTTAAAATTTTCTCCATTCTAATCTGTGGCTGGACATCCATGTAGTTCATGGGACTAGAGGGTCTTAAGGCATAGGAGTCTGTTCTTTCCAGTCCAATCATTATTTACATCTTTATACAATTTTTGCACAAAGAAGAAACAAAGATATTTGGCACTGCAATCCTATCCTACAGAACTTCGTTCACCCATCTCCAATGTGATCACAATATCACCATATTTATGATTGCTACAGGAACCATGTCTATGATCTATCATAAGTACATCCTTTGCTATTTAAAGTGATTCATGAATTTTGCCTCCACCTCTCAAAAGTTCAGTTTTGGGCTATATTCCGACTTTGGTACATTTTTCTAGCAAAAGAACTAAAGGTAGCATAGACAACATGAACTGGTGGTAACAGAAGGGGGGGAAAAACATGTTAAAAAAACTCATGAACTGAAAGTTTTGAAGGGGGAAACATCACATTTTGAAAGCCTACTAAATATTCCGACCCATTGCCCTAATCCATGTGTCTTTGAAAGAGTAATTAGAGGCTCAAGTAAAACTATTATACACACAAGTATATTGTGTCAGACAGCACAAGTCTTAGAAAGAAATTAGAATATGTTATAGCACGACATGCCTGATATACACCTTGTAGTAGAGCGATTAAGAAAAACTTCAACAAAAAAAAAAAACTTCATAAGAAATGATGGAATAACAACTTTGATGCAATAATAGTAGAGATATAGAAATAAAAAAGCAAATGGCTGGAAGTTTTTTTTAAAGAAAAAAATATCAATCTTGAAGTAGTTTTAGTAATTTGTTAACTTGGCTACTTTGTATTGGCAATGGTACAAAAAACAACTTCCAAAACAAAGAATGGTGCAGTAAATCATCTCTGAGACCCCTATTACCTGCTTCTCATCTAGATGAATAGACAAAAGGTCAGTCAGTACACTCATTACATGGATCAAGATACTCGATCCCCTATTTATGAAGAAAGACATTCTAAAAGACACTATCATAACAAACTCATTGTTCAAATCACCTCTTTAGGAACAAAGGTGTACAGATATTGTCAAAGTCTTTGCCAATTTCATCAATAAACGCTAATTCAAACCCTTACAATTTAATATTCAAAGAAGAGTAAAACAGGATATACCTGTGGGTCCTTAACATCATGATAGAAGGGAGATGCAGTATGAAAAACACATTCACAGCCCTCAATAGCAGAATCGAAGGCACCTTCTTCCAGTAGATTTGCTTTGAAGAGGTGAAGTCTCTCCTTAGCTCCATCAAGTTCAAGTAAATGGTTTGTTTTTTTTGGATCATCTGCGTGAGATGGATATAAACTTGATTAATATATCAAAGGAAAAGAAAATCAGAATGAAAAGGGAGAGTGTAAACGATGAAAAAAAAATGCCAATAAGCAGGACTAAATAGCATAGCTATTCCTCTAATCTATGACGCTGCCGCAGTCAAGAAGTTGCAGCCTTCCAAATAGAAACTCCATTGCATGTCATGAAATTACAAAGTTGTAAAGTTATTGCTGTCGCCATCACCATTATCTATGTGACTCTAATTTCTTAACTTTTAAATATACCCATCCAAACAATGGACATTGGAATTGATGATTGAAATTTTCATCAATTTAGATTCCATCACTTTGAAAAATCTAAGAACTTTTCAAATTCTTTAACACAACCTAGAGGAATTGATGAACTCACGCATCTGCAAAGAAACAAAGAGAATGACAATGACGCAATTTGATTGACCCCTTCAAAGTCCAAACTCAGATATGGTTGTAATTTACACAGGGTGTCATTATTCAGTGACTATAGTCTCCGTTGATTGAATCAAAATGGTGTCAGTTTGTCTCCTAAAACAAAATCATTCACTGATTGGGCCTTCTTTTGTTCACAAATACTTGTCCAGCCATTTCGATGGAGACTAATTCCTCTAGTTGGGTTTCCATACAATATTTAGTCCAATTTCTTCTCATTCTTTTTATTTGTTATAGATTATTTAGCCAATGTCAAGATGAAGAAACATATATGATAAATTTGATTAACTGCAGAGTTCAAATCCATTTCCACTCCCGACTTTGATTAACACGTAACAGATGCACCCAATGTGATCGCAAACCGATGTGTGTATCTACAAGCAAGAACTTATATAATCACAAAAAAATCTAATAATTTTGACCTTCCATGAAAACAATTAGTAGCCCATATTCTCCAAAAAGAAATTCCATCAGCTGCCAACACCCAACTCTCACACAAACCACCAAAAAAAAAAAACCAAACCCAATAACCCTGTGTCCTAAATACCCTCAATTATTGTCTCGAATTGCCCTTCTAGCTATCAAAAAGTTCAAAGAAAATGAAAAACAAAATGATCGAAAGCCACAACCAGCAAATGGGAATTGCTTATAATTTGCATGC
Organism: Carpinus viminea; assembly: GCA_013348765.1. Classification (NCBI taxonomy): domain Eukaryota; kingdom Viridiplantae; phylum Streptophyta; class Magnoliopsida; order Fagales; family Betulaceae; genus Carpinus; species Carpinus viminea. The sequence goes on along the minus strand of CP054668.1, from coordinate 50,775,965 downwards.
AGGAACTTCAACGACAAGAATCCAAAAGCTCACCGAGAAACAAAGAATCAGGACCCATAAAAACATTAACACTAGACAAAGACTCCACGACAGAGACAGAGATTACTGACTTAGGTCGCGAACAGAGGCCTTGACAGTGTAACCGCCCTGGAGAAGAAACTTGACGAGCCATGAAGCAATGTAGCCGGACGCACCGGTGACGCACACGATCTTCCCTACTCCACTGCTCATTTTCTTCTCTATCCGATCTTCTTCTTCTTCTTCTTCTTCGGATTCTGCTTACGTTTTGGAATTGGCTTTTGCTTGCTTTCATTCCTTTTATAGAGTAACGCCTGGAAAGTGGAGATAGAAACCAACCGTACGGAGTTATTAATAAAATATACTTTCTTTTTAGCTTCTAAAATTATTTTAATTTTTTATATTATATAAGAAATAAGGACCCATGTTCTCTATAATTCTATTGTTTTCCTTAGTGTTCAAGCTTATAATGGCGGTTATTTGCAATAACGTAACGCTTCGCTTTAAGTTATTGGATTTTTAATAACTAAGCCTCCGCCCTAAGCGGTTAAGCAGTTATTTAAACCACTAACAATTATAACGGTTTTTTAAATGAGCTTTTTATATTTTGGGCCTTCGTTTTTTCATATTTTGGACTTATTTTGTCATATTAAAAAACATGCTATTTTTAGCTTATTTCATTTATATAGTCATAATGCCTAAATTCATTAAATGACCCAAAATAGCATGTTTTACCCTTTGTTCACATAAATCACATTCTTTCATTAGCATATTATTATTTAGAGAAATTTTGAAAGCATTTCAACCCTTAATTGAATCTATGAACAAAATCTATTGTTTAACATATCATCATTTATAATAATTTTGTTGGCTTTGATTATGATTCTTTAAATACTCATACAAAGGCATTAAAGTTGCAACAATTTTTTTTTTCCCCAATATGGCTTGAAAACTCATGTCATTACCTTATGTTTCTTTCTAAAACTTCAATTCTAGTTGAAAGCTTGGGGTATTCTAAGAGCATCCAAGAAGAAGGGTTAAAGAAATCACAATATTCATTTGCATAAACTGCTTTAAGCAAAGGTCCATATGAAAAATTATTTTGTTCTTTGAAGAATTACATAGCCAAGTTAGGGGATTCAATTGAGTTGTCTAAAGCAAATATGTCAAACCCAGTATTCAATAGGCATAAAATTAGTTACCAAAAAAGAATTAGCAGAGAAATATCATGGGAAGCATATAAATCTTTGGATTTTTGGATTTTATATTTAATTAATATATATATTTTTATATAATTATATATAAATAAAAGCGGTTATGATTATAACTGCATACTAAAACGCTAACTGAATGATTAGCGGTTTTAATAACTTACAAAGCGGTTAGATTAACGATTATTAAAAAGCGGTTATAACGGTTGGCGGTTGGCAGCTTATAACGCCCGCTTGAACACCCCTAGTTTTCCCCTCCTTAACTAATAACTACCATATCTATCTCACTTTAAAATTTTATTTTATTGATGTCAACCTTTTCTTCCAAATAGGTTGGAGCCTTGGAATGTGATTTTTATCATGTCTTTTAATATATGTCTATTTAGTTTTTTTAACCGTTTTGTGTGGTTCTTTGAGAGGATTAAATCACTTGTTCGACCTATTTTCTATTCTTTGTATGTATTTTCTGAACTATTTTAATTCGTTCTAAGTTTATAGTTGGAAAGCTCGCTAATTTTTTGGTTTTAAAATTTTTCACTTTTTCTTCTTTTTAGATTAATCTACGCTTTTAAAAGATATCGCAAAACGTAAGGTGTTTGATATTGCGATTTAAAAAGAACTTCGGCTGTTTGGGATTGCGTTTGAGAAACAAAGTTTTTAAGTCAAAAAGAGTTTTTGGGCAAAAGTTTCATTTTTAAGCTTTTGTCAAAAATGTTTTTTGGCCATTTTTAGGCTTTTTTTACCCTTAAAAGTGCTTTTAATTTTTTTACCAAACAACTACTTTTTTCTTCAAACGGGCTTTTTTAGTGTTAAAACTACTTTTAATCCTTTTCAAATGCAATCCCAAACATGCCCTTAATTTAAAATAGGAAAAAAATCTACGATTTCTATAAGCAGTAGGGTACTTATTTGAAAATGTGCGAATTTAAATCAAGATTATGATTTATCATAATAAATATTTAATAAAAAAAATTTTTAATATGTTTTATCAAATGCTTTTAAGACTTTAAAAAGTTGTGATTTTTAAAATTGCACTTATTGAAATTACAATTCCAAATAAACCCTAAGAGCTTAAATAATCAATTAATCATTCTAGATAACCCTTCTTCTTATTCAATTAGAAAGAAATAAAGAAAAATGATTTTTGACGTGGTAGCATAATGATAAGAGATCCAAAATTCCAAATTCATTTATTTATTTTATCTCATCAACAAATACCCATCTTAATTACCCAAAAAATTTTGCCCCTTGGTCCTTCTCCAAATTGAAAGTTGAATCCGTCCTAAAGTGACTGGAATTCTGCCATGTTAAAATGAAAAAAATTATTGACAATTCTTGTTTTAACACTTCTCGCAAATGGGTAAGTCACTAGTCTCTTCATACGTCAAATAAATGGAATAATATAAATAAATGGAATAAGTCAATAGTCTCCTCATACGTCATCGAACGTGTGAGTGAAAAAGCTTATACGTGGTTCCATTAAAGATTGCCCGATGGCGAGAGCTAGTTCCCTTCCCTATGAGTTTGAAATGTAAATCGATTAATAGTTAATGACTATTTAATTATATTTAGAGATTTCACATATGAGATACTAATTCCTAATAACAAGACAAAGGAAAATTTATATCAATTCATAACAATCAAAAGAAAATTGCCAAGCATTCTGTTTTTTCTATCAATTTATTTTTATTTCCTTTTATTGGAGACTCCCCACAATCAAAACACCTCAGTGAGTCAGTAGCATTTGTTTATTGGAAGAGCTTCAGGATGCTACCAAACTTAAAAACTGACAAAGCCCTTTTCCTTCAAGCTTTCAACAGTTTCCTTGAGGCTCACCTCAAAAGGGGTGAATTCAATACCCAAGCTTTTTGCCCTTTCTTTGGACACCTGATATGTTGGCACAAACGGCTTATCATCTGCACACCTGTCAAGGTTATTTGGAAAAACAAAAAAACGTTTTACATCAAAACAAATGGAACCTTAAGTATACCATGATTCTTTAAAAACATAATGGTAGTAAACACATAGGATCATATTCCATCCCTTTTTACTATTTCGTTTAACAAAAAGGTCTTTTGCCAACAATTGGTAGTTGTAGGGGGGTGAGCGTGACAAGTGGTACATCGTGAGAGCAATGTATAAATGAGTAGTAGTTGAGGAGGGCTAAAGGTAATTAACCCATACCCAAAAGAAAAAAAGTATACAGGTCCCATGTTACATCACCAAACCATGTCATACAAAGAGGAATGTGTAATTGGAGCGATACTACTAATGGAAGGTATTAAAAATAATATTATATCTTGAAATTAGGGGGAAATAAACACTTACTTCTTTGGAAGTTGTAAAGAAGGATAAAGCTCACGTAAAGTCCTCACAACTTCAGAATAGTGTGCAACTTTCCCAACCATACAATATCTTCCACTAGCTGAAGGAATTTCATATGCTTGAATATGTGCTTTGGCAACATCTTTGACATCAACCCATCCAACTGTTAGATTGGGAAACACCTGCGCTCCTGCATTAAATAAAGAAGAAGAGAGATATGAAATAAAAAGCCCAAAGAGACATAAAAGGCTAGCATCAAGCTGCTTGGTTAACATCCTGATTCAGCAGAAAGAGAAACATGATGATTTATACTGTTCAACCTTCCCTAAATGAGTTATCAAATACAGCTCTTATTACCCTCGGAAACTTTCTCTTGTTAAGAGGTTGTTAGTCAAAGATCTACTTATAGAGATGAATCATAAATTAGGATTTGCATCAGTACAGTACAGAACAAATACCATTTATCACTTTTAAAATTGCATCAGCACTTGTATTTAGTGTCGGCTGTAAGAGAGGACCAATCACCATAGACGGGTTAATCGCAACCAAGTCAATACCCTTCTCTTTTGCAAACTTCCAGGCAGCATCTTCAGCCAATGTCTTTGAAACCAAATACCATTGCTGGGAAAAAAATACATTCAGCATTAGCACCCAGAAACATAAATGAACTGCTGAATATATGATAGTCATTAGTAGCATGGTTCCCTGTTTTATAAGTGATCATAGAAGGGCTTTGACTTTAACAAAGCACTAATGGCCGAGCATGACAGACAGTGACTGGTGCAGAATGCTCCCTTACTAAAATAATCCATTGCTTCCATGAAGAGAATAAATTAACCACATGTCTTGAGTTAAAGCTGCATCATTATGACAGAAGCAGGATCTCTTAAACTACACAGCACTGGTCATAATCACTTGAAAGAACATGAAAATATTCAGTATGATGTTGCAGTAAACCATTAAAGGGGCCAAGCTATCCAAAGCTATCCAATTACTCATGTGGGAGCAGGAGCAAATGGAGAAAAGATCGGTTCTCCAGATGCTACAAGATCATGAGCAAAAGCAAGACTTAATCTTAATAGATCCAGTCCCTAAGGATAACACTTAAAAGAAAACCATATGGCTTCAACCACAAATTCTCTTTTAACTCACTAATTCCCTCCAACCAGAATCTACTCTAACTTTCAAGCACTACATTCCAATTCAGTAGCATCCAAAGGAATGTCCCCTCCCCTCCCTCTCCCCACTCTCTTCCTCCTCTTCTCTCCTTCCCTTTTTCCCCTGAACTAAGAAAGGCATATTCGAGTCATATAAAGGAAATGATCTGCAGATTAATACATGGCAAGTACCGATAGCCTAACAAGATACCATTTCTTGCTCTTCCACTCTTCCCAAATTTCATCCCCTTTCCTTTATTATTCTAGTTCAATACCGGACAAGCTCCCATTACTTTATAAATAAAATATTTAAGAACCAGTGCTTTTTTGGAATTTGTGTTTTAGACCATAGTTTTCAATTTGGCCAATTCAATACCTAAGGTTACAAGGATTTTAAATCTAAGACTCCAGCTATTATTTTTCAAATAAATACCAAAAATGATATTAAAATATTATTATGCCATTCCATTAAAAAAAAACAGAAAGGCGGGGGTGGCTCATGACTAGGCCACCTTTGTTCCCTCTATTGGGGTGGTTACCTCTACATGCAGGGACAGAGGAAGGGGGGACTGATACAGGCCGTGTCGCAATAGCCCTACATACCTGTCCTTGCTTACAAAGTTCCGGATCAGAAAACCAAGTCTCATCAACAACCACATCAGGAGTTCGAGGTCTTCCATTGAATGCAACTGCAGCTATAGAAGATGTCAAAACTACCCGCTTAACAGATGGAGCTTTTGCACATGAATTAAGAACATTAAGTGTTCCCTTCACTGCAGGATCAAGTAGCTCGGCCTGAACAGTTAGGGAAATGTTAGCCATAATCATTAGGGGGAAAAAAAAGCAGCAATGACTACCATTAGCAAAGAAAAGAAAGTCATTTGCTTGTTTATGAACAAAATTTAGTATAATTTCATTGTATCACATTCAAAAAAATGCTTGACTGTATTAATATCATTGTTCTTTAGCATGAAATTGGCATTCTTAAATAGGAAACAAAATCCCAGGCAGCATTTTGATAGTTCTTATAAAATGAAAAAAGAACAGCAAGCTGATAGAAATAGCAAGACTATTGACATTATAAAAGTAGAAATGTGAAACAATCAGTTACATGAACTATGCTTCATATGGTTAAGACAGGCAGTTACACAAGCTATGTTTCACAAGACTGTGACTAGTATTACATTAGTTAAAATTTTCTCCATTCTAATCTGTCGCATGGGACTAGAGGGTCTTAAGGCATAGGATTCTGTTCTTTCCAGTCCAATCATTATTTACATCTTTATACAGTTTTTGCACAAAGAAGAAACAAAGATATTTGGCACTGCAATCCTATCCTACAGAACTTCGTTCACCCATCTCCAATGTGATCACAATATCACCATATTTATGATTTCTACAGGAACCATGTCTACGATATATCATCAGTACATCCATTGCTATTTAAAGTGATTCATGAATTATGCCTCCACCTCTCAAAAGTTCAGTTTTGGGCTATATTCCAACTTTGGTACATTTTTCTAGCAAAAGACCTAAAGGCAGCATTGACACAACATGAACTGGTGGTAAGAAAAGGGGGGGGGGGCATGTTAAAAAAACTCATGGACTGAAAGTTTTGAAGGGGGAAACATCATATTTTGAAAGCCTACTAAATATTTCCTACCCATTGCCCTAATCCATGTGTCTTCGAAAGAGTAATTAGAGGCTCAAGTAAAACTATTATACATACGAAGTATACTGTGTCAGACAGCACAAGTCTTAGAAAGAAATTAGAATATGTTATAGCACGACATGCCTGATATACACCTTGTAGTAGAGCGATTAAGAAAAACTTTAAAATAAATAAATAAACACTTCATAAGAAATGTTGGAATAACAACTTTGATGCAATAATAGTAGAGATATAGAAATAAAAAAGTAAATGGCTGGAGTTTTTTTTTTTTTTAAAAAAAAAAAAAAAATCGATCTTGAAGTAGTTTTAGTAATTTGTTAACTTGGCTACTTTTGCATTGGCAATGGTACAAAAAACAACTTCCAAAACAAAGAATGGTGCAGTAAATCATCTCTGAGACCCCTATTACCTGCTTCTCATCTAGATGAATAGACAAAAGGTTAGTCAGTACACTCCTTACATGGATCGAGATACTCGATCCCCTATTTATGAAGAAAGACATTCTAAAAGACACTATCATAACAAACTCATTGTTCAAATCACCTCTTTCGGAACAAAGGTGCACAGATAATGTCAAAGTCTTTGGCAATTTCATCAATAAACGCTAATTCAAACCCTTACAATTTAATATTCAAAGATAAGTAAAACAGGAGATACCTGTGGGTCCTTAACATCATGATAGAAGGGAGATGCAGTATGAAAAACACATTCACAGCCCTCAATAACAGAATCGAAGGCACCTTCTTCCAGTAGATTTGCTTTGAAGAGGTGAAGTCTCTCCTTAGCTCCATCAAGTTCCAGTAAATGGTTTGTTTTTTTTGGGTCATCTGTGTGAGACGGATATAAACTTGATTAATATATCATACTAATAGCCATGGCACGTAAACTATACAGTTGACCTAAGGAAAAAGGATACGACTTTCCAGTGACTCTCTTACGCAGAAAATCAGAATGAAAAGGGAGAGTCTGTAAACGATGAAAAAAATACCAATAAGCAGGACTAAATAGCATAGCTATTCCTCTAATCTATGACACTCCCGCAGTCAAGAAGTTGCAGCCTTCCAAATAGAAACTCCATAATCCATTGCATGGCATGAAATTACAGAGGATCTCACATATATTTGCATAAGAATTTTAGAGTAACGAAACCAAAAATGACACTATACCATCTCAATTACCAAGTTATTGCTGTCGCCATCACCATTATCTATGTGACTCTAATTTCTTAACTTTTAAATATACCCATCCAAACAATGGACATTGGAATTGATGATTGAAATTTTCATCAATTTAGATTCCATCACTTTGAAAAATCTAATAACTTTTCAAATTCTTCAACACAACCTAGAGGAATTGATGAACTCACGCATCTGCAAAGAAACAAAGAGAATGACAATGACGCAATTTGATTGACCCCTTCAAAGTCCAAACTCATATGCTTGTAATTTACACAGGGTGTCATTATTCAGTGACTATAGTCTCCGTTGATTGAATCAAAATGGTGTCAGTTTGTCTCCTAAAACAAAATCATTCACTGATTGGGCCTTCTTTTGTTCACAAATACTTGTCCAGCCATTTCGATGGAAACTAATTCCTCTAGTTGGGTTTCCATACAATACTTAGTCCAATTTCTTCTCATTCTTTTTATTTGTTATAGATTATTTAGCCAATGTCAAGATGACGAAACATATATGATAAATTTGATTAACTGCAGAATTCAAATCTATTTCCACTCCCGACTTTGATTAACACGTAACGGATGCACCCAATTTGATTGCAATTTGCAAACCGATGTGTGTATCTACAAGCAAGAACTTATATAATCACTAAAAAAAATCTAATAATTTTGACCTTCCATGAAAACAATAAGTAGCCCATATTCTCCAAAAAGCAATTCCATCAGCTGCCAACACCCAACTCTCACACAAACAACCAAAAAAAAAAACAAACCCAATAACCCTGTGTCCAAAAAACCCTCAATTATTGTCTCGAATTGCCCTTCTAGCTATCAAAAAGTTCAAAGAAAATGAAAAACAAAATGATCAAAAGCCACAACCAGCAAATGGGAATTGCTTATAATTTGCATGTAGGAACTTCAACGACAAGAATCCAAAAGCTCACCAAGAAACAAAGAATCAGAATCCATAAAAACATTAACACTAGACAAAGACTCCACGACAGAGACAGAGATTACTGACTTAGGTCGCGAACAGAGGCCTTGACAGTGTAACCGCCCTGGAGAAGAAACTTGACGAGCCATGAAGCAATGTAGCCGGACGCACCGGTGACGCACACGATCTTCCCTGCTCCACTGCTCATTTTCTTCTCTATCCGATCTTCTTCTTCTTCCTCGGATTCTGTTTACGTTTTGGAATTGACTTTTGCTTGCTTTCATTCCTTTATATAGTAACGACTGGAGAGTGGAGATAGCAAAACAACCGAACGGAATTATTAATAAAATATATTTTCTTTTTAGCTTCAAAAATTATTTTTTTAATTATATAAGAAATAAGGACCCATGTTCTCTATAATTCTATTGTTTTCCCCTCCTTAACCCTTTTTTTTTAAGAAGAATTTCCCCTCCTTAACTAATAAAACTACCATATCTATCTCACTTTAAAATTTTATTTTATTTTATTTTATTTGATTGGAGCCTTGGAATGTGATTTTTGTCATGTCTTTTAATATATGTCTATTTAGTTTTTGTAACCGTTTTGTGTGGCTCTTTGAGAGGATCAGATTACTTGTTTGACCTATTTTCTATTCTTTGTATGTATTTTCTGAACTATTTTAATTCGTTTTGAGTTTATTGTTGAGAAGCTCGCTAATTTTTTGTTTTAGAATTTTTCACTTTTTCTTGTTTTTTTTTTAGATTAATCTGCGCTTTTAAAAGATATCACAAAACGTTAAGGTGTTTGATATTGCAATTCAAAAATAACTTAATTTAAAATAGGAAAAAAAAATCTGCGATTTCCATAAACAAGTTATGGGTACTTATTTAAAAATGTGCGAATTTAAACTAAAATTATGATTTATCATAATAAATATTTAATAAAAAAATACTTTTTAATATGTTTTATCAAACGCTTCTTAAGACTTTAAAAAGTAGCAATTTTTAAAATCGCACTTATTAAAATCGCAATTCTAAATAGACCCTAAGAGCTTAAATAATCAATTAATCATCCCAAATAACCCTTCTTCTTATTCAACAAGAAAGAAATCAAGAAAAATGATTTTTGCGTGGTAGCATAATGATAAGAGATCCAAAATTCCAAATTCATTTATTTATTTTCTCTCAATATCAAATACCCGTCTTGATTATCTAAAAAATTTTGGCCTTTAGTCCTCCAAATTAAAAGTTGAATCCGTCCCTAAGTGATTGAAATTCTGCCACATTAGAATGAAAAAAATTATGAATGATCCTCTTGACTCTTTAACATTTCTCGTGAAAGGATAAGTCACTAGTCAGTAATCACCTCATACGTCAAATAAATGGAATAATATCAATATGGGTTCATCGAACGTGTGAGTGAAAAAGTTTATACGTGGTTCCATAAAAGATAGCCGGATGGCGAGAGCTACTTCCCTTTCCTACACGTTTGAAACATAAATTGATTAATGGTTAATGACTATTTAACTATATTTAGAGATTTCACATATGAGATACTAATTCCTAATAACAAGACAAAGGAAAATTAGCTCTCTTTTTTCTTTTCTTTTTTTTTTTTTTTTTTTTTCTTTTTTGACCTGTGAATATTATTGGTAAAATAAAGAAAAAACAAAGGAGGTGCAGAGGACCCTAACAACGACGACTCCAGTACAAACAGAATAACATGTGAGAATTAGTCAAATAAATAGTCTGACTTAACAATTTTGAAAGAGTCTAAGAAAGAGGCCGACGACCCACCGAAAACAACATTTTTTGAGATAAGCCAATGGATGAATTGTCTTGAGAGACATTGCAACTGCGAGAGAGATTGAATACTACAAAATGGAGTATAACACTGATAATGATAATGATAATGATAATGATAATGATTGGACCAAAGCTACTGAAAAGAAGCAACATTGTAATTTTCGGCGCGGGACATACCCTTTGGGGGATGCATTCGGTGTAGGGCTATTAAGTGAGCTAAGCATCTCGCAAGCAAGATTTGACTCAACTTGTATAAGCTTGACTTGAATATTAAATGAAACGTTTCGTGAACGCAAATTCTGGCTCGAATATTAAATAAAGTAAGCTTGGATTAACTCGACTAAACTTGTAAATCAGCTCGTATAAGCTCGTGCGTATATATAAATATAAATATATATATATATATATAGGAAAATGTTAGGGATTTTCGGTGTAAGGCTATTAAGTGAGCTAAACATCTCGCGAGCAAGATCGGACTCAACTTGTATAAGCTTAACTTGAATATTAAATGAAACGTTTCGTGAACGCAAATTCTGGTTCGAATATTAAATAAAACAAGTTTGGCTCAACTCGACTAAACTTGTAAATTAGCTCGTATAAGCTCGTGCGTATATATAAATATAAATATATATATATATATATATAGGAAAATGTTAGGGTTTTCCCTATAGTGTTCTCCTAATGTTCTTTCAGTCCTACGAATAACATGATTTAAGAAAAAATAAAATTGTTGTGGCCCCTACTACTGGTTTTTTTAGGCATTAGCACCAAATTTGAGGATGATCAAATCCATTTTGAGTAATATCATCCTTAAAGGGTTAACTTTTCATCCTTAGGTTTTAGTTTTGAATGTAAAAATAAGTTTTAAAATATTAAAACCTAAATATTAACTAATAAAAATTAATCAGTTGGCAACAAAATCAATGGTGGGGGCCACTACAATTTTATTTTTTCTTAAATCATGTTTTATGTAGAGCTAGAAGAACGCTAGAAGAACACTTTAAAGAGAATCCATAGTAAATTCCATATATATATATATATATATATATATATATATTTAAGGATAAATATATAATAACTCATTGGGTTTACCCTTTAGAATTTTAAAATGCATAGTTTTTTTTTTCAAAAATTTACTATTGGGTCATTGAAAACTACAATAAAATCCCTGCCGTCAGTGTTTCGTTAACTGCCATTAACGGACTCAAAACACACTGTTTTATTTGATTAAAATATTAATTTTTAAAATTTTAAAATCAAAAAATTAAAAAGAGAGAGAGAGAGAGAGAATAGGGGTGGTGGCCGTTTGGCCGGTCTGGGGGTGGCGCCCCCAAGGGCCTAGGGTGGCTTTGTCCACGCCCATACCAGGCCCTTGGGGGTGGTCCGGCCACCCCCAAAAGCCCCCAACCCATTTTTCGTTTTTTTTCTTTTTTTGGTGCCTTTTGGGGTGGTTGGACCACCCTTAGGCCCTTGGGGGTGGTCCGACCACGGGCCTAAGGGTGGTTCGGCCACCCCCAAAAGCCCAAAACCATTTTCATTTTTTAAAAAATTTTTTATTTTATTTTATTTTTTTGGCAATTTGGGGGTTGCCGGACCACCCCCTTGGCCATGGGGTGGTTCGGTCACCCCCTAAGGCCAAACGGCCACCACCCCCGTTCTCTCTCTCTCTCTCTTTTAGATTTTAAAATTTTAAATTAAAATTTTAAAAATTAATATTTTAATCAAACAAAATAGTGTGTTTTGTGTCCGTTAACAACAGTTAACAAAACACTGATGACATTGATTTTATTATAGTTTTCAATGACTTAAAGAGTAAATTTTCGAAAGAAAAAAAAAATTAAATATTTTAAAATTCTGAAGGGTTAACCCAAGAAATTATTATATATTTACCCTATATTTAATTGTATTTATAATCAATTTTTTCAGAGCACCGCAAAATAAACCTAAACAACAAGTACGAAAATCTGACGCACGTCTTCACTTGGAGTTTTGTTCAACTCTTTTGTACACGCAAATAGAAAGCACCAACGCGCCAATGCGCGAGAAAAACAAAGACGTCAAAAATCTTGTGTTTTTTTTTATTGTGATGTAAAAAGTAAAAACACACTGCCGAGGTCTGAAGTGGTTCAAGCCTTAAGTGCTTTGGTGGTGGTGCTGCTCTTCCTACTTACTCTAGGTTGCAGGAGAGGGTGGGGAAATGACAAGACAAGGATATAAATCTTTTCTCTTATACAAATAATGCTTAATTAATAAAAAGTGCAATTAGGTACTTAGAGAAAACATTTTCAAAATAAATTTATGAAAAGTACTTAGAAAAAAAAGTACTGGATATATATATATATATATATATATGATACAAGTATATTTTTAAAATGTTATTTTCAAAAACAATTTTACAAACAAAGAAAAGTATAAAGGAAAATTATAGATTGGAAATTCTGAGTTGATTGGGAGAGTACACTTAATACCCCCGATTCGAATTAGGTTAATCATTCGAAGCCCTAGTTGAACCGGATAGGGTGTCTAGCCCTTTTTGTTGAATGGGAGAGGACATTCAACACCCAAAGATTAACCGAGATAAGGGTTAAATCGATATCTTTCTCATTTTTTACATTTTTTTAAGAATCTTCTTACATTATCTAAAGAGAGGGAAATTTTTGATATGGTTAATGGTATGTGGACTCTTGAGCTCAACCTATAAATTATAATTTGAATTACAATATACACAACAAACACAATCCATCATTATTATTATGATATGACATCTTAATATTGGAGTATGAGATATTAATGACTAGTTGAAAAGGAAATTTGACGTTTGAAACACAACAAATAGCGGAGTCGAGTTCGAATCCTCCCCTACTGCTTGTGTGAGCACATGTAAAAAAAAAAAAAATACAACTATACCACCCCACCCAATCTATGATTATTTGGGTCAATAATAACATTGAAAGAAGACAAAATATCCTTTTTTCCCTGCATCCAAGATATTTTGTATATATATATATACAAAATATCCTTTCTTTTCCATGCATCCGTTTAGAATATATATATAACTTGCACAAAATTAAAGATATATAGCAACCCTCAAAATAGAAGCAATATTATTTGACATTAATTGTCTATATATTGGAAGGTTCAAGATAGTGAGAAAGTTGCATCACATTGCACATTTCATACACGTGTCCCTCCCTTGGACCCCTGCCCAAGTTATATATCAACTAACATTAATTCTTCAACAACCCTATGTGTATTTAGACCTAGACCATAGTAATTCTAATAACTAAATTCTCGATTCTAGAACAATGTATCCAACTTTTCATTTGATCAAAAATTAATTTAATAAATTGTTGAATACTGTCACATTAGCCCAACCGCTTAGAATGAGATGGAAGCATAGTACATAAACCCATTTAAGCTAGGACCACCCAATTACTTGCTGGACCAAGACTTTTTACTTTCCACCCATTATCTCTCCATTTCAGACAGGCGTGCAAGCACAAGCAGAAGCACAACTGCATAAGCCACACAAATTCTAGAACCCATTTGAAGCACTATAATCCTCACGCATTTGGGATCATATTGCCAATACATATACCTCTTAGTTTCCTCTCCCACACACACTAAGATCAAAGGGAAATCAAACCCTTCCGCACAAATTCTAGAACCCATTTGAAGCACTATAATCCTCACGCATTTGGGATCATATTGCCAATACATATACCTCTTAGTTTCCTCTCCCACACACACCAAGATCAAAGGGAAACCAAACCCTTCATGGCTTCTTTACTTCTATCACTCAACAAGTACTCAACCCTCTCACCTCTTTCTCAAGGCCTCCTGCCAAGATATTGCAGCAGCAGCAACCTCAAGAAAACCAATAATCTGCTTCTTCCAGACAAACCCTTCACACCAAAATGCTTGTCAGTCTCAAGTTTAAGCCCACTGTTGGATGAACCTGCAGAAACGATAGTGTTTGAGGTGGAAGATGATGATGATCAGGAGCAGCCTCTTTGTGAAGTTTGGAAGGAAATTCAAGGCTGCAATGATTGGGAAGGACTGCTAGACCCCATGGATTCCCACCTCCGAGGAGAAATCATCCGGTACGGAGAATTCGCACAAGCCTCCTACGATTCCTTCGACTTCGACCCTCACTCCAAATACTGCGGCACGTGCAAATACCAAGGCGCCCATTTCTTCGACAAGCTGGACATGGCGGGCGGAGGCTACAAAATCAGCCGCTATTTATACGCTACTTCCAACATCAACCTCCCAAACTTCTTCCAAAAATCCAAGATGAGCAAGGTGTGGAGCAGACATGCAAATTGGATGGGTTATATTGCGGTGACCACCGACGAGGAAGAGATCAAACGGCTAGGACGGCGCGATATTGTCATCGCCTGGAGAGGCACCGTCACGTATCTCGAATGGATTTCCGATCTCAAAGACATTCTCCACCCGGCAAACTTCCGGAACGACCCATCAATCAAAATAGAATCTGGGTTTTACGATTTGTACACCGAGAAGGAGGACAACTGCAAGTATTGCTCATTTTCTGCCCGCGAACAAGTTCTCGCCGAAATCAAACGCCTTCTTGATTACTACAGGGGAGAAGAAATCAGTCTCACCTTCACCGGGCATAGTCTTGGCGCGGCGTTGGCTATATTAAGCGCTTACGACATAGCCGAGATGAGGCTAAACATTGTACGTGACGCCGACTACGTGTCTAAGATTCCGATCACCGTGTACTCCTTCTCCGGTCCTCGAGTGGGCAACCTTAAGTTCAAGGAACGGTGTGATGAGCTCGGAGTTAAGGTGCCGTTAAATTATTATTTAAAAAAAAAAAACGATTAATTTAATCATTTAATTAATTTAATTTATGATTTAATGTTGTAACAGGTTCTGAGAGTCATCAATGTTCATGACAAGGTGCCCGGAGTGCCGGGGATTATAGCAAACGAGAAGCTCCATTTTCAGAAGTACATAGAGGATACAATATCATTTCCATGGAGTTATGCGCATGTTGGGGTGGAGCTTGCGCTGGATCACACGCAGAGCCCATTTCTAAAGCAAACGAATGATCCTGGTTGTGCGCACAATTTGGAGGCGCTTCTGCACTTGGTGGACGGCTACCACGGCAAGGGGCGGCGGTTTTGCTTGGTGACGAAGAGGGATATCGCCCTTGTCAACAAATGCTGCGATTTCTTGAGGGGTGAGTATGGGGTCCCGCCGAACTGGCGGCAGGATGAGAACAAAGGGATGGTGAGGAGCGGCGATGGGCGGTGGGTTTTGCCGGAGAGGCCCAGAGTGGAGGCCCACCCACCGGATATGGCCCACCACCTTGAACAAGTGCTTAAGATTGCTCGTTCTGATCATGAAGTTGATCATCAATAAGCACCATGGGAAGTGGGAACCCACCGTAAAATTTGACTGTGGCTTTGGGTAATTAATTAATGTGCATTTTTTTACCTTGCTCGGTAATTTTCTGTTTGGTTGCTCGGAAACATTATAACAGAAGCTGCCCATTATTGCTGTCTTTTCCTTCTTTTGTATACTTCTTGTACTTACCATATCATCACCCAAAAAAAAAAAAAAAGAACAGCAATATGAGTAGCACAATGAGCAGAGACATGTCTTTTGGATGAAATTTTGGCTTTGCTTCTATTATTTTTCCTTATTTTAATTTTCTTTATATAATTGTGATTAATATAATCAATATGAACCTTCATAGACATACTAAAATTCAATACTTTTTTAATGGTAATGATCATCTTAATCAAACCAATATCTTTAAAATATAACCAGTTGTACTATGAGTAATATTATGTACCAACTTTTCATCTCATCAATTTTATTTTATTTTTTTTAATTTTAATTTTCAGAAAGTCCCGTAACATTACTTTACTTTTTTGTAAAGGAAAATTCTTCGGAATAGAAAGTTGGTAAATAGTAGTAATTTGAAAGACGAATGTTATAAATTACATTTTTATTTGGGATAATTACTTTTTTCTTCCATGAACTACAATGCATTTTCATTTTGTCCCCATGAACTACCAACCCTATTGCTCAACCCTTATAAACTACAATTTTGTGCCCAAAATTCCTATTTCGTCAGTCAGAAGTGTTAATGCAGACAGTCAAAGTGACAATGTATTGTAGTTCATAGAACAAAGTGACAATGAATTGTATTTCATGGGAGCAAAGTGACGGGTAGATTGTCTGAGCTAACGCCTTTGATTGACAGAAATGGGGTTTTGAGCACCATAAAGTAAAAATGCATTATAGTTCCTAAGAAAAAAAAAAAAAAGATAATTACCCTTTTTTGTTTCATATTGATTATGTGGCACTGCCAATGGGTAATTGCCTTTTTCCTTTATAAACTATAATACATTTTTACTTTAGCCTATAAATTACCAATTGTGACATCTTACTCTATGAACTACCGTTTTGTACCCAAAACCTCATTCTATTAGTCAAAGGCTCATTTCGTTAGTCAAATATGTTAAGTCAAACGGTCAAAGACTCAAAATGACAATGTGTTGTAGTTCATGGGAGCAAAGTGATAATGCGTTGTAATTCATGGGGGCAAAATAACGGATAGACTATTTGAGTTAACGTTTTTGACCAATAGAAAAGGCCTTTGATTGACGGAATGTGGGGTTTTGGGCACGAAATGAAAGTTCATGAGGATCGGGTATCACTGTTGATAATTGATGGCGAGAAAAGATAATTATCCCTAAAAATAAAAAATTAATGGTTAATGAGTATGTTACACTTGAGGTGGAAAAAATGAGCAATTAAAACATGTTTGTAGACATGATAATGAATCAAGACGACATTTATTGATCAAATTAATAAATTGGACCATTCAAGGAGGGGAAGATGGGAGGCCATCATGCACATGGCACTAGTGGGAGGACCTTTATAATTCATGTCTCTATCTCCATTGCCATATTACTCATATTAGTAAGATAAATAATCCATTTGAATTTTCATATCAACGTTTTTCATTCACTTCCTTTCTTCTTCTTCTTCTTTTTTTTTTTTTCTTTTTCTTTTTCTAATCGATGTGGAGAGGAAAAAAAATGGGATTTTCATTGACTTCCTTATCAACAGGATAACAACATGTTATCATCTTAAGATATAAAACTTGGTCACTTAATTGGTGCAGATTTGGTCATCTAATTGATAAGAGTATATAATATTACAAGTTTTCCTAAACGTGATGTTGCTTTTAAAATCATCAATAGATCAAAAGTTAATAAATCACATATAAAATTTAACGATAATTTTAAAAGTCACATCACATTTAGGATTATTGTAGAAAGACTTTAAAAATCTTATAACATTACTCAATTGATAAAATTAAAGATAGATCGAGTTGGCTACGACCATGGAGGATTGAACATGTAGAGAGAAATGCGAACTCAACTGCCTCACTAGGAAAGTTATTTTAGATAAGATAAAGTAATTTAAGTCTTTATTCATAAACTTCCCTTTCAATGGCATCAGTGAACGATTTAAGGAAGAGATTAGATAAGATAAGGATCAAGTATATATCTCAAAAAAAAGGTAGCTAGGTTAACATAATACTCTTGGAGGCTAGCTAATTTTCAAACATCAATTTTTTACATTAAAAAAATATATCCAAAATAAGTATTTAATCTGATATAAAAAGGGCAGTACTAATAATCAATAAAGAATGATGTTAAACTCAGTGTACCTAGCACCCAAAAACAGGTAAGTCATGAGTGTGAAATCTAGTGTGCAATTAGCATAGGGTGGTCACCATCTCATAAATTGAGTGGAGGAGAGGGAAGTAAACTAAGGGCTTATTTAGAATTGTGTTTGAAAGGTTTAAAAATGCGTTTAATACTTAAAAGTTTATTTAAAGAAAAAAATACTTGTTTAGTAAAAAAAAATATAAAAACGTTTTTAAGAGTTCAAAAAGCTTAAAAATGACCAAAATGCTTAAAAATGACCAAAATGCATTTTTGATAAAAACTTTAAAATTAAGTTTGTCAAAAAGCGCTTTTTGACTTTCTTAAACGAATCACAAAAAGGCCTTAAAATCGAGATCCTCTCTAATTCATTTGTACAGAAGAATATCCTTAATGGCCAAAATTTCTTATAAGAAATTCAAGAGCAACTAATAGGACACATGTTCTTGTAATAAAAAATAATAATAAACTATTATTTAAAGTTTTTTTTAATTAAAATAATAAAAAAATTAGTTATCCAGTTAATGCCATAAGGGTGGCTGGATCACTCCATTTTTCTTAGGGTTGACCGGCCACCCATAGGGCAAAAATGGGGTGGTTCGGCCACCTCTATGGCATTAACTGGATAACTAATTTTTTTTAATTATTTTTAAAATTTTAAGTAATATTATATATTTTTTTATTGAGACACATGGCACATTTGTGATCTTACGATTTCTTTAACCATTAACTAAAGATCATTTTCCCACTATAGAAGAGAATTAAACTACTAATTAAGACACGAAAAAAAAAATCGAGAAATTACACACCACATCAAACATTAGAGAAATCTTCAACCAAACTTGTACATTGCAATGATTTCTGAATTGACTTCTCCAATAAGCCAACAGCTCTCGTTTGGACAGACTGAAATCCTCTCAACTTCAATTCAGATTGATAATCATTCATTTCATAATTAAAATTTTAAAATTGGTACATTTAATGATGTACATAATTTTTTATATATATTTTTGAATCATCATCTCCTACAATTTTTAAAAAATAGTAAATTCTTAAATTAAGTGATTTTAGTTATTTTTAGGTATTGAAACACTTGAAAAAATTATTACATATTAAAAATATGGTATGTTATGGTTGAAAATTAAGTATATTTTCATTAAGTTATTGTTCCATAGAACTAGGTTTTTTTCTAAAATAGACTAAAGAATATTCAATTAATGGCCAAAATCTCTTTAGAGATATCTTTGGATCATAAATAGGACATATGTCCCATTACTAAAAAATAATTAAATATTATATATATTTTAAAAATAATTAAATAACAAAAATAAATAATTAATAATTAAGGGGTGGCTAACCACCCCATAACCGTTGGGAGTGGTCCATAGCCATTGGAGATGGTTGAACATCCCATTTATAGGTATAACTATTAACTGGATAGTCTCCAATCCATTTTAGACAAGAAAGAATCCGGATCCCAATTATAAAGCCGTATGAGTCAACTACTACTTCAGAGTCATCCATGCAAAGTTTCGTGGAAGTTCTCATGCTTGACTAAATTTATTAATTATTTAATTTGTTTCTTTTTTTGGTTTAAAAAATTAAAAACAGTGGGCCTAGCTAGGTTCTCTTTCATGGAACAGGATCCTTGGAAAGTTCAAGTTCTTGTTTCTCTCCCTCATCGATTGATATACTTATAATTTCTTCAACAACCTAGAATATATTCTTATATATGATTTTAGGATATGTAATTTCAACATTCATTATGATCCAATTAAATTATATTTGAACACATTTAAATCTAATTTCATTCAATCTTTCATATTTTTTTGTATAAATAGAAACCTTTTGGATTGTAAATTTATAAATTGAATAAGAATACAATATACGTCTTAAGAATTTATCATGTAAACGTAAGTCATAGATCAAACCACTTAAAATTCTTTATGACTACTAATTAAGTTGGTATTTGATTTGGAAAGCGAAAAAAATAAAAAACTTGAAAATGAAGGATGAAAACGTGTTTCGGTTGCATCCACTGATCAAAGTCATGTCACTCACGCAACATAAACTCTGTCTTGGTTACATCAACCGATTAAAGTCATGTCACTCGAACCACATAAACTTTGGGAAGGCAATAATGGGCCATATTTTGTATGTGAGAGAGGTGACAAATGAAAATTGCACTTTGTGTCTTTTTTCCAAGATGAGAGATTCCCACCATCAAGCTCTTGCTACTTTCATTCCCTTAGAATGCATGTTAATGTAGTTGGTAAGATCACTAGAAAGAAGGAGACTCGATTAATTGGGACTTCCACTAACATTGACTCCAAGCATACAAGTTAAAGAAACGTGATATATATATATATTAATGAAGAGGGCAGGGGGTCTAAAAGAGCCGTAAACACCGACTCATTAAATATTGAAAGGCACATATAGTGGGCATGCTCCTCTACACCTTGACTTTGGTAAGAGACAAGATGGTGCCCGACCAAGGAAAAAACGTTAACAATGTACATCTGCTTTATCACCTTATTAAAACGATTAGTCAATTTGAAGTTTTTTAAGAATTCTTTACTAATAATTAAGCAATATAATACTTAATACTCATGACTATTTTTATAACGCATCCGCTCTATGTGAACTACTCTTTATATTTTAATATGAGATTAAAATGTTATATTTATATCTTTTTCATCCGACATAAGTTGGGTGCCACGTAGGCACCTAATGCAATAATTTCGTTCAATTTAGTGTAGTGAGAATAAGGATTGCATAATGTCTAATGACAACACGTGATTTCACAAAGTGTCATTATGGATTCAAATATCTCATTGTAAGGGCAAAGGGTCTAAAAGAGCTGTAAACACGGACTCATTTAATATCGAAAGGCACTTTGGTAAGAGACAAGATGGCGCCGGACCAAGGAAAAAACATTAACAATATCTGTTTTATCACTTTATTAAAATAATTAGTCAATTTGAAGCTTTTCTAGAATTCCTTACTTATAACTATGCAATATGAGACTTAACACTTATGGCTATTTTTATAACTTATTCACTCTATGTGAACTACTTTTTATTTCTCCATTATGGTATCGAAATGTTATATAAGCAATGTGAGAGTTAAGACTTATGGCTATCTTTATAACTTATTCACTTTATGTAAGCTACTTTTTATCTTTTCAATATGGGATCGAAATGTTATATTTATAACTTTTTCATCCGACATAAGTGCGGTGCCACACAGGCACCAAATGCAACCATTTCGTTCAATGTAGTGCAGTGAGAATAAGGATTGCATAATGCCTGATGACAAATATCTGATTGTGAAGTCATCATAGACTTCATTGCAGAATATTAGTGGGCCTGATAGCTTCTTTTACACATTATTCTTTGGACAGATATTATGAAGATCAGGCACATGATATTTGTGTGCATGATAGGTGGAGACAACTCTTTGTTGGGCTGTCCCACACTCAGGTTGGATAAAAGTAAATTGGGATGCTGGCTTGGACTTACGTAAGGAGAGGATGGGTATTGGAATCGTTGTTCGTGATCATCTGGGCAACAATCTTGCAGCACAAAGTCTAACGCTAGCATATATGTGCCCCCGATTCTAGCTCAGCTAGCCGAAGCAATGAGAGCATATTATGCTAGCTGCTTGAGCTGCTTGTTTGTTAAGGACTTTGGGGATACAAAAGATAATACTAGAGGGAGATGCCCAGGTAGTGACCAATGCGGTATATATGCGCCACTACGGAGATCAATATGTCTCGCTTTGGTCATATAGTAACAGAAACATAGAGAGTCCTACAATTGTTTGGGGAATGGAAATGTCGCTTTGTTCGTAGAGATGCTAATGTAGCGGCCCATAATCTAGCAAATGTGGCCAAATAATTTTTCATGGATAAGATTTGGTTGGATGAAACTCCGGAATATATCTGTGATGTAATTTTGAAAGAGAAATATGATTTTTCTTTGAGACGGAAAAGACAACAAGAATTAAAACACTAGAAAAACACATATCATTTCATTTCCTATTATAAAAACCAGAGAGTATATAAAAAAGTGAAGTGGAATAGCTCTTCAGAATGCATTATATTTTGTTGCAAACCCAAAAGCTTAAGGCAAGATCGATTTCCTTTTTGTTAAAGAAGCTAGCATAAAAGCATTTTGAGGGCACCTTTAATTTCTTGACCAGTGGGAAGACAAGAACAAAGGTTAAAGGAAGGATTAGATATATAAAAGCACCACATGCATCGGATAGATTAATACACGACACACATACAAATTATTGATCTGGTCAAATCATCACTCAATTCATTGCAGCCTATCCACAAGGGTCTGAAACACTGGGAATGAAGAAGATAATGATCATGATGATTCATGATAAATCGCTTTTGAAAGAGAATTCTAGACACATTCAAAAACACTTTCAAACCACTCGGTTTGTCGCTTTGATCTCTTTAAAGTTAACCATATGTTATTGTCAAAAACAAAACAAAAAACCATATATATATATATATATATATGTATGTATATGGCTCGAGTGAGTGGATGATTTTGACTTAAATATTATTTTTAATCTTGGTCTCACAATTAATTTCACTATATGTTGGGTGATCTTGGGCCTTTCATAACCCTAAAAGCTACTTCAAAAGTGAAGTTTTCCTCATACTTATAAAGTGACCATCAGTTTCTTCCACAACCGATGTGAGATAAACCCAACAATCTTCCACTCAAACATCAGGCTCTGGATCGGAGCAACAACAACCTGTTTCTCCGAGACTTGTTAGTAAACTTGAACTTTGATACCAGTGTTGGGTGATCTTGGGCATTTCTCAACCCTAAAAGCTAACTCAAGAAATCATGGCCGGCCAACTAGACTACTAAGCAAGTAAGGCACTTGCCAAGGGCCCCCAAATAACAAGGCCCAAAAAAAAATTTATTACCCAAAATGCTTATTGGAGCACCAATCTCAGGATTAGGATAATTTCCTCCATGCCCGGCAGAAAGGCAGCTGAAGCACAACACATTGTCAAACACTTCAACAAAATTCAACTTTGTTTTAAGCCTAAAAATTGGGAGCAGATATGGGTCGTCTGTATATATGCATATATCTTCGGTTTGCTTAGATTTTTGTTATATTGAATTTTGCAGATACTGAACGTGTTGCAGGTATATTCCTTTTAATAATTGTGCACATGCAATCATCACTACTTTTCTTTTCATATATATAGTGCATAAAAAAAGAAACAAATAAAAACCCACTACAAAGTTGGTCGATTTTTCCACTATACTTCAGCTACTACATTAAAATGGGCGTTGGAACTCGCTGTAATTATATAAACATTGAGATAGGTGAAGACAAAAATAAATAAATAAATAAATAAATCTTCAACCATTTTAGCTTCCGATTCTTTAATTCTATTGTTAAAAAAAAAAAAAAAATCAGACTACCTAATTCATCGGTTAATGTTTCATGGGACATAGTTTTCGTCTGGAGAAATTTCATTGGGTTCGGTGTATTAAATTGAGATATGTTCAAAATTATGTGCATTTTCAAAATAGCAGGTATTTTATACACATTAGTTTAACAAGACAGTGTTAGAGAGTTGGAGGAAATTCTGGAAAACTTTCTTCTTTTTCTCAAGATGGTTGTTCAAGCCAGGAGGGAGCCTCTTCTAAGAAATTGCAACTGGCTGGCAATGTATCTGTATAGGTTTTATCTTTACACACATCTGTACAAGGTTGACCTGACCCTTTTCTATTTGTTTTTAAATTGCATCATCAATTATTTTTAGAGGTGTGTTGGACTTACCCTAATTGAAAGCAATTGTTTGCCATCAGGGATCGGTCACACGTGAAGATTTTGATATGATATGAGCCATTTACATGTCTTTTAGCTAAGAAAAAACAAAGAAGCCCACAAAAGCAAAAACGAAAGGTTTTGTTGCTCACTTGAACCAACATCTTCATTCTCAATTTTTATTTGGAGTTTCAAAACCTCATTGAGCTTTCTTTGCCTCTCCTCTACCTCACGCCTAAGTTCTTTTACATGTTGCTTCAATGCATTAAACTTTTTTGTTGCTCCTCTGCCTCACGCCGGAGAAACAATGCATTAAGCTTCAATGCATTAAACTTCATCAAGCTTCCTTTGCTCCTTCTCTGCCTCATACCTAAATTCTCGCTTCAATTCATTAAACTTTCTTTGCATTTCCTCTGCCTTCTCATCATCAAGCCTTTTAGGATAATAACACATTGAAACAAACTTTGTCACAGTACATGTTGTTTTATTATCAATATCTAAAAATTGTTTAAGCTTTAGCAACGTATGATAGTAAGAACAAAACAAGGACTTACGCTTGTTGCTCACTTGAACCAGCATCATCTTCTTCAGAGGAAGTATAGCTTCCAAATTCTCGATCTGCACTGGTTTCGCCTGTACTCTTATTTTGCTCAGCCAGACGCTTTGCCTCCTCCTCAACTTTCCTCTGGTACTCCAAATTCTTATAAAGCTTTCTGCTATTTTCCTTTGCTTGATGCATAAGTTCCTTCTCCTGTAGCTTCAAGTCATCAGAGCTTATAGGAACATCAATCTCCTCCATGGGCCTAGAAAACGAAACAAAAAAGTGTGTGGCGATTGAAGGCTGTTTGTATTTATTGAAATTAAATATAACAGATTTACAAATTTGAAGGATAAGGATATATTCAAATGTTACCAAAACCCATTTGAATTCAAATAATATTCTGTTACATTAGATAAAGTTATAAAGTTTGAATTGACAATGGCAAATAGAAACAAAGAAGGACACTACAAACTCACATTTGTTCAACATTTTGCTGATGAGGAAACCATTTCTCGGCTTTTCCTAGCTTCTCTCCTACTTGTCCATTCCTTAATATTCTCCTCAGTTGTAGGACCTCCCATCCATAACCAATTAAGAAAATCATCACCATGAGCAGCAGAAGAAGTGACCTCCGCTTCTTCATTATCACCATGATTAGAAGAATTCACTGCACACCCATCATCATCAGGCTCACCAATCTCTCCTCTTGTTAAAGACATATCCTAATCCAACTCTCTTCAAGATATTGAAGATGAAGATCACAACAATTCAAATGACAGTAAATTCAAATAATATGATAACTCTTATTATCATGTATAGCTTTCAAATTATATTTGATAGAATTGATTTCAAATTGTATTTGATAGAATAGACAAACTCAATTATATATACAAAGCCTTAGCCTATGTTAAAGGCAAGTCAAAAAGTAAATTCAATCTATTTGGATACAAGGAAAAAAAAATTTCCCAAAAAATTTTTGTAATAATTTTTTTTTTTAATTTATGGCCAATTTTTTTTTTAATAAGGCCCCGATTTTTTTTTTAATAAAAACTTAAGGCCTCTAATCACGATAAGAAAGTAATTTAAAAAATGCCTCAATTTAATTAACAAACCCCAATATAATAAGCCTACGGTAAAATAAGACCAATTAACCCATAAATCAAATATCCTTATACTTAAAAAGGTGTATGAGAAAGTGGAAAAAAAAAAAAAGTGTATGAGTTTTTTCTTGTGGGTTTTTTGACAACTTTTTTGGTGGGTATTGTTTGAAATTGGTGTATCAATAAGGTAAGGATTTAAGAAAAAAAAATTATTATTAATTTTTTTGGTAATGTTTATTTTTGTGCTTAATTTTTCTTGTGGGTTATGGGTTTTGTTAATTTTTTTGGTGGGTTTTGATTTTTTGATTTTATTTTATTTAAGATTCCAATTTAAGAGTTTCGTCTAAGGCCCCATAAATTTTTTTTTTTTTTAATTTTTCTTTTTAACAAGGCCCCAATTTTTTTTTTTAATAAAAACTTAAGGCCTTTAATCATGATAAGAAAGTAATTTAAAAAGGCCTCAATTTAATTAACAAACTCCAATATAATAAGCCTACAATAAAATAAGACCAATTAACTCATAAAACAAATATCCTTATACTTAAAAAAGTGCATGAGAAAGTGGGAAAAAAAAATCAATAATTTAAAAAAAAAATGAAAAAGAAAAAGATTCTCGTTTAAGAGTTTCGTCTAAGGCCCCATAAAACATTGAGCCAGCCCTGCAAGAAATGAGGCTTTCCCTCACACTTATAAACCAACTACTAGTCCCTTCTACAACCAATATAGGATAACTCCAACACTATATATGAAAAGTATACACATTGATAACAAAAAATATGTTTAGGGAGAAAAATGCATGTGAAGGGTTTGGGTTTGAACTTTGAAAGACGCCAGTCACGCCACCATATCTTGTTTTATGGTAAAGTTGATTAATTTGAGCCTTTCTCAAGCCTTTTTGATTTGATGATGTGAACCAAGTGGATCTTACATTAATCCTAGCTAGTGATTTAGAAGGCCCATCCAATCCATCCACTTTACATCTATGCATACAAGTCATATATATATATATATATATATTATTTCCTTTCTTTCATGATTTTCTTGAAAGAAAGAAATAAATAAAAATTTATTTATTTTCTTCTTTCTGGCCAAAAACAATGCTACTTAACTTTGAAATATTAAGATGGAAGTAATCTTTAATTAGAATTTTTGAGAATCCTAAAAGATTTTTGTGTTGTGTTTGGTTGCATTTTACTAAGAATCTGGAATATTTCCTCCTAATTGTCTTTTATTGAGAATATTGTAGATATATATTCCATTCTAAATTGGTAGAAATCCAAATTCTTTTAAAGTGCATTTTAGATTGCGATTTCGTAAAAATAATTTGTGTTTTTAAAAAGATATCGCGAAACGTAAGGTATTTGACATTGCAATTAAAACAGCACTTAATTTAAAATAGGAAAACAATCTACTATTTCTATAAATAAGTTAAGAAATACTTATTTGAAAATATGTAAATTTAAATCTAAATCATGATTTCAGATAATAAATATTTGATAAAAAAATATTTTTTAACATGTTTTACCAAACGTCTTTACAATTTTTAAAAATAGTAATTTCAAAAACACAAATTTTAAAATTGCACTTATTAAAACCGCAATTCTAAATGTGCCCTTCAACTTAAAAGATAGAAATATATTGTAACACAAAGACTAAAATAAAATTGTCCATGGAAGGAGGATCCTATATATGATTCTATGAAAGTATCGAGCCTGTAGTCGCCCCTCGATCGGCGACTCGCCGGCAACCGGCTCGCTTGCGTCCAAATCCGAAACTGAAAAGTAAAAGGGCGGGTGGTTTGACTGCGGACTTCCCAAGTGTTGGGAAATGGTATTAAATGCATGAATCTAACACACACCCACCAGATTCTTTGTTTCCAGCTCATCCGACCATTAGTTCCTTTCGGGTTCAAAAATTGATTTTGGAAAACTTTAGCAACGTATGATAGTAAGAACAAAACGAGGACTTACACTTGTTGCTCACTTGAACTAGAATCATCTTCTTCAGAGGAAGCAGCTTCCAAATTTTCTGCACTGGTTTCACCTGTACTCTTATTTTGCTTAGCCAGACACTTTGCCTCCTCCTCAACTTTCCTCTGGTACTCCAAATTCTCATAAAGCTTTCTACTATTTTCCTTTGCTTGACGCATAAGTTCCTTCTCCTGTAGCTTCAAGACATCAAAGCTTACAGGAACATCATTCTCCTCCATGGGCCTAGAAAACAAAACAAAAAAGTTTGTGGCGATTGAAGGCTGTTTGTAATTATTGAAATTAAATATAACAGATTTACAAACTTGAAGGATAAGGATATAAGGATATATTCAAATGTTACCAAATCCTATTTGAATTCAAATAATATTTTGTTACATTAGACAAAGTTATAAAGTTTGAATTGACAAAGGTAGAAAGAAACAAAGAAGAACACTACAAATGTTCCTAGCTTCTCTCCTACTTGTCCCTTCCTTAATCTTCTCCTCAATTGTAGGACCTCCCATCCATAACCAATTAAGAAAATCATCACCATGAGCAGCAGAAGAAGTGGCCTCCACTTCTTCATTATCACAACGATCAGAAGAATTCAATGCACACCCATCATCATCAGGCTCACTAATCTCTCCTCTTGTTAAAGACATATCCTTATCCAACTCTCTTCAAGATATTGAAGATGAAGATCACAACAATTCAAATGACAGTAAATTCAAATAATATGATAACTCTTATTATTATGTATAGCTTTCAAATTATATTTGATAGAATAAATTTCAAATTGTATTTGATAGAATAGACAAACTCAATTACACATACATAGCCTTAGCCTACGTTAAAGGCAAGGCAAAATGCAAATTCAATCTATTTGAATAGAAAGAAAGAAAAAAAAAAAATTGCCCAAATTTTTTTTTTTAATTTATGACCAATTTTTTTTTAATAAGGCCCCATTTTTTTTTTTCTAACAAAAACTTAAGGCCTCTAATCACGATAAGTAAGTAATTTAAAAAATGCCTCAATTTAATTAATAAGCTCCAATATAATAAGCCTACGGTAAAATAAGACCAATTAACCCATAAAACAAATATCCTTATACTTAAAAAGGTGTATGAGAAAGTTAAAAAAAAAAAGTGTATGAGTTTTTTCTTGTGGGTTTTTTGACAATTTTTTTTGGTGGGTATTGTTTGAAATAGGTGTATCAATGAGGTAATGATTTTTTTTTGTAATGTTTATTTTTGTGCTTAATTTTTCTTGTGGGTTATGGGCTTTTGTCAAATTTTTTGGTAGGTTTTGATTAAAAAAAAAGATCCCATTTAAAAGTTTCGCCTAAAGCCCCATAAAATATTGAGTCAGCCCTGCAAGAGATGAGGCTTTCCCTCACACTTATAAACTGACTATCAATCCCTTCCATAACCGATGTAGGATAACTTCAACACTATATATGAAAAGTAAACACATTGATAACAAAAAATATAGTTAGGGAGAAAAATGCATGTGAAGGGTTTGGGTTTGAACTTTGAAAGACAGGCTACCATATCTTTTTTATGGTAAAGTTGATTAATTTGAGCCTTTCTCAAGCCTTTTTGATTTGATGATGTGAACCAAGTGGATCTTACATCCTAGCTAGTGATTTAGAAGGCCCATCCAGTCCATCCACTTTACATCTATCCATACAAGTCATATATATATATTATTTCCTTTCTTTCATGATTTTCTTGAAAGAAAGAAATAAATAAAAATTTATTTATTTTCTTCTTTCTGGCCAAAAACAATGCTACTTAACTTTGAAATATTAAGATGGAAGTAATCTTTAATTAGAATTTTTGAGAATCCTAAAAGATTTTTGTGTTGTGTTTGGTTGCATTTTACTAAGAATCTGGAATATTTCCTCCTAATTGTCTTAGGGGTTTGCTAGGGGTTCTCCCGTAGTATTCTCCCGTTCTCCTAGCCTTATGTAGAACATGATTTAAGAAAAAATAAAATTATAGTACCTTTTTTTATCAACAGATTAATTTTATGAATTAATATTTAGGTTCTAATGCTTTAAAACTTGTTTTTAGATTCAAAACTAAAACCAAATGGTGGAAAGTTAATCATTTAGGAACGGTATCACTCAAAATGAATTTGATCATCCTAAAGTTAGTGCTAATGCCTCAAATTTGGTGCTAATGCCTAAAAAAAGGGTAGTGGTGGCCATTATAATTTTATTTTTTCTTAAATCATGTTTTACGTAAGTATGGGAGAACGTTATGAGAACACTATAAGGAGAACCCCTAGCATTTTCCTAATAAATATTTGATAAAAAAAAATACTTTTTAACATATTTTACCAAACACCTTTACAATTTTAAAAGTAGCAATTTCAAATATACAAATTTTAAAATTATACTTGAAATCCAATTCTAAAGGTGCCCTTAAACTTAAAAGATAGAGATATATTGTAACACAAAGGCTAAAATAAAATTGTCCATGGGAGGAGGATCCTATATGATTCTATGAAAGTATAGGAGTAATGCTTGGGAGAAGCATTATTTCCGTCTTCCGTCCGTAGTTGGTGACGTGTCCTGGGTTAACCAAACCAGTTTAACCCATTAATTTAAAAAAAAAACTAACTTAAAAGCAAATCGTGAGTCAAGTTTATTTTCATTTTCCCTCCCCATTTTCCCTCTCCTTCCTCCTCACTCATCACACGCCGCCTCTCTCCCCCTCTCCTCAATCTTTCGCCTCGCCCATCACCACCACTTTCGGCACCGAGCGCCACCATCGGCGACGTCACCCACGACGGCCATCGACAACGACCACCAAGAACTGGGCGTCAACGACACCCACGGCACCAGATCATCGCCGCCACCACCAAGCTAATCGATGCCCACCACCATCCGGCCTTCGCCACCACCAACAGTACCGCACCCACCATCCAAACGCGACTCTTTCTCTCTCACCTTCTGCTCCGCCACCACCATCGCACCTAACGATCACGACAACCACCCACCACTTGGACAGCCACCTCCGCCACGTGGGTTTAACGGTTCCGTTACCCATTCTTTCTGTCTCTCTCTCAAAATGGGTATCGATTGCGAAAATTCTCGGTTCGCGGATTCGGACCCTCGCTTACTGGTAATCTTCAAGTATCTCTTTGATTTCAACTTTCCCCTTTTTCTTGGCCTTTTAGGTTAGGGTTTCGTGGTTGATTTGGTCGCTTTGAATCCGTAACATTTCTGTCATGTTTGTAGAATTTCATGATGTTATAGGGTTTCTGAAATTTCAGGTTGTTTATATAGTTTATGCTTCGTTTGGTTGCTGAGAAAGTGTAGGAAAGCAAAATCTTTTTATAGGGTTTCTAAAAGAGTTTTATATACTTAGGATCTTCAAAATTATATTCTTATTGTGTCATAATATACATTAAGGTTTGTGGGGCTTGGTTTCTCACCGCCATCACATCAAAAACCTTGAAATTGATGACTGAGCTGGTTACTTGCTAGGAAATGAAGCCATTCGGTTGGAACGTGTGTGTGTGATTTTTTTTGTGATTGTAGACTTATGAAATCTCCTTTTTTTTTCTCTCTATTTTTCTCATTTTCCCATTGGACTACCTTGCATTTTTTAATCCATCGATCTTCAAGACCTTGGACGTGTTTTCTTAGTTACGCTTTTTAATTTTGGCACTATGGCGATCTGTTCATATAAATATTGAGACATTTTGGATTGGTACAAACTTTTATCGAGGATTAAATGGACCAGGAATGGGATTTAGCACTTCTTTCCAAGTGCTATAATATGTTATATATTGATTATTCTACTGTGTTGGAATGGTAAAAAGGTTGAACAAAGTGCTGGTTTTTTTTTCCGTCTCTTGCACGAACTTATGAGGCACCACGATCTGTTTTATGATTAGAATCATGGATTTGTAGTCTTTCTAAGCTCACCATTTGTATCTCTTGACTTTTGTAAGGTGATGGTTTCTGCTAAAGAAGAGCCGGATCTTCATATTTCTCCTGCCATGGAGGCTTTACTAAAAGTTCATAAATGTCTTGTTGATGTAGACGCTGACTCTGGTCATGCTACATCTGGTTCAAGGCAAAAGTGATCACAAGGATTCTAGTGGCGTATACCAGTGAAGCCTAATTGGTGCAGGGCTCCACTATAAAGTCTATTCAAGATGCTTCTAATTGTACTATTCGGGTCCTTGGTTCAGGTATTCTTGCAAAACATTGCTTCCCATATGAGAGTGTCATATCTATTTTCTTCTTTGAAGATTTTGGATTCTTTCCTTATGTTTTGCTTTCATTTGTATACAACTTCTTGCTACTTTTTTTTTTCAAGGATTTCAACCCTTAATGATTGCTTTGATTTCCTTTTAAGCTTGCCCTTTTCCATTTTTTTCTTCACTCTTGCCATGCCTATCACATATCGAGACGATATGATTACATTTCTTGAGTCGAGTGTGTTTCTTGGTTTTGTTTGTAGCCAAAAATATTAGACCTCAGTTTAATCCATCAAAATGTTGATTGTTTTGACTGTGAATCGGGTCAAGAAAGGCCGCTTTAATGTTCTCAATATTGTAGTATCGCGAACACGCCAACTTTTGCTTTGCAAGATGATAGTGTTGTTGAGATACGGGGAATCGTGTGCACAGCGCTTGAACTCATTTTAAATCATCTCCGAAATTCTTGGTTGACCGCAGATTGTTGGAGTGTTTGAAACGCAAGTAAGTTTGCTTGTTTTTATGATTTGAAATTGGTAATCATGTGGGCCCAAGTGAGAATTGATGTGAATGTCCATTAAAAAGTTGAAATGTAGATTTTGACTATACTTATAAAAAAAGAAAGTAGATTGACTCATTTTTTAGGCCAACCTACATTTCTGATTGCAAGGGTTTGGCGGGTGCTTAGGGTTTGTAGGTTTGGTTGGTTTTGGGAGACTATCTCGATCTGCTTTACCGTCAAGCTGTTTTGATGGTTGGCCACAACACAACTGGCTTAACCATCATTGAAGTGCACTGCTAAATTAGATGCCCGCATACATTTGCAAGTTGGCTTTGCAGTTAACTTCGGTGACTCAATATAAGGGCAGTTTGTTTTGCAAGTTGGCTTTGCAGTTAACTTTGGTGACTCAATATAAGGGCAATTCACCTTTCATTGGGTATAATCATGGGCAAAGTTTGATTGAATAGTATGTGATATTTAAAATAAATTGGGACAAAATTAGTAATGCATAAGTGATTAGGATGATTAAAATGTCAAATGTTAGGGTAAGGATAAGCTTCTCTATGTATATTCAAGTAAACTTTTATGAGGCATCGATTTTTTTGCTTAAATCCATAAAGATCGTACAATCTGCTAAAAGGCGAAACCACTGCAATGCCCTGTCTCATGTGTCAAAATTACTTATTGGCGTTGGTTTGGATTTGATTAGAATAGATGGTGCAAGTACTAAAAGAGTGTAGGTCCTTTGATTACTCATCAAAAAAAAAAACTAAAAAGAGTAGTTCCTTGGGATCACTTGACTGGAAAATTCTACGCTCAATACCTCACTCGATTTCTTAAATCTAATAAACAAATAAAGTAGGGAAATTGGAACCCTAGTTCATCTGTTAAACTGCTTTTGAATTGATTTAGATTCATCTTGAGTCTAGGATTTCACATTTGTTTTGATGAGAAGCTTCATTACTTGTCTTTGTTTTCATATCAGATAAATATAAATTGGTCTTAAAAAAACCTTTGGGCATTATGTTTTCCTTCTTCTGATTTTGCAGAGATATTGGCAAAAGTATCAAGAAGAGAGAAGCCAACACATTTTGCATAGATATGGATGAAGTATTAAGAAGAGAAGCTAGATCCTAAAGTATTTAGAAGAGAGAAGGCAACAAATTTCTGTGTAACACTTATTGAGAAATCATATTTGTAGTGGATAGAGGTCAAAACTTGATCCAAAGTTCTGCATAAATTTAATGTATGGAAAGGTTTGTTGCTGTGTTGAGTATGTTGAACAAGTTGATTGATCCCATGTATTTTGTTGTGATGTACTTATAAAAAAAAATGTATTTTATTGTGATGTTGAATATTGTGATAGGATTGGAAAGAATATAATCAATGAAGTAAGAAAATATGTTGTTTTGCAACTCTAATTTTGTAGTTGTCATTGTTTTTAAGAGATTGCATTTATGAGATAATCTTGCCCTACAAGCTTCTACATCAAAGTGAATTAATAACTCATATGAGGCTTATAAGGTTCCTTGTCATGATATGTCCCTAGTCACATACTCAAATACGAGCAAGATGGTATTTGTTGTTTCACATATTAAAATCATAATAATCTGATTTTCACGTACACAAAAAAAAAAAAAACAATTTAGGCATTGGCCATGTTTTACAAACAAGTTACAGCAACAGAGCTTTTTTCTCCTAAAACCTAAATTTACAGAGCAATCTCAATATTGGTAGTTACAACATCAATTTCCTCACATTTCTAATTTCTGTACAAAATTTTATTACAACAGAGGAAAAATCAAGAATCAATGACTAGGAACACAGTGCTAAATTACCCAAAACCCAATACATAATTGCCTTCTACTTAAAGGGCATAGATTGGATGAAGATGGTCCTTGGACATAACATTCATCTAGTTATCCTTTGCTCTTCAAGGACTGGCAAGGTGCAATGTCCATGGGAAAACTTCTTCAAATTATAAGAGGATTATAAGGACCATTGAGGAAGCAAAGAGTAGAAAATGCATGACATCATTGTTACAAAGTCAAAGCATGTGAGCATCGTGTCAGTCAATGCAAAGCAACAGGTTATAGCGAACTTGGGATGCACAAAGTATAGTTTTCAATAACACTAAGTTCTTTGTGTTTTATTAGGACAAAGAAAGTGGGTGACTGAGGGATTCTGTTTCTCAATCTTGGCTAAAGCTTCCTCTCAACAAAAACTGCTGCCAGTCAAGCTTTGCAATAAAGCAAACTATGCGGTGTCTCGCAACAATCTATTGCAGTTATACCCATCAAGCTTTCAGAGAGAAGTTTAACATACAGAGCCTTGTAATGGAAGAGAGAGAGAGAGAGAGAGAGAGATCATGAAGCAGAAAATGTAAGTGAAATTCTCAATCCAAATGGCTTTAAGAATGGAATGGTAAATAAAGATTTTACAAAACTATAGATAAATCGACGATAATTTTGGGACAAGAGCATTTGTGAAGGGTACCAATGGTGTAGGTGCAAGAAGAGGAAGAAAAGGCTTAGGAGAGAATTGCACTCCTAATTTGTGGCAAGGAAGAATCAGAGCTCTTGGATCTCCTCCTCTCTCTCTTCGATGAAGAATCTGGTAGGGTAATGAAACTACACCAGCTTGAATTCTGGAACCTCTCTTGTGATGAAAAATCGACAATGGTATGAAGCTACACCCAAAAGGAAAAGATGAGGGCTGCATTTAATCCTCTTTGCATTTGCAGATGAAGTAAATAAAAAATTTCTAGATTACCTATTCAATCAACAGAGTTTCATGTGTTGGAAGTATTTACCAACACTTCCATTTATAATTCATATATTTACAGAAATATAAAATTTACCCATAAAAAAAAAAAATTGATTTTATTTGATCTTAAATTGAATCAACTTTGCAACGATTCTAAAGCAACCCCCCCCACAATGTGCTTCATGATTAACAAAGCCAGCCTGACAAGCTCTAAAAGAATCTTAGCAACATCATGTCTCTAAGCAACATCATGTCTTGCAAATGAACCATTTCTTTTATGTATTTGCTAACTTCCTTTCCAGACTACGGTTATGGTGAGTTATGGGAGAGAATCAGAGATGCTGCCCATTAAATTCCTTTCCAGCAAACAAGCATTTAGTGGAGCATGGGTGAGTTATGGGAGAGATGCTGCCCGGCTGAAGCACATTTGTGATGTGCTTTTGAATCAGAAATAAGGTAGCGGTTAACCGGATGTGGTTAACCACTTTTTTACTAATCGCTTTTTATTGGGTTTTTTTTATTTTTGCCTGTTTTGGGCTCACTTTAAACCCTTATTTTGCTCACTTTAAACATTTTTTTCCTCTTTCATGGCCATTTTAGTATTAAAAATTGTTGGTTTAAAGTGAGTATTATATGTTGGATTATTATACAAAAATCTTGTTGGTCACCTTCTACAACATATAACATACGAATAAAATTACAACAAAATTATCGCTTTGGGTTAGGAAGAAATGAATATATAGAAGTGTAAAACTACATCATTTTGCACTTCTATATTATATAAATAATAAAAATATAAAACCCAAACAAAAGTCAAAGGTGGTTGGAATCAAAATTGGGACTCTGAGTAAAAGAGGCGCACAATGATCACTAGGCTATAATAACTTATTGTTATTTATTATATGAAATATATATAATATTTTAAAAAAAGGTGGTTAGCGGATAGGCGGTTTTTCATAATCCACTAACCGCTTTCAAAGCAGTTAGCGGTTAGTGCGGATAGCGGTTAGTGGATGCGGTTAAGTGGTTTTAAATTTCACCCCTATGCATAAACAAAGAATGTTGTTGTGCTTTTGGCAAAAATCAACGGAGATGAAGGGAGCTACAATCAAATTGTTTTAATCTCTCCAGTAAAACATGCACCATTAAATAGTTATTATTAGGACCATTTTATACCATACACAAAAACAAATTCTCAGGTGATAATACTTAACTAAACATAAGTACTAGGACAAAAGTTGAAAATATCTAATAATATGTTTGATATTTACGTACAACACTTTAGCCATAACATTCTCCTCCTTGAACTCCCAATGTTTCTCTCATTTTTTGGAACTTCTCCTTTGGTAATGCTTTAGTGAAAATGTATGCTTCTATCAACTTTGTTGAGCTTCTACTTTTACTTTGTTGAGCTTCTATCAAGTTTGCTTTGAACTTGGGCACTCGACACACTGATTCAACAATGCCCGATAAATCTTAGTAAATAAATAAAGTCTTCATCTTAAATTAATATTTTATTTTTTAAAAAATGTTTAGTTTTTTTACAATTATTTTACCATTTTATTTGTTAAAAGAATATGGGTATTATAGGAATATAAAAAATAAGTGACCTTTTGTTATATTTTGGTAGTTTGGGGACTACTTCATTACTTTTTGAACATTTGGGAGCTAAATTGTAAATGGTAGTTTGTGAGGCTTTTTATATATATATATATATATATATATATATATATATTTCCTTTTTTTATATTACTATATGGTACCCATATTCTTTTAAAAAATAAATTAAATGAAAAAATAAATTAAATTATTTTTTAAACAAAAAATGAAAAAGAAAAACCCAAGGGGCGAATAAATACAATTTTTTTTTCAATAAATAAAATATTAGTCACTATAGTTGGCATAAATTACAAGGCTCTTTTAAGAACTATTGTTATTTGTGGAGGTTTTTTTTTTAATATTTTCCTAAGATTATTGTAATATTCGTATTAAGTAGGGATATTTATGGCTTTCTCATTGATCTTATATAGTGAAAGAGTTACAATTACAAATCATCACATCAAGTTAACAAGATAATCTTGATATGATGAGATAACAATCTAAGAAAAGAAGATTAGTTACGAAGAGATATCTAGCGAGAAACAACAACAAGAGATGTGGTTGAATGCAAATTGATTGCATAAGGATAATTTGTTTGCATTAGGAGATATAACATAAATAAGAGTTTTAGTAGGACTAGATAACTAGTGTTTGGATTGTTAGAAGGAACTAGAACGATGTTGGTCAATTTAGTGTACGATACAATGTGAAATCACAGTTATCCTAAAAGTTTAAGCTTTGATGTGGTTTCTAGTGATATTAAAGTCAAGCCCACCCGTCTCCGAAGTTGAAGAAGCACACCAAACTATGTCATCATCTTTGGTAGTTGTAATTGTTTGCATCTCCTTGATTATATCATCGAGAATCTTGTCCATCATTATGTGTATATTCTCCAACAGGGGTTCAAACCAAGAATCTAGTGGAGAGCTTGCTAGTGTAAATTGCAATGAAATAGTGTTTCAAAAAGGTCAAATGTTGAAAATATAAGTTTGAAGGTCTCTTTAAAATAAATTAAAAAAAAGGAGAAAGAAAAAGAAAAAGAAAAGAAAGAAAGAAAGAAAGAAAAAAAGGAAACCTCCCTCCAGAAAATACTTCTGACGTTTTGTAATTAAATAATTTTTTATCAATATTTAAAAAATGTGCGTAAACCATTTGGAAGTCACTCATTTCTTTTACAAGGCAACCAAGCATAGTCGACAAACAAACAACATAAGTTTATGAGCAATAATTATTTCATTTTAAAAGTAAAAATGAGGGTGTTAGGGACGAAAGATAGATGCACGTGACAATTTTTTCATCTATTTTAATGTCTAAATAATGTTGATTGAGTAGCCTATCTGATATAAGATGGTAGTTTGACATATCCATTATTGTCACTTTTGATGTTTGGTGGGGTAAATTAAAAAGTGGTGATAGTTGAAGGGGGGAATTGTATTTTTCTCTCCATTTTTGAGTTTGCCTAGAATAAATTCGTTATTATAATTAAAGTTCGGATATGGGTTAGCGAATACTGAAGTCAAAAATAGAACATGATTGTAAAATTTTTATGTTTTTCTTTATAATGTAGTAACACCATAGCTTTAGTTATGATTTATCAAAATTCAAAATTTTATGCTCTATGATGTAGGGGCGGAGGGAGAGGGTTTGAGAGGGTCAAATGCCCTCCTTAACTCCAATTTTTTTTTTTTTTACCGAGGTAGAAAATCCCTTCTACCCCTGATGCCCAAGTTGCCCACCCTCATCCACGTATCAAGAGCAATCGACACTCATTCATAAGACATTAGAAAATCCCTTCTACCCCTGATGCCCAAGTTGCCCACCCTCATCCATATATCAAAAGCAATCGACACTCATTCATCAGACATTAGGAGCAAATGATTCAAGCATTGGGATGTGTGAAAAAAATTTTGCAGCAGTTTCAGCGTTTCAGAATTTTTTTTGGTTTAGGTTAAGAGGAAGAAGACGATACAATCACGTGTTCCATGTCCATTTATTAAGCTCACCGTTTAAATAAGTTTTGTGTACTACTGCCTTTGTTTGTTGGACCCTTTGTTGTGGACCACCTTTTCGTTTTAACGAGTAAGTGGGCTTGAAAAAAAAAAAACCTTCAATGGCTAGTGGTTTCATTGAGACACAAAACTCCATAGACTTTCTAAAAATCCAAAACACTAAAACTTTTCTTTAAAAAAAAAAAAAAAAAAACCACGATTAAAAACAAAAGCATAAATTATTATACATATATATTTTAAAAACAAAATTGTGAAGTCATTCCTTTAGTTTGCCATTTTTTTTTCCTTCAAGCCTTCAACAATTAAAATTAATAGCTTTTTGACTCCCTTTCTTAAAAAATTTCATGTATATAATTAAACTTTAATATTAATTAAGATTGCTTGGTTAAATTTATTATTTATTTGTGTGTGTATATATATATTGTATATATTTTAATTGTATGAAATATATAATTGTAATTATATGAGATTATAAAGAAAAATAATAATTCTATTAAGCTCTAATCACATTCTAAATGAGCTCATACCAAATTAAATTTAACAAATATGCTTGTAGATCTTTTAAGAAAACAAATTGATTACCATCCAATCATAATTTCAAAGTGCATATCTACAAAAAAAAACACATTGTCAACCAGTTATTAAGAATTGTCGAAGATAATTGAATAAAGCAATGTGTATGTTACCTTTATATATTTTAAAAAATAAATAAATTTTATTGAATTATTTTATTTCTTTCATTAGTTATTTTTTAAAATATTTTTAATCAATTTTTGTTCAACTTTAATTTTTGTTCATTCATTAAAATTTTTTTTTACCCCGCCACTGCTATGATGTAAGAGTTTTATACTCTTGATCTTTTTTCAAGGAATAAATATGAAAGATTCCCTAAAAATAAAAGTAATGGAATTAGATATGAGCGTGGCGTTCCTCTTAACAATCTTTCATGTTTTTTTCTTCTATATTTTCTCAACTCATCTATTAAAAGAAAAAGCTTCATTAGACATAGATAAATGGTTAGTCAAAGGTATCTAAAGAAACTAATAAATAGATTACATGCAACAGAAAAATGCTTAAAAGAGCATGTGTTATTGGGATATGTATTAAATTAGCCAATCTAAATGTTATCTACCTGAACATCATCTTTTTGATATGTAAATAACATTTGGTTCATATTAATAGCATATGTTTACGATTTCAATTTCTTTTTTTAACTTTTTCACCTTTAGCCTATAGTTTTTACCACTATATATACCGTGAGTGGAGGAGGGCATTTGAAAGTCAAACCAACAATAAAAAAGAAAGAAGATGATCATGTCATCCGGTAGAAATGTAATGTTCGTATTCATAATCATGTGGGTTATGTTTATGAGTGGATCATTTAAGAGTGGTGTTGAAGCCAAATCCCATCCAGTGCTCGTGTCAATAAGAAATGATTTGACGACTATTCTTACGGTTGGGTGTCATTCATCGGAAGACAACATCGGTACCCGAACTCTCCAAACAAACCAGACGTATGATTTCAACTTTAGAGCCAACATTTGGGGGTCTACAAAATTTGTATGTGATTTTTTGTGGGACTTCGAAAATAAAACAGTAATTCATAACAATTTTCTAATTTACAAGTATAAACGGGACAGTTCCTTCTGCGGTCTACGCTGCCGTTGGGGGATTAATCAAACAAATGCAACTCAATATGTCTCCAAGACCTATGCACGTTTTTATGTGGATAGAGGCTATCCTTGGTAGAGCACCTCTTCATCACCTACCTACCTTAATATGTGAATATGGAAATAAAGTTAATTATTGTTATGTCATGATTACAAGAGCACTCGATCTACCTCTTCATCACCTATGTACTTATCTTAATATGTGAATATTGAAATAAAGCTAATTATTGTTATGTTATCAAGTGTAGTTGTGAGTCCCATGTTGAAAAAGTATAAAGAATAGAGCACTTAATATATATAAGTGGATCCAAGCCTATTAGTCTAGGCTTTTGGTGTTTCTCTCCCGACTCCGACATGTGTGTATATATATTGTCTTATATATAAAGGAATTTTTTATTTTATTTTTATCTTATTTTTGCTTTTAATTGTTTCAATTTTTCTATTGGAGATATTCTCATAATTAGTCAAAGCTAGGAATTGAAAGGTGAACAAGAAGATAATGCTTGTTTTGTATTTCATTTCTTTGTAACAGATTGTTCAAATGGGTTGTTAATTAATCACAAACACGTGTTTATATTAGCATTTAAGAATTATGTCAAACAAAATTTTATCATTGTCATAACCACCGATTGTCATTCATTTTTTCTACTTACCCAAAAAAAAAAGAAGGTATAATTTGTTTGTTTTTATTGTTATTATGATAAGGAAACTTACACTTTACCTCCTAATGTTTGGGGCAATTTTCAATTCGACCTCCAATGTTTCAATTTTGCAATGCATACAAACTTTCAAATTCTTGCAATTCGACCATTTTGACTCTTTCTTTTTCCAAAATGCCCCGATCCCAACTTAAAAAAATAAAAATTAAAAATTAAGGAGTGGCCGGTCTTAGATGGTCAAAGCCACCCCCATGCCCAACTAGGGTGGCTAGACACCCCTTAATTTTTAATTGTTTTTTTTTAAAAAAAAAAAAAAAACTTTGGATGGGGGAATTTTGGAAAAAAAAAAGAAGTCAAAATGGTCGAATTGCAAGTATTTAGAAGTTTGGGAGGTGCATTGCAAAAATTTAAACTTTGAAAGTCGAATTAAAAATGGCCCCAAACTTTAGGGGGTAAAGTGTAGTTTTCCCTTATAATAAATATGTATAGATTGCGGGGTGATTATTAAATAGACCAATTTAAATTGAAATTGGATGAGTAGGAAACTACTGGAATTCTATAAGATTAGGATGTCATCCTCCAAGCACTCTCCTCAAGTTTCTATCATTTTCTTTTTGCTAACAATTTGATGGTCTTTGCCTGAGCAAATACCTTGGAAGCCAACCATTTTTTTTACTGTCTCAACAAATACTCTTGCTGGTCTAGCCAAAGGCCAATTTCAACAAATATTCCATATTTTGGTTGGGATAAAATCTACTATGGGTCCTACACCATCTCTCAAGCACCTTCCATTATCTGAATGTGGATAGCCCATGATCTATCAATCACCTCCATTATCTCTAAACTAACTCCCATTATCCATCAACCACCTAAAAATGGAACATAGAGAGAGTAGTTATATAAAACCCAATAAAAGGAATCAACCACCTAAAGGTGGAACATGGGGAGAGTAGTTATATAAAACCCAATAAAAGGGATGCAACGTAAGGGGCAAAGCAATAAAATCATTCTCAATAAACTTGAGCTCATGATATATTTTGACTTCACATAAGAGTGCTAACTTAAGCATCAGATAGTCTTTGGGTAAGGCTGGGACCAAACTACATCAACAGTTCAGTGCCATCTATGAGATATGTATTCTCATAGATATTTTATTATTCTTAAAATTGCAAAGACAACAATGAGTAATAATAAGAATCTTGGTATTTGTACTCCAATTTGTTTTAAAATGAAGTGCTTGTAAAAAGGCAAACAACTTATTGAGCTGTTTCATAGCTAAAGGTGCAATTTTATATCGGATATGATGTTCGAGTATTCATAAATTACTAATTCCCACGCTCAAGAATTCATTTGCTCTCTCTCTACGAAAACAATTGACTTACTTAGGCATCGAAGCTATCCTTCGTCGACACGACCAAGAAGCAAGCTTACCCTTTCTTATTTTGTAGATTACACCTCTCAATTGCTGAGTCACTAGTCTCGAAAACTGTCCCAATATTTTTCAACCCCAAACGATAGGCAGCACACCATCTCAGCAATAAGCATTATCCTAAAATGCAAATCCCAAAGCTAAATAATACCTTGCACCACAAAAAATACATGATTTAGTTACATGGTTATTCAGGGCATTTTTGGCCAAAAACCATCCCAATTGATTTCACAACGCTTTATTAAGGGCACTTGGGATACGCCAGTTATTATGGCAACTGTAATATAATTTTGAAGCACTTTTTATTGAAAAACGCCTCAAAAAGGGGGTGCTTGAAACAAAAAGGGGGCACTTAGTAGTGAGCAAGCACCCATTTTAAAAAGGCGTTTTCCTACACAAGCGCTTTAAATAAAAGGGGCACTCACATGTATAGCACCCCTAGTTCTATATAGGGGCACTTCAACACCGCCAAGCGCCTCTAATAATTAATATTAAGGGAAAAAATTTTCCTATACAATCCAATCCATATTTTCCCTGATATACAATGCACAATACAATCCATAAAATTCAAATATATGATAAGTGCTAAAATATTTATATTTTAGCCTTAATTATATTTGTTAATCTCTTAGTTTTGGTTTATGCGATTTTATTTCCTTTTGTGTTTTCCTTGTTTTATAGGTCTTTGGAAGAAAAGGAAGCATCTCTAGAAGTCTAGGGCTTAAAGGACAAGAATTGGGAAAAAGCTAAAGTCTGTTAGAGCGATCGAGCGCATGGATCTGTGTTCGAGCGTTAGCGCGGCAAACAAGCCAAAAGAGCGCACCTTTGCTTGGCTGCAAGCGAAGGATCTATCGTAAAGTTGCGATAAGTGCACATATCACGATCGAGCGCATTTGTGCGTAAAGAGTAAAGCAGCTGCATCCCTATTTTGTAAAATGTTATTTTATTAGTGTTTTGTAGAGTCCTAGTTGCACAAGGACTAAACCCTACGATTTTGAGGGTTTCTAGGGTTTCCTTAGACTCTATAAATAGGCTTGTAAACATAGAGAAAAACATGTGATTTTGGAGAAGAATTGACAACTCTTCAAGGAAGCGTTTTTGGGTTTATTCTTTTCCTTTTTATTTTATTTTATGAAATGTTTAACATCAAACTCATGTGTAACTAAACCTTATAGTAGGGCTAGATTAAATCCCAGATCATGTTTACTTAGTAATACAATATTTGCGCATTTGCGATAATTACATTATGATATTTAACTTGATTAATACCGCTTCTTGAATTCCTCATATGTGTTTGCTCGATCAACATATGCATGTGGTATGACCTAGTTAGTTAAATCAATTTGGATAATCAAGTCTGGGTTTAATAAAAGTAAAAGATATCCATGCTAGGTTCTTGGGTTAATCAACATGGGGAACTGGGAGTAGACACCCATACCCTAGGCCTCATATGTTTGTCGATTTCCATAGTTTTTATGCTTTTTTAAAGAACAACTTAGTAGACACTCATGCTAAATCCTTTAAGAAAGAAAAGAATTAGAGTAGACACCCATACCTAGTTCGTTGCTTAGGAAAATCAATAGCTTAAGGAGTAGACACCCATACCCTTAGGTTGGCAAACATTAGATATTTATAATGTGATTAAAGCATTGGCATATTGTTTTATTGTGTAAGCATGATTAGTGGTGGATATCACAGCTCTACATTTTATCATTATCGAATCAAAATCAGTTTTTCTTTCTCTTGTTTTACATTGCGAAACTAATTTTAATCAAAATTTACCAATCCCAGTGGGA
This sequence comes from Carpinus viminea, assembly GCA_013348765.1. Lineage (NCBI taxonomy): Eukaryota > Viridiplantae > Streptophyta > Magnoliopsida > Fagales > Betulaceae > Carpinus > Carpinus viminea. Next base: position 50,731,875 of record CP054668.1, on the reverse strand, counting down.
ATAATCTCGCACTTGCACATTATACTACTCTTTTGACCGTGTGCACTTGCAAGTAAAACGTTCAATTATTTGCCTATTAATTTAGGTAGATATTTGTACAACAATATACAATTTTTTCCATTCATCAATCTCATACAATCTTATATCTCTTAATACATATCTAAATCCATATATACAATCTCATATCTCATAAGACATATCTAAATCCAAAATGATATCATAAACACAAAGTATACCACATCTTAATTGTGTTTTTTTTCCTATTTGAAAATCATATAGAATGTTATAGTTTTTACAAATCATGTACAATCTCATATCTCAATTGCTCTCAGTAAATTAAATTCAAACTCTCACTTTTGCTTACTCTTTTTTTTTTTTTTCAGTACTAGAAAAACTATCCCTTGAGGTTGTCAAGTCTAAGATGTTGAACAGTATTTCTAGTTGGAGGGCCAAACTTCTTTCCCAAGTTGCTAGAACGACTCTTACCAAATCAATTACTAATGCCAACCCTAGTAGGGCTGGCCAAAACCCGCCAATCCCACAAATCGGACCTGATCCATGTGGTTTTAGAGGTGTTTTGGGGGATTCGGGTTGGATAGGGGTTGTGGGGATAAAACACTTTGTGTACCTCTCTTTTCATCTCTAGCCACCTCTCATCTTTAATTTTAATTTTCTTCTCTCATTCTCGCCTTTCTCTCTTTCTCTCTGTGTCTTCGCCTCTTCTGCAGGTTTTGTCTCTTCATGGACATCATACCACTTCTTTGTGAGCTTGGGGAACGCCTTTGGTTGTTGGGGAATATTTTGGGTTAATATTGAGAATTTTTGGGTATTTATTTATGAGTTTTCATAAGGTGGTGTTTGTTTTGGAGGAACAAAACCCGCAAAAGAGACGAAAATAAAGAAGCGTAATACCTTGATAAAAACAATTGTTTTGATTGAAAGATTTTCTACAAGAATGGTCCAAGTATATATGAAAGAAACTGGTTTTGTAACAACAATGTAGAGTAGCCTATAGATGATATAGAAACCTCAAAACACTATTTGAGCCTTGAGTAGATTTGCTTGACTCATTGACTGAATGTACGCCCTCGAGACCAAACGTACGGTCAAGGAGCCAAGCATCTGCCTTAAGCCTCATTTACATGTATTTTAGGGTTTAGCGAACCTTTCATTAAAGTCTAGAATTCTATGCATTAAAATGACGTATAAAATATTAGATTTTATGCTTTAAAATATCTAGGTGATTGCCGCTGTTAGTACACCTTTATTTGAAAACCAAAACCCTACTATATGGTGTATTAAAGGAGACAACACCTCATTTTGAATACTTACTAGATCTGCATGTTTATTTCCGCTTAATTAGGTTCATGTCATATCTAATTGTGGGATTTACTTACTAAGTCTTTAGACTTATGCAATTATCACTTTTATATGGAATCTGTCCTTAAGTCCTGAAAGTGGCATGGCCGCCATAACAAACTTTGCTTAGAAGTTTACTTGCCATTATCAAGTTTGTTTATTATTATCAAATAGATGCTCCATGCCTTTATTTTGAGAAATATACTCGTTCCTATAACAATTTATTGTTTTCTTACATCTATTTCACCATCCTATGCATAAATTCTGATAATGCTAGAGGGACAATTCCCCATTTTTTTTAAGTAAGAAACAACAAATTACAAACTAAGGGCTGAGCAACCCAAACACAAAGTTCTTAAACCACAAATAGGACAAGTAAATAGAAAATAAAAGAGGCAATGCATTCAAATGAATGATGCGGGCTTATGCTTTCTTGGTGCAAGGACCAAGAAAATTGGACGCCAATGAAGGTAGTAAGACTTGGTTTGTGAAAGATGACACAACCAAATGATCCAAGGAAAAGAACAAAACCAAAAAGGTTCAATAATCCTCCCCAAACCACAGAGATCAAATAATTATAAACGTTGGAAGGAACTCTTAAAATACCAAAAAAAAAAAAGAACAAAAAAGCAAAATGAAAAACCCAGAACAAACTAGACGGTGGCATCGAACAATGGAGGTTCACCAGAGGCAGAGGTGGATGAGGCGGAGCAACATAGATGCAGCACCAGAGAGGACGGCATGTGGACTGCACGCGCCTGCGTGTGGCTCATGCTTTGGTGCGTGGGCATCGTATGGGGGCGATCCTGGCGGCAGAAGGAAGTGGCAACACCGGGAACAAGGTGGAGAGGCGCGTGTATGAAGATGACATCCTAAAATGCGTAGATCTCATTTTGAAAAAAATCAAATCTAAAAATTCCAAGAAGGTAGCAAAGGGAGCAGATTCGAGGATGTGAGACGTCGTTGATGCCAATGAACGATGGATTTACAGTGGAGGGTTGGGCAATGCAGTTATTGAAAAAAGAAAATATGACAAAGATGTAAGATAGGGCCTTTGAAGAGTTGGATAGGACCTCCAAATAGGTGAATAGGGTCTCCAAAGAGATAGGTTTGGCCACAAAAGAGACAAGAAGGGTAGGGAGATGGAGAGGGAAACGACAGAAGGGTGAGGAGGAGTGATGAATGCCAAATAATGTTTATTTGGACTCCTTAATTTATGTTTGTTAAGCTCTTAACTTTGTTATTTTCTAATGATTTTTTTTACTTTTAGTGTTTCATTGTGCTGCAAGTCATTGGCATGAAAATGTGGTTTAAATGGTGGAAATAACGAAAGAGCACTTGTGCATCGATCGACTTGAGAGATCGAGCAGCAGCGCCAATCCAAGAAGCCACGATCGAGCGCATCTGTGCTCGATCCCAAAGGGCTACAATCGAGCGCATACCACGTACGCCTGAAAGCCCCGCGAAGCCCTAGCACCATCGCATTCTCGACTGCGCCGTGGGATTATGGAGTAGTTGAGTGCAATCGAGCGCATGCATGCGCCATCAAGCATTATAGGTCTGCGCGTGCATTGCCTGCAATCGAGCACACCTTCTGCTCTTGCAAGCATTTATTTTTCTATAAATAGGACCTCTTGTATAATTTTGCAACCTCATGTTTTGGGTGGTGCCTTTGAGGCCAGAAACCCTATGTTCTTCACTATTTAGCCTTTCTAAACGTCATTTAAATTTATAATGCTTAGTTTTAATTTACGTTTGTCTCTCTTTAGTATGAGAGACTAAATCTTCAACTAAGGTTGAAGATGAAGCTTCACCATCGATGTTTTATATGTTTTCATGTTGAGTTCATATCCATTCCGTCGTTTCACTAATGCTTATTTGTTTCAATTCAATTTAGTGACAAGATTGCGATTGATTATGCCGTAGTTGAATATTCATTGTGTTTTGTCTGATGGATACATTTAATCTTTTGATTTACTTTGGATATCTTTTGTCTTTTGTGTTTAGCATGGATACATTTGATCTTTTGAACTAAATTGGATATGTTTTGTCTTTTGTCAAGTGGATGGTTTCTTTGAATCTTTTGATAGGCACAATAGAACATGCATAGGGTTTAACGGATGTGTGAACTAGTGTGACACTAGAACATGCATTATTTATATGCAGACAAAGCATGATAATATATGTATTTATTAATGTGGTGAGGTGGATTCTTATACCTTAGTGCTTTTCTTTAATAGTTTTATAGTTTATGTTTACGTTCAACACAAACACCCACCTTTGGAACTAGGTTAAAGTAGAATTAATCTAGACATAGAATTGGTTTCTTTAAGCAAAACGCGATTCCCTATGGACACGATCTCGGAATTCTTAATGATAGAAAGATCATCAGTGACAATGCTTGTTGTGCTTTTCCTGTTGGCCTTAACACTACCATTTGGAAGTCCCCATCGATCCCTAGCATTTCTTGTTTCAAGCCCACCCCAACACACTCTACTTCCCTCCTTCCCAAACCTTAATGTGGCTGATCTTATTAGCCCTTCACCCATCAGTGGAACCCCCTTATAAGGATCCCTTACATTTTCAGAGATTTGAGATTGTAGATTCCCATCTTTTTTATCCTCATCCCAAATTTCCTTCATCCACCTAATTTTCATCCTTCAAACCAACATGTGGGTATGGTTCCCCACCCTCCAGTTCCTTCTCTGTGAGATTAGCACATGAATCCTTATACACCTCTTTTCATATTCACCACTTCCTTTTTAGCCCTATTGACTAGAAATGCCTTCGGAGTTTGATGATCCAACATAGGTCGAAACATCTTATTTCGAAGATAACTTGGAACATTCTCCCTTCTAGGCCCAACATTTTCAGATTTGTCAATAACATATTGACTTAAATCTCATTAATTTCCTACCCCAAAGTGTGATGGCCCATCCGAAAGATTTAGCATCTCTTTCTTGGATGCCCTATTGCTAAAGCTCTTTGGAGGAATAATGTTGCTTTGTTGGCCACTTGATTGGAGAGGATTCCTTACTCAGTGTTTTTGGCCATCAACAAAGGATATATTTAAAGGCTTTAAATGTACAAATTTTCGTGCACACTTAAGCTACGCTATTTTCTTAATGTTTGGAAGCAATCTTAATTTTTTTTTTCTTTCTTATATTCTTTAAGGATCCTGGTTTGGAATTGACCATTTCCAAAGGGGAGAAGTATTCTTAAAAATCAAAACCTCTCAAAAAATTATAACCAAGAAAAATGTTGGAGTTGCCGGCTTTATGTATGATAAAATTTCAAATACATTTATTTATCTTTATACTTGCTCCAAATTTGCAATAAGCTCCACGTGGTATAAAAATATTATGAGAACTCTTCTAGCATGCACATAGGTCCTGCACCCAACTTTCGTCCAAATTTTTAACGAAACCTGTTAAATACCACCTTAACACCAATTAGATTACAACATGTGTCACCATAATTAAATGAAAATTTATAAACACATATCTATATAATATATAAATAATTGCAACATCCCTACTCGATCTCTTTAACTAAGAAGAGGAATCCAAGGTGTGGTAACTGGGTACAAATCATTCTTTCTCTTACAAGATAATCGGAGAAACGCTGACATGTCAAGTTCTTTTTTTTAGATTAATAAGTCATACCATTAAAACCAATCCAGTCCAAAACAACCAACAATTTACAAACCCTTCCAACGGGTCAAACAAGCTTTACAGAAGCTAAACTAAATCGAAACAAACAAAAGATCAACAACTGTAGCAGCAATAGTCTGCAAACAAAATAGAACAACTCTCAACTAGACATGATAGGATCAGTGTGCTCGATCGCAGTACGAGCGCAGCATCTAGTGCAGAGATCGATCAAGCCTAGGATTGAGCGCATCCATCGTCGCTCTAATGAAGCTGGAAGAAACAATTGCGATCGATCACTAACGAGCGCATCATTAGTCGCTCTAACAAAATTGAAGAAAAATTACATCGATCAATAACGAGCGCATCCATCGGTAGCTCTAACAGAACTGGAAAAAGAAATTGTGATCGAGCGCACATCGAGTGCATCAATCAGTCGCTCTAACAGAATTGAAGGAATAAATTGCGATAGAGCACATGCTTGATCGCACCATCGAGCGCAGATTACATAAGTGAGTTTGAAGCCCCAAAATTCATCTACTAGCATCATAACATACCAACATATTAAGCAAGGATACATGCAGGCAAATTCCATAGAGAACAAAGAAGAATATTCTCCTTAGTTTTAGGAAAAAATTTCACACCAACAACTCTTGATCAGATTTACCAAAAAATATGCTTCAACAACTGCTCTTTAGTTTTTGGAACACCATCATGTCTAATCTCATTTCTGGTGTGCCAAATATTATACACAACAGAACCAAAAACCAGCCTGCAAATCAAGCCATGAAGAGATTTCTTTCCCCAGCTATTACATCCTAGCTAAACAATATCATTCCATATCACCAAAGGACTATCCAATCTGCATTTAATCATGTAATAATTCCAAATTCTAGAACTAAAACTGCATTTAAAAAATAGATGATCTCGAGTTTCCAACTGACTATAGCAAAAACAACATTGAACCGCTTTCCCTTATAACCCCATTTAAGTAACCTTTCACTATAAAGTCTATCCTTCATAGCAAGCCACAAGATAAAAGTCTGTTTACGAGTAGCCCAAGGAAACCAGATGATCTTCCCCCAAAAAACCTCTGCATTTTTCTTTCTAAGTGCTTCCCAAGTCTCATGACTAACATAAACACCCTTTTTGGAAGTAGTCCAAACTAGATTGTCATACTGACCCAAACAAACTTCAGATAGCTTAGCTTGAATTTCAACTAAAGAATCTAACCTTGCTGGTCTCCAAAATCACTCCCCATTGCAGATGACAGAAGAAAGTTTAGCCTCAATATTACTTTGATATCATTTGGGAGTTTCCAAATGAAGCGATACAACAATTGAGAAAGAGCACGTTTAATGGTAGCTAAAGCGAATGATATGCCTAGATATATCCTCTTACCACCTCCAAAAGGAATATATTCAAATTTTGTTCCTTTAAAATCGATACAAGAGTTTCTTTGACAACTAATTTAAAATGATCTAGTTTCTCTATGTCTGTCTCATCAATGTTCCTCTTCCCCTCAAAAACTCGTCGCACTTCGGCTTGCGCCTTCCCCATTGCTCTTGGGTTTCTCAACAATTCTAACATTGCCCATTCTATTAATGTAGTTGCTGAAGTTTCACTTGCTCCAGAGACAACGTCCTGGAAAAAGATTTTGAGCAATAAGAGCATAAACAAAGAATGTTACAGGCAAGAATCATGGGAGATAAAGGGATACAATCATATTGTTTTAATCTCTCCAGTAAGATATGCACCATTAAATACTTATTATTAGGACCATTTTATACCATACACAAAAACAAATTCTCAGGCGATAATACTTAACTAAACATAAGTACTAGAACAAAAGTTGAAAATATCTAATAATATGTTTGATATTTACAACACTTTAGCCATAACATTCTCCTCCTTGAACTCCCTTTGTTTCTCTCAGTTTTTGAAACTTCTCCTTTTTGTAATAATTTAGTGAAAATGTATGATTTTATCAACTTTGTTGAGCTTCAACTTTTATTCTCCTTCAGTCCTTTTACTTTGTTGAGCTTCTATCAAGTTTGCTTTGAACTTGGGCACTCGATACACTAATTCAACAATGCCCAATAAATCTTAGTAAATAAATAAAGTCTTCATCTTAAACGTTGCTCCAATTTATACTACTTGAGCTAATGATGTTTCTCTCTCAAAGTAACTTTTTTCTTCTTCTTCTTCTCTTCCTATCCTAAAACCTTTTGTGAACAAGAATACCTAGATATTCCAACAAGTATAGAACACAAGAAAAGCTAAGAAAATTAAGTCGTACAAAAGAAACTCTTCGACAGAAAATAGAGGAAATTTGCCATGTGAATTTTTTTCTTCTTTTCTCTTTGTGATCAGTCAGCTTAACAATTAACAAAACATTCCAATAACACTAAGAAATCACCAAGCTCAATTTTTATTCAGCTTAGAAGAACAAAATTGTCAAGAAAGATCATTGCAAATAACTCAACAGAAACCCTATAATTGTAGAGTATAAACAAGTAAGTGAATTTCCAGACATCGCTTTAAAAACTTGTTCAGAGAATGGCACATATTTCCCCACATACAACACGTATTTCCCATAATTGCAGAGTAAGCTAAAGCTTTGCTTTTAGAAGATCCTAAGTATATAAAACTCTTTTAGAAACCCTATAAAAGATTTTGCTTTCCTACACTTTCTCAGCAACCAAACGAAGCATAAACTATATAAACAACCTGAAATTTCAGAAACCCTATAACATCATGAAATTCTACAAACATGACAGAAATGTTACGGATTCAAAGCGACAAATCAACCACGAAACCCTAACCTAAAAGGCCAAGAAAAGGGAAAGTTGAAATCAAAGAGATACTTGAAGATTACCTGTAAAGCGAGGGTCCGAATCAGAACGAATTTTCGCAATCGATACCCATTTTGAGAGAGAGAGAGAAAGAATGGGTAACGGAACCCGTTTAATGCAGACCCACGTGGGCGGAGGTGGCTGTCCAAGCTGGTGCCGTGGTGGGTGGTTGTCGATGCGTTAGGTGCCGTGGTGGCGGAGACGGAAGGTGCGAAGGTGAGAAGAAAGAGTCGCGTTTGGAGTTGGTGGTGAGCGAAGGCACGGATGGTGGTGGGCACTGCTTGGTGGTGGCGGCAGTGATCTGGTGCCGTGGGTGTCGCTCGCCGCCAGTTCTTGGTGGTCGTTGTTGATGGCCGTCCCGGTGGAGCTGTGGGTGACGTCGCCGATGGTGGCGCTCGGTGCCGAAAGTGGTGGTGATGGGCGGAGGCGAAAGATTGAGGGGAGAGGGGAGCGGCGTGTGATGAGTGAGGAGGAGGAGGAGAGGAAAATGAAAATAAATTTGACTCACGATTTGCTTTTAAGTTTTTTTTTTTTTTTAAATTAATGGGTTAACTTTGGGTTTGGTTAACCCGGGACACGCTACCAACTACGGACGGAAGAGAAAAATGCTCCTCCCAAGCATTACTCAAAGTATAGATCGATCGGGCAAAACTTATGCCCAAATCCGAAACTTTCAAAGTTTTGAAAGGGAAAAGTAAAAGGGCGAGTGGTTTGACTGCGGACTTCCCAAGTGTTGGGAAATGGTATTAAATGCATGAATCTAACACCCACCCACCAGATTCTTTGTTTCCAGCTCATCCGACCATTAGTTCCTTTCGGGGTCAAAAATTGATTTTCGGAAAATTTTATTTTTACTCCTTAATTTTCATGCGATTTTATAAATTTTTCTTAAACTTTAAAATTTTATTTTGGACTCTTAAATTTGAAATTACTTTCAATTGGAACCTTTCCGTTAATTTTAACCATTAAAAATATATTAAAAAAAGTCAAAATATCCTTGATTTTCGTATTTTAAAAATAAAAAAATGTTTTGAAAGTTGGAATTTTTTACAAAATTCAGAAATATGAACGTTATATAACATTTAAAATCTAATGGAAGAGTCCATATTGAGAGCAATTGAAAGTTTAGAAGTCCAAAGTAAAAGATTTTAAAGTTTAAAGGGGTTTTATAAAATCGCGTAAAAGTTTAGGGGGCTAAAATGAAGTTTTCCCATTGTTTTTGAAAAATTAGTTCCTATAGTTAAAAAAAAAAAGTTAGCAAAATCGGTTAAATGTATAATATTATCACTAATTGTAATGTTTATAATAAATTTTTTTTATATATATAAGATATATAAACAGAAACAAGAGAACAAAAAAAAAATTGCAAGAGGTGGTTGGCTACCCCATTTGACCACCCCTATGGCAATGAAATGGTTTTGTCACCCCCCTAGCGTATATGGGGTTGGCCAAACTATCTCATGAACATAATAGAGATGATTTGGTCACCACTCTTACACACTGAAAGTCACTGGTTCGAACTTGAAGGACACCATTATTCTACTCTTTACTTGTATATATATATATATTGGCATTTTGAGGGTGGCCAAATGTTTTTTGCTAAAACATTTTTCGATGTCGTCACGTCGGGGACCCGCTTGATTTTCTGTATATGCCAAATATCGAAAAATGTTTACTAAGAAATCATTTTCAAGGAAAATATTTTTCGCTAAAAATATTTTTTGACGAGTCCCAGGCAAGTATCGGTCAAAGTCCCCCGCAAGGTCTTGGCGGGTCTAGTCAAGTCATAGTCAAGTCTTGGTCGGGTCTCAGGCAAGTCCCCGTCAACTCCTGGGCAACTCCAAGGCAGGTCTAGGGTGAGTCTCGATCAAGTCTCGGGCGGGTCTCGGGTAGGTCCTGGGCGAGTATTGGTCAAGTCTCGACAGGTCCTGGTCAGGTCTCAACTGGGTCCTGGGTTGGTCTCGGTCAAGTCTCAGGTAGGTCGCAATCAAGTCCTGAGTGAGTCCTGGCCTGGTCAAGTCTCAGGCGGGTCTCGAGCAAGTTCTGACGGGTCTCGAGTGGGTCTCGATCAGGTCTTGGCTGGCCCGAGCAAGTCCTGGTCAAGTCTAGGGTGGGTGTTAGGCAAGTCCTGAGTAGGTCTCGATTAAGTCCCAGGCGGGTCCCAATCAAGTCCTGGGTGAGTCCCAGTCAAATCTCGAGTGGGTCCCGAGCAGGTTCCGATGGGTCTCGAGTGGGTCCCGATCAAGTCATGGCGGGATCCTAAGCGGGTTATGGCAAGGTCCATCGATTTGAGAATAAGATGCTTAAAGTCGGAAAATAGTTTATGGTTTTGAAAACCGTAAATCATTTTTTGAAAATTTAAAAAGAATTTTCAGTCGAAAAGAAAATATTTTCCATTGACTAGCTACAAAAAAACTAAGAAAATTGTAAACCATTTTTCGAAAATTTAAAATAAAATAATTTTCAGTCAAAAAGAAAATATTTTTCATTGACTAGCTACAAAAAAATTAGGATTTAGTAACGTGTCTATAGTATTGAGTTTTTCGACACTTCACCAATTGGTGATGTGTTAATTTATAACACGTGAATATTATTTTTTGTTTACTATTATTTTATGTCGCATCAAACACTTAAAAATACGAAAATATTTTTATAAATCATTTTAGGATGAAATAATTGAGCCTAAAACTAGAAGACAGTTTTCTGAAATCTTCAAAAAGCCAGATTCCCGTAGCTTTCATTTAGATTTTGCCTTGTTTGTCTACATTGCCTTAACTCGAAGTTAAATAATAGCTCATTTTGTCTTGTGGTGGTGTTTCATTATCATCTTTACTCTTTAGCATTTTGTAATTTTAACTAGAACTAAAAAAAAAATGTGATTTACACACTTTTTTAAAAAAAAAAACGCATGTGAAAATTACTTATGTCAGTTTTATATTCCAAATTGTGTCCCTGTTTTTAATATTAATTGAATTTGGTAAAGTGCACGTAACTCTTTTAAACTATTATCTCAATGATAATGTACTCCTCAAATGATCAATTGTGACAATTTATCCTTCAAGCTACTAAAACAATGACAATGTACCCTCCAATATTAGCACCATGACAAAATTATCCCTATAAAATTTTCAGTAAGACAAAAATACCCTTACAAATTTGAAAAAACAAAATTAAATTTTAGTATTTTTTGTTTTTATTTTAGTAAGGAAAATTTCATCATTTTGTTAAAATTAGAGGTATAGTGTTATTGTTTTGGTAATTTGGGGATAAATTGTCACAATTAATAATTTGAGGGATAGATTATCGTTGATGTGATAGTTTGAGAAGGTTAAATGAAATTTATCGTCAACTTTACCCTTGAATTTTTAATGGAGTAGAGGGGCCTATGTGAAGATGGTTTAGAATTAGGCTGCTTAACTAAAATTTACAGATTATAAGGTGGTGAAGAAAAAGAATTTAAGGATTCTGGTCGCCGAAAATGACGACAAAACGTGATCGGAGCCCACAGGCTCGGCTGGCATAAACAAGAGACAAGCTACTCCCACCAACCCACAACCAAGATCCCAAGTACGTCTCACGCGTACTTCCTTACGTGTGGAACACGCGCCAACAGACAACTTTACCGTTCTCTCCGGGTATTCATTGTTGTGAATCATTAACTTAGGGTAAGATTCCTTCAATAATTCATATCCATGATTAAGTAATTAAAATAAGATTAAAAATCACATTTTTATTTTATTAGGTTAGCGTGTTAATGTTAATATTATTATTTTTAAATAAAGATTGACTTAATGATTAATTAATACTGTCATTTTAAATATTAATAAAATAAAAAGAGTAATGATTTATCTACAACTAGCGTGAGTAATATTAATATAAAAAAAGCAATGATTTATGGAAAATGTTAGGGGATCTCCTTGTAGGTTTTCCTGGCGTTCTCGTAGTCTTACGTAAAACATGATTTAAAAAACAATAAAATTGTAGTGGCATTAACTACCGATTTTTTTAGGCATTAACACCAAATTTGAGGCATTAACACCAAATTTGTGAGGTATTAGCACCAAATTTTAGGCATTAACACCAAATTTGTGAGGCATTAGCACTAAAATTGAGGCATTAGAATTAAATCTATGGTGATTAAATTCATTTTAGGTGATATCAACCCTAAAGGGTTAATCTTTCACCCTTAGATTTTAGTTTTGAATCCAAAAACAAGTTTTAAAGCATTAGAACATAACTATTAATTCATAAAAATTAATCTGTTAGCAAAAAAAATGGTATTACAATTTTATTTTTTCTTAAATCATGTTCTATGTAAGACTGGGAGAATGCTAAGAGAACACTACAAGGAGAACCCCTAGCAAACCCCATGATTTATCTACAATCGGCGTGAGTGAACAGTCCCTCACGCCGGTTTAAAAAAATATTATTTTTTTAAAAATTACTGTTTATTTCTTTTTTAATAATATTTTATATTTTTTTAAACCGATATGAGTGACTGTTCATTCACGCCGATTGTAAATAAATCATTACTCAAATAAAAATATAATTTATAATATTTATAAATAAAAAATTATGGAGGATTGTTGATTACGAGTATGAGAAAGATGTATTTAACAAATTTTTTTTTTTTTTTTTTCTAGAGACTTTGGTATTTTATTCTATGAATTAATTATTAAGTTTATTCTTTCAAAAGTCAAAACATCAAGAAATGCCATATGAAAGGTTAATTAAATGGTTTTAAAAGAGCTTCTAATTAAGCTAATAAATCTCAACTTTGTGTGTCTTTCTTTATAAATCAATATTCACAATAGATATCTGGTTAGTAGTGATCTCTTCTGAATATATATTAAAATATACGGATTATATATAATTTTTTAACGATATTGAATTGAAAAATAATTCACGTCAATATTTTTCTCATTTTTTTTATCTCATTCAATACATTATATCTCAAGCATTAGATTTGTGTACTTACGCGGAAAATAGAAAAATAATTTTTAAACTAGTGACATCTACATTAGAATAAAATTCTCTCCAATTTATTTAAATAAGATAATATTATCCAGTTAGTTATAATAAATAAATATTTCAATACTTTTATTTTTTAAGTGAACTAAAATATCTTTTCACTATCGAGATATTATTCACCAAAGTGTGAAGGTCTTTGTTGCTTTAGAATCTCACCAAAAAGTGAAATGATATTCCCACTGAAAAAAGACAAGATATTATTTGGTGGAGTGAGTGATTGAGTAAAGTAAAAGTTTTATTTTATTTTATTTTTAAGATAAATATTGGAGCGTGCGGTAAAGGCGGTGGACAAGAGAGGTGGGGGATCGAAATCGAACGCAAAAGCCCTTCGAAATTTTTAACAATTAACAACAACAGACAAACCCCGACCCCCCGAGAGGCCACTTTCCTTTCCTAAGAAGAACCGCCGCACGGCCCCTCGAAGAGGCAGGTAGCCAGAGAGAGAAAGAGAGAGAGACCCAAGCCAAGATCAACAACAATGGCGATCGCCTTCTGCTTCAACCCATCTCTCTCTGCTTTTTCCAATCCAAACCAACCATTTTCCTCCTCATCGACGTCATCGTCATCGTCATCACCTCTCCTGCAACTCCGCCTCGCCGTATCACCCCCCACTCCCATCCTCAGCCAGCACCCGACGCTACGGGTCCTACACGCACTGTCTGCCCCGAGCGACGCAGTTCTTGCCGGCGGCGGAGGAGACGACCGCAACAACAGCAACAACAACAACGGCGGGTACAACGGCGGGGACGGATGGGGGGAAGCGGAGAATGCTGGGGACAAGAACAGGGAGGAGGCGCTGATTGTGCTTGCGGGGCTGGGAGGGTGCTGGAGAGTCTGCCGATGGACTTGAAATCCGCGATCGAGGCCGGGCGGGTGCCTGGGGCGGTGGTAGAGAAGTTCCTCGAGCTCGAGAAGTTCGGGGTTCTCCGGTGGCTCATGCAGTTCGGGGGTTCAAGGAGCGCCTCTTGGCCGACGACCTCTTCCTCGCCAAAATTTTTATGGAGTGCGGCGTCGGGATCTTCACCAAGGTTGACTGTCATGACAGTGAAGTTCTGCTTTTTGTCTGTTTGTTTGTTTGTTTGCTGGTTTGTGTTGGGCCTGAGCCCGAAACTCGGCCCATACAGTAGAGTCGGAGTTAGAATAATGGTTAAAGCGATTAAATTCAGGGCGTAGGTTCTGGGACAAGTGGAAATGATGAATTTGGAGATGGGTTGTTTTTTGTTTCGGAATTTGTATGTGTAATGTGGGTGGTTTTTTGTGTTTTATTTTGCTAATTGGGGGATTGAATGGGGATATTGTTTGAAAAGCTGTGCTGGGTTTCATGCAATGGGATGAGAACAGCGGAATTTGAGTGGAGAATGATGGAAGAGGATATACCGATGAAAATGGGGTTTCAGGGAATTGATTTGATCTATTGGGGAAGCTGGTTTTTTGTTCGAAATGGAAATTGGGAAGGATTTAGTATTTATTTATTTATGCTTGCGTTTAATGTGGTTAACCCTTTAATTGTTTTAATACCGTGGTTAATCACTTTTTCATTTGGTTTATTTTCTAGACTGCTGCAGAGTATGAACGTAGGAGAGAGAAATTTTTTGATGAGCTGGAAATTGTTTTTGCAGATGTGGTATGGACACTTTTATCAAATATATATCTCTTCAATTTCCATGTCATACTTTTCATTTGCCCCCCTTATAACTGCTGTAATTCCCCTACGTGTGCTGTCAAAGTTGCTGGTTTGTCTCACGGTTGTTCTTGTAATTTAATATGACAGTAGGCTTGGCCTTGCATCATTATTTGCTTTTGGGCATGATCGGGAAGAGGTTCCCTGGTGTATTTTATTTATAGACAATGATGTATTACTTGACAAATCTCATTAGAGTAGATGTTAATACTAAGAAAGAATGTGATGGTGTTAGATAACCAAGACTAAGAAAATTTGAAATGTAAGGTCAGTCGTTTTAGTTTAGGAACGAGTATGAAGTGAAAGAGATGCCTGCAAATGGTCTTTCTTTTTTCTGTTTTCAAAGTCTTTGATCAATACCTTGCAGAGATGTGGAAACTCAATTTGATATGTGTTCATGATATCAAGTATGGTGAATCATTAATTGAATATAAATTTTTTACTTCTATAGTGCTTACCCATGTAATGTGGACTTGTGCGTGGGTGAGTCCAGGTGTTAGATTTGGGTGTTTTTCGAAGATTTTCTATTTTGTTGAGGTCTCCAGTAGGCCTCTGACATCCATGCTTGTTTTGTCAACATGGGTACTCTATGGAGAGGCAAAGAGTCCAAATGACACAGGTGCCCTCCAGTTATTCGGTCCTAAGCATATGACTCTACAATGCAGCATTTAAATATTTTAAGTGATCCACTTTCTTGGAATTGCTTATCAGTCGTATGAATTATTGGGCAACATTATTTCTAACTTAGAAGAATTTATTTGCAACCTCCAAAGTGAATTTTTTTTTTCCAAGTATATGTATTTTTTACAAGTAATCGAGATATCATTAAAATGATATGTTAAAAGGGATGATAGATGATGGGCACTCACCTTACAAGATTTGATGGGTTCCCATCACTTTTTGTTTGAATGGTGGATTCTTGTAAGAATTAAGACCTTTCAATATTTTAAGAACATTCTTATATAGTAATAACAGAGAAAAATATTTAATTGAATCACAAAAAAAAGTCCACTTATAGAGTTGGAATGATATTATCTTCATCTGTCATGGTCATTGGTGATCTTGTATATTATATGAGAAATGTGCTTAGATCCATTTGAAAGGTTGAGTTCATTATCTAGTCGCACTAGTTGATTTATAACAGATAGAGCCCTAATGAGGTGCCTCCTCTTCTCAGATTGTCTTATGTAAGTCATCAATTTCTTTAGGAGTTTCATTCTCTTATGGATTGTTTCCTACTCAAGAACCAAGCACTCTCAAAAGTGAATTGAAATGTTATTTAGAGGAAATTGTTAAAATTATTGATGCCCTAGATTTGCCAAGGGAGTTGGGTGATCTTTTGGTCAATCCCCCCTCCCTTATGCCCTGCTGTATAACTATTAAGAGACATATTGCATGTAATATCTTTTACGGTAATCCTCTCTTTATTTTGAATATGTGTACTACTGTCATTACCTTTCTTAGGTAATGGCCGTAATTGCAGATTTCATGCTTGTTTATCTTCCTGCCCCTACTGTTGCTCTCCGACCACCACTTGGAACCAGTGCAGGAGCAATTGCCAAGTTCTTACATAATTGCCCAGATAATGCATTCCAGGTTAGAGTTTTTTCCCTACAGAAAAATGCAATTAGTTGAACAGTTTGCCAAGATTATGTGATTTAAAGGATACACTTGATTACTTATATTTGGTCCTTAAAAATTCAGGTTGCCCTTGCTGGAACATCATATTCATTTTACAGAGATTTGGTGCAATAGTGGTAAGCAAATTTTTGGTAACTTGAATATGCTGCTTAAAATGAATCCCCACATTTTTTAGTTTCATGTTAACAACAACGAATTTGCCTGTTTAATATTTTCTTGTTTGGTTTGTGTAGCGGAATGGGGCAAAGCTTTTTGCAGTTGGCACTGCTTCATCACTGGTTAGTTGTCATATTTCTCTTGGGATGTTCTTCAATTTAGATAGCTTTGTGCACTTAGTCATGATTGTTTTGCTTTTCTCCTTATTCTTTCTTAAGTGTTGCTTTCTAATTGTTTCACTGTTGATCAAGAAAGGTGCTCCGTTTCTTTACTAGTTACAACATCCATATGCTTTTATTCTATTCTCATGAAATTTTTATCTTCTGTCAACTGAGAGGCACTCTGCAAAGTGCTGCATAAATAGTTTTTTTATTTTATTTATTTAAGAAATGGTTAAATGAAGCATTTTATAGAAGTTGATTGTGCTGCTTACTCGTGCACTTCCCACAAGAGGAACTTAAAGAGATATATTTAGGTTATTTAGATAAAATGTAGACCATAAAAATAAGAAGAAAAAAAAAATTGGTTTAGCAAAAAAAAAAAAAGGAAGCTAGTTTTGGTCCATTTGAGCCTGGAGAGAATCCTGGTGAATGAAGTGGCGATTCTAAGATATTCTCTTGATTCATTCCTTTCTGTTCTCACACGTTGAGCCTCAGTATCTATACCTGTAAAAAACAATGAAAAGTACCAAGTATAAAATGGATAATGAAGGACTCATTTTTAAAGCAATTTGATAATTTTGATTTTTTCTCAACAGTGAATGAAACACATGGTTACTAATTTATATGTTAATGAAATGAAATGGGCTTTTGTAGAACTTTTTTGCATCTGACATTCAGTTGACAAGTTTAGACACATTATGCTATTTTTGTATTTACAATGTTTTTGTTGTGCGAAAATTCCAAATGTATGTCATTTGTGCAACCTATACTGCATAAGACTATGCATGTTGACAAGTATAGACACATTATATGATATGCTCAATTGTATATATATATCCATTAATAAAAGGAGAAAAGCTTAAGTACACTGTCGGTGTGTAAGAGCTGTTGTATCTTGTTCTGCTCTTGGGGATCAATAAGTTGGGGAGATTGCAGTTAGCAGCATATAGAGTCAAAGCTTTGAATTTTGACAAGTCGGGTTGGGTTAAGACACCCCATGTCCAAATATGAGGACTAAATTGTTACCGTAAAAGACATGGCACATCCCTCCTTGTCTTGATTTAAATATATTCAACCCAACCTCAGGTTATGGTGATTTAATTACTTTGTTAAGGCATAAGTGGACTAGTTATCTTCCTACTTTACGTTGTGTAAGGAGTCATGTTTCTGTAGTTTTGTTGTTTATGTTGTCAATGGATGTTTAAACGAATTGGTTTCAGAGCAACATTAATGCAGTTTCTGGAATTGAATGAATTTCATTTAATTCAGGTTGGCACAGCTGTCACAAATGCCTTGATCAATGCGAGAAAGGCTGTTGATAAGGCTGCTGGAGTTGAAGTTGAAAAGGAAACGCTGCCTATACTATCCACCAGTGCTGCCTATGGTGTCTATATGGCGGTTTCTAGCAATCTCCGGTATGTAGGTTTTAATTAATGCCAGTTTCTTGGTTCTCGGTGATCCAGTACTTTGTGTAGCCTCTATTTCTAATTTTATAATCATCTACTGATGCACGTGTTTTAGAATGTTTACAATTCAGTATAATATCTACCATCTATGCCGATTGTTTTGATAATAATGTGAACTTGCCTTGGTTGCTCAATTATGATATATTGAGTTATGGTTTACAGCCCAGTTAGAACCTCCTAAAAGTATCTTCACTCCTCAAACATATTTTTGAGGAAACTTGTCAAGTCTATCCTGAAAAAAACTTATGTCCTAGATGATTATAGAGTCCAGAAAAAAAGAAGAAGAAGAAGAAGAAGAAGAAGAAGAATACGAATCTTTCTCTGCATTCTTGATGTCTGTAAATTTTGATAGTTGACACTTGAATATGGGCGAGCAACTCATTATACCTAGAACTCTTTCCAATTGGTAACCATTTTATGATGTGTGTTGAGGATTATTTTCTCTAGCATGAAACCTTGTATTTTCTGTTCCATAACATATAATGACCCTAGTCCATCTATAGAGTTATTACAAAGACAAAGGTGAAGGCGTGATTAAGATATGATTCAAGAATTCTACCTTATGCTAGAGTGGTACTATTTTCTTTTTGCAATAAACTTTATATGGGAAAGGAAATTATATTGCAGAATTGTAAAGATGTCATATTTGCAATCCTAAAAGCTGTTAGAGGGATAAAATGAAATCATTTCAAAGATTCTGTTTAAGATACAATGGAATTACTGATTTTCTTAAATGGTTCCTTAATGTGGATGTAATCTATCAATATTATAGCCTGTTAGTGTTAAATAGATTGAAGGAGACCTAAAATATTGATCAAGAATGAATTTCTGTGTTACAGATACCAAGTTCTAGCTGGTGTTATTGAACAGCGGCTTTTGGAACCCTTGCTACACAAGCACAAGCTGATGCTGGGTGCCATTTCCTTTGCTGTCCGTACCGGCAACACATTCTTGGGCTCACTATTGTGAGAATTTATTACTCTTCTCTGACATATCCCTTTGCCAAGAATTGTTTCTCCTCCCTCCATGACTCACCCTTTTCAACTTTGCCATGGCAGGTGGGTGGATTATGCTCGATGGCTCGGACTACAATAATGCTCGGGAGCAAAAGAGCGCGCAATTTCTTATTTCGTGAAATTTGGATTGGTTTTGGTCCGTTATAAGGCCATTCATAAATTGGGTAAATTGACACCAATTCAGTTCGCCAAAAAATTGGTTCCCACTATGCTTAGGTCTTTTTGGATATTTATACACATCGCAAAACTGTTCAAGCTGAGCTGACAGTTCGTATTTTATACTCGTTTTTCCCTTATATTCCAACTTTTTTTTCCTTTAGTTTCTTTTATTTTTCACATTTCCCTCTCATGCCATTGTAAGGATTCTAGTTGAACTTTAACAAAAGGCTTTTGCAGTTCATGGAGAATTAAAATAAAGGTTTTTAATCAATCCAAACCAAGTGGGTTTTGGAAGTAATGAGGGGTTAGTAATTTGCTCAAATGAAGTGGCTTTCGGGACTTAGGAGGAGTTGTCTAGTGATTTTGGCTGCATCTATTAGTGACGTTGAAGGGAAAATATTAATCTAATTCATTGACAATAAATTATTGCAATATCTAGAAGTCGTTTCTCATTATGAATTGAACAATAGAGGAGAAATGGTAGTCATAAACCATAATAAAAAACTAAAGCTGGTGTATTAATAAGGGACATAAATTTTTTTCAAATCAGTCTGGAGGAAATATCATCCAAATCATTTAAAATAGTGACAAGTGTATATAAATATTTAAAACGTTGGTCTAAGTTAATAAACTGTTAGTAATAATCTTAAGAATTTAATGTGCATTTTAAATATTTATAGATATTTGGCACTATTTTAAATGGGTTGAAGGATATTTCCTCTTAACTGGTTTGAAGGAAATTTTTGTTCATTTGAAATTAAGTAGGGGGCTTAACTTTTTTCCTCAAAAAAAAAGTAGGGGGCTTAATTTAAGCATACACATATATATATGAAAAATGCTAGGGGTTCTCCTTCCTAATGTTTTCTTAGTCTTACGTAAAACATGATTTAAGAAAAAATATAATTATAGTGGCTTCCACCAACAGTTTTTTTAGGCTTTAACACCAAATTTAAGATATTAGCACCAAAATTGAGACATTAGCACTAAATTTAGGATGATCAAATCCGTTTTTAGTAATATTATCCCTAAAGGGTTAACCTTACACGGTTACACCCTTAGGTTTTAGTTTTGAATCTAAAAACAAGTTTTAAAGTATTAGAACCTAAATATTAACTTATAAAAATTAGGGGTTTGCTAGGGGTTCTCCCCATATTGTTCTCTTGAGTTCTCTCAGACTTACGTAAAATATGATTTAAAAAAAAAAAAATTGTAATACCCTTTTTTTGCCAACAGATTAATTTTTATAAGTTAATATTTAGGTTCTAGTGCTTTAAAACTTGTTTTTGGATTCAAAACTAAAACCTAAGGGTGGAAGGTTAACCTTTTGGGAATGATATCACCAAAAGTGGATTTGATCATAATAAATTTTGTGCTAATGCCTAAAAAAATCAATGGTGGAGGTCACTATAATTTTATTTTTTCTTAAATCATGTTTTACGTAAGTCTAGAAGAACACAGGAGAACATTATGGGGAGAACCCCTAGCATTTTCTTAAAAATTAATCTGTTGGCAAAAAAACGGTACTACAATTTTATTTTTTATTAAAGGGGTTTGCTAGGAGTTCTCCCCATAGTGTTCTCCCAGTCTTATGTACAACATGATTTAAAAAAAAAAAAAATTGTAGTACTGTTTTTTTGCTAACAAATTAATTTTTATGAGTTAATAGTTAGGTTCTAATACTTTAAAACTTGTTTTTGGATTCAAAATTAAAACTTAAGGGTGGAAGGTTAACCCTTTAGGAATTGTATCACAAAAAATGGATTTAATCATCCTAAATTTGATGTTAATGCCTCAATTTTGGTGCTAATGCCTCACAAATTTGGTGCTAATGCCTCAAATTTGGTCCTAATGCCTAAAAAAAGGGGTGGTGGAGGCCATTACAATTTTATTTTTTCTTAAATCATGTTTTACATAAGACTGGGAGAACGCCAGGAGAACCTACGAGGAGAACCCCTAGCATTTTCCTTTATTAAATCATGTTCTACATAAGATTGGGAGAACGCTATGAGAATACTACGGGGAGAACCCTAGCAAACTCCTATATATATATTGATAGCAATTAGGTCTTTAATTATTATTTTTTTTTTTATGGAAATTATTTTATTAGTATTTTTTTTTTGAAATGGAAATTATTTTATTAGAATTCATTAATTAGGGCCTTATTAAATTGGGACATTTTATAAATTACTTATTTACCATGATTATGGCCTTAATTAAAGAATATTTAGGTTAATAAGGGCTTTAATTGTCTGTTTGGGAAAATTTTTTTATTAATATTTATTAATTTGAGACCCTAAGCAACCGCCTAATTTGCCTAGTGATTGAGCTCATAGAATACCAACAAACTAATTAAAGAGTTTTTGGCTCAAAGACAGTTTTCCTCCAAATTGGGTTGAAGGAATTTCCTTCAATCCAATCTATAAACATGATATATGTCCCTTGAACATGTAAGATGCACATATTTTTTTAATAGCATAGACAAAGTTGGAATAAATTTTATTAAAAACTTATATGCATCTTACATGTTATTAAAAAATTGGACTCATATCATGTTTATAGACTAGGTCAAAAAAAATTTCTCCAACTCAATTTGGAGAAAAACTTTTTCCAAAAAAGAGTTATAGAATAATTGGACGTAACGTTAGAGTTAGGCAATTACTTCATCCTTCATGCAACCCCTATATTTCACTTCCCTAATATTCCTTCTACCCATATTAATTTTCAATGTCACAGCAGTCTCTTCCTCCTGCCTGCACACACACAAAAATAAATAAATAAATAAATGTGAGTAAAATGGTAGTGTTCTTGGTTAATAATAATATTGAAGGATGGAAAGAAATGAAAGTAGCTAGTGATCACCTCCATGCGTGTTGTTGCAGGTGAAAACACCTGAATTTTGATGATGGGATCGGCAGAGTGATTACCAGTGAAGGAACAAGGTGGAAGACGACGAGGTGATTTTCTGATATATGTGGTTACAATTTGATCTCCTTCATCACTACGCCCAATAGAATCAAGGAAAAACACATGAGGAGCTTCACAGGGATTGTTGGAGAGTCTACGGGTGTTGAACATGTAGAGCGGTGGCGTTACATTCATCGTCCATTGCGTAAATGTCTCGAGGGGTGTCCTTAAAACGCTCCGAGAGA
Organism: Carpinus viminea; assembly: GCA_013348765.1. Lineage (NCBI taxonomy): Eukaryota > Viridiplantae > Streptophyta > Magnoliopsida > Fagales > Betulaceae > Carpinus > Carpinus viminea. Next base: position 50,709,551 of record CP054668.1, on the reverse strand, counting down.
TTATGTTTTCATAGATATAAGCCGAGTAGCCCCATGAGACAGAGAAAGACCAGTTGGATGGCCTGTGGTAGCATATGGTTAGTTGAAGAAGACGGGATCAGTTGGCTTTCGCCGCCTTCATCAGGTGGTTTATGGCTTCCGACCGGTTCATGGAGGGGAAGATTGGTCAATGGCGTCAATGTGGTGGAGGGAGAGGAAAGGAGTATGCGGCCGAGCTGAAAGAAAACCTGTTGTGTCATTGTGTAGATCAATCTGCATGCATACACTCACAGCATCAATCAAATACAACATGGTAAAGGGATCAGAAAATGAAGCAATTTAGAGCTTAGGGAAAATTACAGTTTCGAAAATCAAAGTTTCAATTTTTACAATCCACTCTCATAAAGTTCTAATTTTTTTCAATTTGACCAACTAATTTTTATTTTTTATTTGATTATATATATATATAAAATATATAAAAAAAAAAAAAAAATTTGGGGTTGTAAAAATGGTCAAATGGCCAAAAGACCCCGGTTTTTTTTTTTTTAATAAAAAATAAAAAATTAGAAAATTAAAAGCAATATGGAAAGTTTTGATACAATTGGTCAAATTGCAAAAATTTGGAACTTTCAAAGTAGATTGCGAAAATTGAAACTTTAGTGTTCAAATTAAAAAACGCTATCAACTTTGGAGGGGTAATTTTCCCTATAGCTTAATTAATTAATTACCTGGTGAAATCCTTTCTCAAGAATCAAAGGAATTCCAAAATCAGCCAAACATGGGTGCAGTATGTGATCACCGGCATATGATATCGGATATCTCAAAATACAAGCGTCTTCCACCAGAGGGTAACTCAGAGCATATCCAGCTCCACCAAAAGCCATATCAAACGAGAAAAATGAGTTGGCCTTGACAAACTCAGAATTCGACCCAATGTAGTAATACTTAGAATGGTTGTATTTCGCAAGAACCCCAATTAAATTATCAAGAAAAAAGACTGTATCGTCATCTCCCATCACATACCACCTCATTTTTTTATCTCCCTCCCTAAACGCTTCGATTGTTGTTCGCACAATTCGAGCCGGAATCGGCATCACCGTTTTCGGGAATGTTGTGATCTTCCGGACATCCTCACTGACACGAAAAGGAGGAAGATTTGAAGGCCACGGTTGGAACTCCGACGTCGGAGGTCTGTCGAGGAAAAGATATCCCTGGGTTATGTTTGGTCGCCACCATGATTCAACGTATGGTTTTCTGGAGTTCCATGTATTCAGGGCGCCGACAATTCTAAAAACAATGTGGCTGATGTTGGTCGGAGAAATAATACTGTCGGCAGTGGGAGAAATATTGGTCGGCCATTTTTGCTTTATGGTTGATAGGAGATCGAACAGCGGGTAATTATTGGGAGGGATGAACAAGGTGTAGAAGAGAAACAAGACTAGGCCTGAAATAACTATAGACTTGTTCATAGGACTATATTTTTTGTTCCTTAACTTGATTGTTTACAATACATTGATTTTAAACCCTAAACCTACTTATACAAGGAAACAAATAACTCGAATATAAATTGATCAATAATATAAAATCTTAGAATATATTCCAACAGTACTAAATATTCAAGTTTAAGTTTAAGTTTAAGTTTGCTATTGCATGTGACGGTTGCTGTTTTTTAATCCTTAACTAATCATTTTTCTGGACCAAACAGAAGATTGCTTACCCTTTGTAATATCAACTTTCAAATATTATCTAGTGTTACCGTTAAGCGTTTTCCATAGAAAAAAATTGTATCTTTGTATTATATTTCTACTAAAAAATAATTTTGCCAAAAGTGCGTTTTGACAATTTTTAAGCTTTCTGAACCTTTAAAAGTGCTTTTAATTTTTTTAGCGAACGAGAAATTTTTTCTTTAAACTGAATTTTTGAGTGTTAAAAACATTTTTAGACTCCTCAAACTCAATCTCAAATAGGCTCTTTGTCCTTCTAAACTGATTCTCTTATTTTATTTAAGTAAACGCTATAGGTTAATCTTGGAAGGTTGCATGTTAAGGAATTCGATCGCACTGAAACAAATACTTTGAGAGGCAAATTTTTATTTAATTGTTGTTTATGGAATTTTTTTATTAGTATTTTTTAATTGGAGACCCTAAGCAACCACTTAATTTGCTTAGTGATTGAGCTCACAGAATACCAACAAACTAATTAAAGAGTTTTTGGCTAAAAAAGAATGGATAAAGTTTTTCTCCAAATTGAGTTGAAGGAATTTTATAATTCAATTTAATCTATAAACATGATATGTGTCCCTTGAACATGTAAGATGCACATGTTTTTTTAATAGAATGGACAAAGTTAAATAGATTTTATTAAAAATTTATGTACATCTCACATGTTATTAAAAAGTGGACACATGTCATGTTTATAGAATAGGTCGAAAGAAATTTTTTTAACCCAATGTGAAGGAAAACTTTGTACAAAAATAATTATAGAATAATTGGAAGTAACGTTAGAGTTGGGCAATTACTTCATCCTTCATGCAACCCCTATATTTCACTTCCCTAATATTCCTTCTACCCATATTTTCAATGTCACAGCAGTCTCTTCCTCCCGCCTGCGCACACAAAATAATAATAATAATAATAATAAATAAATAAATAAATAAATGTGAGTAAAATGGTAGTGTTCTTGGTTAATAATAATATGGGGAAACTTCACAAAATTCTCATGAACTTTCATCCGTTTTGAAATACTCTTCAAATTTCAAAAACTCTCAATTTACACCATTAATATATTGAACTTTCAATTGCTCTCAATTTGGACTCATCCATACAAATTAGGGACACAAAATTTTTCAAAAAGACCAAAATACCCCTAATTTTCATTTTTTAAAAAAAAACATTTTAGAAGTTGAAATTTTAAATAGTGAATTTTGTATAAAATTCCAACTTTTAGATTTTTTTAAAAAAATTAAAAAAAAAAATAAAAATTAAGGGTATTTTGGTCTTTTTAAAAAATTTTGCTCTAATTTATAGGATGTCAAATCGATCAAAGAATTAATAGAATTAAAGTTTTTAAGTTTGAGGAATGTCTTTTAAAACTGTGGAAGTTCAGGGTTCCTAAAGTTTCCCCTGATAATATTGAAGGATGGAAAGAAATGAAAGTAGCTAGTGATCACCTCCGGCCATGCGTGTTGTTGCAGGTGAAAACACCTGAATTTTGGTGATGGGATCGGCAGAATGATTACCAGTGAAGGAACAAGGTGGAAGACGACAAGGTGATTTTCTGATATATATATGTGGTTACAATTTGATCTCCTTCATCACTACGCCCAATAGAAGCAAGGAAAAACACATGAGGAGCTTCACAGGGATTGTTGGAGAGTCTACGGGTGTTGAACATGTAGAGCGGTGGCGTTACATTCATCGTCCATTGCGTAAATGTCTGAGGGGTGTCTTTAAAATGCTCCGAGGGATTATGCTTTCATAGATATAAGCAGAGTAGCCCCATGAGACAGAGAAAGACCAGTTGGTTGGCCTGTGGTAGCATATAGTTTGTTGAAGTAGACGGGATCGGTCGGCTTTCGCCGCCTTCATCAGGTGGTTTATGGCTTCCGACCGGTTCATGGAGGGTTGGGTCAATGGCGTCAATGTGGTGGAGGGAGAGGAAAAGAGTCTGCGGCTGAGCTGACAGAAAAACTGTTGTGTCATTGTGTAGATCAATCTGCATGCATCCCCTCACAAGCATCAATCAAATACGACATCGTAAGCATAGAGATCAGAAAATGTTGCAATTTAGAGCTTGGGGAAAATTATAGTTTATTCCTTAAAGTTGTCAGCGTTCGAATACTAAAGTTTCAATTTTTGTAATTTACTTTATAAAGTTTCAATTTTTTTCAATTTGACCAATATTATTCTAAAATTTTCATATTACCCCTAATTTTTATTTTTTATTTAATTTTTTATAATAAAAAAAATGGGGTGTAAAAATGGCTAGATGGCCAAAGGAGCAGCTACAACCACCCCATTTTTTTAAAAAATTTATAAAAAAAAAAAAATAGAAAATTAGGGGTAATATGAGAAGTTTTGGATACAATTGGTCAAATTGCAAAAATTTGAAACTTTGGGGGGTGAATTGCAAAAATTGAAATTTTGATGTTCAAATTGAAAAACGCTATCAATTTTGGAGGGGTAAATTGTAATTTTTCCTAATGCTTAAATATTAATTAGGAAAATGCTAGGGGTTCTCCCCATAATGTTCTCCTGGCGTTCTTCTAGACTTACTTAAAATATGATTTAAGAAAAAATAAAATTGTAATGGCCTCTACCACCGGTTTTTTTAGGTATTAGAACCAAAATTGGGGCATTAATTAGCACCAAATTTGAGGCATTAGAACCAAAATTGAGGCATTAGTACTAAATTTAGGATGATCAAATCTATTTTGGGTGATACCATCTCTAAAGGGTTAAGCTTTTACCCTTAGGTTTTAGTTTTTAATCCAAAAACAAGTTTTAAAGCATTAGATACTAAATATTAACTCATAAAAATTAATCTGTTGGCAAAAATACAATATTACAATTTTATTTTTTCTTAAATCATGTTCTATGTAAGATAAGGAGAATACTACGAGAAGAATCTCTAACAAACCCCTATTAATTACTTGGTGAAATCCTTTCTCAAGAGTCAAAGGAACTCCAAAATCAGACAAACATGAGTGCAGTATATAATCACCGACATATGAGATCGGATATCTCAAAATACAAGCGTCTAACTTGGTTGCCAATGCTTCCACCAGAGGTAACTCAGAGCATATCCAGCTCCACCAAAAGCCATATCAAACGAGAAAAATGAGTTGGCCTTGACAAACTCAGAATTCGACCCAATATAGTAATACTTTGAATGGTTGTATTTCGCAAGAACCCCAATTAAATTATCAAGAATAAAGAATGTATCGTCATCTCCCATCACATACCACCTCACGTTTTTATCTCCCTCCCTAAACGCTTTGATTATTTTTGTACAATTCGAGCCGGAATCGGCATCACCATTTTCAGGAATGTTGTGATCTTCCCGACATCCTCACTGACACGAAAAGGAGGAAGATTTGAAGGTCACGGTTGGAACTCCGGCGTCGGGTCTGTCGAGGAAAAGATATCCCCGGGTTATGTTTGGTCGCCACCATGATTCAACGTATGGTTTTCTGGAGTACCATGTATTCAGGGCGCCGACAACTCCAAAAACAATGTGGCTGATGTTGGTCGGAGAAATAATATTGTCGGTAGTGGGAGAAATATTGGTCAGCCATTTTTGCTTTATAGTTGATAGGAGATCGAACAGCGGGTAATTATTGGGAGGGATGAACAAGGTGTAGAAGAGAAGCAAGACTAGGCCTGAAATAAATATAGACTTGTTCATAGGACTATATTTTTTGTTCCTTAACTTGATTGTTTACAATACATTGATTTTAAACCCTAAACATACTTATACAAGGAAACAAATAGGGGAAACTTCACAAGACCCCCCTAAACTACCAGCCATTTTGAAATACCCCCATGATCTTTAAAAACTCTCAATTTAACCCCCTCAACTTTCAATTTCTCTCAATTTCACCCCCTCCGTCCATTTCCATCGTTAACCTTAGACGGGGCCATACACACGTGACCTGCACGTGGTTTTTTATGCAGGAAATATCTATTATACCCTTTTTTTAATTTCTTCTAACTCCTTCCTCCAACACTCCTTCACGTCTGGCAAGAGAAAACAGCGTCGTGAGGAGGACGAAGCAGCTAATGAGACGGTGGTGGTGAAGAAGGAGAGGTCGACGGAGTCCCACCAAAACACGGCGATGGCCACCAGAGCCACGAGAGGCGTCATCTTCACTAAATTCGAGACCAACCAGGCGTCTGCTATCCTTCTCTGTCTTCACTCTCGCACCATGCCATGTACGCTGGTCTGAGTCTTCATTCTCTCGAGTTTGATATACGTAGCACCCATTACTCTCTCTGATTCAGCCCCACACCACACCCCCACATCAATGAAAGATGAAGGAGTCTATCTATATCTGTTTCTCTCACATTCTCAATCACCACAAAACAACAAAGCAAAAGCAGCACGCATGCCCACTTTCTGAGATTCCCCTCCCAAAACTTTTCACATTTAAGTTTTCCTTTCTTTTTCTCCAAAACCCTGTCCCTCCATGCAATCATTCACTACGTTTTTTTCTTTCTTTCTTTCTTGTCTTTGTAGGGTGGTGGTGGTGACTGTAATCAAGTTGAGGTTAATGGCGGGGCCATTGCTCGCACCTCTAACGGCAACCAAACAGTGTCGTCTAACGACAGCCTCACCTTCACCGAGCACCAGGTGGCCAAGCTCATGGAGGAGGACATGGGCTCCGCCATGCAGTACCTGCAAGGGAAAGGTCTCTGCCTCATGTCCATCTCTCTCACCACCGCTATTTCCACTGCCACGTGTCACTCCAAGAACCCCACGATCAACAACAACCACCCACTATTGCAATCCAACGCTGATCAGGGGCCCTCCTCGCCCAGCATGTCCGTGTTGACCGTCCAGTCAGCCACTATGGGTAACGGCGGGGGCGAGGCTTCCGTTAAGGACGCCACCTCCGTTTCCAAGCCGTGATTTCACGACGTTGACTGACTTTTTTTGGGTTCACTTTAAAAAGCACTCTTTTTTTTTAAGAGAAGACAGAAGAAAGAAAAGAAAAGAACCATCTAAAGAAGTCTACGAAAATAATGCCTCGGGGCTTGGCTTTAGAGTTGCTTAACGACGCCGTATTTCCGTAGTTGCTTAACGATGCCCTCCAAATTCCGGTGTGCTGTCTCCAGCTGAAGGACACTTTCCAGGGTCATCTGCGAAATCAACATCAACTTTCTCAATATTTCCACCATCTCCAACTGTTATGTACACAGGCCCACATGGATCTAATGTGTAGTTATATACCCTGTTCATGCGCTCATAGGCTTCCTGTAAAAAAACCCATTAAGCAGTTCAAAACCCAGATAAAGAACAGGAAGGAAAAAAAAAGCATTGTAGAGTGGGTGCTCCTCTGCTTTTTAATCCTCTGTTTTTTTCTTTTTTTTTTTTTTGTAAGTATTTCTATCCTCTGTTTGGTTCCCATGAAAGAAGAAGAATAGGACTTCTTCCTCTCACTATCCGTCTCTTTCTTTCAGATTCTGCCTCTCTCTATTGCACGCTCTCTTTCATTCTTTCTTCCTCTCTCAGTGTCCGTCTCTATCTTTCCCAATGGGTTTTTTGTTCTTTGTCTTCCTCGTCTCAGTCTCAGTCTCACTCTCCGTCATCTTTCCTGCTCTCTCTGGTTTCTACTCTGGTTTGTTGCAGAGAATGGGTGAGACGACAAGAAAGTAGAAGATGAAGACCGTACCAATTTGTTTTTATTTATTTAAGGGAGACAAGAGACAGACATGAGAGAGAGAATGAAAATTTTTAAACAAAAATGGGCCAGCCACGTCATTCGGGATAGTTTTCGGGAAAATATTCGGGACGCGTAGCAGCTCCCACGTTACTTGTTTGTGTATGAATAATTGAGGAACTTATCGTACGTAGTGGTATGACAACACATCAACTCAGATTTCTTCTTGCTTTCTATATGGTATGACAAGATCCCGGACAGAACCATAGTTTGGTACGCAAATGCAGATCAGCTTGCTCCAAGGGGATCGAAAGTGGAGCTAACGGCTAGTAGGCTCGTGCTTACTAGCCCTCAAGGCAAAGAGTTATGGGCATCTAAGAACCTTACTGGTGTGGTTGGTTATGGTGTAATGAAGGATACAGGAAACTTTGTCATCAAAGATAGGAATTCTAACAATCTATGGGAAACCTTCCAGAAGCCTACTGATACCATCTTGCCTACACAAGTGATGTTTCGAGGAGGGGTCCTATCTTCTCGACAATCAGAGACCAACTTCAGGTTCCAGCTGCGTATCATTGAAGAAGGGGATGCGCAAGGGATTCCTAAAGGTAATCTCGTGCTCAATACCATAGATTTTCCCTCCAGTACTGAACCTGCCATACCTTACTATGAAAAAAACACAAGTGACTTTGGTGATTCTAATGTCGAATCCTCAGAAAGTTCGGCACATTTCAGAGTGCTTTGTTAAACCAGAGCATGCTGTAAAAGAAGCCAAGCTGCCCTTTTACCTGATCACATGGGATCTTGCCATGCTCTCTGCACACTATATCCAGAAGGGCCTTCTCTTCACCAAACCTTCGGCAGATGAGCAAGAAGGCTTCATCTACACTCTTGCTTTTGTGGGCTGTTGCTTTGTTCATCGCGATGGTGTTATTGTTCGTGGCATTCTTCTCAATCGGGATGGGCCTCGTCACGTGGGTCTGCACCTCGGAGATCTTCTCGTTGCCCAGGGCGTGAGTATCGGAGTCCCGGCGAGAGAGTTCTGCGAGTTGGGCCGGAGGAAGGAGATAGAAGAAAGAAAAAAGGGTATAATAGATATTTCCTGCATAAAAAACCACGTGCAAGTCACGTGTGTACGGCCCCGTCTAAGGTTAACGATGGAAATGGACGGAGGGGGTGAAATTGAGAGAAATTGAAAGTTGAGGAGGTTAAATTGAGAGTTTTTGAAGATCATGGTATTTCAAAATGGCTGGTAGTTCAGGGGGATCTTGTGAAGTTTCCCCAAACAAATAACTCGAATATAAATTGATCAATAATTAATATAAAATCTTAGAATATATTCCAACAGTACTAAATATTCAAGTTTAAGTTTAAGTTTAAGTTTGCTATTGCATGTGACGGTTGCTGTTTTTTAATCCTTAACTAATCATTTTTCTGGACCAAACAGAAGATTGCTTACCCTTTGTAATATCAAGGGTAATTTCACTAACCCCCCTCAAACTTTAGTCACTTTTGCAGACACCCCCCTAACATTCAAAACTTTCACTTACCCCCCTTGAACTTTCAAAAATTCTCACTTACCCCCATCGTACAAATTAAGACCAAAATACCAATGTTTTTCATTTTTTTAAAAAATAAAAAAAAAACATTTTGGAAGTTGACATTTTAAATAGTGAATTTTAAACAGTGACTTTTGTATAAAATTTAACTTCCAGATTTTTTTAAAAAATAAAAAACAGGGGTATTTTGGTCTTTTTAAAAATTTGTGCCCTAATTTGTACGGATGGGGGTAAGTGAGAATTTTTGAAAGTTCAAGGGGGGTAAGTGAGAGTTTTTGAATGTTAGGGGGGTGTCTGCAAAAGTGACTAAAGTTTGAGGGGGTTAGTGAAATTGTCCCTAATATGAACTTTCCAATATTATCTAGTGTTACCGTTAAGCGTTTTCCATAGAAAAAAAAATTGTATCTTTGTATTATATTTCTACTAAAAAATAATTTTGCCAAAAGTGTGTTTTGACCATTTTTAAGCTTTCTGAACCTTTAAAAGTGCTTTTAATTTTTTTAGCAAACGAGAAATTTTTTCTTTAAACTGATTTTTTGAGTGTTAAAAACATTTTTAGACCCCTCAAACTCAATCCCAAATAGGCTCTTTGTCTTTTTAAACTAATTCTCTTATTTTATTTAGGGTTAAATGCATTTTCAGTACCTGTGCTTTGAGCCAAAATCAAATAGCTACCTCGGTTTTCAAAAATATCACAAATGGTACTTGTGGTTATCAAATAAACTCACTTGGTACTTCTGTGAGGATTCCGTTAGTTTTTTTAACGGAGTGCCACGTCACATTTACACATGGCGTGGTACTTGTGGTTTCAAATTAAATAATATTAAAATTATGTAAAAAAAAATTAAAAGAACCTGTATACTTCCTTAAAAAAAAAAAATCCATCGTCTTCTTCATTCTCTTCTTCCCCAACCACTTAGGTTTTGCAAACCCAAATACCATCTTTGTCATCCTCCTCAATGATGATTCAGAAACTCTCACAACAGACTATTAATGATGAGTCGACAAACGACAATCAAAAAGGACACTAAATTAAATAAAATTCAAGCCCAAGGGTCCCAATTACAAACTTTGTTGCAGACCCTAGCGATTATGAAGAAGATCTTCCTAAACAAGGTTCTATCAGCAATGCTCGTCCAATTACCGGATTGTCTCGATGGACAAAAGCCTCTTCTCCAAATGCCAGTAGGAGTTCTTATTTGAAAGCTAAGGGTATGCTCGAGTCATCATCGACTCCGAACTATGAAGCAGAAAGGAAATCCTCTTCAACCAAAGCTCTATGAAAGCCCTCGTCTCAGACCCAAATACCACGTCACCCTTCCTCAGGGAAAATATTTTCCCCATTACCCTTCATCTGAGGTAAGTCTGTTTCCCACTGTTTTTACAATTTGTTTTGATAAGGTTCATTTGAAAAAATAGATTTGAGCCTGTAAAGTGGTTGGGGAGAGGAGAATGGAGAGGACGATGGATTTTCTTTTTTTTTTTTTTTGTTAGGAAGTACATAGGTTCTTTTAATTTTTTTTTACATAATTTTAATATTATTTAATCTGACATGGCATCCAAAAACTTAGGTATCACGCCACGTGGTGCCTTGAAACCACATAAACTACGCCATGTGTAAAGGTAATGTGACATTCCGTTAAAAAACTAACGGAATCCTGACAGAAGTATCAAGTGAGTTTATTTGATAACCACATGTACCATTTGTGATATTTTTGAAAACTAAGGTGGCTATTTGATTTTGGCTCAAAGCATAGTGAAAATGTATTTAACCCTTTTATTTAAGTAGACGCTATAGGTTAATCATGGAAGGTTGCGTGTTAAGGAATTCGATCGCATTGAAACAAATACTTTGAGAGGCACGAATCAATTAAGTACAATACTTTTGCGTGATTGATTTATATAGCATTAATTTGAAATATTTCCTTGCTTTAATTTTAATCTCTTTATAATATTATATTTATTTTATTGTTGATTTTCATATTTAATCAAAGATCATTATATCCATTCTTAGAATATTACACCGTCTTATCAATCATCATAGTAACAAACCACATGTAATTTTTGAAGTAAATTACTAATAAAACAAAAACAAAAACCCATTTAATTAAGTTAATTTCATGCGAAAACCAAACAGTAGCCTTACGCCACTTATGGATGCAGCTGCTAATTAAGTATCCGTATGCGTGCACCAATAAAATAAACCGAAGTTTTTGGCTCAAAAAGAATTAAAGTATAATTTAAGCCAATAATTAATTTGATGTTAGCTAGAGTTAGGCAATTACTTCATCCTTCATGCAAGCCCTATATTTTACTTCCGTAATATTGCTTCTTCCCATATTTACAATGTCACAGCAGTCTCTTCCTCCTGCCTGCACAAATAAATAAATAAAAATTAATGTTATTTAATTAAAGAGTATAAAATTTAATTTTAGAATATTAATTAAAAAGTAATATTATTTAATAGATTATATATTATATGACTCTCATACAACTGAGATAACGTAACCGTGAAAATCAATCTTCAAATCAATAAGGCTTCTACAAAGGAAAAATCTAAAGTACTATATATTTTCACTACCATATCATCCTCGTCATACAATCATATAGTGAATCGAGAGTGTTAGTTTCTAGCAAAATTTTCATTGATAATAATGAAGGGTACGTAGAAACGAAAGTAGTCACCTCCATGCGTGTTGTTGCAGGTGAAAACACCTGAATTTTGGTGATTGGATCAGCAGAATGATTACCGGTGAAGGAACAAGGTGGAAGACCGCGAGCTGATTTTCTAACATATGTGGTTACAATTTGATCTCCTTCATCACTATGCCCTATAGAATCAAGGAAAAACACATGAGGAGCTTCGCAGGCATTGTTGGAGAGCCAACGGGTGTTGAACATGTAGAGGGGTGGCCTTGCATTTCTTGACCATGGCCTAAATGTCTCGAGGGGTCGCCATAAAATGCTCCGAGGGATTATGTTTTCGTAGATATAAGCAGAGTAGCCCCATGAGACAGAGAAAGACCAGTTCGTTGGCCTGTGGTAGCATATGGTTTGTTGAAGAAGACGGGATTGGTCCACCTTCGCTGCCTTCATGAGGTGGTTTATGGCTTCCGAGCGGTTCATGGAGGGGAAGATTGGGTCGACGGTGTCGATGTGGTGGAGGGAGAGGAAAGGAAACTGGGGGTGTGCTGATAGAAGACCTGATATGTCATTGAGTAGATCAATCTGCAATATTCACAAAATAATTAGGGTTATATATATATATATGGTGCAATACTACATAGTATTGAAAGCATAGGGAGAAAAGAACTAATGCTACAAACACTGAGGATCCCTAGCATTTTCCTAACCAAAATTTCTTGCTTTCAGAAGAAAAGAAAGTAGTGCTTATTAAATATAGAACTAACAGATAGAATCTGTAGAGAAACTGAATGCAATTACCTGGTGAAACCCTTTCTGGTGAGTTAAAGGAACTCCTAAATCAGCCAAACATGAGTGCAGCATGAAATCACTGACATACAAGTACGGATATCTCTCAATACAAGCGTCTAACTTGGTTGCCAATGCCTCCACCAGAGGGTAACTTAGAGCATACCCAGCTCCACCAAAAGCCATATCAAACGAGAAATCAGAGTTGGACTTAACAAACTCAGAATTCGACCCAATATAGTAGTACTTTGAATGGTTGTATTTTGCAAGAACCCCAACTAAATTATCAACAAATAAGACAGTATCATCATCTGCCATTACATACCACCTCACGTTTTTATCTCCCTGCCTAAATGTTTCCATTATTGTTCTTACAATCCGAACCTGCGACGGCCTGACCATTCTTGGAAATGCTCTCAGCTTACTAACATCCTCGTTGACACGAAAAGGAGGGAAATTTGAAGGCCATGGTTGGAACTCCGGCGTCGGAGCTCTGTCGAGGAAAAGATATCCCCGGGTTATGTTTGGCTGCCACCATGCTGCAGAGTATGAGCTTTTGTACTTCCATGTGTTCATGGAGCCGACAATTCCAAAAACAATGTGGCTGATGTTGGTAGTGGGAGCAATATTGATTGGCCATTTTTGCTTTATAGTCGACAGGACATGGAACGGCTGGTAATTATTTGGAGGGTAGAACAAGAAGGTGTAGTACAGAAACAAGACCAGGCCTGAAATAGCCAGAGACTTGCATAGGGTTCCTAGAGATAAAGGGCTGAGATTTTGTTGAATAGAAACTGTAGAAGACATGGTGAAGAGGGTGGGTGGGAAGATCGATGTTGAACCTACATATATATGCAGGGGGGGGGTAAGGGATTAAAACGAAGAAAGGTTGCTATATATTCAAGTTAACTTTTTTGAGACTTACGATGATTCTTGTTCAAGTTTGACAATGCATGTGATGGTTGATTTTTTTAATCCTTAATTATTCATTTTCTGGGTTGAAGTATGCATTAATTTCGTGAGAAGTGAGCTATCAAGTGCCTCAAGGCGTGCATGAATGTTCAGCTTTTAATGCATGGACTTATGCAGTGCAGGCAGGATCTTAAGGAGAAGTCGTCTCATTTTTCATGCCTTATTTGTCAGGGCAGCTGTTACATTTTTCATGCCACAGTAAATATTGTTCTAGTTTACATAATATATACATGAAAAAAAAAATTGCTCAGTGTCTTCTACTCCTATTTTTTTTCTTAATTTTACAGTTTTTCATCAAGCTTATAAAAGGGTACGTTGTTCATTTAATTTTCGTTCTTGGAAGTATGTCCTTAATGAAAAGTAGACGTTATATTCTAATCCTGAGAAGTTACGTGTCAATGAATCCGTTCGCACCGAGTTAAATACTTTGAGAGGCACGATCATTTTATTGTTAATTTTTGGATTGAAATTATTTTGCATCAACCAGAATTTTTGCACGGGGAAAATAATATTCCAACAAATAAATCTCACAATCATGCACCCATGTTTTGTGCCCTAGCAGACGATAAGTTTGTGGTATATATGCCCACTTGATCAGATCAACCAAATTAATCTCCGGCTTCATTTTTCAACAGATCAAATGGTAAGCCCTCCAATTTCGAGAGGCTTTTTGCAAACTGCTTGTCGATCATCCTATAGCACTCTCTACTTTTATTTTATTTTTTTTTTTGTTATTCTAATAAAGAAGAGGAAGATTTAGAGAATGAGATACAAGGTATTTTGGAAAAGTTGTGTTAAAAAAAAAATAGAAACTTTATTAGCTAAATTTTGGAGAGTGACACGTGAATTATGGTGTGAATGGTTGTATAATATTAGATAAAAAGTTAAAAGAATTTAGGCTTTTTTCCTCCGCACAAAACACGCAAAAATGTATAGCCAACGGTGGTATAAAATTAAGCATGTTTGTCATTTTGCTTTGCATGTTATAAAGGAATGCTCTGACCCTTGTGTTGCACGAGACCTCTCTCTCTCTCTCTCACTCTCTATCTCTCTCTGCTTAGAATACCAGTGAAGTTTGACTATGCATGCGCATAACAACTCTTCATAGATTGCGCATCTGATTAAGGTTCTAATTTCTGATTTGAAAATACCCTCTAAACATCAAAATTGGTGCACATAATTGTGAACTAAATTTGACTGCAAGAGATGGGGAACTATGAGCAACTGAGCATGATCATTGCAATCTAAGGCATAGACTTTTCCCCTCTCTTTCCCTAACTACAAACCCTAAACCTTATATTAGACCAAAAATAATAATAATAATAATAATAATAATAATAATAATTGCGCATGCTTATTGCAATCTAGGGCATAGACTTTTCCCCTCTCTTTCCCTCACTCCAAACCCTAAACCTTATATATAGTTACTTTGACTTTCTAATTCTTACAATTTAACGATCTTGCATTTCAAGAAAAACGTGCCAAGATGCATAAAATAGGCACTAGTAGTAGCAGCTACTAGCTAGGTTAACTGGTGCAATGCAAAAGAAGAATTTTTTTTTTTTTTTGGGAATAATGTATTTTACCGTTTATAAAAACTATGAGCAATTGAGCATGATCATTGCAATCTAGGGCATCGACTTTTCCCCTCTCTTTCCTTCACTCCAAACCCTAAACCCTATAGTTACTTTGACTTTCCAATTCTTACGGTTTAATGATCTGCATGTAATTTAGGGCATAGACTTTTCCCCTCTCTTTCCTTCACTCCAAACCCTAAACCCTATAGTTACTTTGACTTTCCAATTCTTACGGTTTAATGATCTGCATGTAATTTAGGCATGACTTTTAAAATAGGCACTAGTAGTAGCTAGGTTAACTGGTGCAATGCACAAGAAGAAGAGTCAATTTTTAATTTTTGGGAATAATGTACTTTATCGTTTATAAAATTTGGTCAAAACTTTTTCTCCGAACTCAGTTAAAGAAAATTCAAAGCATGTGATTCTCTAATGTAGGATTATCAAAGTATCTGATATCTATCCTCAACTAATTATTCTTTTTTGAGTTTCCTGATATATTGTAGACTTATTTGACAGAAACGGGCGGGTGGCGATACATCGATAGCAGCATACACATTGGTATTCCGCTAGGCAGCCCCATGTCACCTGTCTTCATGAACATATGTTTACACCAATTCAATTGTTCTTTATTGATGGAGGATCCTCGCCTTGTGCTCTAAGAAAACTTTCCAATTTGAAATGGGCGAGATAAGAAAGAGATTTGTGAGACATTAGTAGCACATCTTTGAGAACTGGTATAAGATGTTTAACAATTTGATTTTCTTGTATTTATTCATAGTAAACAATTCTAGCTTTACAAATTTCTTTGACAATTGAAGAATTGATGTGATTACAAACATTTTCTACGGCCTATTTTTCATCATCATCAACATACATCCAGAAGCTCTAATTCCATAGTATGCATCAAGTGCCCTATTCATATTGGGGAAAAAAAACAATAAGAACAGAGAAGAATGATCAGTTTCCCCTACCTCCGATCCCTCCTATGATGACACTAAGCAGTGAGGGTCTCAGAAAATAAGTAGATATCAACTATAATAGCTTTCTTTCATATATTTAACTAATGGGAAAAAGGAAGTTAGGAATCTCGAGGACCATCAAAAGACTGAGTTTTTCTTAGATTCCAGTGGAGGCCCTCATGGATGCTGCGTAAGAAGTCACTGGTGGAATCAACCTGACATGCTGTAGGCACCGGCCAAGGCGCCATGCTGCACACAAGAGCATCTCCTGCTGCTAACTGTTTCCTGTCCTTACCATCGAATGATGCCCATGCATGGCCTCTGCTATTGAAAGGCACTTGCACTCGCAATGTCACGTGCTCTGGTAATATCAGAGGCCGAAAGGACAAGGAATGTGGACAAATTGGCGTAAACAGGATGCCAGGGACCTGCAGTTATAGAGATGAATCAAGAATAGGATATTGAAACTTAAATTTTTATGATATGTCATCGCATGACATTAACTGATTTGTTTTGATTATGATGGCATTAACCATTTACCAGAACATATATGTTTGGTTTTATTGCAGGATTAGAACTTCTTAGCCAAATCATACTTTCAACCTTATGTTGATCTTCTTCATTTCTAATCTTCGATCACACACTCCCATGCCTGGTTTTACAGACATGTACTACATTGTATCGCAGCTTTCAAGGTAAAGCATGTATCCTAGCTGGCCAAAACGTCAGAACTCCAATGTTTGGATTCCAGGCATGACTCTTGCCAGATCCTATAAGTTTCACTCCCCTTGGCCTCCACACTGAACATTTTGAAGTTCTAAAAAACTTCAATTAAATTACAACTTTATGAATCAAGCTTACATACACTAAACCTGTCCTGTAACCAAGTCCAAAACTCGAGTTCTGCAGAAGATTTCAGTCAGTCTAGCAATGAGGAATCATGTCATCCCATCTTTATTTTGCACTTCTATGAGTAAAAGCACTCACTTCCAAGTTCATCTTTATTATCAGCTTTCTCAATTAGTTAAAAAGACAGTCCATAGTCACAAAAGGTGTACTATTTGCAAGATACAAACAAGGAATTTCAATTTAGCCTTCAACTTTGAGAAATTATGACTTCAATAGCTTTCAGGATAATCAGCTGACCGTTTACATGCATAGTCGAATTCCTCCAATTAACAAATGAAATAACTTTCATGAAACATTATGTCCCAAACTTTATATCTGGCAGTGTTGATATTTTAAAGTAAGCTTTGGCTCCAAAACATACCTGTGGATGAACCATCGATCCTCCAGCTGCCAATGAATATGCAGTACTGCCAGATGTTGTTGATAAAATTAATCCATCCCCTTGCACACAAGTGACAAAGGAGTTGTCGCAATAGCATTCCAAATTTGTGAGGTATGATGATATTCCACGATCAATTGTAACCTCATTCAAAACAAGTATTGGTTCTTCAGTTTCATACTCATGTTTAGCTGCATCCCTAATAACATGGCACTGCAAACGGTGTCGTAATGTGATACTAATGGGACCCTTTAAAACTGAGTCAAGGCATTCTCTGTAATGTTCAGTGTCTGAAGAATATTAAGGATTAACCTTTGACTAATACCAGAAAGGTAACAGATATGGTGCGTGCGCGTGTGTGTGTGTGGATTGGGGGGGGGGGTGTGGGTGTTATGTTCAGGGGTGAGGGGTCTCACCAAAATATCAAAAAATATATATCAGATTGTTTGAAGAAAAAAAATAAGAACTTTAAACAAGATGTAGGATACGGAAAGGGGTCATAAAGCCAAGAGACCCTAAAGAAAATGGGACAATAGGAGGAACTGGTCCTTTGAACATGGATGCCGCCTGAAAACAAGTAGATAGATACCTGTCTGTAAGGCTCAAAAAGCAAGAGTCCGAAATAAATATCAAAGTGACCAGTATTAAATTCATTTGATGCAAAATTCCAAGTATTCTAGACTTCATTTCCAAGAATAAAGCCCATTCTCAAACTGAATTAGGCATAGATTTTAGCATCTTACCTTGAGAGATAAACAGAGCCTCAATGCAATAATCATCATATTTAAAAATGCTTTGGGAAAAATATTTTACTCCCCTGAACTATCCACTCATTTGCACTTTTAACCCTAATGTTTAAAAAATGACACTTTACCCCCCCCTCTCCCTACCAAAGTATCTGATATTGACACTTGATTCCATGAAATACATTTTACTACCCCGAAGTATTTTGAATTGGTACTTTACCCCCCCTAAGTTGACATTAAACTTAGTTACTTTGGAGGGGTAAAGTGTCAACTCAAAATGCTTCAAGGGGTAAAGTGTACTTCATGTGGATCAAGTGTTAATGTCAGATACTTTAGGCGGTTAAAGTCATTTTTTAAACATTGAGGTTAAAAGTGCAAATGGGTAAATAGATTCAGGGGTAAAGTGTATTTTCTCCAAAAAGCTTATTTCCAATAATAATAAAATCAGGTATAGAGAATTACCCAATTATAAACACACAAGCAGAGAGACACAAAGGGACAGAGAATTACCCAATGCAACAGCATTGGATTTTTTTCTTACAAGCAAAAACAGCGTTTGCAAAAATTAAGACTTCAAAGTTCATAGTTTATTACATATTCATGTAGTTCATTGTTGGTAATGTAAACATTTGTTTTTTGAAACTTAGTCGGTAGTGTAAACATTTGAGTGTAATGACTGCTAATTTCTACCTCAGATCATAATGGAAGATTAATGCCACATTTTGTATATTATACTGCTCTCCTTTTACCTTGATCCTAAGAGGAACATATTGTTAACTATTTCTAGCCCAAACAACTTTCACTAACAAGTAAGTATCACACTGAAGGGTATGGCTAAAACAGACTTGCATAGTAGCTTCATCTAATGCTGATTGATAATTGCTAGACATTCTGATTCATCCAAGTTAAAAAAGTAAGTAAATGCACATACCCAAAGGACCGTTCCATCCCCACCAAGAGTTGCTACAAGGTCGACTTTTGTATGCAGTAGCAACATTTCCTTGTCTGCAAAAATAAGAAAGTCATAAAAAAGTAAAATTGCGGCCATACATCAAACGTAAGTAACACTGGAAGAATGATCATCATACATGCAATTTTATTCTTTAATATACAAGTAACACTTAATATTCAAGCCGCATGATTGTGAAAAGGAGATTTCCTTAAATCCATGCAAAATGTTTACACTTAACCATTGCAGGAGTATAAGGCACAAAACATATAATAATCCAGCCATTTCATTTGGCGACTAAACCTAGTATCAGGTCAACCCTTTATGACATAACTGCTGTTCCAAACATGTAAATGTAATATATATTTAGCCCTCTATTAGTTATGATGGGAATAGGCAATTGTAAGAGAAATGGAGGTAAATTACATTCTGCTGCATTCATTTCACATATATTGGAGCTTTGTACAATGTTCTAGATAATAGACAACTCACACACAGCTCATATTAGGATAGCTCACTAGGGATACCTTACCATGTTTCTAGAATAGGGACAGTATACTCTAAAACTGCCCCCAAGCTGAAGCCTTTATGATATACGCCCAGCTTGAAAAGAACTAAACAAACAAATGAAGAAACCCAAACTCTAATACCCTCAAAGTTGGAATACGATATCAACTAATGTAAACAACCATGGCAATAATAAGAATAATATTGTGAGAAGCATTTAAGTCTCATGTGCAAGATAGGATGAAGGAAGGAACCAAAATTCCAGAGTTTATAACATATAGTCCAAACAGAAGTTTGATCAACACATGAAAGAACAAATGAAGAACAATATTAGGAGTATATCGAGTCAATGTACAAAAACTTCACCGCTCACCATCTTTCCAAGCTTGTACAAAATTGAAGTAAGATGATACTGTTAATAATTCAGCTCGCACACGTGGCTCAACATATATGTCTAATTTTTTCTGCTCTCTCAACCACCTGGCAAACCAAAAAAAGACAGAAAAGAAAAGAAAATAATATTATTTGACCCAATATTTTGCTTAGAAGGGCAAATGTAAAATTAGAAACCAGCATCACACTACAAGGTCAACCAATTTCAGCAAATCTGAGAGAGAGAGAGAGAGAGAGTAGAATGAAATGCATAGCAATAGAAAGACAAACAACATAAACAATGCCCAGCATGTAAATAACTTGTCCAAGTATTGTTAGTATGTGCTTGATGTACATTGTCAGTCCACTTCCTAGCAGCTACAATTTTTCTGATTTATGATTTCTAACATGGCATAAAAGCTTGTTTGACAAGCGGTTTTCAGTTCAAATCTTGAAAACCTCTATTTCATGATTTCTTCTGTTCTTCATGTCCAAGGACCAGTCCAAAAATGTTGGGCAGGCTTGCACATGAGGGGAAGTATTAGTGTGCGCTTGATCTACGTTGTTGGTCCAGTTCCTGATAGCCTAAGCTTTTGGGAATTGTGGTTTCTAACAAAAATATATCCTTGTAGATGCATCCATATGGTCAACAAAGTCAAATTTAACTGCATATATCCTTCATACTTGCATGAATAAAGAACCGATACCCTAAAATTAGAATATAACATAAGTCAGAGGCAAAACTAAAACTTAAAAACGAATATAAGAACCAAAAGAAACCATCATACAAACATCTTCACTATTTCCCAATCAGTACAGAACTTTATGACAAATGAGGATACAGGTAATCTGGTGTTTCTAATAACTAAGTTTATGGTGATGGCTGAAGAGAGAGAGAGAGAGAGAGGACGACATTCTCATTATTACACCCACTGGCCAGTAAAGTGTACCTTTGTATTTGTAATTTAACGTTAAAGAGCAAAAGGCATATAAAAGCAGTTACAAAAGAGATCTTGTAGCAGTTGTGGGATAATGGTATCTGCTTTACTTAAAAGTCAATCCCTGACTAGTATAACATCTTAAGGAAATTCACAGAGCTCAACTGTGACACAGTATTGAAAGAACTAGCAGGAAAAAAGATCTTAAAACAGCTGAATGTGGGAATGTAATTTTGTATTCACACCTGACCATTTCTGCACAAACAGTTCGAACAGAGATTGAATTTGGTTTGGTCAAAACAAGTACAGTCCGTGGGTCTGATTCCCACCTCAAAGAGATCTGAAAGGAAAATGAGTTTTCAATTAGACAATAGATAAGAGACTAGGGATGGCAACTTACGCCAATTATGTAGGGATCCACCCCACCCCGCCTTGCATCAGGTGGGGATTCCCCCATCCAAAATAGGGGGCAGGAATAGATTTTCATTCCCATAGCAGGGACGGTGACAATTCCACCTGCCTTGCCCCACCCCCATATCTCATATTTTCATTTCTAAATACCCTTGCATATTTTTAAGATATAGAAAAACAATAATATAACTTTGTACATTCCTCTAATGTTACTTTGAGCATACATTTTTTACGACATTTACATATGTACTTGTTCATTATAAAGTAAATTTACAAAGAAATTCAAAAACTATAATATGAAGGGGTGGGATGAGGATGTACTTTTCCCCAAATGGCAAGGACAGAAACCCCCACTCAGTCACACATGGCCCACCTTGCCCTCCCCCACCCCATTGTATCCCTATGAAGACAACTGTGAACTGATTTTAACAGTTAGTCAAAGAGAGCTCTGCAAAGTTGTCATGGTATCGGGAAATAATATAAAATTGACGAAGCTGGTATGGTAGCAAAAATCACTGATTCGACACATTAAATTATTGGCAAAATAACAGCCTCTTGCAGGATAGAAGCATATATACCTGCCTACTGCTGCGTCCTGCAGTTGTTATATTCCCTCTTTCAAAAGAGACAATGTCATGTTTGTGCTGATCACTTTGCTCACCTTTGCAGCACCATGAAAGTCTAAATGAAGCCTGTTGCAGGAACATATTTCTATTATAGTTTGACTCGAAACTTTTGTGGCACTAGTTATGTTGCAATTGTCTGATCTCTAATAAGGGCTTTTCGCATGCATATGGTAATGGAATCGGAAAAAACTGAAGAAGTAAAAATTAATATTAGAAAATAAGAACACCACCACCAACAAAAACAAAAATAATCATAACAACCAAGAAAAAATCCCTTTTAAGTGCATATTAGATGAGGTTAAACACCTTCTATGGGCCTGTACAGCTTAAGGAACATTATGAAATGGTAATAAATATTACCTGGACTAACAACGTTACAGTAGAAATGTTCTGATGCATTGCACAGAGAACAGAATAAATTCATGCAATTAAAATCATACTGTTCCTTATAAAAAGCCAGCACTTGTCAGATGGGGCAATAATAAAGAACTACCTTTCTGACCATCTTGGAAACAGAATCAGATTCCCCATCCCGAAGCACCTCATGGGAGCAAATTCCGTTCTCCCCACAACACTTCTCGAATTGCTTATTAGCTACATTACTCGAAACTGGTTGGTTGGCAAAGTTCTCTACTGCCTCATAATAATCACCATCGTGCTCTCCAGGTGACTGCTCTGTAATACAAACCAGAAAAATCCTTGAATAAAGAAAGAAGTTATCAAACTACCAGAAACTATGATGGCAAAGTCAGTGCATAAAAAAGCATTGAGGTAGAAGAGATCCTAGACACACACACACAAAAGATATATCTTTTGGGGTGGGGGAGGGGGGGGAGGGGGGTGGAGAGAGAGAGAGAAATGTTGGCTATCACAAGATACATGGTAACAAAAACGTGCAGGAATTACCAACACCAAACAAATCTGTTTGGGTTTCTATGAGCATTTCTATGACACTCTTGCCTAAGGAAACCACCACACCAATCTCTGACCCACTCATAAATATTGGAATCGAGGAGTAAGTTTTGGGAGGTCAAGAGAAGCCAAGGTCGATGAATCTCTCCTTGAGTGCAGATAGCAAGAGCTTGAATCCTCCCCCTAAGATATGGATCATGACTGCCCTATCCCATCTTAAGGCAAACTAACCAGTCTCCATTTAAAACCAAATATAACTTCACAGTAACCTCATTGCTGAGAGAATTCTCCTACTCCCCTCAAAGTGCTCATCACTCATTGTTCAAACTAACCAAGAGGGTAGTCTGAATATCTCCAAATCAGAAAAAGGAAAAATAATTTCTTCCCCTCAAATGGCATTGATAGTATTTATTGTCCAAAAGAGAAAATGTTAAATAAATAAATTCACAGTTTCCTAATAGCTTAATCTTTTAGTATTGATGATTTCAAACAAGGCACCAAAGCAGGAGAGCCTATGTTCAAATTCTAAGATCTCCTGCCTGATTAAAAAAGCATTCCATGTGCCGACCAATTGATTAAGTGTTGAAGCCTACCCGTAAGGGAGAGTATTCAAATAAATAACTTTGTCATTTAGTAACAGCTTAAGTTTTTGGATTGATGATTTCCAACAGAAGCAAGATGGATATTTTCAATCTATCCAATAAGGTATTTAGGCAATTGACGCCGTAGAGAGTTATGTAGAATTGTCTTCCTCTTGATAACCTGTGCACATTTCTTAAATGGAAGCATGGCAAGTAATATTGTGCAATTCTATCCCACTCCTCGTAAATTTCCCAGCACACTATACATGGAAGTGCTAATCTGATCTTTCCCTTGCATCAACTATGGAGGTTCAAGTCCACCAAATAGGGAACTTTTCAAAAAATTTGCTGCATGATAAGGGAAAACCCATAGTCTGATGATAAGGAGTCCAGATTTGATTACACGCTCGCTAATACCAATCAACTGGTCCAAGTTTTCAGTAATTGGTTTAGTACAACAGAAGAATCAAGAAGGCACAAAAACCATGGCCCAAAAATTTCTCTTCCACGCAAAATACATTTCAAATTTCTTTTTATTTTATATTTAGATAAGGGCGAATCTTTGTAGCATAAAATGATATTACAAAAGAGAAAGTAGGAGATATCCTCCAATGAAAGAGAACAAAAAAGGAGCTTTTCCAAAAAAGCATACAGATGGATAATAATGTCAAGAAATCTCTCCACAAAAACTCTTCCTAAGGATGTTGGACAGATCTCCTGCGTTAAATATAACTTAGTTTCTGTTTCATTCCAAGATTTCTAACCTACTATTAGATGGGGCAAAGATGGCAAAACAAGAAACATTTGAAAAGATATCATTTGGATATAAGAAAAGATATCATTTGGATATGAGAAAAGATATATGAAGCCATATAAAAATTTGCAACATGAAAAAGTTTTATAAATATTTAAGGTAAAGCCAATACTTGTTTGGCTACCTAAAAAAAAAACCACTTAAATGATGCAGTACATTAAAGATAAGAATCAAAGTTAGAGAAATGGATGAGATTTAAGAAAAGCTATATAGGGAGCTAATGTTTAGGATGATTTTAGTTTGTCAAAGGGCATATTCCACTTTGCAGACCTAAATCTGAAAGGGCTCTACTTTCTCATGTTCCCTATAAAGGCTTGGTAGTGCAAGGACAACGACTGTATTTGTTTGAATAATGAAATCATACAAAAAGCTGAGAAGAATGAGAAAAAATACATCATGAATGGACAAGAAAGCACTGTCACAGAGATGAAAACAAGTAGTGGCCATATCATTCAACTATTAGGATATCAATCCTATAAGTCTTATTACAAACCTTTTTTAAAAAATAAAAAAGTACAAGCAAAGGTGAAGGAATGAAGAAAGAGTTCTAAAAAGAAAAAAGAAAGTAATGAGAGCCACTATTGCCCTTGAAATCAACGACCAAATATATTCCAATTTTTTACTTGCCTTATTTGTCATTGGATATATTTCTAGCATTTGTTTCTGAAATTAATTTTGATTGTTGCTATCCCATCTTGCTTGGCCTTCGCCTATTTGGTCTTAGAATTCCTCACAGAGCTCCAATCTTTAACGGTTCAAATTTGAAAGAATTTTAGACATCAAGAACTAACTGATATTCTGCTCTTATTCATTCTGCAAGTCATTATAATGGTTGATGATTGTTCTAAGCTGCATAGTTCAACATCTCAACAACACTAGAATTATTCCTTCTGCATCAATCACCCATTCCCAGATAGATAATGGTAATTCCGATGCTTTGAATTCCCTCCCTATTTATTTGGAATCCTATGTGCCCCATAAATTATGGTTTTGGATTGCTAAGTGGCACATAAGAGCTCTAAAGGAGACAACATGAAGTGCATAGCCTTGAAAGGAACAGTTTCTTCTAGCAAAATCTATACTTTCGTCATCTATTTGTCCACTGCCAGGTTTCATTTTATCACAGGCACTTGCTTCCCTGATGGCAATGTATGGCTTTCTCAATAGTGATAATTGTCAATATGATTGGCATGAGCTGTGTCACATCCTCTTAAGTTACTTCTCTTGCAGAAATTTTCTTCTATGCCATCGAGAGGAAGACTGTAAAGACTTCTTTATCTTAGAGTTTTCAGCACCTATATATGTTATTCAGTCTAAAAGGAACACCAGGACTAATGAGGATATATTTCTAATGAAGAGATTAGGTTGCCTCTCAAGGTTTTGTCACCAAGGATATCTAAAGGTGTTTGAATGTTTCTTATATCTAGAGTTTGTTTGGTGAATAGTTAATCAAATATTTTTCCATTGAGTTATTGTTTGTATTTCGTATTGTGAACAGTTTGCATCACACAAACTTGGTGTTAACATGGCCCACATGACTTAAATGGAGTTTATGTAGAGTCCCTGAGAGATTACATGGTGGATTATAATACAAAGGAGTAAGAAGATAAATTCTGGATGTTTGCTAGGTACCATAATCTGAAGCAGTAAATAACATGATAAAAAATAAGAACCTTTGCGCTCTAACTGCAGATTCCGAGCTTTCTCCAGATCATATCTACGCTTCCATTCAGCTGCCTCAGCTTGAGCAGCAGCCTTTCCTTCAGCAGCACGTCTTAAGGTCTTTGCAACAGCTGGAGATGATATGGAAAAATATAAGCATTATATCATAGAATATAGTTATACTTAAGTCTGAAGATGTAGCCCGTGTAGGTAACTTAGAACTAAACGTGAACATACTTCTCATAGCTTCTGAGAACTCTATTAGGTGGTCATCAGTTCCCTGAACTGGAGATTGAAGAATTTCATCAACTGCCTTCTCCGAGAAGAGGGAAAATGAATTGGTAATACCATTCTCTGGCTGTAAAGTTTCCTCTCCCTGCCAACAGCAAGCACATCAGATAATAAGCAAGAAAAATGGGTGTCAAATGAGACAAGGTATCTCAGCAATGTGACATATGACACTGTTCCCAATCAAAATCGAGGATGCACTATACAAAGATATGCATTGTACTTTGCCAAGGGTAGTTAGAGCCTTAAAAAGATAATTAAAAGAGCATCTGAAAAAAACTGAAAGTATTTCATATGATAACACAAGCTTGTCATTTGACTTCTTCCAAGCTTAAGCCGAGAGGGGATCAAAAAGATCTTCAACACTTGGTAGACGAAAGTATTCTTGTAATAAAGGTTAGAGGGCATTCCTGTAATAAAGTATACCACACAAAACCTTGTCAGCAGCAGCCTCCTGACTATTAGTTACCCCTCTGGTTAAGGGCATAATTGTTTTTCCATTTAGTACAAAAGTTAAATCACCATTTATTCCCCTAGGTTACTAAATATGTGAGTTGGTACAATCACCTTTGAGGGGGATTAGTTAAGTGGCGAGGAAACAGTTTCCAATTTAGCAAGAAAGGACAACAATTAGCCCAAGATGAGGTCTGGGAATAAATGGTTGTCCTATAAGAGCTATGAGCATCCATCTTCCACTAAACAGGATGCATACTTCTGATGAATGTCAACCCGCTTCTTCTTTTTTTTTTTTTTTTTCTAAATCCTCATCACAAAAATGATATCAAGCCTCAAATTAACCGTTTTCTAAATATAGTGATGCGTTCCTCTAAATTGTCCATCCTAAAGTGCAATTTCACCCTCAACTGACATTAATTAATTACTTCCTAAAATTTGCACGCAATGAAGTCCGCACTCCCAGAAATTCAAATGAATCTCAAATTCAAAGGCTGGGTAAGCCAATCTCAAAAATCACTGCTTTCCACAAACTCTGCTCACCCACTACTTTTCTTATCACAAAGAATCAAGGAGAACACTACCAAACCAGCAATCCACAGAAAAGAATGGAAAAAAAAAAAAAGAGAAGCACCCAAAACTAAATTCCTGAGCTAACAACTCAACAAGCACTTCAAAACCCTAATTTGCAAATCCAACAAAGACTAAACACCATAGAAATACACACACACACAAATAATATGAGAGAAAGAGAGCTTGATTACAGTGGAGGTGAACTTGCTGGGAGACATGGCTGGGTTGTTTGAAAGAGGGGGAGAGAAACTGGATATTGTTGGATTGCTTCCCTTCTTAAGCCCTCACAACAACTCTCTGATGCTGATCAAATTGGCCCTTTTAACGGAAAAATCAGTTAGAAAGAGAGGATTCTGGAGGTCGGTGTCCACAAACAACGCGTGGCAAAGTCAAAGGTCAAGGTGTGCGGGTGTAGAGTTAATCAGTAAACTATCTCAGCGCGCATGTCACATGGCTGCGCAAGTCAACCAACCACCCAAAACCAAACCTGAGTAATCATTGTCTGGGGTGGTTCACTTCGGCCCTTCTGGGTCGGTCTGCAACTCACCGGCCACCTGCGCTAGCCCCGGTGGCCGCTTTAGAGGCGCCATAAACACGTTTCATTCCACTTAACCCAAAATTTCTCCTTTCCTTTTGGGTACGAACCTACTCACAAAAGTAATCATTTTTACTGTATAATGCTAAGTCCATCTTATATTTATTTTAAATTCATCTAAAATTGTTGTGATTATTTAAATTATCATTAAATTTGTAATTAATCATTATTAAATTTTAATCAAACAGTAATTTTAATAATTACATCATTTTTGGATAGACTTAAGATGAACACATGAGAGACTGAGAGCCTCTAAATTTCAAGTTTTTATTTTTTTTTTTTTTTTTTGTAAAACTAAAATATCACTTTAAAAAAATAATTAGTTAAATACATTATTCCCTCAAGCGGTTTAACTTCTTTATTTTTTTGGTTCTTACATATACTTTTTATTATAGAAAGTTCCTCTAGTTTACCTAAAGATAAAAATAGTCTATTCGTCAAAATTTTGTCTAAAATTTGACAAAATATTATGTCAGCACCAATCACATGCGACACATTTTCATATAATTAATTAATTAAAATAATAATAATTAACCTTCCACTTTCTTGAAAATAATTACATTGCAGTATTTTCTTTTAGCTATTTATTCTTATTTTTTATTTAAATATTCTTTTTTCAAGTATTTCTTTATGTTTTCTTTGTTTTTTTATTGAGACTTAATGCCTTCTATTTTTCACAATTTGTGAATCAACGGCTCACCAATTTTGCTAAGCAGTTTTACCAAATTTACATCCAACGACTTGAAAAATTCTACCTTTTAAAATATTGCATGTTACTGGGGCAGCCAAAAAAAAAAAAAAAACTTCTCAAAAGACTTCTTCTTTGTTTTTGAAGATAGAGATATACTTCTTAAAAAAAAAACCAAAATACAGGTTTTGGTTTAAAGCTTTTTTATAACATAAAGTACAAAAACTTGATAAAAATATATTTAATTCTCGTTATTAACATACCTTATTTTATTTATATTTTTAATATGTAGCATTTTTCAAGTCATTTAATTTAAGAAAGTAAAAAACTGCTTAAATTCACATAATTTTAAAATATACATTTTTAAAAAAAATTGTAGAAGAATCCTTTTTTTGTTTCTCTCTCAACCCCATTCATGTAGCGTTGAGCAAATCACTGACTAACTGCCAACCGACCGACTTTCGGCTGACACCGACCATCACCAACTAGATGGCAGACGTGTGGCGGCATGATTTTTTTTATTCCGAATTTTATGATGCGGTAGGTGGAAGATGTTTTTTTTCAAACCGAACCGACTTTATCGAAAAATTCACCATTTTTCCACTTGCTGACATTACCGATCATCATTTGGTGTCGAAAACAAATTTGGCAGAATAAGTCAGTGAAATTATTGACTTTATCGATTTGAAAGGCAAAAATTTTAAAAAGAAAAAATTCTACCGAAACCAACATTATCAGCCAATGCACAGCCCTCATTTAGGGCAACTCAGCTTATTCTAGAAAGCCCAAACAAGAACGAGGTAATGGGGGAAGAACAAGGTCAGGGGGGATGGGAAAAAGAGAACCACTCTTTAATCAAAGGAACAAAAACAAACAGTGACAGCACTTTATTCTTCATCGAAAGAGATGGCAAAATACCAAGGATGTTTCAAAGTCTATACACACTTACCCACCCAGAAGAAAAAAGGTCCATGTAATCTTAGTAAATTCATTTGGAATTAATCTCATCTTTGAACAAACCATTTGGTACAATGACTTTCCTTATGTTTATTGTTGTTCTCCGATACCGTTAAAATATTAATTAAATGAATAAATTCATTTAACTTATAAACATTGATGAGTGACAAGTGACCATCAAACAACATCATGTCCAATAAAAAATAAACACTTGTATAAATCATCTTAATGATAAGACCCACCATGTGATCTAATCATCTAGGATTCTAGATTATATATATATATATAAATCAACAGCAGGTGGAGGTAGGTTCGAAGCATTCATTGAATCATTAGTCAACCATTTCTCACATAATGTCACGAAAATACACAAACTTAATTAATTGATATAAATTATAATAAACTAATTCAGGATGGTTAATCAACTCGGCTTATTTTTTATTATTAATTTTTGTTTCTTCTTTCTAATTTCCCGACACATGCTACGATCGTGAGACTGTAATTTGAATAATCTTTTGATTTTACAATTATTTTTTTCTCCTGAGACAAAGATTTTGAATGCCCTAAAAGAAAAATAGAAGAAAAAATCACATAAATGGGTAAACAGTTATAACGGGTCTTTTCCATTCTTAATCCTGTCATTGTTATGTGTTTAAGAGGTAGCTCAATCGGCTGTAAATCACGCCTTATGAAGTGTAGGTCACAAGATCGAATCCCCCCTCCCCCCTACCCTTGTGTGGACATGTCAAAAAAAAAAAAAAAAATCTGTCATTGTTATCTACCTTATTGAGTCATTTACTTCTATTACTTGACACTTGCATTAAGATTTGCTTATTCAAGATTGCGTTTGAAAAATATAGTCTTTAAGTTAAAATGTATTTTTTAGCAAAAACTTTATTTTAAACTTTTGTCAAAAGTGTGTTTTGATCATTTTTAGGCTTTTTGGACTCTTAAAAACGCTTTTAATTTTTTTACCAAACAAGTACTTTTTTTCTTCAAACGGACATTTTGAGTATTAAACGTACTTTTAGACCCATCAAATATAATCCCAAACAGGCCCTTAGAGCCTGTTTGGAATTGCGTTTGGAAAAATAGAGTTTTTAAGTCAAAAAGTATTTTTTAGCAAAAGTGTGTTTTGATCATTTGTAAGCTTTTTCTACCCTTAAAAGTTTTTTTTTTTACCACATGAATACTTTTTTCTTCCAACAAATTTTTGAGTGTTAAACACACTTTTAGGCTCATCAAACTCAATTCCAAACAAGCCCTTAGTGGGGTGACTTCTGTTGAAAATGTAGGCTACTATTTTGAAAATGCCACTTGAGTTGTACATAAAATTAACACTAGAGCCCTACTGCCCTTCTTATTTTAGGGCGGGCAATAGACACGAAGCCAAATAACTTAGAGTTAAATAAAGGTGGGGATAACTATTGTTGGAGTTTTTTTAGCAATAAATATTACAAAAAATAGAGTATACAGTTGAATGAGACATCGATAAATGAATGATTGTTTTAATTGTGCATATTGGGAACCATATATTAACACATACAATAAGGCAATTTTAATGTTAAGCTAGCGTTAAAAAAATAAATTACAAGTTATATTTATATGTTTTAAATTATAATTATAATTATTATTTTTTTGTTGTTATATATATATATATCTTGTAATTTGGATAAGAGATTTTGAAGGACTTGAATTCCGTATTGAAAGTCAAAGTATTCTTCATGGAATTTGAAGCTTTGCTTTTTGACGAGTAATGATGATTTTATCTCTCGAGAAGACCTTCAAAGTATCCCACTGATTGTCATCTTTGTTTGACCACAAAGAAAGGTTGGTGGGTGGTTGAAGAAATTCTATATTGATAAGTAATTGCTTTGAGGCTTTGAGGCTTTGAGGCTAAATAATGATAATAATAATAAGGAAAAATACATTTTTCGTCTGTGAACTATTTATTTATTTATATTTTTAATTTTAATATTTAAAAAGCGATATTTTATTCCCTCAAAATATCTTAAATTGATATTTGACCCCTATAAAATAAACTTGACCCCTTAAAGTATTTTAAATTGGCACTTTACTTCATGAGTTAACATTTTATCCCTCCAAAATTTAGTTACTTTAGAAGGGTAAAATATCAACTTAAAATACTCGAGGGGGATAAAGTGTACTTCATGAAAGTAAAGTGTTAATGTCAAATACTTTAAGGAGATAAATTGTCACTTTTTTAAATATTGGGGTTAAAAATACAAAGTTTATGGATAGTATAGTGTATTTTCCCTTAATAACAATAAGACCTTAAGTTTTGATTTGCTTAGAAGGATCCTCTTTATTTCAAACCCTCTCCATTTTCTTCCATTAGTGCATTTAGAAGGGTAAAATTATCTAAATTTTTTTAGGTTAAAATTTTTGGATAACACTACCATTCTAAATGCACTAAGGAAATATAGAGGATCCGTTTTGCCTTCAATCTTTGTAATATTATGGTTTGACATTAAAGATAATTAGCATACATAAAGTATGTAAATTATAAAAGACACTTATAAGTGTTAAGCCTCATATTAATTTCTTACTAGAAGATGAGATTAGGTTTTATAATCCATCTTAGAGATTTTCAATTACAAATGACTAATTTTTTATAATAATAGATTTATTTCCCTTTTATCTACCAAAGGTAATGTAATTTTTTGGATAAAGTCCATTTAACCATATCAAATTACCATTTCGATAATAATTTGCCTTCAAACTATCAATTGTGATAATTTATCCCTCAAATTACAAAAATAATGACAATGCACCCCCATTTTAACAAAATGACAAAATTACCCTTACTAAAATAAAAACAAAAATACAAAAATGTAATTTTTTTCTCAAATTTTTAAGGGTATTTTTGTCTTATTGAAAATTCTATAGGGATAATTTTATCACTTTGCTAGTATTAGGGTATATTGTCATTGTTTTGGTAGTTTAATTTGAGAGTAAATTATCGCAATTGATAGTTTGGAGGAGTAGATTGTTATTGGAATGATAGTTTGAGAGAGTTAAATAAACTTGAACTTAATTTTTTTGATGAATTATTACTTACTATTATAATTTTAAAAGTACATCACCCTTAGAAGATAAAATAAATAAAATAAAAATCATAAGAATAATATTACTCGACAAAGTTATCCTTTTAATATTTATCAATAACTATCACTTTATTACATTTAATGCTAAAGTATCTCTCCTTTTCTAGTGTATAGTTTTGCATTATGTCTCCAAGAAATAACTCAATCAGCTGTGAACCATGTCTTATGGAATGGAAATCACAAGTTTGAATCCTTCTCCCTACCCTTGCGGGGCATGTAAAAAAAAAAGTTTTGCATTCTCTATTTTTTCTCTCCTTTCTTAATCTCAACATGAACGTATTATCACTATTTCTCACCCTTTACCCCCATAATTTATCCCTCAATCGTGTTAGCACTCTCACCACGAGTTACATCTTTTAACCATTAATAAATAAATAAAAGCAACATTCAAGTTAAAATATTGCGACAAAGTTTTCTTTTTAATTAATTAATTAATTAATTTTTTAAATGAGATTACTCTTTTTATTAAACTTGCATTTGTTTTTAGAGCATGTGATTCTTACATACATTTTTAATAGAACAATGTGTATTATCTAATAAGCCTCATAGAGGTGACCTTCTCAAATCTTATCCATTCCATATCAATCTGGCCCAATTTGATATAGGCCGGCCGGCCAGCCCGATCGACCTTAGTCGGGTCGGTTGAACCCAATTTGATTTAGAGAAATGAGTGCACACGGCATAAAGAGAATTTACATCTATTATACCTAGACCTTTGATATTTCGTTATTATTGAGAAATGATGAAAGTGTGTTAAAAGAAGTAGGGGCCATGTAATTAATTTTTGTTGGCTTTTGATCATCTCTCTCACCAATAACATGCAAGAAGTCATTCATTAAAAGAAAAGGAAGTTGGGTCATTTGAAAGTACGAACACATTATTCAATCTATTTTTCTTTTGCAACATAAATATTAACTTAAGCATCAGGGTATGTTTGGGAATGGATTGGATTGAAAGAAGTAAATTAGTACTATAACAGATTTGATTAATGTGAGGAAAAAAGTAAGAATATTTTGTATAAAAAAGTGAAATTTTTTGTTTTATAGTTATTTTTTTATTTGAAAAGTGATAAAAAGTTAATGATATGATATAAAAAAGTAAGAATGTTAGAGTTGATTTTGAGAAATTTTTTTTGGGACTTTACAAAGTTCAG
This sequence comes from Carpinus viminea, assembly GCA_013348765.1. Classification (NCBI taxonomy): domain Eukaryota; kingdom Viridiplantae; phylum Streptophyta; class Magnoliopsida; order Fagales; family Betulaceae; genus Carpinus; species Carpinus viminea. The sequence continues at coordinate 50,676,051 of CP054668.1, read as the reverse complement.
TCCGGTCTCTTAGCAAACATAGCCAGAGTGACCCTCACTAAACCCTTAGCAAAACACTTTGAGCTTACTTCCTTTGTCATGCAGGTGATCTTGGTTAAAGGGTTTTGCGTATGATCAACTAGTTGTTCAGAACATATATATTTTAGTTTAATACACGAAGTTAAAACATTTTTTTTTTTATTTTTAAATTCAGTTTAAAATAAAAGGGTAAAGTCCACTTAACCCCCTTAAACTACCACTCCAATGACAATCTACCTCCCAAACTATCAATTGCGACAATTTACCCTCAAAACTACCAAAATAATGATGATGTATCCCCAAATTTTAAAAAATGACGAAATTACCCTTACCAAAATGAAAACAAAAATACTAAAATTTAATTTCTTTTCAAATTTTTAAGGATATTTTTGTTTTATTGAAAATTTTATAGGGGTAATCTCGTCATTTTGCTAGCATTAGGGGGTACATTGTCATTGTTTTGGTAGTTTGAAATGTAAATGTCGTGATTGATAGAAATGCTTTGTCCAATAAAATGAGAACATACCAACAATCTTGGAAACGGATCTTGGAGCCAATCTCTTAGTGCAATCTAGTTGAGCCCAATCCTAGTCCCAATAAAACCCAAGGCCTCCCAATAGCCCATCACTATAGAAACCCAAAGCCCCCCAAGTCTTACAACACAAACACACACTCTTTCCTCCTGGCCTCCTCCTCCTCCATTGTCCCTTCCTCTCTATCTCTGTCTCTCTTCTCTTAAACCCCGACATCACACTCCCTCATAGTCATGGAGTCCTAAAGAATCTATCAACAAAAAAACCTCTGCTTTCAAAGAAACCCCACCGCCATGGACTCCCTCCAAGCCACCTACAGAGACGAGGACGAAGAAGAAGACGAATCCGTCCATCGCACCACCACCAAACCACCACCGCCCAACGCCACCGGGTCGCCCTCCACCACTGCCAGCGAACCCCAGAACGGCGTGAAACCGGACCCCGTGACCTCCGACTCAGACGACCCCAACAAGTCCCCCAGATCCGCCCACAACGACAACGACAACAACGCCACCGAAAACGACAACGACACTACAACCACCAACACTACCACCAACAACAACGACGACGAAGACGAGGACGAAGAGGAGGAGGAGGACGACGACCCTCCACCCAAGAAGCAGAAACCCCTCTCATCCCTCACCACAACCCAGCCTCCAAACCCCGATCAACCACTACAACAACAACCCAATGCCGCCGTAATAGCCACCACACCCGCCCCTCCGACCACAACGACGGCAAAGAAATCGAAGAAGAAGAACAATAACGTATGGGTCACCAAGTCGACCCGCAAGGGCAAGAAGAAGAACAAGTCCAACAACCATCACAACGCGCCTGCCGAGGACACCGTCCTCATCACCCCGGTCCAGAAGTTCCCGGACAAGTCCGACGACACGCTGGACATGAAAATCTGCCTCTCCAAGATATACAAGGCCGAGAAGGTCGAGCTCAGCGACGACCGCTTGAGCGCCGGGAGCACCAAAGGGTACAGAATGGTGAGAGCCACCAGAGGGGTCGTGGAGGGCGCGTGGTACTTCGAGATAAAGGTTGTGAGGTTGGGTGAGTCCGGGCACACTCGCCTCGGCTGGTCGACAGAGAAGGGGGACCTCCAGGCGCCGGTTGGGTATGACGGGAATAGCTTCGGGTACAGGGACATTGATGGGAGCAAAGTGCACAAGGCATTGAGGGAAAAGTATGGTGAGGAGGGGTACAAGGAAGGTGATGTTATTGGGTTCTACATTAACTTACCAGAGGGCGGATCATATGCGCCGAAGCCGCCCCATTTGGTTCTGTATAAGGGGCAGAGGTACGCGTGCGCGCCGGAGGCCAAGGAGGAAGCCCCCAAAGTGGTGCCTGGTGAGTGGTTCTTTCCCACTATGTAAATTTGTGTTTTTTGGCCATCGTTGGTGACAAGGTGTGTCATTTCTATAGCAATGTTTATTATGTGATGATATGTGTGTTGGCCAATTCTTGGTTATGACTGTTGTTAAGTACTTAAGTAGTGTTGATGGGTTGTGTCTAGGAGATTTAGGTGATGGTTTATTTCTGATTAAGCATTGGGTCGAGTAAATAGCTAGGTGTTTAATAGAACTTGGCATGATTATGATCCTGTTAAAGTTGGGGGATAGCCTGCTTATGTGTTTTTGGAGCTTGACTGTCAAGGTTCACATTTGTTAACAGTTTGGTAGCTACTAGGAACAAGATTGTTTGTTGTTCGAATCTCATTGAGTAGCTCAGCCCAATTGAGCCTAGTAATCATCTCCAACATGTTTGGGGTCTTCTACTTTGTTTAGTCTATATGCTTCTATTGGTTTCAAGATTCTGAATTAGAATTTATGTAAATAGTGCTTGTAGTGGAAAAAGAGGGAGATTGGGAATGATCTTATTGATTGATTAATTAGTTAGAAGGTTTCTAAATTTATTAGTAAAATACAACACCATATGTGAGTGTACTCTACTAAATGAAGCTGTATTCCAATCACTTGGAGTTGCCTACATCAATACATATCTACAGTTAGCCAATCAGTTTTTTCTAGGCACATGGACTCTGGATTATTGGCCATTGTATACTTTCTTACCCGCTAGACTCATGTTGCTTTTCATCTTCCTCTTGTCCCTGTGGCCTCTAATTTTGAATTAAGAAAGCATCATTAGTTTTGCATTTTGGTTTTTTTTTTTTCCTTTGAAATGCATACTAATGTATTCTAGTTTGACCCCACTTTGGCCACTGGACAAATAGTTGCCCTGACCATACTTTCATTCCTTTTTCTTCGTTAATTCTCCAATGTTAGCTCAAATTAGATTGACATGACATGCAGGTTTGATGAGGGTCCAATTAGATAGCAGCTTCATAAATTTCAAGCACAATATTTGAGATAATGTTATTGTGTTTGTAGTAAGACCCATTAGAGAACAAACTAGTATTGAGTAAGCAAATTGACTTCCTCTAAAGCAACCTGCGGTAATATTGAGACGGTGTACATATGTACTGAACTAAGAGGAAAAGAGAGGATGTTAGAGTTGCGGCTGTTTTGGTCCTTGGCGTTTTTGAAACTGAACCAATCATCAGTTTTAAAGAACCAAATTCAGAACCAAACTGAATTTTTATCAGATAAACTCAACCAACCTAAATCAAATTCGGTTGTTTAGGTTTTGGGTTATGGTCAATGAAATTCTAGATTTTGATTTTGTCTACCAATTTTTTTTATCTTTCTAACCAACTAAATGAGGTGCACTCTGGAAAAAAAATCTGTTCAATTATTAAATATTTACAATGATTAGATAAATTATCACTAATAAAAACGCAAAAATGTTGAGGGGTACATGAAGTATATTTTATAAGGTTATAGGTTTTGAGATTAAGTGAAAAATTAGAAGAAACTGAACCAAACTAAAATGAAGTGGTTGAGTTGGGTTGGTTCTTTGGTTAACATAGTTGCAAGTATTTCTGCAATGACTTTGAAATTGAAAATGCATTGGGATGTATGCTTTGTGTGACAGGAGATTAGATCTAGCCATAAGAAGAATGCTTGGCTGATAAATAACTTGACAACAAAAGTAAAAATTATTTATATTATGGTGGAGAACATTGATGCACCTTCTCTATTGTTATGCACCATGTCTGTATAGGTGTCTGCACACACACACACACACACACACATAGAGAGAGTTTGACCTAATGAAGAATTTCTGGAGGGAAATGTACAATGGCTCAATTGATTACAATAAATGGTTGCATGATTAACTTTAAAGAAGAAAGAAGTAACTCAGCTTGATTCTTAGATAGTTTGCACTTATTATATGGAACACATTCTTACTTCTCATGGTGGAAACATGGAAGAGATCAGTGCTTGATTCAGAATGGTTGCTTTTGTGTATTGACTGCGTGTTGTGATAAGCATATCCAATTGGGGATAAGTAGGAAATGAATAATCGGCATGTTGACTGCTCCTAGATTGTCTAGATGGTTTGCACTTCTTATTTTGCTGGACTGAACCTTCTGAGTTGTCCCTAGATCCTTCTCATAATCCACATGTTTTGTTTTAACTCCTGGATGTATTATCCCTTATTTTTTCCTTGCAAAATTGTTCATAAGGTTGGCATTAAGAATCAGTAGTGAAAGGATTGCATGAGAAAATAAATTATGGTTTTCAACATGACCCTACCCCTTGGTGGACAGGAACAAGAGAATCCAGTATGAGAGAAGATTTTGAACTGCACGTGTCCAAGCATGCTTCAACTTTTAAAAACTTATATTTAATTCCTTTCTGTTTTGAGTGTTTGAAATACGTGGCATGCGACTTTCAACAGAAGAGGAAACTAGAGCTTTGCTTTACTGCTGGCACAGTCTGATGGCAATGATGCTTGAACCTCATTCAAGTAACCGGGTTTGGTTTTACCTTGACCCATTCAACCAGATGAAAAAAAAACACACCTGACTCGTGTGATAGAAAAAAAGTGTTGCACTTTTGTCAACAATTTGATTAAATGTTTTTTGTCAAATTTCCTGGGTTTGATGAGCACTTCTGGAAATTTTGTTCACTGTAAGCATGGTTGATTGTTTATTTATTTATTTGTGTTAAACTTAGAATGTTAATATCCAAATTGTATTTTTTTTTCTTTGGGAGGTGTGCCAATATTGTCTCTTCTGTGCAGGAAGTGAGATATCTTTCTTCAAAAACGGGGTTTGCCAAGGGGTTGCTTTCAAGGATCTATATGGTGGTCGCTACTACCCGGCTGCTTCAATGTATACTCTTCCAAATCAGCCAAATTGTGTTGTCAAGTTCAACTTTGGCCCTGATTTTGAATTCTTTCCTGAGGACTTCAATGGGCGTCCCTTGCCTAAGCCCATGGTTGAAGTTCCTTATCACGGGTTTGATAACCGAGTTGAAAATGGAGTGTCAAATGAGAAGAAACATTAGCCAGCAAATGGTACCTTTCAACGTTAACACTCGCGAAGCTGGGAGATGGATCTGAGTTTAACATTCTGGTGTAATTTTAGTTGTTACTGACAAATTATTTGGTGACATTGTAAACTTGACTTTTTCTATGAAAGAGAGAAAATCTGCATGTTGAATATCGCAATGTTGCTTGAGCCCAATGATATCTTGATAGTTCTCTTCTAGGCTTGATGTGATATTCTTGTTTTCATTATTGTGAGGTCTATCTCATAGAAGTTTGTTGTAATTACTTTTATCTCTTATAGTTCCTTTTGCATTGATTGGACGCATTCCATTGTCCTAGTATTTACTGGCTGAAAGCCAACTGGTTCAGAAATTATGGCATATTGCGCATAAATGTTTCCTTTCCCTGTTCAGGAAACATAATAATTTTTATTATTTGCTGTGCATTGATGGCCATTTTTCTTCCGAAACAACCAATGCACTGATAGTGAGCCTTTTGGTTGATAGGAGATGAAAATGATACATGCTAATGTTTCTCTTCTGGTTTTACAGGCCCAACGTGGAAGATCAAACATCCATGTGGTTCTCTCTCTCTCTCTCTCTCTCTCTCTCTCTCTCTCTCTCATGCATTTGCACATATATTTCTCTAGTTTCAGTCTGCCTTTATATTGCTCAATACTGGCACATCCTCCTAGTAAAATCTAAATCAGAAGAAGTTGCAGAACTCAACCTCTTGTGCTCCCCATGGCTTCATCATGCAGCCTGTTACTTATAAACCGTAGAAGGTGATCTTTCAAATATGTCAAGGAGTGGTGGCCAGAAAGTTGTGAGACTATTGTTTTCACGTTAATAATAGGTGTTATTTTTCTCTACTTTTACAGGTAAAGGTGCAAATCAGGAGATATTCACTGCAGGAATTGCCGAAAACAGTTGATGGCATCGCATAATGATTTAGAGACGTATACGTTACAAAGGTAAGCAATTTAATGTTTTCACATTGAGAAATGCTATTTAGCATTGTCAAGTGTCCATCTTTTAGTATTATCTTTGTTTTTTTGCTCTTTTCTTTTAAAAAAAAGAAAAGAAAATAAGTGGATGTAAAATGTGTCTCACATAGACAAGAATGCAAGAAGATGAACACTTAAGAATGTTGAGTAGCATTTCTCTTTAACATAAATTGTTGAGAATATTAGAAGTGCAACACATCTTCTTCTGGTTATTTTCTCATTCTCTTATTTTTCAAAATTACCATTAGATCAATGAGCATTTATGGAGCCCATGTGTGGGACTTCATATGGCCCCACAAATTCAATGGTGATTTTAAATAGTGAGAGGATGAGAGAAAGATTAGAAGAAGAAATGAAGCATTTTCCAAAAGATTAGTGTGCCAAGTTTTGAGGGGTTGGGAAAAATTTAAAATTTAAACTCCCACACATCAAAACCCGATAACCTGAACAACTTTTCATACTAAAAAAAAACAATTACCCATTTTTATTATGTAAACACGTAAATGCTATTAAAAATTGCGAAATGTTATTTAGTAGAGTGGTTTTCAAATCCTAGACCTACCACTACCACCTTGAAACATCACAAAGCCGAAACAACATTAGAAACCAAGCTATATATGTTTGAGGTGGTTCAGAGTGTTGTTGCTCACTTGAACCAACATCTTCATTATCCTTTGATTTTCCCAGTTCTTGTCTTACATTATCATCTACTTTGTCAGTTTTCTTCTCTTGCAGCATGGTTGCCGACCAGATCTCTCTGTTGCATAGCCTTGAATTTGACTGTTACCGCCGCCTGCAGGAGCTGCCTCCATTCAAGAAGGATGATCTTCACTTGTGATTTCTCTATAATCTCCACGAGTCACTTTTTTGATTTCTTGACCGAAGAGGCCGGGCTGTGGGATTCTGGATCTGCAATGCATGCTCGCATTGTTGAATCACTGCCTCATAGCCTGAAGAAATGCTGTCGCCTTGGGCGAGTTCAAAGAGCAAAATGGCATGTAAGGGCAAGAAGGAGATGGCCTTTGGGGACAGCACAAGCTCCTAGCGTGATGACTTGAGGGCTTTGTTAAGGTGTTCGAGCCTCACCGTGGAAGAGTCGCTGATTTGCAATGCGATTTTGTAATGGATAAGGCTTCGGGCGTGATGGAAAAGCGCGGAGCTCGAGTGGCTGGAAATGGCAGCCTCCACTAATTCTGTGGCTTTGGTGTAGTCCCCATTGCCGAGAGACCAAAGGCCGCAATTGCATTTGGAGGATGGATGTGAATGGAGAAGAATCGGACGGTGTCGGATGGGTGGAGGGCGGGGGTGGTGAAGCAGAGGAGGATTTGTTATTGTGGTTCATTTTCTAAGATTTTCTCTCTTTTTATTGATAACAGTTCATTTACGCCTACATCTACAGCTTTGATCTCTTCTACACTCCTTATCATCAGAATTGGAGAGTTTGGTTTGAATTTGAATTTTAAAAGGTGAACTAATTAAAAACCATTTAATTTGACTGAAAATCCAATATTCTCAAATGATTTCTCTTAATAAGAACAAGGGAAAAATATAAAAAAGCTAGGTGTGGGTATCGGTCATATCGGTCCGGTTAATAGGGTTACCGATTAATTGACCAATAGCCTATCGGTTAACCGATTTTTAACCGTTAACCGACCGATAAGCCGTTTAACCGAAAATTATCGGTCATATCGGTTAACGGTTAAACCGGTCAGTTAAACCGGTTTTCGTGGGTTTTTTTTTTCGCTTTTGGGCTTTTTTTTTTTTTTTATAAGTTTAAGCTGAAATTGATTTTTATTTGGGCTTTTTTTCATTTCCATATTGTTTGATTTCAAAGTCATTATATAAGCCCATTTCAAAGTAATGAGGCCCATTACATAGTCTGATAGTCATCCCAAATGCAGGGGATGGGAATGGCCGGATGGGGATATTTTTGGGAAGGAGAAGTGCACCCAAGAATGAGATGTCAGTACAATCCAAGAATGAGATGTTATTACTTCCACTATACTGCTGGTTAATTTCCATATAGACTAACTACAATCTTCATTAGTTTTCTGTTCTCCTTTTCGAATGAAGGACATTTGTTAAATCCTTACATGATTCCTCCTCTACAATAAACTACAGCATTGATTTTTTTATGCAAAATTTAGTTCAACAAAAACTAATCATCATCCAGAACACTCCAATAATCCCCATATTATTGCACCGAAAAGCCATCAATTCAATCAAGTTATCAAAGAAACACAAGAAAGTAAAAGACGATATCAAGGGATACACATTTGGCCAAAACCAAACATAACATAAGAAACCCATTTCATCGAAAATCAGAAGCTCAAATGGGTCATGGTGAAAATCGGCCTAAAGCACAAAAGAACGAAAAAAAAAAAACAAAGAAAACTTCAAAAATTTGTGACTCAGACCTTCAATGAGAAGTAGCAGAGGAAGTAGATGGAGCAGAGTGGTGTTGGTGAGAAGAAGAGGGGGCGTAGACCCTGTTTGGGAGGCGACGGGCCGTTGAGGGTGTGGCTGTGTGGGTTGGTAGGGTTGCAAACTTTCAAGTGACTGCGTGAGGGATTTTGAATTTTTGGGTTAAGGTTAGGAACTTAGGAGAAAGAGGGACTTATATAGTGAAACCAAAACGACGTTGTTTTGGTTTCAGTAGATTTATTAAATAAGTTATATTATGAACTTATATATAAAAATTAAAAATACTTATCGGTCATATCGGTTAACTGATAAGAAAATTTTAACCAATCGATTACCAACCGATAAGGTTACCGGTATAAATTTTTTAACCGATTACCGGTCGGTTAATCGGTAACGGTTAATTTGCCCACCCCTAAAAAAAGCCCACCAAATTATCAGCTGTCTATGATTTAGTCCCTTATGAAGTTTTAAAATGATAAAATGGCCTCCCAAACTACTAAAAAGTTGGATTTTGGCTACTCCGTTAGTTTTTACCGTCAAAGTGGATGGAAAAATCAAAATTACGTCGTTTTGGAAATTGTAAGTTACTAAAATATCCTTTTGGAAAAAAAAAAAGAAAAGATGAAAGTAAACATCAAAGCGGTGCCGTTTTGGGTAAAATTAGGGTTTTCTCCTCTTACCAAAACAACGTTGTAAGAATTAAACAAAAACCTTAGGGTTCCATTAAACTCAAGCATGATGTTCCACTGGTAACATCATGAAACACGTGGCATCACACTTATAGTTGGATACATGGAGCATGCCTGAGATCCCCCCTCATCCTTTTCCTTCGTTTCCCATTGAACCCTTACCCACTTCATAACATTAACTATCTCTCTCTCTCTCTACAAATTTGGAATGAGCGATGGATAAAGACAATGTCCACTCTCTCTCTCCACTCTCATTTCCTCTCACCAACCTCTCCTCCTAAGCTTGATTCCTCTAAAACCCTAATTTATTGTACCTCTTTCAATGAAAACGCGAAACATTTCGCTTTCTTCAAAGGCACCTCCACACGCCCTCGAATCGTCTGTTCTTCTTCTTCTTTGAAGGACGCCTCTAGCGATAACATGCCGAGTTTTTTTTTTTTTAGTTTGTTTGTTTGCTTTGAATTTTATAATGCTCCTAGCTTGTTGCTGTGAGTTATATAATTGAATTTTCCTAATGAATTTGTATGAAAGAGATTGAGGGAGATGACGGTTGGGCGGCTAGTTGAAGAAAAATTGTGAACTCGAGTGCCCTCTCAAGGTTTTTGTTTAATTTGTATGACTTACCAAAACGGCGTCGTTTTAGTAAGTATGGGAAACCATAATTTTAGCTAAAATGGCGCCATTTTGGTCTTTATTTTAATATATATATTTTTTCTCCAAAAGGGTATTTTAGTAACTTACCATCTCCAAAACGACGTAATTTTGATTTTTTTCATCCACTTTGACAGTAAAAATGCAACTTTTCTGTAGTTTGGGCGGCCATTTTATCATTTTTAGAACTTTAGGGGTCTAAATCGTAAACGGTTGGCAGTTTGAAGGGCTTTTTTATATTTTTCCCTAAGAACAAATACATAATAAGCATATAAAAGAAAATAGGGGAAAATTTACTTTACCACCCTGAAGTTTCAGGGATTTTTTAATTTTAATCCCAAAGTTTAAAAATTTGAAATGTACCCTCCCGAAGTTTCAAAAAGTTGCAATTTTAACCATATGTTAAAATTTTCCGTCAAAATGGACAATTTTTTTTTTTTTTAAAAAACCCTAAGGACAGTTTCATCATTTTATAGTTTTCTATTCAATTTGATGGAAAAAGCTAACAGGAGGTTAAAATCGCCAATTTTTTAAACTTCAAGGGGTACATTACTACTTTTTAAACTTTGGGGTTAAAATTAAAAAACCTTTGAAACTTCAAGAGGGTAAAGTAAATTTTTCCCAAGAAAATAACAAAGATAACAAGCCTAACTATATCGGGAATCCATCCTATAAATGAATTCAAATACATGATAAGTTCAGTAAGTGTCCATGTTGACATTCACCAACAATCACGAATCATGATAAGTCAAGAATTGAATTTAGAATTGTATCAAATTCTCCAATTAAATGTTTAAATTATAACAACCAATATTCAAGATCACTTAGATTAGGGCTTTCACTTTCTTTTTCCCTGCCAACACAATTTCTAATCTAAGTGATGTTGTAATTTGAATATTTTGATTATTAAATATTGAGAATATTGGTTGTCAAAATTTAAACATTTAGGGCCCGTTTGTGAGTGCAATTTCAATAAGTACAATTTTAAAAATTACGTTTTTTAAAATTTTTGTTATTAAATCGCTACTTTTTAAAATCGCACAGGTGTTTGGTACAACATATTAAGAAGTACTTTTTTTATCGATTGAGTGTTTGAATAATATTAGTATATAATTGCAGTTTTATGGCCAAATAGGTAAATATTGCCCAAAATATTTTTTTAAGCAAAATCATGATTTTGGTTTAAATTTGCACATTTTCAAATAAGTAACATCTAGTCAACTTATTAAAATTGCAGATTTTCTCACAATTTAAAAATTTACGTTTTTAAAATCACAATCCTAAACACTCTAAAATTACGATTTGGTTTTAAAACGCAGATTATTTCTTTCAAAACGAACTCCCAAACGGACCCTTAATTGGAGAATATGATTAGCCTTAGGCATTAATTTAATGCCTTTATGTTTTAGCTTTTCTTTTTTTTTTTTAACATGTCCGTCTACAACCATTGAGCTACCCCTTGAAGGATTTAAGGGTTATTTATATAATATGTGCTTGTTTAGTATTGTTATGTTATAGTCCCATTTGGTTTCCCATATGACTTACATATCATATGGCTGGTTGTTGCACTTCCTCCTCTTCTTCTTCTTCTTCATAATTTTTTATTTTTTAATTGAGAATGACATAATAGTCCTTTCATGTCTTTCTTTTATTATTTATTTCAAATTATTTGAGAGAGGAATTGCTAAAAGTCGATTTAAAATCTTTGTAAATTTGGATACTAAATTGGCCAAATCAAAAAATCAGATTTAAAATCATATTATTAGTGGCTAAAGGTTTTAATTTAAAATCTTTCTAAATTCTTATATTAAATCTTAAAATTCGAAAAAGTATAGTTGGTCAATTGTCAAGAATTTCCTCTTCATAAACAAAATAAAAGATGACAAAATAAAAAGAAAAAGAAAGAAAGAAAAAGAAACACAAAAGGGAACAAGATTAGGGGGATTAAGATCACTTAAAAGCAACTACAACTATCCGGGAAGGGGCAAAAGGGAATGCAACCATTAATGTTAGTGGCGGCGGCTCATTTAGCTAAATTATCAGTACGATGACTGATTAGTACTCTGATAGGAATAGGCTTCATTGATGAAAGGTTCTAATTGTCAATCTGGAGGAGTGATAGGAGGACAATCTTGGCTGTGAATGGTAGAAACAGCACCTTGCGAATTACCTTCAATAATGGTATTGTTATTCAAGAACTCTGATGAAAGTGCCAATGCTCAATTGCACAAACTATGATAGCTTGGTAGGGAGCACGTTCAAATTTCCCAGCCCTTATCTTTTTAATTTTTTTTAGTTTTTAATTTTTATATGTTTTTTTATTATGAATAACACATGTCATTATTTCATTGGGTCTAACATAACACTAGTAGAATTTGTCTTTTTTTTTAAAAAAAAATTTTTAATTAATTTTTTTTTTTATTTTACGGAATTTGACATAGGAGAGTAACTTCATGAGATGTGATCCAGAATTAATTGAGTTATCTGTTGGGAACAACTAACTTATTCTTTAGCATACCCGAGTGATCTCTCAAAACATTTTAATACTACATATAGTTTATTGTAAGAGAAAACCTTGAATGCAGACCATCTGTAAAAGGTGGGTTTTGCATCAACCAATCCCTAACTGACAACTCAGTTAAAACTAAAAAATTGCACGAAAATAATATAAGCCAAAATATAGTAGATTTCCTTCTCTCCACGCCAAAGCTTCCTCTTCTTCTTCCTTCTCTTTTTTCTTTTCTTCCTCTTCCTTCTCTCGCCATGATCAGTCATCTTCACAGGCAATTTTCTGGTGCCGGAGCCATTTTTTCGGGCCTTTAGGGTGGGAAAAATCCCAAGGGTTCACTTTTCCCCTCTAGGTTTTAGATTTAAATCCAAAAATGAGTTTTGAGGCATTAGAAACGAGGTTTGACGCATTAGAAACGATTTTTGAGGCATTAGAAATGGAATTTAGGCATTAGAATCGAGTTTTGAGGCGGATTTCGACGGGTCATGCCGGGTTCGGAATCAGGTCACGGCGGGTTCGAAATCGGGTCACAGCCGGCGTGGGTCTGTCGCCATGGGTCTCCGGCGATCCTGTGCTCTAGAGGTACTACCAGAAGACACGCTTTCGGTATCAGAAGTAGCGATGCCTGAATCGCCTTTAACAGCAATGCCCTAACCACACTGTCGGTTGATCCATCGGCTCTTTTCCTCTCGTCAGTGAAATCCAAGCTCCGACTCAGTCTCCGGTGTGTGGGTCTTTCTGTGGTTGTGGGTCTGTGGCCGTGGGTCTCCGGTGCGTGGGTCTTTCTTTGGTTGGTGGTCTGCCGACGTGGGTCTCCGGTGCAGTTATGGGTCTGCCGTCTGTGGCCATGGTCTTCGGCGTGGGTCTTACTTTGGTTGTTGGTTGGGTTTATTTGCTGAGTTGATCTTATTTTATCCAAATAAACTTGATGACGTGTCATCATACGGTTGGATGCTGTAAAAGGCCCATTTTACAGATGTACCGTATGCTAGGGGCTCTCTTATTGTAAATCAAGTAAACTACATGGACTAAACTCTGAGTGCTGTTGCTATACGGTCATTGCACAAAGGAGGGGTTTTTTGCCTACTACTTATAAGCTGATACCTCAACATTTCAAGAAAAATGCACAAATTTAGAATGAGAACAAAACACCCAATCAAGGAAAACACCTGCCCAGACGCTACCACCCACCGCTTACCTCTGGCAACTTTTCCGGCGAACAAAAAAAAAAAGAGATCAGGCCACTGGGTCACGCGTGACCCAGTGGTTGGGTCTGCCGTGACCTACGGCTAGGTCTGGCCATGACCCAGCCGTGGGTCACCATTTTCGGCGACTGGGCCACCATCTTCAGCGACTTTTCTATCAAATTTAGCCTAAAAAATCATTTTTAATGCCTCAAAAATTGATTATAATGCCATAAAACTTGTTTTTAATGCCTCAAAACATAATTTTTGATTCAAAACTAAAACCTAGAGGGAAAGGTTAACCATTTTTGGGATTTTATCGTCCTAACAAATCCCAGCCTTGGGTTTTGGTGGCCAGCCAGTTCTAGGCCAGCTGTGGGTGCTGCAAAACCTCGTGGGTTCTTCCTTCTCTTATTTTTCTACAAAACCAAACTTCCTTTCTCAGCAAAACCGTGGGTGCTGCAAAATCTAGTGTTTTGGTTCTACACAAGTTTTTTTGCAATTTTTTTGCTTTAAATGATATGTCTTATTTCTATTGGCGGCACAAAACCTCCCTTGTGTGCAACAACCGTATTTAAGTTATTCTCCTAAACTCTATTAAACTTTAGAACTAGAAAACTTAAAAGGGGCAAAAAAATAATAACTTTTATTGGGACTTGGCACAAATCAATTTAGTCTTTTGTACATTCTATTAAGAGGATGACACATCAAAATAGAATAACAAAAGTGAATGTTTTGACAACACCATATCTTTATCTTCATCTTTTGTTTTGTTCTCTCTATTTTTTTTTTTTTCACAACACTCACTTTTGTTGTTTGGCATCCTTTTAAGGAAAGACGCAAAGTTATTCAAAAAAGTTACACAGATCCTCTGCAATTAGAGATGAGCTAGGATTTAGATAGTTATATATATTTGAAGGGTATTTTGTCTTTTCACTTTTTGAGAGGACAAAAATATCTCACCACTCAAGTATATATAACTAATTGGATATTCTCTAGTACATTCAAATAAATTGGAGAGGATCCTAAGAGGTTGAGAATAGTTAATTAAAAATTAAATTGAACTATTTAATTAATTTGCTTTATGAGATTAAACTAATGTTCCAAATCGGTGTTATTTTCGAGTTGTTTGACTAATATATCTCAATTGGTTCAGTTAATAAAAGTATCTTAATTATGTCACACATGCATATAACACATATATTTGGAATTATATCATACTTTCAGTAAGGTGTTTTTTGTTTTGTTTTTGTTTTTAGCCTTATAGAACCATCGAATACTTGAACATAAATCATAATGAATAAGTGGTATTGATATAGTTTTAGCAAGAATCTTTGGATCGGATAACATGATAAGGGTGCAACAGATTCAAGAGAAAACCTTGAATCAAGTCATGTCTGCAGAACACTACTTTTACAGCACCCACTCACAAGCTGACATCTATGCAAACACAAAATAATTTCACAAAAATATCATACACTCACCCACACCATATTTTGAACTTATTCAAGCTGGGTGGCGGGTCACTGGGCGGATTCTCTGGCGCTGGAGTCATTTTTTCCAGCGTTAGGGTGATAAAATTCTCTAAGGGTTAACCTTCCCTTTCTAGGTTTTAGATTTGAATCCGAAAACGATTTTTGTAACATTAGAAACATATTTTGGGCATTAGAAATGGGTTTTTTAGGCTGAGTTTTGTGAGTTTTCTGGCGGGTCATGTGGGTTTTCTGGCGGGTATCGTGGGTCATGGTGCTGTTTTCTGCTGACCTTCTGAAATTCACGTCCAACATAGGCGAGGAAGACGACGAAGAAGAAAAGCCCAGAAGGCTTCTTGCTTCGCCAGATGTGGGCTTACTTGCTGTTTTTGTTTCACTTTAATTTTTTGCAATTGGTGATGTGTCAAGATGGGATTGGAGGCTGCAAAAGGCACCTTTTGCAGATGGTTCGGACCTAAGGGGCTCTCCAGATTCAATAGCATATTTGAAAATATATATATATATATATATATATATATATAGAGAGAGAGAGAGAGAGAAAGAGAGTTGAAGTAGAAGAAAGCTCAACAGTAAATCCCAGAAAAAAACGAAATAATCTTAACTAATAAATATTTGAATCGAGTTAAATCACTTAATTAGATTATGAAAAGATTTCATCAGTTAATCAGTTTGATTTTATTAAACAATATACAATTTGTTTTTTAAAAAAATGTTTATCTTTATATATATATATAACAATTAATTTAAGTGTTACAATTAATCTGAGTGAGGAACCCAATTTGATATATTTCCTTCTATGTAGGAAATATATTCTCTAACAGTCTTCATCATATTTGATAGTAATTAATGAAATTAATATCTTTCTACTTAATTCATACTTTTAAGGGAGATAAAATTCTTGAGCACCCTCCTATATATAGTTCTTCTCCAAAGGTCATTTCCTTCCGGGAGTAGTAATCCAACAATGGATTCAGATCTTTTCAGTTATAGTTTTCACCCCATTGAGGCTAATTGCATGTACATATATCTCTACCACCCTGAGAGGCTTAACTTGTCAAAAGTCCCTCTTCTTTCTTTGATTCTTTCGTTCAATTACTGTTATATATATAGTGAATGGCTGAAGCATAAACACTACTTAATTTTATTAATGTGTTTTTTCATATATACGTAACATACCATTTTATTATTAGTATTTGAAAATTTTGTTAACGTATAACATTTTGCATTGATTGAAGAAAATGGAGAAGATGAATGCTACCTTTTCACACCAAGAGAAAGAAAGTAGCTAAATGGAGATCTGATTCATAACCCTATACATCATCACCTGTGGAAAGCGCAGCAACAACTACCCCAAAATGCATCCAGCATCATGGACGAATGATCAATCCATGTATATGGCTCCAAACAGCTGGCCTGATCAAGGAAAAAAAAAAAGGCTGCAAACTTGCCTGATAATCATCAGTTTATAGGAGTGGATAGCAGCAATTACGGAAATCATCATCATCATGGTGTGATCATTGATCATCATGGTATGATGATTAGACTACAATCTAGCTATACCAGCTGGCACAATCCAAAATGATGGGTTCCACCGAGTCTTCTGTACGGATAAACTCTTAACGATTTGCTCTTCTCAATGATATATAAGCTCATGATATCCCAAGTTCTAATTTGTTGACGGACCATTTTTTAACTTTAGTAATTTATGACTTTTCTTAGCGTTAGTCATTAATTTAATGCCTATATGTTTTAGCTTCATTTCATCAATGTCACTTACAGATTTTTTGAATTAGGATTGTCTCCTCAAAAAATGTTCCATTTTTTTTTTTTTTTTTGTAGACATTTTGCTAGTATTCCCATCATGGGTCGATATAAGCAAGTGCTTGAATCTGCTATCTATGCTCTTCATTCTCTTGGAACTCCACTGCTCTCTTAGTTTTCTACTTAGAGTCTCCTCCACTTTTACTTTTCTCACTTCATATTTTCCTGGAATGCTTCTTTGCATCTGGGGTTTGTTTGGATGCAGAAGAAAATCGATCAAATGATAAGCAATAGTGGTTTCTTTGTTTGGTTGATGGGAAAGTTGAAAAGAGGGAAACAAATTGAGTTTATTTTCCATTTGACACGAGTATTGCTGATCTGGGTCTAGATTATTTCTTTTTAATTCCTGTTTTCGTCTGATACATTAAGGTCCCATGTGTTCATTGTTCGTGCTGCATACAGTTTTGTTGCTTGTTCCCTGATGAAAGTGCCAATGCTCAATTGCACAAACCATGATGGCTTTAGGGAGTAAGTTCAAATTTCCCAGCCCTTATCTTGTTTATTTATTTATTTTTTTAGTCTTAAATTATGAACAACATGTGCCATTATTTAATTGGCTCTAATATAACATGTACACTAACAAAAGTTGTCAACTTTTTGACAGAATTTAACAAAAAGGGAGTAACTTGTTATTTTATTTTATTTTTTTAACTAGTAACTTTCGTTTTATGAGGCGTGATTAACATGTGATTGAGGTATCCATTAAGGCCGAACAAGTAACTTATTATTTATGCATACCCAAGTGATTTCTCAAAACATTTTAATACTAGCTACATTTTAGCATATTGTAAATCATGTAAACTACATGAACTTCTATTAAACTTTAGAACCGGAAACTTAAGAGTGCAAAAAAATAGTAACTTCTATAAGAACTTGGCACAAATCATGTCTTTTGTGCATTCTATTGAGATGATGACACATTAACATAGAATAACAAAACTGAGTGCTTTGAAAACACTATATCTTTATCTTTTAACCTAATTTCTCTTTTGTTTTGTTCTTTATTTCGTGGTTTTTTTTTTTTAAATTTAGAATGTGGATAATGAATAGATTTTGTGTTTTCACAACACTCACTTTTGTTGTTTCTCATCTTTTCAAGGAAAGCCACAAAATATTTGTTTTGTAACAAATCCCTATAAAAGTTATTATCGGGCAAAAAAGTTCTATTTAAGTACTCATGATCAACAATAGAGGATACTGCTAGTTATATTTGAGTGTTTTTTTTTTTCACTATTTGTATGTTCTATTATTCAAATGAATTGGAGAGATTTGGAATTAGAATCCTGAATTTGTAAAAATACCCTTTAAAAAGTGACATATATATTTGTAAAATTTCAAAAATTACTTTCGACTCTAGTTAATTATCTCTTATCCAATCTTTTTTAAATTGACAATTATCAGTTAATTAATCAGTTTGATTTTTAAAAGATAATTTAGATTCTATTAAAAATATTCAAAATTTAAGTATATGTAAGTGTTACAATTTGAGTGAGAATACAACTCGATCTTGTATCAAACTTGATATTTGGGAAAAAAAATTATATATATAGACCTTAAAAATTATTTTTCCCCGCCCACAAAAAAAAGAAAAAAAGAAAAAATTTACTCCCAAACTAAAACTTTTAGTTTCGCCCCTGATAGGAGATTGAACTTAGAGAGGATACCATTAGTTATATTTTAGAAGTATTTTTGTCTTTTCACTTTTTGGAGGACAAAAATACCTCTCCAATATAATTAATTGGATATTCTCTAGTTCAAATAAATTATATAGATTCTAAAAAGTTGGAATTAGGATACTGAACTGGAAAATATCCAGTTAGTTATTTATAAGCAGAAATACACAATATAACTAATTGGATTTAAAAATTTGAACAGGAGATGATCATGTTCCGAGAGGTTGATCGAGAGTATTTAATTAAGAATATCAAATTGAACTATTTAATTTGCTCTATGAGATTGAATAAATGTTCCGACTAGGTTTGTTATTTTCGAATTGGTTGACTAATATATATATCTCAATTGGTTCAATTAATAAAAGTATCTTAATTATGTCATGTATACTTGGACATAAATAAATCATAATAAGTGGTATTGATATATCATATAGTTGGCCGCAAGAATCTTTGGATAACATGATATAGTGGTCAAATTTCAAAAATCTCAGAAGTAAATCCCTGCAGAAAACAACAAATTAAACAATCTTAATAGATAAATATTTGAATTAATAGGTAAAATCACGCACTTAGATTATATCAGTTTGAATTTTAAAAGATAATATACAAAACATAAATTTGAAATATACAAATAGTAATTAATCAAACACATCTCTTTACGTAACTCATACTTAATTTTAAGGGAGATAGAATTCGATCGTACGTTTTCTTCTCCAAATATCTCTTTTGCGTCTGCAGTGAGTACGTTGCTATAGTCCATCAATGGAGGTGAACCGGCCGTCTGTGATGGATTTTGCTGATACTTTAGATTTAGGTTTCGATTCTAGTACCGTAGATGAATGTCGTTATGACTACGTCAACAATCTCGCACCTGGGTTTAGGTTCCGCCCCACTGAAGAGCAGCTAATCAGCTCCTACCTGAAGCCCAAGCTCTTCAACCAGCCCCTGCCACAAAACGTGATCATCGAGGCTAACATTTATCAATGCAACCCTAAGATTCTTACAGGTACGTTTCTCCTCAAAAATCCCTCTTCTTTTCTTTGTTGAATCACTGTAATACATATATGTATATATATATATAGAGAGAGAGAGAGAGAGAGGTGGAGAGAGTGAATGGTTGAAGCATGAACACTTTTATTATTATTATTATTATTGTTATTTGTTAACTTTTTCTTTTATTATTATTATTATTGTTGTTGTTGTTTGAAAATTTTGCATTGATTGAAGAAATGTACAAAAAGAAAGGACAAGATCGATTGTACTTTTTCACACCAAGACAAAGAAAGTACCCAAATGGAGATCGACCAAATCGATCCACCGGTGATGGTTACTGGAAGGCTACCGGAGCAGACAAGACAATTAAAGATGCAAGAAATACTCTTATTGGTTTTAAGAAGTCACTGGTGTTCTACGAAGGAAAACCTCCCGGAGGTCGCAAGTCCCATTGGATTATGCATGAATATAGGGTCAACGATGCTCCTTGTCGAAAGAGAACATCTGCAGATGACATGAGAGTAGGTGGCTTACTTTTTCATTTTAGCATCCATATATAATAATATTACTGATCATTTGATGAATTTCTTTCTTTCTTTCTCCAGTTGGATGACAACGTCTTATGTATTATCTATTATAACAAGACTCATAAATCTAAAACCATTATGGGAGCGTATGAGGATCCATCAACTTCAAACCCGACTTCTACTGGACACACAACTCCCCATGATCATCATCTGATTGATAAGCCTGTAGATCATCATCCTGTGGATATGCATTATTGTATATTGCCGCAGCAGCAGCAATTACTCCAAAATACATCCTGGATAAATGATCAACCCAAGTATATAGCTCCAAACAGGCTTGATCATCAGTTTCCAGGAGGAAACAATGTGGCTGCAAACTCTCCTGATATGGCTGCAAACTGGCCTGATCATCAGTTTCAAGGAGGACAAAATATGGTTGCAAACAGGCCTATTGCTGCAAACTCGCCTGATAATCATCAGTTTACATTTGAAGTGAATAGCAGCAATTATGGAAATCAATATCAGACCATGATGATTGATACCAGCAGGCTCTATCCAAATGATGAGTACCAAGGCATTTGTACGAATGGTACCTATATGCTGCCACAACAGTACAACTGTATGCTGCCACAACAACAACAGCAACCGCAACAGCAGCAACTAGTTCAAAATGCATCCTGGATAAATGATCAACCCAATTATATGGCTCCAAACAGGCCTGATCATAAGTTTACAGGAGGAAACATTTTGGTTGCAAACTCTCTTGATTTGCCTGATAATCATCAATTCACAGAAGGAGTGGATAGCAGCAATTATGAAAATATTGATACCAGCAGGCTCTATCCAAATGATGAGTACCAAGGCAACTATATGCTACCACAGCAACAACAACAATCGCAACAACAACTACTTCAAAATGCATCTTGGATAAATGATCAACCCAATTATGTGGCTCCAAACAGGCCTGATCATAAGTTTCCAGGAGGAAACATTGTGGTTGCAAACTCTCTTGATTTGCCTGATAATCATCAATTTACAGGAGGAGTGGATAGCAACAATTATGAAAATATGGATACCAGTAGGCTCTATCCAAATGATGAGTACCAAGGCAACTGTATGCTACCACAGCAACAACAGCAACTGCAACAACAACAACAACTTCAAAATGCATCCTGGATAAATGATCAACCCGGCCAATTATATGGTTCCAAACAGGCCTGATCATAAGTTTCCAGAAGGAAACATTGTGGTTGCAAACTCTCTTGATTTGCCTGATAAATCAAGCAAATCAGTTTGCAGGAGGAGTGGATAGCAGCAATTATGAAAATATTGATACCAGCAAACTCTATCCAAATGATGAGTACCAAGGCAGCTGTACGGATATATCTGATGATTTGTTCTCTATAATTACCGATTATGATCCGATGGATGACGATATCCTAAATGATTATTTGGCGGATGTACGGACTAACGGACAACTTTTAACTTTTTCTTCTCCTTAGGCATTAATTTAATGCCTTTATGTATGTTTTAGCTTTATTTCATTTTATGTGACTTACGGATTTTGTTGATTTTTGTAATAAATGTTTGTTTAGCATTGTACGTTATATTATAGTCCCATTGTTATATCAAACACATCTCTTTACTTAACTCATTCTTTTAAGGGAGATATATAGAGAATTCTTGAGCACCCCTAGAGTTGTTTTCTTCTCCGAATGTCTTTTCCTTCGGGGAGTAGTCCAACAATGGAGGTGAACCCGAATGTGATGGATTCGGATCTTTTCATTTGTACACAACAAGCAGATATTCGTGACATTCTTAGAGGTTCTTGCTCAAAAATCACTCTTCTTTCTTTGCTTCTTTCGTTGAATGCCTGTAATATATATATATAGTGATGAATGGTTGAAAAATAGTTGAGCTGGAGCAGTACCGTAAGATGCAGATGCTGCAGCTGGTGCAGCATATACTCCAAAATGTGTCCTTGATAAATGATCGATCCAACTATAATAGGCCTGATCATCAGTTTCCAGGACCATGAGGAAACAATATGGCTGCAAACTCTCCCGATAGTCCAAGTTTTAAAATATATTATAGTCCCATGCATTTGGTTTCCCATATGGCTTATAATATAATTTTGTCCAAAAATATATCATATGGCTGGTTTGATTGAGAATGACATAATAGTCTTTTCATGTCTTTCCTTTATTATTTATTTGAGAGAGGAATTGGATACTAAATTGGCCAAATCAAAAAATCAGATTTAAAAGCATTTTAATTTAAAATCTTTCCAAACTCTGATATTAAATCCTAAAATTTGAAAAAGTATATATAGTTGGTCAATTGTCAAGAATTTCCTCCTCATCTCCATACTCATAATTAATGTCAAGAAAAACCTTTATTTTTTGACCTGTCTACACAAGAATGAGATTCAAATTATTGACCTCCGCTTCATTAGGAGTGGGTCCAAGCTGATTGATCTATCTCTTAGGGACAAGAAAAACCTTTATAGATCACAACTCGCAAGCATAAAGGCAAAAATGGCAAACTCATACGCATAGCAAATAAACAGTCTTTTTCTTTTTTGGGAAAATACAAAACAAAAAACAAAATAAAAGATGGACAAAAAAAAAAAAAAAAACACAAAAAGGAACGAGATTAGGGGGATTAAGATCACTTAAAAGCAACTCCAACTATCTGGAAAGGGGCAAAAGGGAATGCAGACACTAATGTTAGTGACAGCGGTCCATTTAGCTAAATTATCGGTATGATACGGCTCTGATAGGAATAGGCTTCATTGATGAAAGGTTCTAATTGCCAATCTGGAGGACAATCTTGGCTGCCAATGGCAGAAATAACATCTCCTTCAATAATGGTATTGTTATGAAGAACTCTGCCTTCGATCATATGCCCTTTCTTCTTGTTCTTGCGTGGAAACTCATATGCCCCAAAGGCACTTTATATAACTAGGGAACCCTTTGTCACACTCCCTGCATACATACAGTAACAGAGTTTCTACTGCAGAATTATCTTTGTTGACCAGATCCTCAAGTTGCGCCTAGAGATGACAAGATTTTATCCCATAAACATAAAAAAACTGGCCACCAAAAAGGTAAGAACATTCAAGAAAACAACACAAAAACACTAGCAACCAAAATTTTATCTTCTGTTTTGTTCTTTTTTTTTTTTAAAAAAAAAAAAAATTTGTGTTTTCACAACACTCACTTTTGTTGTTTCACATCCTTTTAAGGAAAGGCACAAAATACTTGTTTTGTGCTAAGTCCTATAAAAGTTATTCTCGTCAAAAGAGTTACACAGATCCTCTGCAACTAGTTCACTATAATCGATCATTTGATCATATCATGATCAATTGAACTAATTTACTATGATTGATCAGATAATCGATCGATCATTTGATCATATCACAGTCAATCAAACTAATTTACTATGATCGATCGAATGATCAATCGATCTTTTGAATATATCGTAGTCAATCGAACTAATTCATTATGATCGATTATATGTTAAATTGAACATTTAATTATATCACAGTCAATCGAACTAATTCATTAGGATCGATTGATGTTGATCGAATATCCAAAATTTATATAAAAGAAATAATTGCATATTATCGGGGCTAACATGACTCGGTTTAGTCGGCGTTCATAGTTAAGACTATTTGCTCGACTTGAACATCAGACGATAGTTTAAGTATTACATTTTAAAAATTGTTAACAATTTATATTAGTCTATTAAAATTAAGTCCTATAGAAAAAAAAATAAATTTGCTGGGTTATAATTATAATTATAATTTTTTTTTCTATTTTAATTTTTTAATATATACATATGTATACTATTTTTTTTTAGATATACATTATTTATTTTCAATTGAACTCGATGGATTTTTTTATTATTATTATTCTTGCCCATTAAAAATCATATAAGCCTATCAATTTTGTTGTTAGCCTCTAAATTTTTTTTTTTTTTATTTTTATTTTTTAAGAGTATTAGCGTCCACTTCTTGTGGGTAAATCTTAATTTTTATTTTATTTTATATAGGACTATTTTTTAATAGTCTTATAATTATTTTTTAATTTTTTCAATGGACCATTAGCGTCCACTACTATGTGGGCGCTAATAGTCTTATTATTTTTTATATATATGCCCATTAGCGTCCACATAGTGGGCGCTAATAATCTTTAATTTTTTATTTTTTATATAGGACTATTGGCGTCCACCTCTGGGCGCTAATAGTTTTATTTTCTTAATTTTTATTTTTTTATATGACCATTAGCGTCCACATGGTGGACGCTAATAGTCTTATTATTTTTTAAATTTTTTATTTTATATAGGACTATTAGCGTCCATTATTGTGGACGCTAATAGTCTTAATTTTTTTTTTTTTTTTTATAAAGGACTATTAGCGTCCACAAGAGGTGGACGCTAATGGTCCTAATTTTTTTATTTTTATATATGACCATTAGCGTCGACCATTGTTGACGCTAATAGTAATTTAGTCGACGCTAATAAGTTTTCTGAGTATTAGCGTCGACTTATTATCATCCACTCTAGATAATCATATTTTGGTATGACTATTAGCGTCGACCCTAAAGTCAACACTGATAGTCTGATATTAGCGTCGACTCTAGGGTCGACGCTAATAAGTCGCCGTTGATGAGCTTAAATCTTGTACTGACTAGAGAGGAGCTAGGATTCAGTTAATTATATTTGAAGCGTATTTTTGTCTTTTTACTTTTTGAAATGACAAAAATATCCCTCAAATATATATAACTAACTGGATATTCTCTAGTACGTTCAAAGTTCAAATAAACTGGAGAGGATCCTAAGAAGTTGAGAGTAGTTAATTAAGAATATTAAATTGAACTATTTAATTTGCTTTATGAGATTGAACTAATGTTCCGGGTGTTATTTTCGAGTTGTTTGACTAATATATCTCAATTGGTTCAGTTAATAAAAGTATCTTAATTATGTCACATGCATATAACAAATATATTTGGAATTATATCGATCATACTTTCAGTAAGGTGCTTTTTTGTTTTTAGCCTTATAGAAACATCGAATACTTGAACATAAATCATAATTAATAAGTGGTATTCATATAGTTTTAGCAAGAATCTTTTGATCGGATAACATGATATGGGTGCAACATATTCAATAGCATATTTGAAAAAATATATATATATATATAAAAATAGAGTTGAACGAGAAGAAATCTCAACAGTAAATCCCAGAAAAAACAAAATAATCTTAACTGGTAAATATTTGAATCGAGTTAAATCACTTAGATTATGAAATGATTTCATCAGTTAATCAGTTTGATTTTTGAAAGATAATGTAGATTTTATTAAACAATATACAATTTGTGTTACCTTTATATATATATATATATAAGTAGATGATGAGGTACTAGTCAAACACATCTCTTTACTTAACTAATACTTTTAAGGGAGATATATAGAGAATTGTTGAGCACCCCTAGAGTTGTTTTCTTCTCCGATGGATTCAGATCTGTTCAGTTTGACCGAAGCAGATACTTGTGACATTCTTAAAGGTTCTTGCTCAAAAATCCCTTTTCTTTCTTTGATTCTTTCGTTGAATGACTGTAATATATATATATAGTGAATGGTTGAAGCATATATAGTGAATGGTTGAGGCATATATAAGCACATACGTACCCTTTTATTATTATTATTATTATTTGAAAATTTTGTTAACGTATAACATTTTGCATTGATTGAAGAAATATACAGAGACAATGGAGAATACTTTTCCACACCAATAGAAAGAAAGTACCCAAATGGAGATCTGATTCAAAAACCTGTAGATCATGACCCTGCAGTTGAATCTACAGCTTCCCATGATCATCTGATATCATCAACTTCAAATCCGACTTCAGTTGAATCCACACCTTCCCATGATCATCATCTGATTTATAACCCTGTAAATCATCACCCTGCAGTTGACCACCAAATGGATATGCAGTACGCTTTGGTGCTGCTGCAACTGCTGGAGCAGCTGGAGCAGCAAAATACTCCAAACAGGCCTAATCATCAGTTTCCAGGACCAGGAGGAAACAATAAGGCTGCAACCTCTCCTGATATGGCTGCAAACAGGCCTGATCATCAGTTTCAAGGAGGAAAAAATAAGGCTGATTTGCTCTCCAAAGTTCTCAATTATAAGCTATCATTGATCGATGATGATGATATCCCAAGGTCTAATTTTTTGCTTCCTAAATTATGATTTGGGCTGACCATTTTTAACTTTATGTAATTTATGATTTTTCTTAGCCTTAATTAGCCATTAATTTAATGCCTTTATGTTTTATCTTTGTTTCATTTATGAACTTACGGACTTTCTTAAGGGTTGATTTTTTTTTTTTACATGTTTTATGAGGGCTGGTCTCCAGCCACTGAGCCACTGAGCTACCACCCCATTGGGGGTGGCTGGCCACCCCTTAGGCCATGGGGTTGGTTCGGCCACCCCCTGAGCCACCCCTTTTTTTTTTAAAAAAAAAAAAATGAAAAAGAAGAAAAAAGAAAAAAGAAATGGGTGGCCGAACCATCCCATGGGGTGGCTCACCCTTAGGCTGTCTGGTGGGCTCCATTTTCGCATCTCTCTCCAAAGACTCCATTTTCAAAACTGGGTTTTGTGGGGACGATCTCACCAGCCATTGCGAATCTGCCATCATTGAATCTAAATGATAATCACTTGACCGATTCCATATCGGATAACTTGGCCTGCTTGCCGGACTCGTAGATTTTTGACATTTTGAACAATAACCTTACTGGGTCAATACCGAAATTCACATCAATGTTTGGTCGGACTTCTTGAGGATTTCGATCAAATCCAAGCCCCATGACTATGCGCCGTTAACAAATCACCAGCTGAATTTCGGGCTTCTTTTTCTTTTTGGGTTCCCACCCCATCGGGGGTGGCTGGCCACCCCTTAGGCCATGGGGGTGGCTCAGCCACCCCTAGATTGGATGACTGGATGACTGGATGCCATTCTTTCCCTTCAGACACCCTGCGCCTAACACCTCTATTCTGTAGTAATCATCGAAGGCAGGAAGGTTTTGTACTTTCAAATAAATGAAAGTTGCAAGCTTTTAAGGCAGCCCAAAATAATTCTCAGAAATTTTATGGATGGTTGTAGCCATTAAATACTGTGGCCTATATAAATAGACAACCTCTCTCTCTCGTTGAACAAAGGTGGTTTGGCCATTTAGAAGCATTGTGGCCTTGTGGGGTTTTCCTCTGTTTTAGGAAACTAAAACAGAGTGAAATAGAGCACCCCCACGTTGTGGCTGTAGATGAGCTCAAACTTGGCATAGGGTGCCCTGTGCAGGTTAGTTGTGGTTTATAGATAGTCTATCAACTACGTAATATATTACTCTTGCCATAACAACAACAACAAAAAAAAAGAGTTGATCGCTTCAAAAACATGTAGAAATTAACCAAGATAGAAAGACAAGAGAGGAGAAAAGGAAATTTGAAACTCTCAAAGGCAGCTAGCTTTCCGCAAGAACAGAGTAGAATTACAGAGGAGAATTGAAGTTTCGTACATATGTATTATATGTAATGAAGTATGAAGAAGCCAGCTGAATTTCAGATCGGCCTAAAGGGTGGCCAGCCACCCCCCATGGGGTGGTTTGGCCACCCCTTTTTTTTTCTTCTTTTTCATTTTTTTTTAAAAAAGGGTGGCTCAGCCACTCCCTTAGGCCATGGGAGTGGCTCGACCACCCCCAAACCAGCCTGGGGGTGGCCGAGCCACTCCCATGGCCAGGGCCAAGCCACCCTAAGTAGAAGATGGCCCATACATGCCCAAAACTAGCCCATATGGAGAGGCCCATTTGGGAGAGTAAGGTTTAATAACCCTATCCTTTGCCGCTGCAAAGAAGAAGAGAGAAATCAGAAAATAGAGTTTTTGGAATTTTCTGTCCAGTCTTAATCAACTGCTCTGATCAATAATCATTCATGGTCCGATCGAGCTGAAATTTTGCAAGGATGTTCATGACACGTGACTCCTCATTGTGAACAGTGGAGATTAGGTTCTGAGTACTCTGCATTTGTTTTTAGCCCATGAACAGTAGCCTCTATTTTGGTGAGATCTTTCTTGAATTCTTGTAGAAGTTGATTTGTGCCAAGAAATTGTATTTCTTGAAGATGGTTGCTGATTGTATGCCTCTAGTTGAGACTAGAGAAGACTCATGTATTCTTCTTATTATTGATAACGGTCCCTTGGTTTTTTCCTTCTCACATTGGGAAGGTTTTCCATGTAAAAATTGTGTGTCTTGTGCTTATGGTGTTTGGATATATATTTTCCGCATATATATTGCTCTATTTTATAGTTTTCTACAGATTCACACAAAGAGGGAGTTTTGTGTATTGTTGTTTCTCCCAATATAAGGGTGGCCAGCCACCTCCAATGGGGTGGTTGGCCACCCCTTATCTTCTTCTTCTTCTCTCTTTTTATTTTTTTTTTTATTTTTTATAATTATAGATTTAATTTTTAAAATTATATTAAAAAATTAATATTTTAATGTGTCAAAAATGCAGTGCGTTTTAAAAAAGATAACTGAAGTTAACAAAATTTAACGGATGGATTTTATTGCCAAATTTCAATCCAAGGATTTATTTGTCAAAAAAAAACTTAAGCATATAATAATTTTGGGCTTCCAACCCATGCCTATCTGATATAAATTCCCTATATATTATTCTACTAAGGGTAATTTCGTCATTGGGGAGAACATTGAAATTTTTATCGTTTGAGGAAGACATTGTCACAATTGAAAGTTAACACACCATGGGAGGAGAAAACACATCTTTGCCTCTCTCCTCCCATTTTCCTTCTACTCTCCTCCTATTCCACCTCTCCCTTCTAAAGCTTATCGCCTCTTTTGAAGATCTATCTCTCGCCTTTAGTGATTTATCCAAGGGATTAATCTCTTCAGCCTTAGTCCATCCACAACTGATTGAGCTACCCGTTGAGGACAAGTAACTTATTATTTATGCATACAGGTGGGATTGGGATCCCGGCAATGTTGTAAAAATTGTCCATCAAATTTTTTTGAAATCTTAACCATTGATTTTCATCCAATCGCTATCAACTCGCCATGTATCCAAGTTAATATAAAATAATAAAATAATTTTAAATTTTAAAAAATAAAAATAAAATATATATTTTTTAAAACATGGGGTGGTTCGGCCACCCCATTTTCCCACTAGGGAGTGCCCGGCCACCCTAGCTCAGCCTAAGGTGTTGCTAGCGCCACCCCCAAAGACCGGTTAGAGGTGGCCAATGCCACCCCTAGGGCCAAATCCATTAAAAATAGATTTGGCCCTAGGGGGTGGCCGAACCAACCATTGGGGCCCTAAGGGTGGCTTTGGCCACCCCCAACCGGTCGTTAGGGGTGGCCGAAGCCACCCTTAGGGCCCCAGGGGTTGGTTCGGCCACCCCCTAGGGCCAAATCCAATTTTGTTATTTTGTTATTTTGTTATTTTGAGTTTGGCCCGAAGGAGTGGCCGAACCACCCCC
This sequence comes from Carpinus viminea, assembly GCA_013348765.1. Classification (NCBI taxonomy): domain Eukaryota; kingdom Viridiplantae; phylum Streptophyta; class Magnoliopsida; order Fagales; family Betulaceae; genus Carpinus; species Carpinus viminea. The sequence continues at coordinate 50,646,573 of CP054668.1, read as the reverse complement.
AAGGGCCCTAGGGGTGGCATCGGCCACCCCCAACCAGTCTTTGGGGGTGGCAAGGGTGGTTCAGCCACCCCAGGGCCAAATCCATTTTTTATTTTATTTTTTTATTTTGAGTTTGGCATAGGGGTGGTGTCGGCCACCCCCTCATGATTTTAAAAAAATTTATTTCATTATTTTATTTTATATTTATTTTTAAAATTTAAATAATATTTTATTATTTTATATTAATTTGGACACGTGGCGAGTTGGTAGCGGTTGGATAAAAATGAATGGTCAAGATTTCAAAAAAATTTGATGGGACAATTTTCACAACATTGCCGGGGATCCCAATCCACCAGAGTGATCTCTCAAAACATTTTAATACTACATAAAGCTTATTGTAAATCAAGTAAACTTGACTAAACTTTATTAAACTTTAGAACTAGAAATCTTAACAAGGGCAAAAAAATAAAAACTTTTATTGGGACTTGGCACAAATCAATTAAGTCTTTTGTGCAATTTATATTTCTATTAAAAGGATGATACATCATAATAGAATAACAAAAGTGAATGTTATGAAAACATCATATCTTTATCTTTTGTTTTGTTCTTTATTTCATGGTTTTTTTTTTATATATATTTTAATTTTGTGTTTTCACAACACTCATTTTGTTGTTTTACATCCTTTTGAGGAAAGGCACATAATTGTTTTGTGCTTAGTCCTATAAAAGTTATTCTCGCGCAAAAGAGTTACACAAGATCCTTTGCAATTGGAGAGGAACTAGGATTCAGCTAGTTATATGTATTTGAAAGGTATTTTTGTCTTTTTACTTTTTGAGAGGTCAAAATTACCCCTCAAATATATATAACTATCATGATATTCTCTAATACGTTCAAATAAACTAGGGAGAATCCTAAGAGGTTGAGAGTAGTTAATTATGAATATTAAATTGAACTATTTAATTTGCTTTATGAGATTGAACTAATGATCCGAATGGGTGTTATTTTCGAGTTGTTTGACTAATATATCTCAAGGTTCAGTTAATAAAAGTATCTTAATTATGTCACCTGCATATAACACATATATTTGGAATTATATCATACTTTCGGTAAGGTTTTTTTTTTTTTTTTTGTTGGCCTTATAGAACCATCGAATACATGAACATAAATCATAATTAATAAGTGGTATTGATATACTTTTAGCAAGAATCTTTGGATCGGATAACATGATATGGGTGCAATAGATTCGATAGCATATTTGAAAAACAAATATATATATATATATATAAATCACGCCTTATAAAGTGAAGGTCACAAGTTTGAATTTCCTCCTCCCCCTACCCTTGCATGGGTATGTCAAAAAAAAAAAAAAAACTCAACAGTAAATCCTAGAAAAAACAGAATAATCTTAACTTATAAATATTTCAATCGAGTTAAATCACTTAGATTATGAAAAGATTTCATCAGTTAATCAGTTTGATTTTATTAAACAATGTACAATTTTTTTTTTTTAAATGTTTATCTTCATATATATATATATATAACAATTAATTAAAGTGTTACAATTAATCTGAGTGAGGAAGTCTTCATCATATTTGATAGTAATTAATGAAATTAATATCTTTCTACTTAATTAATACTTTTAAGGGAGATAAAATTCTTGAGCACCCTCCTATATATAGTTCTTCTCCAAAGGTCATTTCCTTCCGGGAGTAGTACTCCAACAATGGATATTCAGATCCTTTCAGTTATAGTTTTCACCCCATTGAGGCTAATTGCATGTACATATATCTCTACCACCCTGAGAGGCTTAATTTGTCAAAAGTCCCTCTTCTTTCTTTGATTCTTTCGTTCAATTACTGTTATATATATAGTGAATGGCTGAAGCATAAACACTACTTAATTTTATTAATGTGTTTTTTCATATATACGTAACATACCATTTTATTATTAGTATTTGAAAATTTTGTTAACGTATAACATTTTGCATTGATTGAAGAAAATGGAGAAGATGAATGCTACCTTTTCACACCAAGAGAAAGAAAGTAGCCAAATGGAGATCTGATTCATAACCCTATACATCATCACCTGTGGAAAGCGCAGCAGCAACTACCACAAAATGCCTGATAATCATCAGTTTATAGGAGTGGATAGCAGCAATTACGGAAATCATCATCATCATGGTGTGATCATTGATCATCATGGTATGATGATTAGACTACAATCTAGCTATACCAGCTGGCTCAATCCAAATGATGGGTTCCACCGAGTCTTCTGTACGGATAAACTCTTAACGATTTGCTCTTCTCAATGATAAGCTCATGATATCCCAAGTTCTAATTTGTTGACGGACCATTTTTTAACTTTAGTAATTTATGACTTTTCTTAGCGTTAGTCATTAATTTAATGCCTATATGTTTTAGCTTCATTTCATCAATGTCACTTACAGATTTTTTGAATTAGGATTGTCTCCTCAAAAAATGTTCCATTTTTTTTTGTAGACATTTTGCTAGTATTGCCATCATGGGTCGATATAAGCAAGTGCTTGAATCTGCTATCTATGCTCTTCATTCTCTTGAACTCCACTGCTCTCTTAGTTTTCTACTTAGAGTCTCCTCCACTTTTACTTTTCTCACTTCATATTTTCCTGGAATGCTTCTTTGCATCTGGGGTTTGTTTGGATGCAGAAGAAAATCGATCAAATGATAAGCAATAGTGGTTTCTTTGTTTGGTTGATGGGAAAGTTGAAAAGAGGGAAACAAATTGAGTTTATTTTCCATTTGACACGAGTATTGCTGATCTGGGTCTAGATTATTTCTTTTTAATTCCTGTTTTCGTCTGATACATTAAGGTCCCATGTGTTCATTGTTCGTGCTGCATACAGTTTTGTTGCTTGTTCCCTGATGAAAGTGCCAATGCTCAATTGCACAAACCATGATGGCTTTAGGGAGTAAGTTCAAATTTCCCAGCCCTTATCTTGTTTATTTATTTATTTTTTTAGTCTTAAATTATGAACAACATGTGCCATTATTTAATTGGCTCTAACATAACATGTACACTAACAAAAGTTGTCAACTTTTTGACAGAATTTAACAAAAAGAGTAACTTGTTATTTTATTTTATTTTTTAACTAGTGACTTTACGTTTTATGAGACATGTGATTGAGGTACCCATTAAGGCCGACAAGTAACTTATTATTTATGCATACCCAAGTGATTTCTCAAAACATTTTAATACTAGCTACATTTTAGCATTGTAAATCATGTAAACTACATGAATTTCTATTAAACTTTAGAACCGGAAACTTAAGAAGTGCAAAAGATAATAACTTCTATAGGAACTTGGCACAAATCATGTCTTTTGTGCATTCTATTGAGATGATGACACATTAACATAGAATAACAAAACTGAGTGCTTTGAAAACACTATATCTTTATCTTTTAACCTTAATTTCTCTTTTGTCTTGTTCTTTATTTCGTGGTTTTTTTTTTAATTTTGAATGTGGATAATAAATAGTTTGTGTTTTCACAACACTCACTTTTGTTGTTTCTCATCTTTTCAAGGAAAGCCACAAAATATTTGTTTTGTAACAAATCCTATAAAAGTTATTATCGGGCAAAAAGTTCTATTTAAATACTCATGATCAATAATAGAGGATACTGCTAGTTATATTTGAGTGTTTTTTTTTCACTATTTGTATGTTCTATTATTCAAATGAATTGGAGATTTGGAATTAGAATCCTGAATTTGTAAAAATACCCTTTAAAAAGTGACATATATATTTGTAAAATTTCAAAAATTACTTTCGACTCTAGTTAATTATCTCTTATCCAACTCTTTTTTAAATTGACAATTATCAGTTAATTAATCAGTTTGATTTTTAAAAGATAATTTAGATTCTATTAAAAATATACAAAATTTAAGTATATGTAAGTGTTACAATCTGAGTGAGAATACAACTCGATCTTGTATCAAACTTGATATTGGGGAAAAAAAATTATATATATAGACCTTAAAAATTATTTTTCCCCCCGCCCCACAAAAAAAAGAAAAAAAGAAAAAATTTACTCCCAAACTAAAACTTTTAGTTTCGCCCCTGATAGGAGATTGAACTAGAGAGGATACCATTAGTTATATTTTAGAAGTATTTTTGTCTTTTCACTTTTTGGGGGACAAAAATACCTCTCCAATATAATTAATCGGATATTCTCTAGTTCAAATAAATTAGATAGATTCTAAAAAGTTGGAATTAGGATACTAAATCGAAAATATCCAGTTAGTTATTTATAGGCGAAATACACAATATAACTAATTGGATTTGAAAATTTGAACAGAGATGATCATGTTCAGAGGTTGATCGAGAGTATTTAATTAAGAATATCAAATTGAACTATTTAATTTGCTCTATGAGATTGAATAAATGTTCCGACTAGCTAGGTTTGTTATTTTCGAATTGGTTGACTAATATATATATCTCAATTGGTTCAATTAATAAAAGAATCTTAATTATGTCATGTATACTTGGACATAAATAAATCATAATAAGTGGTGTTGATATATCATATAGTTGGCCGCAAGAATCTTTGGATAACATGATATAGTTGTCAAATTTCAAAAATCTCAGAAGTAAATCCCTGCAGAAAACAACAAATTAAACAATCTTAATAGATAAATATTTGAATTAATAGGTAAAATCACGCACTTAGATTATATCAGTTTGAATTTTAAAAGATAATATACAAAACATAAATTTGAAATATACAAATAGTAATTAATCAAACACATCTCTTTACGTAACTCATACTTAATTTTAAGGGAGATATATATAGAATTCGATCGTACGTTTTCTTCTCCAAATATCTCTTTTGCGTCTGCAGTGAGTAAGTTGCTATAGTCCATCAATGGAGGTGAACCGGCCGTCTGTGATGGATTTTGCTGATACTTTCGATTTAGGTATCGATTCTAGTACCGTAGATGAACATCGTTATGACTACGTCAACAATCTCGCACCTGGGTTTAGGTTCCGCCCCACTGAAGAGCAGCTAATCAGCTCCTACCTGAAGCCCAAGCTCTTCAACCAGCCCCTGCCACAAAACGTGATCATCGAGGCTAACATTTATCAATGCAACCCTAAGATTCTTACAGGTACGTTTCTCCTCAAAAATCCCTCTTCTTTTCTTTGTTGAATCACTGTAATACATATATGTATATATATATATAGAGAGAGAGAGAGAGAGAGAGGTGGAGAGAGTGAATGGTTGAAGCATGAACACTTTTATTATTATTATTATTGTTATTTGTTAACTTTTTCTTTTTTTATTATTATTATTATTGTTGTTGTTTGAAAATTTTGCATTGATTGAAGAAATGTACAAAAAGAAAGGACAAGATCGATTGTACTTTTTCACACCAAGACAAAGAAAGTACCCAAATGGAGATCGACCAAATCGATCCACCGGTGATGGTTACTGGAAGGCTACCGGAGCAGACAAGACAATTAAAGATGCAAGAAATACTCTTATTGGTTTTAAGAAGTCACTGGTGTTCTATTTAAGGAAAACCTCCCGAGGTCGCAAGTCCCATTGGATTATGCATGAATATAGGGTCAACGATGCTCCTTGTAGAAAGAGAACATCTGCAGATGACATGAGAGTAGGTGGCTTACTTTTTCATTTTAGCATCCATATATAATAATATTACTGATCATTTGATGAATTTCTTTCTTTCTTTCTCCAGTTGGATGACAACGTCTTATGTATTATCTATTATAACAAGGCTCATAAATCTAAAACCATTATGGGAGCGTATGAGGATCCATCAACTTCAAACCCGACTTCAACTGGACACACAACTCCCCATGATCATCATCTGATTGATAAGCCTGTAGATCATCATCCTGTGGATATGCATTATTGTATATTGCCGCAGCAGCAGCAATTACTCCAAAATACATCCTGGATAAATGATCAACCCAAGTATATAGCTCCAAACAGGCTTGATCATCAGTTTCCAGGAGGAAACAATGTGGCTGCAAACTCTCCTGATATGGCTGCAAACTGGCCTGATCATCAGTTTCAAGGAGGACAAAATATGGTTGCAAACAGGCCTATTGCTGCAAACTCGCCTGATAATCATCAGTTTACATTTGGAGTGAATAGCAGCAATTATGGAAATCAATATCAGACCATGATGATTGATACCAGCAGGCTCTATCCAAATGATGAGTACCAAGGCATTTGTACGAATGGTACCTATATGCTGCCACAACAGTACAACTGTATGCTGCCACAACAACAACAGCAACCACAACAGCAGCAACTACTTCAAAATGCATCCTGGATAAATGATCAACCCAATTATATGGCTCCAAACAGGCCTGATCATAAGTTTATAGGAGGAAACATTTTGGTTGCAAACTCTCTTGATTTGCCTGATAATCATCAATTTACAGAAGGAGTGGATAGCAGCAATTATGAAAATATTGATACCAACAGGCTCTATCCAAATGATGAGTACCAAGGCAACTATATGCTGCCACAGCAACAACAGCAATCGCAACAACAACTACTTCAAAATGCATCTTGGATAAATGATCAACCCAATTATATGGCTCCAAACAGGCCTGATCATAAGTTTCCAGGAGGAAACATTGTGGTTGCAAACTCTCTTGATTTGCCTGATAATCGTCAGTTTACAGGAGGAGTGGATAGCAGCAATTATGAAAATATGGATACCAGCAGGCTCTATCCAAATGATGAGTACCAAGGCAACTGCATGCTACCACAGCAACAACAGCAACCGCAACAACAACAACAACTTCAAAATGCATCCTGGATAAATGATCAACCCAATTATATGGTTCCAAACAGGCCTGATCATAAGTTTCCAGAAGGAAACATTGTGGTTGCAAACTCTCTTGATTTGCCTGATAAATCAAGCAAATCAGTTTGCAGGAGGAATGGATAGCAGCAATTATGAAAATATTGATACCAGCAAACTCTATTCAAATGATGAGTACCAAGGCAGCTGTACGGATATATCTGATGATTTGTTCTCTATAATTACCGATTATAATCCGATGGATGACGATATCCTAAATGATTATTTGGCGGATGTACGGACTAACGGACAACTTTTAACTTTTTCTTCTCCTTAGGCATTAATTTAATGCCTTTATGTATGTTTTAGCTTTATTTCATTTTATGTGACTTACGGATTTTGTTGATTTTTGTAATAAATGTTTGTTTAGCATTGTACGTTATATTATAGTCCCATTGTTATATCAAACACATCTCTTTACTCAACTCATACTTTTAAGGGAGATATATAGAGAATTCTTGAGCAACCCTGAAGTTGTTTTCTTCTCCGAATGTATTTTCCTGAGTAGTCCAACAATGGAGGTGAACCCGAATGTGATGGATTCGGATCTTTTCATTTGTACACAACAAGCAGATATTCGTGACATTCTTAGAGGTTCTTGCTCAAAAATCACTCTTCTTTCTTTGATTCTTTCGTTGAATGCCTGTAATATATATATAGTGATGAATGGTTGAAAAATAGTTGAGCTGGAGCAGTACCGTAAGATGCAGATGCTGCAGCTGGAGCAGCATATACTCCAAAATGCGTCCTTGATAAATGATCGATTCCAAATATAATATGGTTCCAAATAGGCCTGATCATCAGTTTCCAGGACCAGGAGGAAACAATATGGCTGCAAACTCTCCTGATAGTCCAAGTTTTAAAATATATTATAGTCCCATGCATTTGGTTTCCCATATGGCTTATAATATAATTTTGTTCAAAAATACATCATATGGCTGGTTTGATTGAGAATGACATAATAGTCTTTTCATGTCTTTCTTTTATTATTTATTTGAGAGAGGAATTGGATACTAAATTGGCCAAATCAAAAAATCAGATTTAAAAGCATTTTAATTTAAAATCTTTCCAAATTCTGATATTAAATCCTAAAATTTGAAAAAGTATATATAGTTGGTCAATTGTCAAGAATTTCCTCTTCATCTCCATACTCATAATTAATGTCAAGAAAAACCTTTATTTTTTGACATGTCTGCACAAGAAGATGATTTGAATTAGTGACTTTTGCTTTATTAGGAATGGTCTCAACTGATTAAGCTACCTTTGGAGATAACAAAAACTTTTATAGATCGCAAGCATAAAGGCAAAAATGGCAAACTCATATGCATAGCAAATAAACAGCCTTTTTTTTTTTTTTTTGGGAAAATACAAAAAAAAAACAAAATAAAAGATAGACAAAAAAAAACACAAAAAGGAACGAGATTAGGGGGATTAAGATCACTTAAAAGCAACTCCAACTATCCGGGAAAGGGCAAAGGAATGCAGACACTAATGTTAGTGACATGGTCCATTTAGCTAAATTATCGGTATGATACGACTCTGATAGGAATAGGCTTCATTGATGAAAGGTTCTAATTGCCAATCTGGAGGACAATCTTGGCTGCCAATGGCAGAAATAACATCTCCTTCAATAATGGTATTGGTATGAAGAACTCTGCCTTCGATCATATGCCCTTTCTTCTTGTTCTTGCGTGAAACTCATATGCCCCAAAGGCACTATATATAACTAGGGAACCCTTTGTCACACTCCCTGCATACATACAGTAACAGAGTTTCTACTGCATAATTATCTTTGTTGACCAGATCCTCAAGTTGCGCCTAGAGATGACAAGATTTTATCCCATAAACATAAAAAAACTGGTCACCAAAAAGGTAAGAACATTCAAGAAAACAACACAAAAACACTAGCCACCAAAATTTTATCTTCTGTTTTGTTCTTTTTAAAAAAAAAAAAAAAAAAAATTTGTGTTTTCACAACACTCACTTTTGTTGTTTCACATCCTTTTAAGGAAAGGCACAAAATACTTGTTTTGTGCTAAGTCCTATAAAAGTTATTCTCGCAAAAGAGTTACAGATCCTCCTCTAGTTCACTATAATTATCATTTGATCATATCATCAATTGAACTAATTTACTATGATTGATCAGATAATCGATCGATCATTTGATCATATCACAGTCAATCAAACTAATTTACTATGATCGATCGAATGATCAATCGATCTTTTGAATATATTGTAGTCAATCGAACTAATTCATTATGATCGATTATATGTTAAATTGAACATTTGATTATATCACAGTCAATCGAACTAATTCATTGGGATCGATCGGATGTTCGATCGAATATCCAAAATTTATATAAAAGAAATAATTGCATATTATCGAGGCTAACATGACTCAGTTTAGTCAACGTTCATAGTTAAGACTATTTGCGCCGACTTGCAGACATCGACGCTAATAGTTTAAGTATTACATTTTAAAAAATTGTTAACAATTTATATTAGTCTATTAAAATTAAGTCCTATAGAAAAAAATAATAATAAAAATTGCTGGGTTATAATTATAATTATAATTTTTTTTCTATTGTTAATTTTTTTTAATATATACATATGTATACTTTTTTTTTTTTAGATATACATTATTTATTTTCAATTGAACTCGATGGATTTTTTTTTTTTATTATTATTCTTGCCCATTAAAAAATCATATAAGCCTATCAATTTTGTTGTTAGCCTCTATATTTTTTTTTTTTTTATATATGACTAGATGCTTAAATCTTAATTTTTTATTTTATTTTATATAGGACTATTAGCTAATAGTCTTATAATTATTTTTTTAATTTTTTACAACGGAGCATTAGCGTCCACTACTATGTGGACGCTAATAGTCTTATTTTTTTAATTTTTTTTATATAGGACTATTAGCGTCCACTATAGTGGACGCTAATAGTCTTATTATTTTTTTAACATTTTTTATAAAGGACTATTAGTGTCCACCTCTTGAGGACGCTAATAGTTTTATTTTTCTTAATTTTTTATTTTTTATATATGACCATTAGCGTCCACATGGTGACGCTAATAGTCTTATTATTTTTAAAATTTTTTATTTTTTATAGATCATTAGCGCCCATTATTGTGACGCTAATAGTCTTAATTTTTTTTATAAGGACTATTAGCGCCCACAAGAGGTGGACGCTAATGGTCCTAATTTTTATTTTTATATATGACCATTAGCGTTTTATATTATCGTCCACTCTAGATAATCATATATGACTATTAGAAAGTCAACATCGATAGGATATTAGCGTCGACTCTAGGGTCAACGCTAATAAGTCGTGATGAGCTTAAATCTTGTCTAGAGAGGAGCATTATATTTGAAGCGTATTTTTGTCTTTTTACTTTTGAAATGACAAAATATCCTCAAATATATATAACTAAGATATTCTCTATTCAAAGTTCAAATAAACCGAGAGGATCCTAAGAAGTTGAGAGTAGTTAATTAAGAATATTAAATTGAACTATTTAATTTGCTTTATGAGATTGAACTAATGTTCCGGGTGTTATTTTCGAGTTGTTTGACTAATATATCTCAATTGGTTCAGTTAATAAAAGTATCTTAATTATGTCACATGCATATAACAAATATATTTGGAATTATATCGATCATACTTTCAGTAAGGTGCTTTTTTGTTTTTAGCCTTATAGAAACATCGAATACTTGAACATAAATCATAATTAATAAGTGGTATTCATATAGTTTTAGCAAGAATCTTTTGATCGGATAACATGATATGGGTGCAACAGATTCAATAGCATATTTGAAAATATATATATGTATAAATAGAGTACTTGAACGAGAAGAAATCTCAACGGTAAATCCCAGAAAAAACAAAATAATCTTAACTGGTAAATATTTGAATCGAGTTAAATCACTTAGATTATGAAATGATTTCATCAGTTAATCAGTTTGATTTTTGAAAGATAATGTAGATTTTATTAAACAATATACAATTTGTGTTACCTATATATATATATATATATAAGTAGATGATGAGCTACAAATCAAACACATCTCTATACTTAACTAATACTTTTAAGGGAGATATATAGAGAATTGTTGAGCACCCCAGAGTTGTTTTCTTCTCCGATGGATTCAGATCTTTTCAGTTTGACCGAAGCAGATACTTGTGACATTCTTAAAGGTTCTTGCTCAAAATCCTTTTCTTTCTTTGATTCTTTCGTTGAATGACTGTAATATATATATATATATATAGTGAATGGCATATATAGTGAATGGTTGAGGCATATATAAAACACATACGTACCCTTATTATTATTATTATTATTTGAAAATTTTGTTAACGTATAACATTTTGCATTGATTGAAGAAATATACAGAGACAATGGAGAATACTTTTCCACACCAATAGAAAGAAAGTACCCAAATGGAGATCTGATTCAAAACCCTGTAGATCATCACCCTGCAGTTGAATCCTTCCCATGATCATCTGATATCATCAACTTCAAATCCGACTTCAGTTGAATCCACACCTTCCCATGATCATCATCTGATTTATAACCCTGTAAATCATCACCCTGCAGTTGACCACCAAATGGATATGCAGTACGCTTTGGTGCTGCTGCAACTGCTGGAGCAGCTGGAGCAGCAAAATACTCCAAACAGGCCTAATCATCAGTTTCCAGGACCAGGAGGAAACAATAAGGCTGCAACCTCTCCTGATATGGCTGCAAACAGGCCTGATCATCAGTTTCAAGGAGGAAAAAATAAGGCTGATTTGCTCTCCAAAGTTCTCAATTATAAGCTATCATTGATCGATGATGATGATATCCCAAGGTCTAATTTTTTGCTTCCTAAATTATGATTTGGGCTGACCATTTTTAACTTTATGTAATTTATGATTTTTCTTAGCCTTAATTAGCCATTAATTTAATGCCTTTATGTTTTATCTTTGTTTCATTTATGAACTTACGGACTTTCTTAAGGGTTGATTTTTTTTTTTTTACATGTTTTATGAGGGCTGGTCTCCAGCCACTGAGCTACCCCTTGACTCCTTGAGGACTTAAGGGTTGATTGATGTAGTATGTGCTTGTTTAGTATTGTTATATTATAGTTCCAATTGATTTCCCATATGGCTTATATATTTTTGCTCAAAAATATATCATATGGCTGGTTGTTACTCTTACTGTGAGTACTGCTCATAAACATACAAACACTAGCCACCAAAAAGGTCAGAACATTCAAGAAAACACCAACACAAACCTTCATGAATGACTTCAACTGGGGCACCATAACGAACCGATAGTCAAAAACACATACCATCGCAGATAAGTTGCCAGGATTATAGCATCAAGTCGGTAAAGCTTCATGTATGAACATAGTCGGACGCTCATAGTGATTTGGCACTTTCCTTTCCATTTTGCTCTCCGAACATTTAGCCAATAATTAAAACTAAAATTAATAAGAACAATTGAGCTGAAGTCAAACAATTGGTCTGGATTGGCTCGGATGCTGCCACTCACTTGAACCAACATCTTCATTAGGTTCAGAGGAGACAACAGGCACACTGGTGGGATGCTGCTGCTCACTACCATCAGCCGCCTACAATACAAGAATTGTGCATTACAGACAACGTCTGCTGCAATGAAAAGAAACATATAACAAAGCACAAAACACCAATACAAACCTCAGAATCCTTGGTCTTTATGTGATCCTTTTTCTTCTTTTTATCCTTTGATTTTCCTTTGTTAGTGTTCTTCTCATCAGAAAGCTCTGCTTAACAAAGCTTTTGCTGCCGCATTAGATTTTTCTGCAGCATCTTTGTTGGCCAGATCCTCCAGCTGCGCCTAGAAAGGAAAGATTTACCCCCAAAAAAAAAAAAAATCAAAAAATCAAAATAGTTGCCAATAAAAAGGGTAAGGACATTCAAGAAAACACCAATACAAACCTTCATGAAAGACTTCAACTGGGGAACTACAACAAACCGGTAGTCAAACACACATACCATCCCAGCTTGCAGCCTGTCTGCTCCAATGCAGAAAGAGTCGCTGCGATTATAGCATCAAGTTGGTAAAGCTGCAGCACTTGACATGGTGAGAGACCATAGAGGAACAAGAATAGATTCCATATGGATTAATTTACCTCTTGAGAAAGGCGATTTTTCTGCCTCTGGATTCCCATTTGAATTTCAAAATCTGCTTCTGATTCCTTCATAATACCCCATATGATATCCAACTCAGCAGCACCCTCACTCTCATCATCATCCCCACTCACACTCTCGAGCTCTTTCCACCGTTTGAACAAGAGGGATACATAGCCTCGTGATATTTGTTCCCTCTTCCTATTTTCATCAACACATAACCTCTCAACATTCTCCAGTGGTTTCTGATATCTGAAATACTTGCCTTTTCTTTCACACATTCGGTGCAAACGGTGATATTCATCTTTAAGAATCTTGTACAACTCCTTTCCCTGGATTGAGCTAGCTTCACTCAGAATTGTCCATGCCCTCATTTGCTCCCCAATTGCAGGACCTTCCGTCCATAGCCAAGAAACAAAAGCATCACTATCACAATCATCAACACAATCTTCAGCAATTGAAGTTAACACTGCAATTCCATTGTCCGGCTCAACAGTCTCTCCTCGCAACAACCGGTCATCGAAAAGGAGAGCTGAGAAGTCGCTGCTGAAAAAAACCCTCTCTCCAGCGTTGCCCCAAAACCACCTATTGCCTCTAACGTCTTCCTCCGATGTGATATTTGTAAAATATTTGATAGAAGCTCTGTTTGGTTAACTTACTTACCAACACCAGAGTAGTTCATTCATATATATAGCCAAGCTTAGTACAAGGTAAATTACAAAGAAACTAGAAACGACAAAGTACAAAAGGAAAGCTACATGTAGGCTAATATATTAAATACAAAAGTAATGCAATTGAGAAGACATCATGCTGCAGCTGTTGTTGCACAAAACATGGAAGACTGAACCACAGAGGCTGCTGTTACAGGAAAAGGGGGTCTGTTGTGGGCTTGAATGTGATGTGTCGGTGTGCTGCTGTGGGGCTTGTCTGAATACATCTTAACAATATTACCAAGACAATGCAAAGCGCAAACATTTGCCAGATCTTCCAAGAACTGAAGAACAAGATTGAGCTCCGGCGCTTCCAAAGAGCATATCAATTGGAGCGTGTGGTGAAGCCAAATATCTGTAGTCACCGATTTAGGAATATTATGGTTTTTTTGCAGCAATTCGATTATCAAGTTCTGCAGCGCATTGAGATTGCTCCAAGTAAAACATTTTCTACCCATAAACAATTGCAGTTTCGCACGAATTCTCTTTATGATTTCTAGCTGCCCGCTCACTGTCTTCAACATAAGGCCAATCTGCAGTAGCGGTGGTGGCGGAAATTGATTCCACGGGCTTCCAAAAGCCTTTTTCGACCATATCAACGGCCCATTTGGGAGCTCCATCCGGTAAAAGCGATACAGCTGCACTCTCCGATATGAATAGAGTACCTAAATGACCCATAAGATGCTTGTCGATATCTGAATCCAAAACCCTCTCTTCGCAGTAAGAGCACGCCCAAAATCTCCATATCTCTTTGCATTAGCGTAATCAATTGCTTCCGTCAAAACCTCCTTTGCTATTCGAAACTTATTCTTATCCAAATACACTTTGAGATCTTCAATTCTGATTCTCAACAACTTCCTCTTTTTTTTTCACACTCATCTTGTCATTCCAGAATGCCTTGACTCGACCGATCGTAGAGACGTCGTTGGACTCGACTCTCTTGTGTTTCTTGTTCTTCTTTTTCTTTGCCAACCTATCATCCAGCAAGGGTGACTCGGAAATCCGGAGGTGCCCTCCGCCCTGGGATCCTCCTCTTTCTCCGTAGGGCAGCCTCGAACTCGGCCTTTACCACAGCCAGGGAATTATCCTCTACGAGCCGTTTCCACTTGTCCCTCTTATTCCCGCCTCCAAGAACGATGATCTGCCTCTTGAATTTCTCTATCAACTCCACGAGTTTCTTCCTCATCTTCCGATGCCAGGAGCCGAAAATGGGACCTCGCACCCTGGCTCCGTCGGGTTTTCAACCAGCCAAGCCCGCTCGCATTCATGAACCCGTACGAACTGGCCTCATTTCGGGCAAACTCAAAATCCAATATTCTTGAATTATTCCACTTAAATATATGATAAGCAAATGTAAGAAAATAACAAAGGTAACAAGCCTAACTCTAGCAGGAATCTGTCCTATAAATGAATCCAAATTGATAAGTCAAACCCTTCACGACGGAAAAATATGGTTTGTTTGAGATTGCATTAGTAAGCTTAAAAAGTATTTTTAGTACCTAAAAAGTCGTGCCGAACAAAAACGGACATGTTTGGTAAAAAATTCATTTTTTTTTTTTAAGGGTCTGTTTGGGATTACGTTAGATAATTTAAAAAATATTTTTAATACTTAAAAAGCCATGCCAACAAAAGTTGGCATTTTGGGTAAAAAACTCCAAAAGTTCTATAAAAATGGTCAAAACTCTTTTTTTTTTACCAGATATAAAAACAGGCATGTTTAGTAAAAAATTTAAAAAGTACTTCTTTGACTTTTTTAATTTAAAAAACGCAAGAACACATTTTTTACAAAAGCTTAAAAATGAAACTTTTGTCAAAAAACGCTTTTTAACTTAAAAGTTTTATTTTTCAAACATAATATATATCAAATATGCTCTAGGTGTCCACATTAATATTCACAACCGGTTACAACAATTAATAAAGCATGACTATCGCATTTTTAAAAGGCACAATTTTAAACAAGGGCGGACTTGCACAATTTTAAAATACCCCATTCATTTAGTTTCCTCCATATTCTAGTTCACTTATAACAAAAACTCAAATTGATTTAGGATTGTAATTGAATATGTGAAAAAAAAAAAGAAGTTAAATGGTTTGAGTTCTTTGAGTAGGTCGCTTGTAACCAACAATCAATTTTTTGAGTAGTTATTTTGTCGTCATTTAGGTTTACAATATTTAATTGTGTATTTAAAAGATAGGTATTTTTAGATAGGATGTTTTAAAATTTTTATTTTTAAGTTGCACTTTTTGAAATTGCAAACACAAACAAACCCTAAGTTTAACTATATAACCATGATTGGCAAGGTTTAATGGTAAAATTGCGATTTTAAATGTCAAACTGTGATTTTATCAAACCCTTAAATGTTTTTTTTTAATCATGTTTTCAAATCAATCAGTTAACTAAGTTTGTTTAATTAACATACTAATTAAAAACCACTTAATAAGGCAAAACTATGATTTTACCAAACGCAATAGACAAGTCAATCTCGTTCATGACCAAAACATAGAGTACGTCTTCATGTTTACATTCACCAACCATGACTGGCAAGGTTTAAAAGTGAAATTGCGATTTTAGATGTCAAATTGTGATTTTATCAAACCCTTAATTGCTTTTTAAAAATCAAGTATTCAAATCCCATATTTTTAAATCGTAAACTTAAACCAACCCTAAAATTAGTTACCATCTCATTATTGCTCAACAAGCTATTGCCATTCGTATTAGCAATCATACTCTACAGTATATTCTTTTTCTTTTTCCTTTTTTCTTCTCATCTGGAGTATCTACTTTTGATTTAAATTTTAAGTATAGATTTAAAAGAATGGATGGGTGATGAGGTTAAGTAGATAATATAGTAATAAACGGATTCTTGTTTCAGTTAGTTTCTTTCGCGGGTTTTTTCTTTTATTTTTCGTTAATTCAGGTCTTTATTCTTTATTCCTATATATATATATATATATATATATATATATATATATATATTAATTAATCTAATTTAGTCCAAGCTTTGTTAGACGTTGTGCATCTTGCTACATGAGATATCATCTTTTTCGATATGGCGGAGGTGAAGAACCCGAGGATGATTTGATCTTGCATCTCCCAGTGAAGATAGGCTGGATTTGTCGTAGTGGAGGAGATGTGCTCCTTTACTGTGGTGATGGAGGACGGTAGGCATGGAATAGATCCATCAACATACCTAAAGAGATTACCCCCTTCAAGATGTGGAATGACTTGGAACAACCATATAGGGTAATTTTCTTGAGTGAGTTCGGTGAAATTGAAGTTGAAAAAGGTAACAAGTTGAGGAATGATGGGTTCGGTTGCCATTGATAAAGGACTTCAAGTATGACGTGAAGAAAAAAAAACTTACGTAGAAAAGAAAAAAAATTGTGGAAAGAGAAAAATTGACGTTAGGGATATCCGGTTTATCTTTCATCCAATCCGGTTTTTCATGCTCAAGCTAAACACGTGGAAATTGACTTTTATTTTGTTAGGGATGTGGTAGCTTCAAAATCTCCAGACGTTCGGTTTATCTCATCCAAAGATCAAGTTGCAGATATCATCACCAAGCATTTATCCTTAATCCCGTTTTCAAATTTACATGACAAGCTCAGAGTTATTACACCCCCACTAAGCTTGAGGAGAGTGTAAAAGATAAAGACTCTCACAAGATAATCTTCAATCTTATCTCAACAGACTCAAGATAACAAATTGCAACTGAAACACTTTAGATTAGGATAATTACATATTTGAAACCGTATAAATAGATTACATTATCTCAAAAGAGTTTGTACATTTGAACTGTAACTCTTCATATTATATATATCATCGGCCTATGCTAGATTATAGAAAGGTGGAAAATATTCAAATTCTCTAACTTCACAATATACGTGGTTTGTTTCACCATAATTTATTAATGAGCTCATAATTTTAATCCTCTTGGAGCTTATAACTTATGTCACCCGGTAAATTATAAAAAAATTTCTCCTCATTTCAAATGAAATGAAAAATATTAGATTAATGTATTTTATAGAGTAAAATTGTTCAAAAAATTAAAATGACAGTTTTACCCATCTAAAAAACACCAACTTAATGTTCTCCATTTCATTTAAAATGGAAATGATCCTATTCCGTGAAGGTCTTAGCTGGTTTAATCTTCAATTGAGTGAATAAATACCAAAATATGGGTTGGTGTAAATTGGCCCCCTAGCTAAGTCAAGCTACGGCACACCTCAATTTGGAAGAGGGCCTACAATTTCATGCTTTGGAGGAGACAAGGCCATATAGCTCTTATCTTATTCTCAATCAATAACAACGTATAAGTCAGCCCAAGCACTAACTGTACTCTGAATCCCATCAAGTTCACATACCCAATGGATACAGCAAAACTTGGCCCAAAACGCATTCATAACTTGTCTATTTACAAATGAGAAGTATATATGCTAGTCTTGTTATTCAAGCTCACTTTTTGAAGCTCTGAGCTTGACAAAAATCAGTCCAGTTAAGATTACCAAATTGTATGCTGCTGACAGGCAAGGGGGCTGGTCCGGATTGACTTGAACCAACGTCTTCATTGGGTTCAGAGGAGACAACAGGCGCACTGGTGGGATGCTTCTGCTCACTTGAACCAACATCTTCATCGGATTCAGGGGAGACAACAGGCGCACTGGTGGGATGCTTCTGCTCACTTGAACCAACATCTTCATCGGGTTCAGAGGAGACAACAGGCGCACTGGTGGGATGCTGCTGCTCACTTGAACCAACATCTTCATTGGATTCAGGAGAGACAACCTGCTCACTGGTGGAATGCTGCTCCTCACTACCACCACCTGCCTACAATACAGGAATTGTGCATCATATAAACAAGACAACGTCTGCTACAATGAAAAGAAACATATAACAAAACCATTAATAAATACATACCTCAGAATCCTTGTTCTTTGTGTGATCCTTTTTCTTCTTTTTATCCTTTGATTTTCCTTTGTTAGTGTTCTTCTCACCAGGAAGCTCTGCTAACAAAGCTTTTGCTGCTGCATTAGATTTTACTGCAGCATCTTTGTTAGCCAGATCCTCCAGCTTTGCCTTCATGAATGACTTCAATTGGGGCAACAAAGCAAACCGGTAGTCAAAAATACATACCATCCCAGCTTGCAGCCCCGTCTGCCTCAAGGCAGCAAGAGTCGTCTTGATTATAGCATCAAGTTGGTAAAGCTGCAACACTTGACATGGTGAGAGACCATAAAGGAACAAAACAAATAAATAAATAAACAAACAAACATTAATTTACCTCTTGAGCCAGGCGATTTATCTGCCTCTGGATTGCCATTTGAATTTCAGAATCTGTTTCTGATTCCTTCATAATACTCCATATGATATCCAACTCAGCAGCGCCCTCACTCTCATCATCATCCCCACTCACGCTCTCGAGCTCTTTCCACCGTTTGAACAAGAGGGATGCATAACCTTGTGATATTTGTTCCCTTTTCCTATTTTCATCAACACATAAGCTCTCAACATTCTCCAATGGTTTCTCATATCTCAAATACATCCCTTTTCTTTCACACATACGGTGCAAACGGAAAGATTCATCTTCAACGACCTTGTAGAACTCCATTCCCTGACTTGGGCTAGCTTCTCTCAACCTAGTCCATGTCTTTATTTGCTCCCCAATTGTAGGACCTTCCGTCCATAGCCAAGAAACAATAGCATCACTCTCACAATCAGCAACACAATCTTCAGCACCTGAAGTTAACACTGCATTTCCAATGTCAAGCTCAGCGGTCTCTTCTCGCAACAACCGGTTATCGAAATGGAGAGCTGAGAAGTCGCTGCTGAAGAAAACCCTCTCCCGAACGTGGCCCCAAAACCACTTATTGCCTCTAACGTCTTCCTCCGACGCAATATTACCAAGACAACGCAAAGCACAAACATTTGCCAGATCTTCCAAGAACTGAAGAACAAGATTGAGCACCGGAGCTTCCAAAGAGCATATCAATTGGAGCGTGTGGTGAAGCCAAAGATCCATACTCACCGATTTAGGAATATTATGGTATTTTCGCAGCAATTCGATCACAAAGTTCTGCAGCGCATTGAGATTGCTCAGGGCAAGACATTTGTTACCCGTAAACAATTGCAGTATCGCACGAATTCCCTTTATCATTTCTGCCCGCTCACTGTCTTCAACATAAGGCCAATCTGCAGTAGCAGAGCAGCGCTCCATGATGTCGGTGGCGGAAATCAATTCGACGGGGTTCCAAACGCCGTTTTCGACCATATCAACAGCCCATTCGGGAGCTTCATCCGGCAAAAGCAATAATGCTGAACTCTCAGATGTGGGTAGAGTACCTGAATGACCCATAAGATGCATGTCAATATCTGAAACAAAAACCCTCTCTCCGCAGTAAGAGCACGCCCAAAACCTCCATATCTTCTCTGTCTTAGCGTAATCAATCGCTTCCATCAAAACCTCCTTTGCCATTCGAAACTTATTCTTATCCAAATACACTTTGAGATCTTCGATTCCGATTCTCAACAACTTCCTCTTTTTTTTCACACTCATCTTGTCATTCCAGAACGCCATGACTCGACTGATCGTAGCGACGTCGATGGACTCGACTTTCTTGTTCTTCTTTTTCTTTGCCAACCAATCGTTCTGCAAGGGTGACTCAAAATTCGGAGGCGCCCTCCGTCCTGGGATCCTCCTCTTTCTCCGTAGCGTAGCCTCAAACTCGGCCTTTACCTCCATCAGGGAATTATCCTCTACGAGCCGTTTCCACTTATACCTCCTGTTCCCACCTCCAAGAACGATGATCATTCTCTTGGATTTCTCTGTCAGCTCCACGATAGCCTCCCTGATCTTCTCGAGCCGTGAAGCTTGGACCGGGACTTCGTACCCTGGCTCCATCGGGTTCTCGATCAGCAACGCGCGATCACATTCTTGGACCACGGCATCGTACGAACCGGCGTCATTTAGAGCGAGTTGGAAGAACAGGATGGCGTGGAAGAGTGCGAAGGAGATGGAGTTTGGGGACAGCGCTAGAGCTTGGCGTGAGGACTCGACGGCGTCGTTGAAGCATTCAATTCTGCTGGTGGTAGAGTCGCGGAGCAACGCCATTTTGTAGTGATGGAAGCTTTGGCTGCTGAGCATAATCTCCGGGTGGCGGGAAAGGATGGCCCCACGGCTTCGGTGCTGTGATCCTCACCGCAGAGACGCCCGAGGGCAATAAGGGATTCTTGGGCCGTCGAAGTAGACACATCGAACAGTAGGGGATCGGTGGATGGCAAGGGTGCAGGGGATGACGAAGCAGAGGAAGAAGATGCTTTAGGGTCCATTTTCTTGGAGGGAATCGCAGAGACTTCGATTTTAAAGAATGGGTGGTTGGTGGGGTTATATAGGTAATTTACTAATTAACTGATTCTGTTTTCAGTTAGTTTTTTTTCTTTCATTTTTCGTTAATTCAGGTCTGTTTTTCTTTCTTTTTTATTAATTAATTAATTAATTAATTTGGCACCAATTTGTTTCTTTGCATTTTTGGACCAGTTCTCTTCCGTATGGATGGATGCATGTGAGTTAAACATATTAATCTTAAACAGAAACAATTAAACAATTATGAATGGCTTGTTTCATCATAAATTATTGACAATCTAATCATCATATATATACATATAAAAGCATACTCTTGACGTAGAGAGTGCTCAGAATTGCGACACATATCCATATTTTTTAATATAAATGTATCAAAATATATGTTTAGATAGCCTTTTACTGAGACAATTAAAACATATAGGTTTTATTTGTAATGCATTGAATTTTCTTAATGAAGAAAACAAAAGGTTTTCAAATTGTCTCTTTCTCTCTCTTTATCTAATTTTCTTTTCATCTTCTCTTACTTTATGTTTATATCTCAATGTGAAACAATTAAAACCGGTCCTATTAGATGTTAGCTTTTCAGTGAGACAATTAAAACATAAAGGTTTTATTTGTAATGCATTGAAATTGTCTAAATGAAGAATAGTTGTTTTATTTTTATCTTCTCTTGCTTTATGTTTATATCTTAATGTGAGACAACTAAAATGTAAGGGTTTTATTTAGAATGCATTTAATTAATATCTTAATGAAAAAAAAAAAAAAGCTTCCCAAATTCTCTCTGTTTATTTTTCTTTTTCTTCTCTTGCTTTCTATTTATATCTTAATGTTCCTTTATAAATCTCACACTCAATTTAGGAAAAAGATGAGAGAGAGGGAGAGAGGGAGTTTCAATAGTTGTTTCTTAATGAAAAATTATTTTAAAGTTCTTTTCTTTTTGTTTTGCTAGAACATTTATTTTTCATTATATTAGTATTGTCATTTTATTTTTTATTTTTTATTTTAATTTTTTTTTTTTATCTTCATTTGTGGTGCTTATGTTCTTCCATTTTTGTTTTTGTCCCTTTTTTTCTTTTTCTTTTTTTAATTTTTTCTACTTTTACTTTTTTATTTATATCAATCAATTCCAAAAAAAGACAAAAGAGAGAGAAGGAGTTTATATTCGTTATTTCTCAATAAAAAATTATACTAAATTATTTTCTTTCTTTATTTTTTTTTCTATAATAGTTCTTTTTCAATTTTCCAATCATTGTTTCTCAATAAAAAATTATACTACAGGGATTTTTTTTTTTTTTTGCTAGGATAGTTATTTTCAATTATATTAATATTTTCATATTTTTGTTTTTTTATCTTTATTTTTGTTCTTCCATTTTTGGTTTTTTAACCTTTTTTTTCTAATTTATATATTATTTTTTATTCAAATGATTACCTTTCTTTTCTAAATTTTATCTTGAATTCAAGAAATAATAGTAAGAGAGTTTCTTTTTGTAGAAATTCAATTTTTCAATATATTTCACACGCAATTTTCCAATTGTAGATTTTTTTTTCTTTGTTTTCCTGTATGTCTTAAAATTAGTTTCGTTTACTTTTATCTATGTGAAGGATGGTTGAAAAAAAAATATTTATTTTCCAATATATTAGTATTGTCATTTTATATGTTTTTTTATCTTTATTTTTGTGCTTAAGTTCTTCCATTTTTGTTTTTTTCCCTCATATTTTTTTTCCTATTTTATTTTTTATTTTTTCTTCTTTTACTTTTTATTTATATCAATCAATTTCAGAAAAAAGACAAGAGAGAGAGAGTTTTATTAGTTGTTTCTCAATGAAAAATTATACTACAGTTTTTTTTTTCTTTGTTTCTAGAATAGTTATTTTCAATTATATTAATATTTTCATTTTTTTTTTTTTTTTTGTCTTTATTTCTCGTGCTTATATTCTTCAAATTTTTTCTTACCTTTATTTTTTTCCCTAATTTATATATTATTTTTTATTCAAATGATTACTTTTCTTTTGTAAATTTTACATTAAATTTAGGAAATAATAGTGGAGTTTTTTTCCATAGAAACTCAATTTTTCCAATATATTTCACTCAATTTTTCAATCGTAGATTTTTTTTGTCTTTGTTTTCCTATATGTCTTAAAATTAGTTTCTTTTACTTTTATATATGTGAAGGATGGTTGAAAAAACAAATCTATTTAACAAAACCTTTTCTTATATTTGTGATTTCATTGGATTTGAGAAAAATATACCAAAAAGGTAGTTCTTTTTTATTATATTAGTATTTTTTATTTGTCCTTAATTTCTATTCTAATTTATATATTATTTTTCATTCAAATTTTCTTAATTTTATTTAATTCAAGTTACAAATTTTCTTTTGTAAATTTAATTGACTTTTGTTGTTCATTTTTGTTTTCAAGTGTACTAATTTTTCTGCCGTTGTTTTTTATCTCTTTCTTTTTTTAAAAGAAAAATTAAACTACCAACATTCTTTTGTTTACAAAATTAATCAACATAACTATAATTAGATATCAACATGCTCATATATATATATATATATATATATATATATATATATTAGAATACTTCTTTATTTTTGTCAATGTAATAGTAAAATTGCTCAAAAAAATTGTTTATGAGGAAAAGTTCAACTAAATTGGATTAATGATTAATCAATCAATCATTTTAATTTTTATTTTCTTCTTTATATTTCATTTTAAACTATATGTATGGGAATAAATATTTAACATGTTTCAATTTATAAGAAATAAAATTTATGAATTTTTAAATTTATTGGATATGTGGGTTTATGTTATTAAGTAAAACTATATATGGTTTAAAATGATCTTATGAACATTTGTTATTTTTGGTAGCTAATTTGTTTTTTAAGAGAAGAAAATAAAATTTGTTGCTATAATCTTTTAAAGACTTTTTAACTTAATTATATATATATATATATAAAAAAAAAAACTTGGCACATAACGTGGACTCTAAACTAGTTTTAATTAATCACTTGGAACTTATGTCACCTTGTAAAAGGGCAATGATATTTTGCCACGTCTTTCATCTTTCAATAATAATTTATCGTCAAGGGTGGTGGTTCAGTAGTTTTAAGTTTTCCACAAGTAGTTGGGTAAAAAAAATAAGACATGAGTTTGATTCCCGCAATTGGAACCCTCATCTTTATTGGGGTAAACCGGCTTGAGTCTCCCACATGTCTAGAAAGAGAAACCACTCCAATTGTCCCGTCTATCCTTCTTTAAAAAGAACAAATGCATTAAGTTTTTTCCTGAATGAAGGCCTCGTTTTGAGATAACGTAGAGTTCTCTTGGTGTAGAGTGTTAATACAGCTCTTATATTCTTCTCAATCAATAACAGCCAAAGTCAGACCAAGCACAAAATGTACTCTGAATCCCATCAAGTTCACATAGCCAAATGGATAGAGCAAAACTTGGCCCAAAACGCATTCACATAAGTACTTGTCTATTTACAAATGAGAAGTATATATGCTAGTCTTGTTATTCAAATTCACTTTTCGAAGCTCTGAGCTCGACAAAAATCAGTCCAGTTAAGATTACCAAATTGTATGCTGCTGACAGGCAAGGGGGCTGGTTCGGATTGACTTGAACCAACATCTTCATCGGGTTCAGAGGAGACAACAGGCGCACTGGTGGGATGCTGCTGCTCACTTGAACCAACATCTTCATTGGGTTCAGGGGAGACAACCTGCTCCTCACTACCACCACCTGCCTACAATACAGGAATTGTGCATTATATATACAAGACAACGTCTGCTACAATGAAAAGAAACATATAACAAAACCATTAATATATACAAACCTCAGAATCCTTGGCCTTTATGTGATCCTTTTCTTCTTTTTATCCTTTGATTTTCCTTTGTTAGTGTTCTTCTCACCAGGAAGCTCTGCTAACAAAGCTTTTGCTGCTGCATTAGATTTTACTGCAGCATCTTTGTTGGCCAGATCCTCCAGCTTTGCCTTCATGAATGACTTCAATAGGGGCAACAAAGCAAACCGGTAGTCAAAAATACATACCATCCCAGCTTGCAGCCCCGTCTGCCCCAAGGCAGCAAGAGTCGTCTTGATTATAGCATCAAGTTGGTAAAGCTGCAACACTTGACATGGTGAGAGACCGTAAAGGAACAAAGCAAAAAAATAAATAAACAAACAAACATTAATTTACCTCTTGAGCAAGACGGTTTTTCTGCCTCTTGATTGCCATTTGAATTTCAGAATCTGTTTCTGATTCCTTCATAATACTCCATATGATATCCAACTCAGCAGCACCCTCACTCTCATCATCATCCTCACTCACACTCTCGAGCTCTTTCCACCGTCTGAACAAGAGGGATGCATAACCTTGTGATATTTGTTCCCTTTTCCTATTTTCATCTATACATAATCTCTCAACATTCTCCAATGGTTTCTCATATCTCAAATACATGCCTTTTCTTTCACACATACTGTGCAAACGGCAAAATTCATCTTCAACGACCTTGTAGAACTCCATTCCCTGACTTGGGCTAGCTTCTCTCAACCTAGTCCATGTCTTTATTTGCTCCCCAATTGTAGGACCTTCCGTCCATAGCCAAGAAACAATAGCATCACTCTCACAATCAGCAACACAATCTTCAGCACCTGAAGTTAACACTGCATTTCCAATGTCCGGCTCAACAGTCTCTTCTTGCAACAACCGGTTATCGAAAAGGAGAGCTGAGAAGTCGCTGCTGAAAAAAACCCTCTCTCGAACGTGGCCCCAAAACCACTTATTGCCTCTAACGTCTTCCTCCGACGCAATATTACCAAGACTATGCAAAGCACAAACATTTGCCAGATCTTCCAAGAACTGAAGAACAAGATTGAGCACCGGAGCTTCCAAAGAGCATATCAATTGGAGCGTGTGGTGAAGCCAAAGATCCGTACTCACCGATTTAGGAATATTATGGTATTTTCGCAGCAATTCGATCACAAAGCTCTGCAACGCATTGAGATTGCTCAAGGCAAGACATTTGTTACCCGTAAACAATTGCAGTGTCGCACGAATTCTCGTTATGAATTCTGCCCGCTCACTGTCTTCAACATAAGGCCAATTTGCAGTAGCAGAGCAGCGCTCCATGATATCGGTGGCGGAAATCAATTCCACGGGCTTCCAAACGCCGTTTTCGACCATATCAACAGCCCATTCGGGAGCTCCATCCGGCAAAAGCAATACAACTGAACTATCCGATTTGGATAGAGTACCTAAATGATTCATAAGATGCTTGTCAATATCTGAAACAAAAACCCTCTCTCCGCAGTAAGAGCACGCCCAAAACCTCCATATCTTCTCTGCCTTAGCGTAATCAATCGCTTCCGTCAAAACCTCCTTTGCCATTCGAAACTTATTCTTATCCAAATACACTTTGAGATCTTCGATTCCGATTCTCAACAACTTCCTCTTTTTCTTCACACTCATCTTGTCGTTCCAGAACGCCCTGACTCGACTGACCGTAGCGACATCGTTGGACTTGACTTTCTTGTCTTTCTTGTTCTTCTTTTTCTTTGACCAACCGATCGTCCAGCGAGGGTGACTCGAAATTCGGAGGCGCCTTCCGCCCTGAGATCCTCCTCTTTCTCCGTAGCGTAGCCTCGAACTCGGCCTTTACCTCCGCCAGGGAATTATCCTCTACGAGCCGTTTCCACTTATCCCTCCTGTTCCTACCTTCAAGAACGATGATCTGCCTCTTGGATTTCTTTGCCACCACCACGATACCCTCCCTGATCTTCTCGAGCCGCAAAGCCTGGACCGGGACTTCGTACCCTGGCTCCATCGGGTTCTCGATCAGCAACGCTTGATCGCATTCTTGGACCACAGCGTCGTACGAACCGGCGTTGTTTTGGGCGAGTTTGAAGAGCAAGACGGCATGGAAGAGTGCGAAGGAGATGGAGTTCGGAGACAGCCCTAGAGCTTGGCGTAAGGACTCGACGGCGTCGTTGAAGCATTTGATTCTGCGGGTGGTAGAGTCGCAGAGCAACCCCGTCTTGTAGTGATGGTGGCTTTGGCTGCTGAGCGTAATCTCTGGGTGGCGGGAAAGGATGGCCTCCACGGCTTCGGTGCCGTGATCCTCACCACAGAGACGCCCGAGGGCTATAAGACATTCTTGGGGCGTCGAAGTAGTCACTTCGAACGGTACTGGGGGATCGGTGGATGGTGAGGGTGCAGGGGATGGCGAAGCAGAGGAAGAAGACGTTTTAGGGTCCATTTTCTTGGAGGGAATCGCAGAGACTTCGATTTAAATATAGATTTAAAAGAATAGGTGGGTGATGGCCTGATGGGGTTAAATAGGTAATTTACTAATGAACTGATTCTGGTTTCAGTTGGTTTCGTTCGCGGGTTTTTCTTTCTTTCATTTTTCGTTAATTCAGGTATGTTTTTCTTTTCTTTTTTTATTAATTAATTTAGCATCAATTTGGATGCTGCCTGTAGAGAAATAGAAATTATTCTCTGAAAAAAAAAAAAAAAAAAAAATTGTTTATTGCATTTTTATGGGGAATGCTTGCAATCTCGTCCAGGTAGAGAAACCACTCCGGTCGCCCCCGTCTACCGTTTTTTTAATAGAAAAAGAAAGCAACACATGCATTAAGTTCATACGTAAACATACATTTCTTTCAATAACATTGTTACTCCACATGCCAAACATAGGACTCCAAATTTTATAATCAAAAGAACAGTGAGAGCTGCTGCTTCTAATTTATGGGGGAGTTGAGACCCTCCTGCGAAGACAGTGAAATGAGATTTTGATGATGCCTCTTAGAAGGGAAAGGTGGGGTTTTCCTGAACGAAGGCCTCTTTTTGAGATGATGTAGAGAGAACTTGGTGTATAGCGTTCGGAAATAGGGCGAAGCTCTCTCCTTCAACTTGAGAATGGCAAAGAAGAGAAGTTTTAAAGATATGAGAATGGCTACAATTGCACCCAAGTCCCACCACTTTGAATGATCCAGTTCAACACCCAGAATGCTTGTGAGGATGAGTTCCCCTTTTATTTTTGGGCCTCCAGGTACAGAAGAATCAAACTCAAGGCCAATCATATCATTCTTGTATGCTCCCTGCATTTTTCAGAATAAACATGCTGAATCCAATGCCTATATGATTATTAATGCCTTCATATGATCATCTCTATGTTATAAGGTTCTGGAATTTATGCTGCATTTTTTGTACATTGCTTCAAACATCTTTCCACATGGTTGAATTTTAATGTAAGGTTGAAGACATGAAACATGCGTAATTTGGTTAAACTACCTGTATTGCCCATGAACCATAATTGATGTAAGAGATTGGATATCTCCAGAAAGGCTTGGGAAGATCACGCAGCAACCGGAAGAACCCGGAGGTCATCGTCATGATTCCCTATACACAAAATTTTATCAGTGATGATAATGATAATGATTTAGTATTTAGCTGAAGAAGGAGAAGCTTAGCACGGATGGTGAAGTTTAGTTTTCTTACTAAATATCCGGCTCCAACTATGAGCCCCATCAAGAAGTTAGGAACAAATGGAGTTATAATCATCATGGAGCTCTCTACCACCGCGACCGAGCTGAGAAGAAGAAGCCAGAAATACGCAAAATTTGAAAATCCCGGCCGGAATTTCACCATGTAGTAAGTTATAGTTCCGGTCGAAAGTGACATCAGAGCCAAGAATGGGAAAGAAGAGAGGAAATTGGACAGAATGTACACAGCAATCCCATAATGCCCATTCAGCCTTTCTCTATGGAAAACCTGTCATAAGAAAAATTAATCATCAGACACAAGCTGGACTATGTTCTCCTATCCTTGAAATATATGTTTATTAATGCACCTTCATTTCTTCTATAAAGGATGGGAAGCCGACAATGGACATGAATGTCATAAAGCCGACAATATATCCTCCACAAGCTGCACGTCCCAAGATTGAGGTATATCTTGTTCCAACATCAAAGAACATGGTACCAACGCATATAGATAAGAGTATATAGCTTACGATCCTTAACCAGTAATACCCTATATCTCTATGCATGTTCACAGAAGATCTGTGTGTCAAAGTTGAGAGTTTCTTCCACCAACTGGCTTGGCTCCCTCCTTTTCTCCCAATTGGAAGTCCTTCCTGCAGCATAAGTACTTGTTGATTATCTTATCTGTTCACAAGAAGCAAAAGTTGAACACACTCCTTGAACTTTAATTTGGCTAAGAATTTTGGTTACCAACACATCTCATAAACTCCCATCACCCCTTAAAAATTAATAATCTTTGCATTAAGTGTAAAATATGCTTTTGAGAAAATGTATTTTATTGATACACTATAACAAAACTCCATCTTTTAAGATGGAAAATGGTAATGAATGTTAATTTCAGAAGAAAGTAGAAAGAAGGACTACTTATCATTTAAACATTAATTTAAACAAACAGTGGAATATAAAATGCTTACAATAGATGAGATTTCTTGAATCCTTGCTCTTGCCCTTGTTGCATACTCTGACCACCTGTATTTCTCAACAAGCTTTGCTCTGATCTCCACTGCTGCCAAGGTAATCAAGGGATCGGACGATTCTTGGATTTCCTATAATTAAAAAGGAAGGGAAAATTTTAGTGACCATAAGTTTAATTAAAGACAGCATGCATGCCAAAATTCTAAGTTACAATATGCATTTATTCAGCACAAGTTTGAAGGACATATGCTTGTAAAAGGTCTCAGATGTTGTGTCTGGCTGATGATGTTGAAATAAGTGGTAAAAATGTGTCTCTTAAAGCATATTAGCAAGCTTTTGAGATCTTGTGATGTTACTTTTAAGAGGAAGAGCATAGAATTAAAGCAGCAAACGAGCATCACTTGAGAGTGACAAAAATACTATGACAGTAGAAGTGTGACCGCATACGTACACGAATTCCGCGAGATTCCAAGAAAGATGTCTTCACCACGTCGAAGTCTGAATTTATACAACGGAGAAAGTGATCAGCGGGATTTCTTCGACTTGGACATGGAAATCCCGATTTAGCAAAGAACTGCAACATTAATACATGAAAATTTAACTTTCAGTTTAGTTTTTAGGATTAAGTTTTAACATAACTAAAGTACTGATGGATAGAGAAAAACCATAAGGCATGTTCACAGGAAAATGAGTAAATTGCTTGTGATAGCTTGTACCTCAAGGGACAACTGTGCTGCTCCAAAATATACTGTTCGACCACCAGAAAGTAGAAAAAGATCATCAAAGAGTGCAAACACCTCACTACTTGGCTGATGGATGGAAGAGATAACTGTTGTGCCATCATGAGCAATATTTCTAAGAGTTTGAACAACAAAGAATGCTGAGGCACTGTCAAGGCCACTTGTAGGTTCATCAAGAAACAAGAGGCTGGGCCTTGTGAGGATTTCAAGTGCAATGCTTAGTCTCTTCTTCTCCCCTCCACTTATACCTCTCAAATGCCAGTTTCCAATCAGCCCGTCTGCGCAATCTTGGAGACCCATTTCTATAATGGTTCCCTCTACAACGCCATTAATCTCTTGTTTGGTCATGGTAGTTGGAAGCCTCATATGGGCTGAGTAAGTTAAGGTTTCTCTAATTGTTAATGTTCCCAACAATATATCTTCTTGGGTCATATAAGCCTGAAATTTTCAACAACAAAAAAAAAAAGGAAGAAAAAGTATTTGAAGATGCATTGGTCAAAGAAGTGGCCCTTATATGGCTGCACAAGAAGAAATTTGAACAATTTTTCAGTGCATCAATGGATTCAGAACTGAAATGAGAAGCATGGAACTATTTCGGGTTTCTATAATCACTATGTAAATTCTAATGCATATATGAACACATTCATGGATGTATGTAAATCAATAACTTACAAGAACACCATAGTCTAGACTCCCCTTCTTCCCATTAAGAAGAACATTTCCAGACATGATAGTGTTTCCTGAGAGCCTACCTGCAAAAGCTCAAGGATCATTAATTTACCACAACAAAGTATGAATATAGAAAGAACTAAATAACACAAATTAGCCATCAAGTAATCAATTGACAGCTCGAAGGCATAAGTTTTAGAATAAATTTCTTATCTTCTTGTCCAAAGTAAAACCCTAGCAAAAACCCTCTTTTAATTTGTAATTAAGTTAATTACTTAACACTTTTTGTTCTGGATATATATCTAGTAATTATCTACTGATTAGCCTCTTAAATAAAACTGCCAGCTCCCATCAAGTGGTGAAAATTTCGAAGGCACTTGGCCTAAGCTTGGACTAACACATGAAACAATGTATCAAACTTCTCATGCTAATTTTATTAAGCATTCATCCTTTTTCTAGGGGCTTAGTTTTATTTTTCTACACTTGAAGAAACAAGATTGATATTATCAAACAATTTTCATAGAGACAGTTTGGGTGTTTTTTTTTTTTTTTTTTAAGTTGGGTTAGACCATTAGAATGGAACTAAAATTAATAAGATCGAAAAGATAAGCCAATTAAAAGATGAAGTTACTTGCATGACCCACATAACTTCATAGAAATGGGAATATGCATGGTATAGGGAGGGAAGGCTTATATGTTTTGATAGTTCAAAAAATTATGGAGATTTTAATAGACTAGAAGTTAAAAATAAATAAATATTAGCTGGTCGTTCACTATCTGCACTTGAGAAAGATCCTGCTGCCTCTGTTCTTGGTGCAAATTAATTGAAATGAGAAAGGAAATAAAAAATAAAAAATAAAAATATAATAATAATAATACTAAAGTAAAAGTTTCCAAGTGTTATGAACGGTTTTTCTTTTTCTTTTTCTCTTTCCTTCTCTCTCTCTCTCTCTCTCTATATATATATATATATATAAGCTCTTAACAAGCCGTCAACATTCAAGGGGATGAAAGATCGTCATATTAAGACTACAATAATGTGTTATAAGATCAAGATATGCTATACAAGAATGTTTTGCATGTGTCATGATCATTAACTTGGAAATCGATCAAGATGAACATGCTTTAATTGTTCATGCCTATCAATGACAGAGTATCACTTTCTTAGAAAGAGAGAGAGAGAGAACCTGCTAGAGCATCAAGAAGGGTGGATTTCCCAGAGCCAGAAGGACCCATAATAGCCATGATCCTGCCAGGCTCAGCATACCCACTGAGCCCATCAAGCAATCTCCTGGTGTGTCCATCTCCAAAGTTTGGAAGCATAACACTAAGATCTTGCCATACCAAGTACATTCCCCTCTCACCACTAACTTTCCTTGTTTCCATACTTTAGTTTCAAGTAAAGAAAGCCAACAAGAGAACTGCAGGGAATACAAAAAACAAGGTCATCAAATAGTTGTAAGTTATGAAATAAAGGCTACAATGGGCCAGTAGGTTGAATCAACAAAACCAAATAACAAAAGGAGACCACAGAGAATATTAAGAAGAGGGTAGTCTTTTACTTCTAGCATGGTTGGTCACATGACTGTGAAGGCATCTTTGGTCACTGTTAAAATAGTAAATGGGGGCAGTAACTGAGCTCACCAAACTGCCATCAATGCCATTTCATGATAATTGATGAAGCTGCAAGAGTGAGAAATGTTGATCATACTAGGCTACCTATCATGATTTAAAAAAGCTCATTACTAAGTACACCAGTGCCTAGCTACTCCACTGCAGAGCTCCATCTTCAAGCATTCCACTGCATGGGCAGCCCCAATAATCCTTTCTTAATCTTAATTATTTAGAACACATTTGAAATTGTGTCGAGAAATATAACTTTTAACTTTAGAAAAAATTTAATTTTTAAGTTTTTATAAACTTTTAATGCCTCAAAATACTTTTTAAACTTCTTAACGTAATTCCAAACAGGCTTTTAATCATCCATGCTTTCTTGGTTTGGTAGTTGTGAGGGTGTATATACGTGGGCAATGGCACTTAAATGACAGCTTGTGAGTTGTGACTGTCTATATTGTGTGAAGTACTTGCACAAATGCCACGGAACCTCAAGGTAATTAATTTTCACACTTTTTTTTTCTTTCTTTTCTTTTTGGTGAATTTTCCTAAAGTTTATGTACAATATAAGGCTATGATGAAGGTGACCCCAATATTTGCCTTAAACAGGACAGACACCATTTATTCAAATGCTTTGTCTAAAAGGAGTGACAGACATTCGTCTGCATTTACTATACATAAAAAGCATAGGGGTGTACATATGTTCATGGCCGACTCGATGCATTTTGAGGCCTAAAGCGATAAGTTTAACTAAGAACAATTTGTAACATAAGTCTTCTATAATGGATTTTTTTTTGGGTTGGCTAGCCTTCAGAAGTGAAATTATTTTTGAAAAGTTCTTAAAAGTTTCTATTTTGTTACCAAAATGTTTGTGGTGATTGATTTTATGCTTTCTTGGATTTTGAATAATGCCATACCTACTCACAATAATGCCATGATGAGTATCAATCGTACAAATTAAGAGTATTTATATTTCGTAAACTTTTGTACTATTATCATACAGCTACCTACTCACAATAATGCCATGACGAGTTGCAATCGAACAAATTTAGAGTACTTATATTTCCTAGACTTTTGTACTATTATCATATAGTTAGATGGCGTTACAATAACATTCGGCCCTTAAATTACCACTTATAAAATAAAAAAATTAATGACTATTTTTACTGCTACGTCAACCAGTTGTGTGACAATTGTACATCTCTACTAAATAATTACTCATAAATTGATTAAGGGAACACTTAGGGAAGACGTAGCTAGGAATAAGCTTTGGCATTTGTAACTCATTCTCTAAGTTAATCATAGGTAAATTACGGAGAAATAGTTTGAACTTAGAATATTAATCATTTAATTAATATTTTAATATTACCTTCATATATTATATAATAAGCCTAATTATATAATTTGCATTATATGAGTATAGTAAATTATGTGTAGCTTTAAGTGTCCCGAGTGAGCTTATAATGTTTGAGCAAACCATTTTGACACAATCAGAATGCTAATTTTTTTTTTTTGAAAAAAAAAAATACCATGATCCACATACCAATGCTGATATATAATTAATTGATATCTTTTTCTTGATATTATTGTTCTAACAAAGTCTTCCTTCAACTCAAATTATTAAATTAGGTTATTAAATTGACATTTATCCTTGGAACATACAGAATTAAAGGATCGTCTTTCAAAAAAAGCTATCCTAATTAAAGGAACTTCTTCCAAAAAACGCTATCCTTATTAGTCAATTGACATCTATCCTTAGAACATACAGAATTAAAGGAACTTCCTCCAGAAAACGCTATCATTATTAGTCAAACCCGTTTTCGCAGCTACTACGTACTTAAAGATGGGGTAGAAACCAAAATACACGTTTGGAAAACAGAATTTGATCAGCTTTTTCATTTTCATTCCTGAAATTTAAATAGTTTCAGTTTTATAACCTTGAACAAATTAAAAATTTATAATTAGTCCTGCATGCCAACTTCTATAACAGCGTTACATCAACCTTTCATCAGCCACATGCACATCCCAATTTCTGCAGATAGACAAAGGACAACATTGTAAACACATATATGTCTTCATTGAGTGTCTTCGAAATAATAATGACACACACAGAGCAAATACGAGTTTGGAAGAATCATAAAAGGCAACACAAGCTGGCCAGTGTCCCATATATGTTAACATTTCTTTTCTGAGAAGAACACCAAACAATATCTATATATAAATCCCACAGACTTTGTACTGTTGGCTTCATTTGTTTATCCTTGAGCAGTAACTACAAAATACTGACATAATAGATTGCAAAATAAAATCTGTAGCTTGTAACTCAAATTTTAGTCGGTGCATGGTTCTAGAACTGGAGAGGAGAATTAAGACCCTCTTGAGAAGACAGTGAATGGAGAGGTTGGTGCCTCTTGGAAGGGAAAGCCGACGGTATTTTCCTGAAAGAAGGCCTTTTATCCAGATGATGTAGGGCTCTCTTGTTATAAAGTGTCTGAAACAATGGGGAAGCTCTCTCCTTGAACTTCAGAGCAATGAAGAAAAGTATCCGGTAAAATAGAATAAGAAGCACTAGAGCAGCTAAGTCCCACCACTTGGAATGCTCAATGGGCATGCGATACATATTTTCGATAACATCCTTGCCCCTCAATTTCGGGTTACCCGGTATTAGAGGATCGAATTCAAGCCCAATCAAGTCATTCTTGTAGGCACCCTAGATATCCAAATGTTGTTAAAAATGAAATCATTCATCAGCCATGTGGAAGTAGGACTAATTATAAGATAAACTAATAATATCCTATTATAGTTAATGTACTTTTTTTTCAGAGCAAATAATATACAGCAGAAAAATCTACTCAAAGAAAAAGAAAAACAGAAAACAAAAACAAAGGAAATATCATCCTAACTAGGGGTCATATCACTAATAGAGACCACAACAGGAGGGGCAGGAATCAGAATGCTTCCACTAAAGACAGTGGAGGCGACACATCTAGCAAGATTATGCATAGACCAATTTGCACGGTGATGAACTTTGCAAAGAGCCCAATCTGGGATGGAAAATAGATATCTGAAATCTTCAAATGAATGGTTTCAATTGATAATAGCATACAACCAAGGTTGTTTTGCATAAAGTACTAACTTTTTTTTTTAAGTGCTTAAAAGTACTCATATTGATAGTCAGTCGTATGTCTCAGAAAAAATTTCGGAGGTCTAGATTTTTCTTTAGAAGGAAATCATCTAACAAAACCAATTAAACCTTTCTGAGCAGCTTCTCTGACCTTATAAGAGAAACAATCTTTCTTATCTAACAGTCTGGTCCTTGAACACATCTGGTTGTAAATACCAATAGCTTATAGCTAGGAGGGAGAGCTTTCTTTTTGAATGTTTGTTAATGTGTTTTGGGAAGTGTTTCTTGTTTTTTTGTGTTTTGGATTGCTTGTTAATATTTTTGTTTTGAGAACAAAAATCAAAAGACAACAAAAATTTTTACAAACATAGCTTTTTCAGGTTGATTTGATTTCTATTCATTTTCCATATTCTATTTGAATTATTTCCCTCAAAATATTCTCTATTACCTATATTTTGGTCATGAGTCATTATTGAACCCAATACCTCTCTCAACCCCATTAGATAGCCTCTATTGCTATATTATGAGAACATTAACCACGAGCATAATATCCAAAATTTATTTCATGTAGACTTACCTGTAGTCCCCATGAGCCATAACTGAGATAGGAAATTGGATAGCGCCAAAATGGCTTGGGAAGATCAGCCAGCAAGCGGAAGAAACCAGAGGTCAGCATGAAGATTCCCTGCATAAACAATAAATAATGATGATGATAATGATGCCAACTTGGCATGCTCAAACCCAATGATGGAAATGTGAAGAAGAAAAAAATAGCATCTTGTCAAAGGCTTAAGAACATGTTCTTACTATGATTCCTGCTCCTGCAATAATTCCCATCAGGAAATTTGGGACCAAAGAAGCTACAACCATCATGAGGCTCTCTATAACCGAAATGCAGAGATATATATTAAGACTGTAGTAGATATAATGAGAAAACTCCGGTCTAAATTTCACCATGTAGAAAGTAATAGTCCCTGTAGAAAATGCAATAGCAACCAAGAAGGGGAACGAAGATAGGAAGTTGGATAGAATAAACACGGTTACTCCATAATACCCATTAAGCCTCTCTCGATAAAAAACCTGTTTCAGGGGAAAAAAAATTATCATGATGCTAAAGTGAGAGGAAGGAAAGCTCTCAATAGACATTTCCTCAATATAATATCATGAATGGGATTGTTTACCTTCATCTCTTCAACGAAGGATGGAAAGCCTCCAATTGACATAAATGTCATAAACCCCGACACAAATCCACCACAGGCTCCACGGGCCAAGATTGATGTGTAGCCAGTGCCAATATCAAAATAGATAGTACCCACACATATAGATACAACAATATAGATCATTATCCTACACCAGTAATATCCAATATCTCTAGACATGTTAACAGCTGATCTCTGCGTTAATGTTAAAAGTTGCTTCCACCAACTTGCTTGACTTGAAATTTTGTTTTCAAGTGCAAGTCCTTCCTGCAAGAATTAACCCCATTCATATTTGTTATAATCAAGTTGTTAACAATTGACATCACTCGATAACCACTAATTGTGTTCTGTTAGTAAGAGTTGCTTTTTTACATGTTCTGGTGAAATTTTGTGTAGTATGGATCTCAGTATGCAACATGCACACCTCAGTGTAGGAATTGAAATATGCATAATCAAGTTGGAATGCTTACAATGGTTGATAATTCTTGAATCCTATTTCCTGCCCTTTTTGCATATTGTGAGCGCCTGTATTTCTCAATAAGCATTGCTTTGATCTCTGCTGTAGCCAAATTCATGAAAGGATCTGATGAAGTTTGGACGTCCTATTATAAAAAGGCAGAGAATAAATAAATACTCCATTCATTCAATCCATCAAGCCAAGATCCAGATATCCAATAGAAGGCCCCAGTGATGAAATTTACTTATTCATTATTAAAAAAAAAAAAAAAAAAGAAACAAGAACAAGAAGAGAGAAGTTTGAAGTTAAGTAAGCTTCTGGAGATGTTTAATATCAATGCATACAGAAACTAAGATGAGACATTTAAAGACATTTACTTCTAATTTTCACATAGACAGCCACAGAAATAGATAAAGAAATTAGCAAATACCACACAAGAGTTTTGCAAGTAACGCGTACATGAAGTCTTTGAGATCCTTTCAATGTGGCAGTTACAATGTCAAAATCTGAATTGACACAACGTAGGAAGTGATCAGAAGGATTCCTTCTACTTGGACATGGAAAACCCGCTTCAGCAAAGAACTGTAAAAATTAAACATAAAATAAAATAACAGATTAGATTACAATCAGAAGTACTTAGTTCAAATTCGGAATAAAAATAAACCTTTTGAGAGTGGTAACATGACAAACATTTAATGTTAGGATTAAACTCTTGAATTGCAAAGCCATGCTAATGAAAAAGAGGTAGATATGTACTATTATACCTGTACTGCCAACTTTGCTTCTCCGAAATACACAGTTTCGCCACTAGATAGTAAGAAGAGGTCATCAAAGAGTGCAAAGACTTCACTACTTGGTTGGTGAATTGAAGAGATAACAGTCCTTCCATCACGTGCAATATTTCTAAGAGTTTGAACCACAAAGAAAGCTGAGGCACTATCAAGGCCACTAGTGGGTTCATCAAGAAACAATAAACAAGGTCGTGTGAGGATTTCGAGTGCAATGCTTACTCTTTTCTTCTCCCCACCACTTACACCTCTTAAGTGCCAGTTTCCAATCAACCTATCCGCACAATCTTGGAGACCCATTTCAATTATTGTTCCCTCCACGATGCTACTGACTTCTTCTTTGGTCATTCTAGTCGGAAGCCTCAAATGTGCCGAGTAAGTTATGGTTTCTCTGACAGTAAGAGTTCCTAACAACACATCCTCTTGAGTCACATAAGCCTGAAATTTGCACATACAATAGTAAATTAAATTAAAACAGAATTACTCTACTTGCAGTGTTCAGGAGACAAAAGGGTCAGCCAACAGATGGCCATTATATATGTTTTGCAGCATTAACTTCATTTAATGCTGCAAAAAAAAAAAAAAAAGTTTGCATTTTCAACAAATTTCAACTTGATGTTACAAATAATTTTCAATATCCAAAGAAATTATGCACATTAGTATTTCATTTTATTTTAGTTGAGGATTGGTAAGTGATCTAAATACTACATTAATCTTTGGTTTTATAACAATCATGAGCAATTGGTTGCAACTTCAAGAGATTTGTCATTGTAAGCCTACCTCCAGGCAATCATGTACTTTCAAGATTCTTGCTAGTGCAATCACCTTTAGGTTGTTGCGGAAGCCATTACCCAGATGATAAAACATCACATATTTTTAAAGTGAACTGTTGCAATGTGTTAGTCGTTTCACTCAGTTACTCTTTTTGAAATAACCAGTACTCCTACTTGATGGTGTGTATCCTGATTGACCATTTAAGGAAGCATTGGACAGATGCAACCAATATTGATGAATATATCAATTCAATGACAGATAACAGACTAAATTGAAGCACCTAGAAGGAATATTCTATTGCTATATGGATCTAAATGCGACCTATGTAGAAGATTTCAAGCCATGTATAAGATTTAAACAATTTCTTCATTTTGTTTCTGGCATGGAATTCGTGAATCTTCAGATGAACAAGAAAATGACTGAACATCCTCCACTTTTTGAATCAAAATCCACGATATGCAAAATTAAGAACCTACACATGATACTTACAACAGCACCATAGTCATCTGCTCTCCTCTTCTTCCCATTTAGAAGAATATTTCCAGTCATGATAACATTTCTTGAGAGTCTACCTGTGTCAAGATCAAAGATTATAAGTGTAAAAATGTGTATGAGCAAATAACTTCCTTTTTTTTTTCTTTTTCATTTTTTTACTTCTTTTGCCAAGCAACAAGAACTAAACATTACACTATCAGCAGCCTAGAGTAGAAGAGAAGCTTGTCTTCAGCTATAAAGACATGGTGCCATCTGGTTTACAATGTTTGGTTTATAGAAAAGAAAAAGGAAGTCAATAATAGGAAAAACAAAACAAAGCATGGGAAAGATATTCAGAAAATTCAGAACATTTTCACTTTAGTGGCCCCTTAAAATTTTTCTTCCACGATAGTATATAAATTTTGGAAGGAAAATCAAGGTAAAGAAGAAAAATTCAAATTTTCCTTTTCTCTTTTTTTTTAGCGTTTTTCAACTCTCATTCTTTTAATCAGAACCCATTGCTATATATATTTCCAAAAATAAAAAAAATAAAAAATAAAAAATAAAAAACAGACTTTCATAAGATAGGAATGTCAGGAGTTTCTGGATGCACAGACATCCAGAAAGCAAGCAAATGTATATAAATTTTGGAAGGAAAATCAAGGTAAAGAAGAAAAATTCAAATTTTCCTTTTCGCTTTTTTTTTTAGCGTTTTTCAACTCTCATTCCCACTTTCTCAACATTTCCAGACAAGGAAAAACTATAAGACTTCACTTATATATCAAGTTTTCTTTAATTTTACTTGTAGAAAGTATTTAGGTAAAACCACTTGGGGAAAAACACTAGCTACATCCGCGTTATCATCTAAAAAATACTAGTCAATTTAGAGTTTTTCTAAAATCATTTATAAAGCTCAATTTTACTTAGTAAGTAAGCAAATGTGGGACTTACCACCCATGAGTCTCTTTATAGAACTGGGGCTGTTACACACTTCAACAACTTTAAACATAATACTTATTTCATACCAATTTGGTCATAATCTCATGCAATTTAGATGGTTAAAAACTGAAGCGGCTGATACTTCTCTTCAAGCTAGGGCTGCCAAATATATCTTTTTCATACTACTCGTGGAAGGGACGGATCCAGGAAGTTTTATGGGAGGGGGCCAAATCAAAAAAAATTCTGAAGTTTTTTTTTTCTTCTTCTTTTTTTGGCATGGTGTAATGAACTCATACTTTTTTCTATTTTTTTCTTCTTTTTCTAATCACTTGTCGATTAATCATTTTTTTCCACCAACCCCAATTCGATTGTCTTCTACTTAGTAAAAGAAAAAAGATTGATAAAGGGGTTGATGACACTGGAAAACAAAGATGAATTCTGAAATTGGACAAATACTGTTGCACAAAGTTGGCTAACAATTTGAAGATTATGAATATATAATTCAAGTGTAGGAAGGGAAAGAGTAGTATATATTAAATTCATTATTTTAATCAGAACCCATTGCTATATATATTTCCAAAAAAAAAAAAAAATACAGACTTTCATAAAATAGGAATGTCAGGAGTTTCTGGATGCACAGACATGCTATCCCAGCTAAAGAAATTAAACCCTATATATAAAGAGGAACTCCAAAAACCACAAAAAGTAAAGAAAGGAAACTCTCTTTCTGTTTTGTTTTTTTTTTTTTTTTTTTTGGCTACTTATATGCACCCAGAAGAGAGGAAAATTTGAAATTTCCCAGCAGAGTGGATTTAAGAACAAAACAGAGAGAGGGGGCAGAGAGTAACAAAACCTGCTAATGAATCAAGGAGCGTGGACTTCCCAGACCCAGAAGGACCCATTATAGCCATGATCCTACCAGGCTCAGCAAACCCACGAAGCCCATGAAGCAACCTCCTGGTTGGTTTATTCTTGAAGTTTGGCAGCACCACCGTCAGATCCTCCCACACCAAGTAAGTCCCTCTCTCAGCTCCGTTCACAAACAGGTTCCGGTCACCGTCTCCACCGCTGTAACTACTACCCCCCACCTCTATCTCCATAGCTCCAAACCACCACCTAAACGTCTTGAGCTGAAGGTGAAGAAGAAGAGGCACCCATAAGAAGAAAAATATAGAGGTAGAAGAATAGCACGCCCATTTTGCCTATTAACACATGCGGTAGAACAACGGCCACCAGACAACTACCAATGCAGCTGCCTTGAATGGATGTGCATTCAAACATTATGAAGAGAGAGAGTGTGTGAGTTTTGCATGCATGTGCAAGAGAGTTAATGGTGTGGGTTACAACTTACAACGGTACAGACGGGTGGCAAGTGAGGAATTTAATGTGCTGCCCACAGGATATTACTCTTCAATCACCTTTTAAGTTTCAACACAATTAATTAATTAATTAAAACTAATTAATTTTATTTAAAAATCGGTGTAAAAATTTTATTTTATTTTTCTCTAAAATGGGTTGAATTTTTTTATTTATTAAAAATGTAGGTATATTTTTAAAAATATTTATTAGTTTAATAAATTATATTAAATATTATGGTTTTCCATCCAACTCGGAGGTTCTTAATTAATTGTTATATATACAAAATATCTACATAAGAAAGAGACTTTTTTAAAAATATATATATAATTTAACCCTCAAAACTATTAGTCATTTTTATTTTAGCTCCTAATGTTCTAAAAGTGATACAATAGCCCCCAAACTACTAAATAATTGCAGTTTGATCACTCCGTTAGTCATTACCGTCAAATTTGATGGAAAATTCAATAATACATCGTTTTGTCAAAATTAAGTTACTAAAATACTCATTTGGGAAAAAAAATATTAGGTTAACAAAAAAATAAAAGGAAAAAATATAATTTAGCCTCTTAAACTATTAGTTATTTTCATTTTAGGTTCCTAATGTTCTAAAAGTGAGTCAAGTGACAAAGTAGCTTCCAAACTATCAAGCAGTTGCAAAAGAGCGTTTTAGTAATTTAATCTTGCCAAAACGACATAATATTGAATTTTCCATCCAATTTGATGGTAATGACTAACGGAGCCAAATTATAACCATTTAATAGTTTGAGAAGTTATTTTATCATTTTTTGAACATTAAGAGGTTAAAATAAAATGATTGATGGTTTGGAGGCTAAATTATTATTATTATTCCCCTTTTTTTGTATTCCTTGTTTGTTTCTGGACACAATTAAGGCTGTTTCTTTCACTTATCTTTATGTCGATGGATCCTAATAACTAAATGTGTACGAGAAAGAGACTTCTTTGGCTCGTCTTAATCTAAAGCATATCTGAACTAAATTTGCAAAAAAAAAAAAAAAAAAATCCTTATTTCATTAATTTTTTTTTAAAAAAAATAATATCTATATAAGATCAGGTGAACACCACGCTTCTACTATGCAATAACTCTATTCCTATTCAAAAAAGTTTAATTTGAACTATTGATTTACGATAATTGAAAGTAACCAATTAGGCTTAAAACGAAACCTATAACTACCTCTACAGCCGGACAAACCTCAACAGAAAATTGAATAAGAATGGCTGCAGCCTGCAAGTGATTGAGTTTTCAATGGTTCCACATATAAAATTATGAAAAATGTTAGGGGTTCTTCCTATAGTGTTCTCCTGGGTTCTTAAACTTACGTAAAACAAGATTTAAGAAAAAATAAAATTGTAGTAACTTCCACCGATTTTTTTAAGCATTAGCACCAAATTTGAAGCATTAGTACTAAATTTATGATGATTAAATCTATTTTGGATGATACCATCCCTAAATGGTTAACCTTCCACCCTTAGGTTTTAGTTTTAAATGCAAAAAAAAGTTTTAAAGCATTAGAACTTAAATATTAACTCATAAAAATTAATCTGTTGGCAAAAAAAGGGTATTACAATTTTATTTTTTTTTAAATCATATTTTATCTAAGTCTG
Source organism: Carpinus viminea (assembly GCA_013348765.1). NCBI lineage: Eukaryota > Viridiplantae > Streptophyta > Magnoliopsida > Fagales > Betulaceae > Carpinus > Carpinus viminea. The sequence goes on along the minus strand of CP054668.1, from coordinate 50,603,266 downwards.
AGAGAACTCATAAGAATACTATGGAGAGAACCCCTAACAAACCTCTAAAATTATTTACTCTAGAGATGCAATAATATGAAGAAGATAAAATTGTTTCATGTACCAACAAAACTATAAGTGCCCCTTGTTTCAAAGAAAGGAGGACGGGTTATTCACATTTCATTTGATAGTCATAGGCAAATTGAAAGCTAATAAGTGGCAACTATAAGTATTCTCCTGAGGAAAATTCTTAGTGGTATTTTCTTAATCTTAAGTGGATTTAAAAAAAAAAAAAAAAAAAGAAAAAAAAGGAAAAAAATTACCCTACCAATCCCTCTTTTTTTTTTCTCTCTCTCTTTTTAAGAAAATAATATTTATATAGAATCATCAGACCACCGGGGTCCAAAGGAACCCTAGTATTCCTCTGAGTTTTATATATATAAGTTCTAATGCATAGTTCTGTAATGATAAAATTATAATAAACCTCATTATCACATTTATTGAAGTTTCTACTTGTATTGAAAACCAATGATATATAAAGATAAATTTGGAAAAGTCCTTGAACACAATTCTTTCCTTAATATGCACAATAATTAAATTTATAATTCCAAAATTTGTTACTTATTAAAATTTTGAAAGTGGGTAAAGTGGTAAACCAATAACAAAACAATTAAAAAGCATAATTAATTTAGAATAGGATTACAATATACAAATATAATATAAGAGCAATACTCTTATATTATATTTGTGTGGACATCTCAATATATATATATATATATATATATATATATAATATAAGAGTAATACTAAACAAACTCACTCTTACACTTATACACCTTTTTTTTTTTTTTTTTTGCATTTTTGAAATGTCTGCACAATGGGAGGAAAAGGGGATAAGGGCTTCAAATTAGTGACCCTTGTTTCATGAGACATAATTTTTAGCTGATTAAACTACCCTTTAGAGACCATTCCTACACTTTTCGGCATGGCTTTTAAAGATCACTATTAAATTTGAAATACATTATTATTAAATTTTGATTCAATAATGATTTAAAAAACATGTCAAAGAACGTGAGAATGAAAAATTTAAAAGTGAATGTATGGCATTACTATGATACAAATAAGATATTGATGGTGAAACTGGATCATCTCTGACTCATTTAATTGAAAAGTATCTAAATAATTATGTTTGATGGGTATTTATATTTTTTTTTTACTTTTTGAAAATATAAAAATCACCCAACAAATATAATTAATTAGATATTTTATAATCGGACAAAATAAATCAAAGGATCAATAATTGTAAAGACTTTTTTATATTTTTCGATCTAAAGTTTACATAAAGTGATGGGAAAGGGATTAATTACAAAATCCAAGGCTGGACCCCCAACCTCCACCGGTAAAGTTATAGCTAGCTACTAGCCAGTTGGCTTGTACGGTACAACATAGTCCTCGAAGGAATTGATTAAGGAAAGCCCACGTATCTCTTCTCAATAAATTTATAGGGACATTTTTGTATTTTGATAATCTTTTAAGACATCGGCAATGTTTTTGTTGTTTGGATAAACATTGTTATAATTAAAAATTTGAATGAGACATTATCAATTGAGTGATAGTTTAAGAGAGTTTATGAACTTTATCCAATTAATTATCTTATTACTCTTTCTTTTATATCTTTTACCATTATATTTATCACCCATAATTCATCATAACAAATAAACAAAATATTAATGGAATACCCGGGTATTAAGGGTCAATGGGCCAAACCAATAGCTCGTCGGATAAAAGAAAGCTCCTAGGCCCAACCTAAGGTAGACCAAAACTAAGGCCCAATCATATCGTGTGGTACTGGATTATTTTCTCTCACACTTACACCCTAAATACGATAAATACTAGAGCATCTATTCTTGTTCTTCTCCCATTTTTTCACTTTTTTTTTTTTTTAAAAAAAAAAAGAAAGTTCAACCATTAAATTTATAGGACCCACCTAAGTGAATGTTTATCCTATGGTTGATTTTAAAAAGGGCTGATGAAAAGAAAAAAAAAATGAAAGAAGAACAAGAGTAGATGCTTGACATTTCTCCCCAAATAGTCATGACCTAAAAACATAATATCTATCAATTGACTATCTCTCCTAGTTTGAATTGAGCTCAGCAAGAAAATGGGTCGTTGAGGGCATCTCTCAAAGGGAAACAAGTTATGGGGAAATGCCATCTTCTATATTGGTTTGCCTACTGTTGGCACATGTCTTGCCAAGTCCGCTTACCAAACAAAGACAACAAGACGTTATAAAGGTATGGAGATCTAATTGTTTCTCTCAGTTTTCTCTTTTTCAAAATTTTCTCCTACTATTTCTCTTTCACATCTCATTTTTTCAAAATTTCCTCCTATTATTTCTCTCTCCATATCACTTTTTTCTCAAAAGTTGAAAAATAAGATATTAAGAAAAATACAATCATTATAAAAAATAAAAAAAATACTTAAAATTAAATGATATAGATAAAAATATAACTAATCGGATGTATGAGGTCCTTAAAAAGTAATTAACTAAACTAGATAAATTGAGTTTTGAGGAGCTATTTTACATAAAAAAAAATTAGCTCCTCTATTGTAAATGCTCTAAGATCAAAACTTTCATTGTCTGCATTTTATCCCTATACTTCGTTGATTTCACTTCCCGCTAACTTAATCATTGAAGATGACCATATCAAACAAAGACAAGAAGACGTTATAAAGGTATGGATATCTACATCACATACAGTTACTTGTAACTCATAAGGTCGTAACTTTCATTGTCTGCAACCATATTTTGTCGATATCACTTTCGCTAAGTTAACCATTGAAGATGATTATGTTGTTACTCCTGGCGTGCCACTTTGACCTTCATCGATTTAGCAAGTTTACTTTATTGGGTGTTGAGCGTGAGTGGTCACCCAATAATTAACAATGGCAACATAGGGGTGATGCTGCGGTTTAAATGATCGAAAGAATCGGAAGCACCCAAAGCCGCAACCAAACCTGGCTAGAGGCCCAAGGCAGGCACCGCACGTACATTAATGTTGCAAAACAGATAAATCTCATAACAATTTTTTTTTTTTTTTTTAAAGTAATGTTGCGGATTATTACTGCAACCACAAGAGATCATAGCCACGTGGAGACATTAGCGTCCCGATATTATAAGAGTAATGTTACCAATCGTCTTTATATTTTCTCTAAGTTGGTGTAATTTTTAAAATTACATTACTTTGAGTGTGAGAAAACGTTCTTGACTCTTTCAACCAAGAATTATCATAATTTTCATTTTATTTGAACCGGATAATATCGGTTAATTATAATGAAAGATATTTTTGTCTTCTCAAAAGATAAAAAACAAAAATATCTATCTACTATAACTAATAATTAAATATTATCTGGTTCAAATGAACGACAGAACATCATGTTTAACCAAACACTAAGTAACATGTTGGAGTTAGGGGTGAAATAGCGGTTGTGGTTAGCGGTTAATGGCTAAAACCGCTAACCGTCGAGGCAGTTAGTAGAATCTACTAACGGCCTCCGCTAACGGCCCAGTTAGTGGTTAACTGGATGCGGTTAACCGCTTTTCTACTAATAATTTTTATTAGGCTTTTTATTGGCCTTTTGTTTTTTGGCCCATTTTGGGCTCACTTTAAACCATTTTTTGCTCATTTTAAACTTTTTTCCCTTTCATGACCATTTTAACATTAAAAATTATTGGTTTAAAGTGAGCATTATATGTTTGACCATTATACCAAAATCTTGTTTGTCACCTTCTACAACATATAACATATCAAATAAAATTACAACAAAATTATCGTTTTGGGTTAGGAAGGAATGAATATATAAAAGTGCAAAACGAATATTACATATATAATAAAAATATAAAACCCAAACAAAAGTCAAAGATGGGGGGAATCGAAATCGAAATCGGGATTCCTGAGTAAAAAAGGTGCACAATAACTCATTGTTACTTATTATATGAAATATTTATATAATATAAATATATATTATATTTTAAAAAAATGCGGTTAACGGTTAACGGTTAGGCTGTTTTTCAAAACCCACTAATTGCTAACCACCTAAGCGGTTAGCGGTTTTTACTAACCGCTTTCGAAGCGGTTAGCGGATGCAGTTAGGCGGTTTTAAATTCATCCCTAAGTGGAGTAGTTACTAACCGGCACACCGAACAAAGTTCTCTATGCTTTACTCTTTACCTTTGTTGCAATTTTCCTTGACCTAGTTTTTTTTTCCTAATTGAATAAGGAAAAAGGGTTACAAGGGCGGGTTCTTTCCATTCCTAATCCAAATGAAGAGAGAATAGAAAATTCTGGAGAATGCTACCAAAAACATAATTGAAAGTAGCTCATTTAATTGAAGTATGTGCCTTAAAGTTGACAGAAGGAGAGATTTTGTGGGGGACGAGAAGCTTAATACTAAGGTTGCTCTCTTCCTAAGAGACAAGGGAAGATTAGGTACAAGATTTATGGTCTTGTTGTCTCTGCTGACTGATCCCAAGTGGGGTAAGAGAGGGTACGTAATTTGGGTCCAGGAACCACAAGGTCAAGATCTCTGGGTAATGCAAACTGGTTCCTAGTGAGAGGATTCTTTCTTTCAATGAATAATTGATCACCCCTTCTCCACATATGAACAGAAAAAGAGTACATATGAACAGTTAAAAATTCAAATAAAATGGAGAATATCCCATCTCAATGACTTCTTTCTTAGTATTCTGTCTCGAGATTGTAGTATTTTTACAAATTAATTCGACAAACTCTAAGCTTTAAAAGAAAAATGATTTGGTGTTAATAATTTGTCAATACTCTTATTCAAATTTAATAAATTAACCATTAAATTTATAGAATTTATCTAGTAATATGTAGGTCCACGTAAATACTCTGAGATGATGTGAGTATGGATAAAGCATAGAAATGGAACAAAATTGACATGGAAAAGAAAACGAAAACTTGCCAAACAAGTAATAAAAGTAAAAAGATAAGGAAAATGAAGAGCCAACCCAAGAATGGAGTAATGAAGGTGAGAGAAAAACGCACACAGAGAGAGGCAAGTGACAGTTACATTACAAGAATTAGAGAGAAGTAACCGACACCATTTGTGGGACCCAAAAGCATGATTCTCCTTCCTAATCCAACGTGACATCATTTGTGTTGAAGAAGGAAGAAGAAGAGAGAAGATAACGATCCTCTCCCTGGCCAAGAGAAAGTACTGAAGATTGAAGAAGAAGAAGAAGAAGAAGAAGAAGACATGGGGGACTCCTTTTGCCCGGAGTGCAAGCGGGCCACGGAGGTGGTCTTTGACCACTCGGCAGGGGACACCGTGTGCTCCGAGTGCGGCCTCGTGCTCGAGGCCCACTCCATAGACGAGACGTCCGAGTGGCGGACATTCGCCAACGAGTCGGGCGACAACGACCCGGTTCGAGTCGGCGGGCCTTCTAACCCGCTACTGGCCGACGGTGGCCTCTCCACCGTGATTTCCAAGCCCAATGGTGGGTCCGGGGACTTCTTGTCGTCCTCCTTGGGCCGCTGGCAGAACCGCGGCTCCAACCCGGACCGTTCGCTCCTTCAGGCTTTCAAGGCCATTGCTACCATGTCTGACAGGTCTCTCTCTCTCTGGTTTTTGTTTGGTTGGTGTGAAAGTGAGGGAAAATGAGAGGGAGTTTTTAGAATTTCGGTTGTTTTTCTTGCTTCTCGGATTTTAAACTTTCCGTGCAACGTTTAGATAGTCATGTCTTTATTGATTCTCGCAATCAACTTTTTTTTCGTTTTTTTTTCTCCTGCAAAAAAAGAAAAGAAAAGAAAAAAATAAAAAATCAGCTTTAGAAAGATTAGAATGAATTGTCAACTGAGGCCTTTTTAAATTTCTGTTCGGTTGGTGAGAAAATGGAGGTGAAGCAAATTACACAAACGGAAAGAGTGTTATGTTTTAGGTTGTTTCGGTTTTCCACAAGAAACCAAACTTGCTATTGATTGGATCAAGTTATGAGTTGGGTATATCCATATGGATAAGGGAAGATGACTTTTTTAGTTTTTTTTCGAGGAATCGATTACTGTTGCTTTCTCTCTCTCTCATAATCTGTTTGGTCGGTGAGAAAAGTGGTGGAAGAGGATAGAAAATTTGGTGGGTCCCTTGTGTTTTTGTCTTTTTTGTTAATGAGAATTAAGTTTTTTTACTACCCAAGTTGGTACAGTATTTAATTCGGCTGATTGAGTAGGAGTTTCTTTCATTGTTTTCTTAATTTTTGTCAGATCCATTAGGTAATTTTAATATTCCAGAAAAAATAATAATAATAATTAGAAAGCCTGATGCAATAATTTGGTATTTCAGGTTGGGCCTTGTTGCAACCATAAAGGTATGATAATTACAAATGATGTTTTTTATTTTCAAGATGTTCATATGTTATCCACATCATTGTTTGTCTTTGTTGTTTCTTTGTGATTATGCATGGTTTAATATGCATATTGCTCTCTTTGAGTATCATCATACATGCTTATGGGTCTATTATCCTCCTATTCTCTTTTCTTTTTTGTCCTGTCCATTACTTCGTAATAGGATTGTTTACTTTTAGGGAAAGTCTGCTGAATAAATAGAATAAAAGGCTGAAAGGAGATAAGAGAATTCTGCATTTCATGGCTATTTCAAAAGCTTGATATATCTTGTGGTTTAGCTGCTTCAAACACATGGTTATATGATGCATTTGATTGTTCTTTGGAAACGGAATGGCCCAGTTGTGATTGGGGATATTGAAGGGCAATCATCTCTCATGTGACTGAATGGTTCAACGATTGCCATTTCAAGAGCAAGCATATACTATTGTTATGGCATTATCAATCCTGGCACATAGTTCAGACTTCAGTTGCAACCATCCAAGACCAAGAGTGATTCAGATGGACCATTGGTGACCTTAGGAATCCAAATTGGGACTAGGATTTCCGTTCTAAAACATCTTATTGATGAAAGATGGACATGCACATAGTTCAGATTTAAATCAAAACCAACCAAGAATGATTAAGATGGGCCATTGGTGACCCTGAGTTTGTCATATAGGCATTCAAATTCTAACTAGGATTTTGGTTCTAAAATATCCGACTGATGAAGGGGAAAAAATCTAGGATGGACCTGGTTCTCTTTGGGAGAAACTTTTGGTAGGGGGGTGGGGGATTGAGTATCATATATGCTTTATAACTTACCAGATTTAATTGTGGATTATTAATTCCTAGTAAAAGATTGCAAAATTGTTTTCTAATAAGGAAACATGGTATCTTGACAAAAATTCCAATAAAATCAGCAGGGTATCTGTTTCTGAGACAATTTCTTCAACCTTTGCAATTTTTAGCTGACATTTTGAGCCTTAGAGCCTGAATTTCAAACAGGGTGCCTCAAAAGGATATCTTGGCCATATGTACTAGGTATTAGACTTGAAAGTTTTAAGTGGTTCACTTATATAATTCCTATATTTTAAACTCTCCTTGTGTTGATTGGCATGATTGTTTTTAATTTTTCAACTTGGTTGATGATGCTAGTTTATGTATCCTTTTTATGTGATTTTGCTTGTATTTTGGTTACATCTATCTTCTTTAATCCTGACAAAGGTTATTATTGGAAACCCAACACTTGGGTCACACTTCTTGATGTGAAATTTGCACTGTAATCATGCTGCAGATGCCAAATCAATTTTTCAACTAGTTTATTGGTATTGGAAAGAATATTGGGAACCTGTGTTTCTTGAAATCTACTCTTATCCTTTTCTATATTTTTTTTTTTCTCTCTCAATATCATATATTTCAATTTGTTTTCCTCATATTTAGCATGGTTCCCGAATGATTCTACTGTTGTCTCTAATTTTGAAGTGCCTGTGGTTCTTTCTTGATATATTGTGTAATTATGACTAAAGGATCGAGCAAATGAAATATATAAGAAAGTAGAAGATCAAAAACCTCTGAGAGGACGAAATCAGGATGCAATTTTGGCTGCTTGCCTCTATATTGCTTGTCGTCAAGAAGACAAGCCCCGCACTGTGAAAGGTGTAGTGATCATCTCTTGAGAGAATTCAGTATTTGTTACTCTTTATCTTTCTTTGTGCATATGGAAGTTCATGAACTGTGTATTCCAATCAGAAATCTGTTCTGTTGCTAATGGAGCCTCAAAGAAGGAAATTGGCCGCGCAAAAGAGTATATTGTGAAACAACTAGAAGTAGAGATGGGTCAGTCCATGGAAATGGGAACCATACATGCTGGGGACTTTCTGGTGAGTTTGGTGGTGAAGTGATACTCTGTAGAGGAGTGCTAAACACCCACCAATCAAGGCGTGTCACCTTAACCTGTGGGGCCTGCTGGACTTGCGCTCCTAGCAACATATGCATGGATTGGGCCCTGCACATAATGCGTGATGCACACTGATTGGTGAGTGACTGATAAGCACTGACTCAGCAAATGTTGCTAGCACTGTCCTATACCTCTCTCTCATATCTGTACCAATAGTTTCATTTGTTGCATGTCTTAGATTTTGCTAGGGCAAGCATTGACATGATCCCCATTTCAAAATCTACAGAGACGTTTTTGCTCCCATCTTGGCATGAGTAATCAAGCAGTCAAGGCTGCTCAAGAATCCGTGCAGATATCTGAAGAGCTTGATATAAGGTAGTTCTGATATTCTTGTCTGCTCTTGCATTTTGCTGAAGTTAAAAAGGTTATTTGTTATAATCTCTTGCTAGTCCATTTTCTTTGTGTCTATATTTGTTTGTTTATTATTTAGCAAATAGTTGAGACTTTGTGCCAATTTGGGAATCAGATGAGCTTAGGATAATTCTCAACTCAAAACACCCCTGTTTGTGCTGCATTTTTGCACCATTATCCAATGGACGAGGGGTTGCTTGCAGATGAAAATGAAATGTCCTTTATCATATAAATAAGAACCCTATAACTAGATTGAAGACAATATAGGTAGCACTGGAAGTCTGAAGTGTGGTTTGGATGTTGACTGATATTGGCGTGCAACTACAAATCTTAAAACCGTCTCGTCTGCTTTCTCTACCATGTGCAGTACTGTAGTCTACCGTATATTTTCTCTATTATGTAAATACATCTTCAACTGCATTTGATTTTGCCAAAGTTTGCTGAACTTTTAGTTGTTAATTAAGAAAAATACAGGGAGATATGAAGCTCTAATCATGTGAGTCTTGTCATTTCTATTTATTGGTGAAGCTGAGGTGAACTTGACAATTTATTGGGTGGCGAAGAGTTTTACTTTACCTGCTGAAGTTAAGAATTTGGATTTGTCGGATTTCAGATAATTGATAGGCAAAATTTAAAATCTTAACAATAATAATGATGATGATAATAAGATGGCTTCTAGAAAGCTTAAAGAAACGCCGCCATTTTTCGGATTTATGTTTTTGCAGGAGGAGCCCAATATCAATTGCAGCAGCTGTAATTTACATGGTAACTCAGTTGTCGGATGACAAGAAACTTCTCAAAGGTTAGAAAGATATTTTTGATATTGCTCATCCTAGTTACACTAACTCGACGAAGATTACAAATACTGAAGCAATGTGGGTGCAGACGTATCTCTTGCCACCGGAGTGGCTGAGGGGACGATCAGGAATTCTTACAAGGACCTTTATCCCCACGCTGCGAGGCTAATACCAAGTTGGTATGCCAAGGAGGAAGACCTCAAGAACCTCTGCAGCCCTTAAGAATATATATAACAACAGTAGCATGTTTTGAAGCATTTTTTAGTTAGATGCTGCTTCTGTTGTTTTGGACATGGAAGAACTACTTTCTTTCTGAAACTCTTCTTTTTTTTTGGTTCCTTTTAGATTATCTGGCTTCTAACTTGTATTTCCGAGTTACTCAGTCTCACTCAAATTAGGTGCCAAGCCAACCATTGAAGTGCTTTCATCTGATGTGCCAAGATCCATTTTCTTTTGTGTTTTAGGACTTTGGAGGGTGAGCATGAAACACTTGAATCTTAGAAGGTTGGGTTGTGAAGCTAATCTTGTAATTTGGTGGAAGGGAAAAGCTTAGAGCTCGGAGAGAGTTAAGTAATGCTAGAAATTATATTTTTGTCCTACAACTACCCTGTAATGATCCAAAGATTGGTTGGGATTGTCACATCAACATTACGGGATAATTGTGAAATAAAAATGTGGTTTATAGCATTACTCTTTTTTCTTGTATTTTAATTTGATGGGTGGGCAAAAATTTGGAGACTCTTGTATGTAGTATAATCAATGCACACATTTAGAGCCACTTTAAACAGCTTTAAATTTTGTTTTGTAGTGATTTTTTGTTGACGAAGATGCTTGTGATTAGTTATATATTATATATATTAGAGAAATTTGACCATATTTCTTGAAATATTTGGCCTATTTTCAAATTTATTCTAGTAAAACGGAGTGAAAAGGTCATTCATGGGGCCTATTTTTAGATGGTGTTAAGTGTGTATAATAGATATAGCCTGTATAATAGATATAGCTTGATTATCCCAAAAAAAAAAAAAATATAGGTAGAATTATTATAATAGTGAGTCTTGATATGGAAGTACGTGCGTATAGGAGTGAGTTCGTGTATATGTATGTATACCATAAGACAAACATATAGACCCTAAGATTATATTATTTAAGATTCAAGGTAATTTTCCTAGTTAATTCAAATGAAATAATTTTAACAATAATTAATATGAATTTGTGAAAAAAAAAATTAAACAATCACAATATTTACTTTATTTATACGACGAATAAGTTAATTGAGTAGTTTATGAGCAAATTCAAATTCATTTTAAAATAAATGAACAAAGTTTGAATAGATTATCTAATTGAGCTGGGTTTTTTTTTTTAAACCCCACATTTTAACACTCAAGAGTCAACTCCATTTTTGCTCAAGAAATAGAAAAAATATATAAAATAAAAATTCCGTCTAAAAATTTAAAAGTACAAGAAAGCCAAACGCGCCCCAAGATTTTTAGGGTTTAGAGCAAGAAAAACCAACCAACGGACTATAAACGTTTAGGGTGAGACTTGCATGCGGTCCTTCTAAACTACCGCAATCTGCGGTAGTTTAATTGGAAGGCTGAGATCTTCCAAGGGGGTTATAACTTATAACCCCAAAACGGCAGTCGTTCATGCTTTTTATTTTTATTTTTTAAAATGACGGCATTCAGGATGCCCCGTTAACTCCATCCAAACGTCCTCTCTCTCTCTCTCTCTTCTCCAAAACTCCTGTCTGTTGACTTCTCCCTTCTCAATTTTCACCACCAACCCATTTTCCTCACCAGACTTTACTTTGATTTCAAAACAGAAATCTCAACTCATCCATGGAGACCCTCAAATCAACCTTCTCAACTTTCACCCCCAGACTCAGGGTTGCTAGTCAGCTACCTCATCGCCGGAAAACACTGCAGCACGGCGTCGGCGAAAAATATATATATATATATATATATATTTGGCCCTTGGGGATGACCGGCAACCCAAATCCGTTTGATTTCCATAACCTCCATGGACTCTCTGGATTGTGATTTTAGTGGGTTACTTACTAGCAGTTGGTGTTGTTGATTAAGAGAGAAACCCACGAGGCCAAGAGAAAAGAAACAAAGTGAAGTTTATGGAAAATTTGTATCTGGTGGCCGGGGGTGGTTTGATTGAAACCTTGGAGGGTTTGAGAGATTTGTTCAGAGGATAAACGGGTTGGTGGTGAAAATTGAGAAGGTTCATTTGAGGGTCTCCATGGATGAGTAGAGATTTCTGTTCTGAAATCAAAGTCAGACCTACTGCTCCGTCATTTATCGATGGGAGTTAACGGGGCATCCTTAATGCCGTCAATTTTTATTTTATTTTTTAAAAGCATGACCTAGCAAGCTACTACCGTTTTGGGGTTATAATCTCGTTGGAAGATCTCAGCCTTCCAATCAAACTACCGCGGATTGCGATAGTTTAGAACTCGACACTCTTGAGTCCCAAACCCAGAAACGCTAAACCCTCCAAATTCGCATCCTCTTCTTCTTCTTTTACAGAAAAACCTCTCACACATACTCATTCAGGGAGAGAGATCGAAAATGGAGCCGAGATTAGCCAATACATGGCGTTTAACAGTGAACGAGAAGAAATTCATCGAGACCGCGCTGCAATCGGACCTCCGAATCGACGGTCGTCGCCCTTTCGAATACCGAAAAATCTCCATCAAGTTCGGCAGGCAAGCGTTTTTTCCCCCTTTCCCCAAGTCATCGATTTTTTTTTCAGAAAAATTTCACCTTTTTGTTTGTTTCTGGGTCGATTTTTTATGCGTCTTTTGGTGATTTTCAGAGAAGACGGCTCGACGGAAGTGCAGTTGGGGCAGACCCATGTGATGGGCTTTGTGACTGCCCAGTTGGTCCAGCCCTACAAGGACAGACCCAACGAGGGCACGCTCTCCATCTTCACCGAGTTTTCTCCCATGGCCGATCCTTCATTTGAGCCGGGCCGTCCCGGAGAGGCTGCTGTGGAGTTGGGACGTGTAATAGACCGCGGTCTAAGGTGAACTTTTTAGAATGATTTTGAGACATTGTCTTGATTGTTCTTGTTCAATGACATTATGTGAAACTAGCCAGAAAAACTAAGAAGCAGCTCTTTTTTACCTTCTAAAGCCATACCATTCATAATAAGATTGTTTGTTATTAAATTATATCATGCACTGTTAAGAGTTCAAACATTTATTTCCCATGTGTTGCTTCGTGAAATTGCTTTAAAAATATCAAACTATGTGTAATTATGTTGGAGCTTTCAGCGCTGCTAACTGATTATACCTAAGAAGCTGAAATGGGCTGTGGGCAATATTGTCCTATGAATGTTCTCTACTAGTAAGTACAAGGAGCACATATGGGCAAATGTTGGCTATCCTAGAAAAGCTAAAAACTTTTGCCAATGATGGTTCTGAGTTGTAGTATTTTTATTTGAAGGTTTAAAGTGTTTGTACAGGGAAAGCAGGGCGGTGGATATGGAATCACTTTGTATTATTTCTGGGAAGTCAGTATGGTCAGTTCGTGTTGATCTCCACATCCTAGATAATGGGGGGTAAGTTTTTTTTTTTTTCCTACAGTTATTTTGTTCAATTCATTTTACTTTAGACTAATTTTTGTTATTATTCATTTATTTTGGAAGCAGAAACCTTATTGATGGTGCTAATATTGCTGCTTTAGCGGCTCTCTTGACATTCAGGAGGCCTGAATGTTCAGTAGGAGGAGAAGATGGTCAGGAAGTGATAGTGCACCCACCTGAGGTCAGCTCTGCAAATTTATTAGAATTAATTTTAGAAGTGCGCTTGCAGAAAATATTGAATTTGATCATCAAATATTCAACTTATAAATATGGGAAACACATAATGAACTTTGAAACAAATCATCCTTTTGGACAGAAAAGCACTTGCCATGATTAGAAGAGGGGAGGGGTGCCAGAACTTTGACATTTTTCTTATAGTATCTCATAATCCTTTTATGATATATATTCTGGCCATAATCTTGTTATGATTAAATGTATACTTTAGGCCCTTGGATATACTATTTGTTTTCGGTAGCTGTTATCACATATTGCTTTTTGACAGGTAAGGGAGCCACTTCCTTTAATAATACATCATCTCCCTATAGCAGTGACATTTGCGTTTTTCGGTAACGAGACCAGTGTGGTAAGCAAATGCTGTCTCTGTCATTAAGGTATATAAAATGTGGAGCTTAACTCCATTCATTAGGCGATCATTCTAATCTAATGGGGGTGCCATATAGGTGATAGACCCAACCCACTATGAAGAGGCTGTTATGGGGGGACGAATGACTGCTACACTTAATGCAAATAATGATATTTGTGCCATTCAAAAAGCTGGTGGCGAGGGTGTCTTGCAGAGTGTAATCATGCAATGTTTGCGAATTGCTGGTCAAAGGGCTCATGATATAACTACCAAGATAAAAAACGCGGTTAGTTTTTTCTCATATGGAATGACCTTTTAAGACCTGCTGTGCCTTTTGTGCTTCCTTGTAGCTAATATATTCAATTGACAAACAGACATTTTTTTGTGCAATATGATAAACTTAATTATTGAACTGGTTTCTATGCTTATAATTGGCAGTGATGAAAGGCAAACCATGGGGAATTCCGTTTTTGTCTCTTAACAAATCATAAGCGCCAACTAGCAAGTTTGGTGGGCAAAGCCTCATAAAAGTTCTCATGATCAAGAGAGACTAAGAAAACACAAGAGAATAATTCATTTATTATATTAGCCCTCATACTGTATTCTGGAACATCTTTAGCAGAGTAAATATAATGCATCTTAGAATTAGGCTATGTTTAACCAATCTCAGCTGCATTATTTTCATGTTATGTTTGTGATTTTATGTTAATAGATATGATTGTTATGATTTATCTGGACAACTTGTGGTTTACTTAAGTTGTTTATTTAGTGTTGTTTGTTGGGGTTATGCTTAGTCCAATGGCCAGAGCTCAAAAGGACATTGTTAGATTCTTTTAAAGGCAGAGGGGGTGCGGATGCTGCTTTAATATCAAACATTGTAGCACATGTTTCCAACTGATTTTGGGAAAATTCAATGCTTTTTTAACACATTTTGGAGACTAGAAGTGCTGATGTAGCATTTAGGACCATTGGTATCTTAATTGGACTATGTTTTTGTGGGATGACATGATATCCCTTGACCAGATGAGGGAAAAACCATGAAGAGAAGAGAATTGAAACCATAGCTAGAATAATGTTTGAGTTCAATTAAGTGTCAATGGAAAACTGTGTTGGATTTTTTTTTAAAAAACAATTCTACTTCTGTGAACACAGCCAACAAGCTTCTAGAAGTGAACATTGGTGAAGCAGCCACCATCACAAGCTTCTCAGGATGCAACCTGTGATAGTTCTTGACTATTTTGAGTTGAGGATTCATTTTCTAAAATCCAATGCCATTTTAGGGTTCGTTTGATAAAAACTTTTAAAGGGTTTTTTTGGTTGTGATATGACATAAAGGTGAAATTAGTTTTGAGTGTTTTATGTTTTGAGTTGTTTGTTAATGCTTTTGCTTTTTTTTTTTAAAATGCAAAAATGTTAACCTAAAAAGCGTTAACTAGCCCATAGTTTTCCCCCCTACAACCTTGAATAGCTAGTTGAAAAATATATGGTGTTGTTTCAACCTTGCATGGTTTCTTTTTTCTTTTTTCTTCAAGAGCAAATGACTCTCTCTTCCTCTCTCTGCATTGAAAATGAAGGCTGGTTTTGAATTTAAAAGGAAGGTTCCTAACTTATTTTGCAAAGTTGGTTGTTTTGATTGTAGCTTTCCTGTTGAGTGGATGTTTCTTACTTTATTTGTAATATTTCTTCTGCAAATTGATGCAGGTTGAATCATACAACACGGAAAGAGCATTAAGGAAGATCAAGCGCCATTCCAATTCTGTTTCTTTAGATATCAGTGGTGCTGATGTTGATGTAGTTAAGAACGAAAACCGATCTTTTGACCAGAAGGGTGTCAGTGAGAGATCAAAGCTGATACCTGGGAAAAGCATAGCTGATCATAGTATGGATATAGAAGGTGAAACCAAATCATCTAAACAAGGGCAAACTAACAGGATAGAAGGAGATGCCAAGAGCTTCATTGGAGGACCCTCAAGTTGGTATGTTCTCAGTCTGTTCAAAGTTTGTGACCTTGCTTCAGAGTGAATAAGTGATTAAGATTATTCTAGAAATTTGGCCACACCCCACAAGGATGAGTGTGCACACAAACCGCGAACCCATTTTGTTTATTAAAATCAAATGTTTTTGAGTTTCTTTTTTCTGTTTCTCCTCAGGGATCCGTATGCCGGGGGTGTTAATTTGGATTTGCTGAAAGCTTCTCTAGCTTCACGTGGTAATAAAATTTATTGCTCATTGAATAATGTTTTAGTTTTTGCCTTCCAACAGACATTGGGTAAAACAATGATGGTTACCAGTTAAAAAAGTCTCAGCTGCTTCTTAGCAAAAATAAATAATAAATGAAAGATCTCAGCTGCTCCTTAGTTTCTCTTCATTCTATGTGTGCTCAACATTTTGTCCTCCTTCATATATTCTTGTCTCACATTTCTCTCTCTCTCTCCCACTGACTCACTGTATCACACATGAACATGCAGGAACATCAACACCAAGTAGGAAGGAAATATACTCGAGGGGAGAGAATATGTCGTGTGAAGCTGAGCCAGTTGAACCACCCGAAGATAATAGTTTAGCTTCTTCACCTATTGAGGCAGCCAAAACTCCTTTGGGGACAAATGGAGAGAAAACTTTGAAGGATGCTGTGAAGTCCAAGAACAAGAGAAAAAAGAAGGCATCCTCTGCCGGTGGAAGTTAGATGAACTTCTGTCACTAGCATGTATGTTGACAGCCTGATTTTTCTGAGTCTTTTTAGTCTTGATTGTTGAAAACTAAATTTTGTGAGATCTTCATTATAGCCTCGTGCATGAAAATTTTCATGTTTTTTTGTCTTAGAATCTAACAAGCATTTAGGGTACAATCAATAGAGGGGGTATTAATGACATACATGGATTCCATTACTTTTGAGGCCTTTGTAGTTAGTATCTTGTAGTATGAAATGACTCTTATATCTCATCAAGAAGGTGGAAGCCTTGCATTTTTTTCGTGTTTTTTCGTCTTAGAATCTAACGAGCATTTAGGGTACAATCAATAGAGGGGGTATTAATGACATACATGGATTCCATTACTTTTGAGGCCTTTGTAGTTAGTATCTTGTAGTATGAAATGACTCTTTTATCTCATCAAGAAGGTGGAAGCCTTGTATTTTTTCCCATTCTAATGATACATAAAAAAGATTGGATATTTTCACCGTTCTATTTCATGATATGTTACACTTGTCCCCTAAAATGACATTTTCTCCTTATTTTTACTGAACTACTATTGAGATCATCCGGAGAGTGGATGTCTATGTTTTTTCACTCTGTATTTCCTTGTTGCTTGGCAGATACTGGGTCAGCTCACTTAGAACTTACAGAGGGCAATTCTACTTC
This sequence comes from Carpinus viminea, assembly GCA_013348765.1. Classification (NCBI taxonomy): domain Eukaryota; kingdom Viridiplantae; phylum Streptophyta; class Magnoliopsida; order Fagales; family Betulaceae; genus Carpinus; species Carpinus viminea. The sequence goes on along the minus strand of CP054668.1, from coordinate 50,586,242 downwards.
AAACTCTCAGACTTTGAAGACATGCGGTGTGATTGATACGAGCAGGAGTCAGAAGCAATGGAAGTGAAGATGACCACTGCACCAAAGATTTGGCTCGAGTATGTACCAAGATCTAAGTTGTTCTACATTGACAAATGGATCAACAGTTGCTTTACCTCCCTCCCATTTTTGACCAAAGTTACTAAAGTTGTAAATTACTAAGTTGCTTCTTAGGGGAAGGCATTTAAGTTTGCACCCTATAGCGGATCATTAGGGCCCTTTTTTTTTTTTCATTATATGCAAATGTGCACCAAGATGCTACTGAGATAATTTATTTTTGTTATTGCACAGAAAATGATTATTATCTTTTTCCCTCAAATTGCAATATTACTGAAGATGATGTGGCCTTTTGTCTTGTCCTTACCCTCAGTCTGTCTAGAATATCTACAACATCTCTTTGATTGTTCCCACCCAAAAAAAAAAAAAGAAAGAAGAAAGAAAGAAAAAGAAACTTTTAACTCTCACATTGCTGTAGCAATCTTCTGGAGGTCTGTGATGATATGATGAGTCCTGTAAACCCTTCAATTTGGACATGTCGCATGCCAACTCATATATATATATATATATATATAAAACTTCCTCCAACTCAATTATGAGGAAAGAGGAAATATGTAGTAATACAAGAAGTTTAGAAATAATTCTTGCATGCACTAAAACAATAAAATAAGATTCAAAAAAAAAAACATGGTTAGGTTGCCAATCAAATCAAAGCCCCCCACTACGAGTTGGATGTCAAGTTCCTGGCGTTGCCCTTTTGAAAAGTATCAATGGCCATAAACATTATAAGTGCAACACTAGTATCACATTTGAATCTTAACCTACAACTTTTATTAATTAATTAACCATACCCCCCCATATAATCATTTCAACCGTCATAAGATCATGTTGGTTAATGCTTTTGTTTTTTGTTCTTAATACAAATACATTAACAAACATCTCAAAATACTTAACACTTTTTCAAACTTAAAAAAAATAAAAATAAAAACTCCCAATCGACACATTAACAAATAAACCCTACCCTAAATTTTTCTATTATCTTGAACTTAGATTTGATGAGATGAGGCATGTGAGGATTACATATGAGTGGCGATCAAATTGGTTGTTCAAAAGTCTCAAACACTATACCAAACTCATAAATAAATAAAAAGTAGTTTATTTTCTCCTTTTCTATCTTTTGGCACCACAAAAGTACAAAAATGAACGTAGCAGCCAAGATGTGTCAGCCTTGCACTTGCCAAAAGCTAAGTTTATAAAAATAAATTGAAAAAAGAAAATAAAGAGAGAGAGACCCCCAAGAAATATGTGTTTATTCCTTTGGAGCTAGCAAGCTATTAGGGCATAAGTCCTTTTCCCCATGCAAAAAATTCCTCTGAAAATTGATGTGTTCAACTTGGACATCCACAACTTTAGGTGAGGTGGATGGCTCTTTGTTGAATTTATTCTCCATGAAGAAAATTTAGAGATGCTGGAAAGGGTACGGGGACACATGGGTAAGAATGATGAGTGAAATCACCTTTCCTTGTAATTGGTTGGCCCACATGATCTGATCTTTCTCTTCATTGATTAACACCTCTGTGGGGCCATCTACTGTGATGATCACCAACCCTACATTACATTACATACATACATACATACATACAAACATGCCTAAATTCAACCAATAAAAAGATGCCAAATGAATGGAACCCATCTAAAACACCCAATCTCATGCATATTTGATTCCCAAACCATTATGCATGACACTGCTAAAAGAAAAGTCTCCTCAAATGAAAATGATACATTCTTTGTATAGAGTTATCAATAATTTCTTGCCCAAATTGTTAAGCAATATATGGACAAGGTTCGCACGAGACTTGCCTGCCTAATTAGGTCACGAATCAGATCAATTTTTATTTAGACAAATAAATTTTATATAAACTCTCTCACTATTTAATATATATGAACTCAAATTCTTTGCTACCTCTCTCTTCTTTGCAATAATAATTTTCAATACCCTTTAATCAGATGCACTCACTTGACCTTGATCTCGAGACAATTTACTTATTATAACTTTTCTTGTGCATGCGGAGCATATTTTATTAAAATATTTATAACTTGGGTTGCATTTCTTTTTTATATAAAATATGATTTGATTAAAATAGTACCAATTGATTAGCTACATCACATTGAAATTAGTGGAATTGCATGTGGGGGTTGATTATTGTTTATACTTTTTTAAAAAAAAAAATTGGTTGCATAGATTAATTAAAGTTTGAAGTGTCATTTCAATGAAGTAACTTCAAGGTACCCATATTTCTCTTTATAATGTGAAACAATATTCATGATTCTGATATATTTTTAGTTATGTGATTTTATGAGAGGATTTGATTCACGTGAAATCACATCATGTTTTAACTCACTTGGTCAACGGGTTAGTTGTTAAAAATTTATATTTTGAAGACTTTTTTTTTGTCTTATTTGTAATTTAGGTTAGGTAGTTGTTAATAGTTGGGTGGTATTGGTACCCACCAAAAATAAATAGGTTTAGGAAAACTATCAAAAAAATCCCCCTCCATAAAATTTTTTTGAGATATTACAACTTTTACTACAAATTTTTTATAAACTGATATAACAATTTGCTTATCATTTAACATGTCAACCACTAAAATGTGAATGGCCACTTATTATGTTTACAAACTAACATGGTAGTTTTTGTAACACTTATCACACTAGCTACTAAAATGTAGATTGTTATTGTGATTTCTCAAAAATTGTCAGTAACCCTACTAAAATTGTCAATGCCAGTTTTAGGGATGTTATATTATGCAACTAGTGGCGGAATTAGAATTTTGATTGGGGGGAGCAAAATTATAAAATTACTTTTTTTGGGAAAAAATAAATTTTTGGCGTCTAACTTCTAAATTTAAAAAAAAAATGTACTTAACACTACCAAACTACCATCACATTGACGATCTCCCCCTTAAGGCCTAAACTATTAATTATGACAATGTTCCTCCCAAACTACCAAAAATTGACAATATGCCCCCCCCCCTAATGCTAGCAAAATGAAAAGGGAAATGATGTATTCTTTTAATGTTTTATTCAACTATGATGTATCTTTTAAAATCATGGTTGAATTTAAGATTATCATAAATTACATTTACTGAAGTATCATCGATTACTTTTGCCTCCAAAGTTTAAAAGTGACATAACCCCAAAGTTTCAAATTGTGGCAATTTAACCCATTTGGCCTTATTATTCCCAAATGCCCCCATCACATTTTTCTTAAAAACAAAAAAAATCCTAAAAAATAAGAAAAGCCAAAAAAATATATAAATATATCTGGGGTGGCCAAACCACCCCATAGGTGGTAATGGCCACCGTTTGGATTTTTTAAAAAAATGTGATGAGGCATTTTGGGAATAAAAGGCCAAATGGGTTAAATTGCCACAATTTGAAAGTTTGGGGTTAAGTGTCACTTTTTAAACTTTAGGCAAAAAGTGAAAATGGGTGGATACTCAGGGTAAAAAATTTCTATTAACTTTTAATCTATTGGTAATTTTAAAAGTAACATCACAGTTAAAAGGACACCATGAGAACATTAGAAAAGCATTTAGCAATTCCCAAATGAAAAAATTACCCTTATTAAAATAAAAACTAAAATTTATTAAAAATAAATAATCTAAAAAATAAATAAAAAGCAAAAATTTTTTTTAAAAAATAAATAAATAAGGAATCCTAGACCACCCCTAGGTAATTGGAGATGGTTCAGCCACCCACCAGGGGGTGTATTGGCCACCCCCGAAAATGGCTTGGGGGTGGCAAGGCCACCCCTGTCTCATTAATGGGGTGGCCAGCCAGTCTAAGATGTTTTTAAGGGTGGCCGAGTTTCAAGAGTGGTCGATCCACTCCCAGGATGGATCGGCCACACCTTAGCCCTTTTTGGGGTGGCACGCCTCATTAATCTTCGAGGTGGTTGAGCCAGTCGCAAGCTATTTTCAAGGGTGGCTCAATAGAAACACCCCAGGTTTTTTTTTTTTTTCAATTTTTCAATTTTAAATATATTTGTTTAATTTTTTCAATTTTTAAAAAATAAATTAAAATTTTTCTTTTATTTTTTTTTAATTTATAGGGTTTTTTTATCAAAATTTTTATAAGGGTAATTTTGTTATTTTGCTAACATTAGGGAGTATATTGTCAATTTTTAGTAATTTGAAGAAGAGATTGTCAATGTGGTAATGATTTGAAAGGGTTAAATGGATTTAAATATATATATATATATATATATATATATATATATATATATATATATAAATTTGAAAAGATCGGAGCCTCCGCACTAACCTAGGTCTGCATACCACTTAATTTAATACTTGAAAACATAAAGAAATAAAAACAAAAAATTGGAACATACCCTTTTCACTTAAAAATTACTGGAGCATAAATTGGTATCTTCGCCCATGAATCATGATTATATACAAAACAAATGATAAAGTCAATAATCTCTCGATTAAAATAAGAAAACTAGAATCTTGAGAGCCACATAAAATAAATTATGGAAGATTCTCTCAGCCGATCATCGATCGACGTGCGTCATCAAGATTCCCAAAGGCTTAATATCTTTCTATATGGGTCCCAGTTTTTGGCAGCCTCTCTCTGAAATTGGATGGAACCCTATGGATGATGATGATGATTAAACTGCCTCATTAAGGAAGATGATGATTAGGCACTCACCATAATACCTTATGGCCTCAAAACAAGAGAAGAGAGAAGGCTCAGAAGGGGGTCCATGTCCATATGACATGAACCAATGATATGATGATATGTGCACCATGGTGGATGACACATCTGAAAGGCAACAAACCCTATATATATATAATCACCCAACTTGTTATGTCCTTTTTGCTGCATCCCCCACTTGTGATGTCTCTTTCATTTCTTAATGACTCATTAAAGAAAACCAGTGAGATCTTTCCTCAGCTGGGAAATATGCAGCAAGCAAAGTCAAACCAGAAAAGATTTTTTTATTTCCATTCTCTTTTATATTTTGACAGGAAAAAACTTTGCTCACACGCTGATCTTATCTTAATCTCACGTTAGAAAAATAAATAACTTATAAAGAGTTTGGTAAATTCTAAAGATCTTTATAGGCGATTAGTCTTAAATTGATTCTTTGTTATTGAACTTTATATGTGATTTTAAAAAGCTATAAATTGATTAATCATTTTAGATGTTACTAGCGCTTTTTCTGTGCGTTACAAATGATATCAAGGCAACTTAATAACGCTATGTAATATTAGAGCGTTAATCTCACATTGAAAAGATGAATAACCAACATTTTCTCTATGTTGTTATATAGTTAGCATGAGGATCCTTGTTTCCATGGGATGAGCCACGTGAGTGATGGAGGGGTGTAATCATGTGAAATCATCAACACATATTCCATGTCTTCAATATGAATTCACCTGCATGCAACACATAATCCAAGGATTTCAATAAAAAGGATTACTTTAGAATAGGAAATCAACAACCTTCACTAATACTCTCAATATTGGTTGAATTATATCAATAAATGACATAAAGTCAATAAATTAGGTAAGAAAAAAGTTACCACCTCCAAGAAAGAAGTATCAAACGCTATTATAAAGCAGGACAGGTTTTTTGTAACTGCCCTATTAAGAAGACTTACAGGTTTGGTGTAATTATTGACATATTTGACATTCGGAGAGTCTCTGCTGCAGCCTGCAAAGTAGTTATTATCTAAGAATCTGTATCTGCACTAACTACCCCATGGACCCCAAAAGCACCCTCTCCAGCTCTCTCATGGCCATAGGGAGGCCATGAAAAGAGACTTGTCTTTCCAAAAATGATAGTTAGTCCTTTGAAACGTACAGTACAGCCTTTTTCTGCTATGGTCCATAATATGGGGCACCTCAGAAGATACAAACCAACCAGACTCGTCCCTGACAAAATCTGCATATCTTAGTCTTTTGAAGTGTTTCTGTTATGTCTGGTCCTCTTCAGGTTCACCAGCTCCACCATGTCCATGTTTTATTTAATATTTTTCACCCGGGTCCTTTTTCCAGTAAGCTGTTTTCTGGTTCTTGCATATGCTTCATGGTGCCCTCATCATTTTGGTCAACAAACCGATCAACAATTCCAGCAGAAAACAGATAGGTTTTGGGAGTTTAATGAGCAAACCAACAGCTGGGTTGAAGTAGAACTGCCTATGATCTCATCTCTTGCCTTAATGATAACTGTACTAAAGTGGGTTTGATCAGCCCAATCTTAGAAAGAGAGGATGATATTGTTCCTGAGCAAAGGGAGAGTTTGCAAAAGAAAGATGGTCATGGAGCACAGGAGGAGAATTCTAATACTGTTGTTCTGCCTCAGAGAAAGAGAATTTCGTTGACTAAAATGTCTGAGACATCCGTTTGGGTGACTGGTGAAAGTGGCTCTATCTATGAGAGGTTTTGGAATGGAGTGCAGTGGGTGATTGCTCCCCATGATTTACCAGTTTTAGCAGGCCATGCAATCTCTGTTTTTATTGTCAATCAGACAATTCTTGCTCTATCTGAATCAGGAATTCTATATCAGGTACTGCAATCCACCAGTTGTCTCAAAGTTTTGTATCAGATAACATCTTATGGAATTACATATTTCTTATAATTCTTCTTATTTAACTTTCTCATCTTACATCTTTTTGTTGGGTGGGAGAGGGGGTTGCCTTTTTAATGTGACACTGATATAAACCCTGATCAGATGATACTTGGAAGCAGAAATTTCCCCTTGTATTAGTGTGTTCAATTTCAAAGGAATTCAGACTAATTATCAGTGACCATCTGATTTACTGGCTATGTTATATGAAAGTTTGAGATCAGGTTAAGGATCCAAGTCTGAAAGGAAATCTAAACATATGAAATTCTGGCCCTTTGACTCTAAGCAACTAACTTATACTGGAACAGCTAGAGTATCCTTGTTTCTCTCATAACCCGATTTATTCCTTTTTGTCTTCAGATGCAAGTCAGCGAGAGCTCACAGGCAATTTGGGTAGAGTTCATGCCTGGACTTAATCAAGACACAGGTAGAGAAGGGGAGCAAAGTTCTGAGATATCAATAAAGTCTGGTGCTGTATCATATGATGGAGTGTGAGTATATAAATTTTTACTTTTGAGTAGAATACATTTGGAACTGCAATTTCGTTGGTCAAAAGTGTGATTTTAAATCCAAATCACAGAAAATATTTGTTTGAGAGTCCGCTTCTAAAAAATTGTGGTTTGAACGGAGAAAAATCTACTTTTTCAAATTGAAGATAAAAGGTTGTGTTTTTAAAAACACATAACTTTAAAAGCTAAACTCATTTTAAAGATCAAACTATGATTTTACTGAGTGCTTAACGGCGTTTTGTTTTTCAAATCTGCATGTTTTGAAATAAAAAACCCAAATGGGCCCTAAACTTTACATGCTCAAATTTCTTCACTGCAATAAATTTGTCTGAGTCTCTCCAAATTAACTCCTTGGTTTTGCTAATTGCCTTCAGGAGAGTTTATTTCTGCACAAGGAAAGGGACATTGTTAGAGCTTAGTGAGGTTGAGCCTCCAGGGTAAGACTTACATATATTATGATTGTAGCCATCATAGCTAACACTAGTGCGGCAGTGCCTTAAGGTTTACATTCCAGTGTCTATCTATAATGTAGATTCCGATGGGGAGACTCTAATTTCCCTTGGACGTTTGTGCTATAAACGTAGAACAGATGGGTTAATCATGGTCGACCACCGGGTGCAAATGTTGCAGCAATAGCTGACGCTGGTACTATCAGAACAGAAGTAGTGTATACCATAAGGTGTAATCTCTGTCTCTCTCACATGTAACCATAAAGGAAATTGTTAGTAGTTAGTGTTAAGAAGAACCATGTACATAATCAGAGTTTTTTATTATAATATTGAGCTAAACACGTCATTGTACAATGCAGTTCTATAGGAGATCTTTATGAATATGACAGAAGCTCAAAACCATCATGGAAGAAGCATATATGGAGAGAAGGAACAGGACACGATGCTTCTCTGATTCCATCAATGGGGTGTACTTTATATGGCCCAAGTGGAGATTATTCAGTATCCCTCTTTCTTTTAACTAAGGTACTTTATCTGCACCCACTGTACTACAAGCTACAAGGAATCCTCTTTTCTAATACAGCTAGAGAGTTTTGACTAATGCTGTCATATATACCTACAAAGCTTTAATATATATACATGCATGGATCTCCTGTTAGACCTAAAGGCCCTTCCTTCTGCTGAGTATTTGTGTATCTTAGATTTTCTTTCCAAATTTAACACAATCCTCTAACAAGATTTTGCATATGTACAGGGTGGTAGTTTGGTGGAGAGACGACTACACCAAAGGAAGTGGAAATGGGTAGTCCATGGAAGTCCAAAAGATCTGCATCTGACATCTATCACACCAGCTCTGCAAGATGAATTAAATGAAAAATTCTTCTCATTGTTTCTCACCACATTGGCCGGTTTCATTTACGAATATCGGATACCAAAACAAGGTGAGTCAAGCAGATATTATGAGCAAACTGATTTCCTATGGGTCAAATACCTTTGGAAGCAATTTCCCAATCTGAATCTTACAAGGACAAGAATGTTTCCCTTAAAAGGATTTGTGTACCACCTATAGCCTTCATTAGAATTGATGATATGATCATTCAAATTACATGCAGTAAAATTATCACACTAAAACATTAAGAAAATAAATATCCCTCCATTCAAGATCACATATGAAAGAAGTTTAGGAAGATTGGCTTCTAAAAAGCCACTAAATTTTCGTTTGTGATTTGCTTGTGATCAAGAAACCAATTTTTTGCACAAAACTATCAACCTTGTTCTGGAAGTAATTAGTAGGAAAAGCAGGTGCAGCCTGCCCTTTAAGGAAGCTAAGATAGTCCACCAGAGGTTGCAAGGAAGGAGTATAGTATAAATCAGTCCCAAAGTAAAGTAATTTGTTCAAATGGTATTAATTATCAAAGCATTCATTCAAAAGCAATGAACTGCATGCTAAGGACTCAAACTGTCTGGTAAAGAGAAGTTACCAGACAAACCTCTAGTTGATGATAACCATAAAATTTATATTTCATGCAATAGAGTTTTAGGTGCCCAAGGAAAATTGTAGTTTTTGCATGACAATCAATCGAGTTAGAAAAAATGCATATAAAGTATGGATTGCTAAAGGAGAATCCAACAGATTTTCTGAATAGAAAACTTAACTATGCATCCTAAATGTAAAATTCTTCATATGAAAACAGGTATTGCTCAAGAGGACCAAATTCCTGATGCGTGGGTGAGTCACTTGCATCCCCCACAAGCAAAAGTTGCAAGAGGTATTGCTGGACTACAATTTCATGTTGGCAGGATACTGTTCCCACTGGATGATGGAAGACTTGCAGAACTGCATCTACCAGGCCTAGGTGGAGAAAATTCAGGGCCAACTCATCAACTTAATGTCAGAAGAAAATCATCAAGTAAATATATATGGTCTATAATAGATGCCCCCGAGACAGAAGGATGGAATGCTGAGTATTGCACAGAACAACATGGATCCACAAATTGCATCATAGGTGTAAAAGACGAGTCAAATGGCATAGGAATTACAAGGTCAATGACAAGATGGAGAAAGGGAAGCCAAGCACAAGCTTACTTACCTCCAGGTGCATCAAGTAGTGGCCAAATCACATCTATGGAAGAGTATAGTTTCCCAGATAATTGGATCAACACTAACTTCCGTCTCAGACTGATGCATGGAGGTAGATCGTTTTTCCTAATAACAGATGGTGGTTTGACTTTTGAGTATCTTTATGCTGAAAATGTATGGCTGTGGCTGAAGCATGACCACCCAACTGCTATCAAAGGTGCACTAGGAAACTACAATGGAAGTTTATATGTCGTTGACACATATGGGAGTTTGCTTATTAGGGAAAGGAGCAGCAGTGAGCTGACATGGATAAATTGCACTTCTTTTAGGAAAGGAGGGAAAGTTATTGGAGGTCCTCCATGGGATGGTATGCCAGGTAGAACCATGAGAGTAACGCCAGAAGATTCACTCTTCTTTGTGAGCAACACTGGAAGATTACTACAGTTCACAGTAAGTTACAAGAACCATACAAAATGAATGTATTTAGCACTATGATTTCGTAGGCTAAAGTGCAATTTTAAACCATCACAAAAAATGTATATGTATTTAAAAATTTGTGATTTGAAAATGTAAAAAAATATGTGTTTTAAAACACACTATTTTAAAGTCTAAACTGCGATTTTAAATATCAAATTCACACATTTTAAAATCACTATTTTTAAATTGTATGTTTTAGAATCGCAAACTCAAATGGACCCTTTTACTATTGATTCACTTATCTCGTCCCATTTTGGCCTCATCATGTAGATTACAATGAAATTAGAGTAATTTTTCATTATACGTATATATGTTCTGTAGGTTGCCCTGAGGAAGTTTAAATGGAAAGATTGCCGAAACCCTCCAAAAAGTAAGATTGCATCTATTGTAGACCAGGAAATGTTCAGGGAAAATATAGTGTTCGTACTTGGAAGGAATGGAAGGCTATATCAGTATAACAAAGTGACTGAAGTGTGGCACGAGCATTACCAGTCTCAGCATTTGATTCTATCAAGATTGCCTGGAACTGCAATGAGGCCATCGTTGCTATCACTTATGGGCTCAATTTTCATGCTTTCAGAAGATAGCAGGCTAGTTGAATATCACTGGAATACATTGGACGGGTGGAACTGGGTGGAACATGGAACACCATATACAGGTGTGACCTTGGTTGGTTCACCTGGCCCATGCTTTGATGGCAATCAACTGTTGTTGATCGGTTCAGATGGAAAAGTATATCTGAGGTATATGGATCAAATGACTTGGAAATGGAAGAGTTGTGGGTTTCCATATTTGGGAAATATTGTTGTTGACAAGCAAAGACAAGAGGAAGACATTTGTGTTGACGAAGATTTTACTGCTAGCTTGGAGATTAATGCAGAAGACATTAATGATCTTAGTGAAAACTGTGACCCAAAGGTAAGCAGTTGACATCAAACTGCGCCAATGGCTAGTATATGTTTGTGAAGTGATATTAATGGTGAGCGTTATACATATATGCAGGTTGCAGCTACAAGGCCAATTTCATTTTCTGAGGATTCGGTTATCTTTGAGCTAAGAGATGGCAGAGTAAGAAATCATTATCTTAATCTATTAATATTTCTGATTACCTAATAGTGAATACAAGTGACATCCAATGTTCAGTGGAATCCGATTCCTCCAGTAGAGGTTTTTAGCTCTGCCATTGATTTACAGTTCATACCAATGGATATGGAGTTTTAAGGCAAAACAAGAAAGATAAATTCTATAGAACTGCAAAAGTCTTTTGTGTTAAATCATCACTTATTCCAAAAGTTAAAGCTTTTAAGAAAATTGTTGATTTAACATAGTATTATAGCAAAGTATTTTGAGTTTGAACCTTATATTCGTCATTAACCTTCTATTTCAACTAAATATTTCACATCTTGTCAACTCTAGCCGTAGTAGTCTGATTGCTGGGAGTTTTGGAAATCTTTCTTAAGCATGGTCAAGGGACAAAGTAGAGCTCGACTGAAATAATTAAATTCAATATCTTCCTATAAGCTTAAGCTCTTAGGTGATTCTCCCTCCTCTCGGTTCTACTTCTATCTTTTTGTTTCAGCTACAATCATTGTTTTGGAGCAGCTGTTATGTCTTTTCTGCAGAATGCTCCACCCCATATGGAGCAGCTGTTATATGCACTTCTCCATTTCATTCAACCTACCTGATCTCTTCCCATAAGGATTGATCATCCAAGCTACCAAAAGGATCACTTTTATGCCATCAATTTTCAGTGAATGCTCATTTGAATGCCAAATTATATTAAGATTACTGCTAATTATATTGGTGTGTCATTGCAGCTGGCAGAATTGCAACGAATAGAGGGCACACACTGGGTATGGTCTCGTACCATTGGCACTCCAACAAGCTTATGCATAGCAAATTATTGGACTGCTTTGGCAACATGAAACAAAACACAATCTCTTACTTATAAAGCACAAGAAAGTAGAAGCTACACATCTATAGTACTGACATAGAAAAGTCATAGCAAAGACAAACAAGCAGTATACTTTTTCTTTTTCTTTTTCTTTTCTTTTAACTTTAAATGAAAGGAGGTAGGGTTGGTTGGAGGAGCAAAAACCCACTTGCTCAACTACTTGTACAGAGTGAAGAAATACAATGATGTAAACTGTTCTTGAAAATACAGTGATGTAAAATATTCTTGAATACATTAACAATCAACAAAATTGCCTTGACAAAAAGAAATAAAGGCATTTTTTTTTAATAATTATTATGACAGAATACTGAGTGCAAATGCAGCAAAATTCTACTTGCTCTCTTTCTATTGAACATCTAGCAAGCTGATTTAGATGGGCATGGTAGTTTTTATTGTTACAAAAAATAAAATGTTAAATTGTGTATTAAGGATTGCTTTTAGATTCTATATTTTTCCTGATAATCAAAGCACTCGGAATCTTGGTCCCAATGGTAATGGGTGGCATTAATCATGGACACATTGATCATGATGTCTGAGTTTTTTTTTTTTTCCTGGGATTTCTTTATTGATTTGATTAAGACATAGATTTAATGTTTGATTTAGTACATTTAATACACTACCATCATTTAAACTTTTAGACAACACTATCCTTCAAAATGTACTAAATAGAAAGAACTTAAAATGGAGAAGATCATTTTCCATAAAACGTGCACTTGGTTTCTTCACATGAAAGCATTTGTGGGCCACCAATGGCATGAGAGGTTAGAGAAATATGTGTTCGTATATTGAATTCAAATCGTTTTAAAAGACAAATAACAATCTGATCTTATTTTATTAAACGGTCGACCCCTCAATTATGACCTGCTAATTTTGTATTAAATTTGTGTCGAATTCACGAATCACATCAAAAATTGCCAGCCCTAATTAGGGGAGAAAAGACTTGGGGTAGAGATTCTGAACAAGAAATGCAAAAAGGCTTGGGATGAAAAACGTCCAGCCATCGACTTTTTACCTTTTGAATTCGAGAAACATTCAGTTGCTGAAACCTTGCCACTGAAATAAGACATATAATCAACATAACTGAATAACTATCTTAGCCATGTTATAGCCACCATCTTCAGAATCCAAACATATTTCTAGCAGAAAGAGTATCAGAGTATTAAGTATTAAAACGCAGCTCACTACAATTAATAAACAAAGGCAAAACATCAGTAAAAACACCACACAAGGGAGAAAAGTGTGACGTCCTTGGGGAACACAAAGTCTACAAAAGGAGTTAATCAAAGCATCAACATAAACACTTGAGGTCCCCTCATTGCTAATTCACGCATCCTCACGAAAGAACAATAAATTGGCACACTAGTATCTCCTCCTTGGACTCCTTGAACGACGTTCTCGAGGCGGCCTGACAAAAAGAGAGGAGGTAGCTAAGGTAAAATAACATTTTTTTACGTGGAGTGAAATTTGACTGAAACAACAGGCAAGCTTAAACAATCTGTTTTCACAAGTTTTTCAAAAGAGTAACAATATATACAACTCATCATAGAAAACCCATAAAAAAGAAAAGCCAATGTTCTGTGGCCTACAAAATTCAAAGGACCAATGGTTGGAACCAAGTTTAAAAAGACCCATAACCCTGCTGGGACTTACAGAAGCCCCATGCATTACCCGCTATCCATTTTGCCCAAATTAGACGTTGGGTAGCAAAACCTTTTCCCACCATACAAAATCAGTTGATCAAACTCCGCAGCCCCTATCCCCCCTCAAGGGATATTTTATTGATAAGTTCTACAGGAACAGGACAATCCTATTTTGTCAAATACCTAGCGGAAACCTTCTATTTTCTCTTCATTACCTCACCAGAAGAGCAACTCTTTTTATTTAAAATGAACTTGTAAAGCACCACAGATTAGATCAAATTATGCATGGCTTGACCTATAAATGGTTTCTTTCACTACAAGGGATAAGAAAAGAGAACCCTTTAAGATCCTAGTTGCCCCCACAATTTAGTTAGTAAATCAGGAAAAAAGGGAAGGAAAAGTGCAGATAATAAATCAGGATTCCCAACTTAAGCCCACGCAAGTTTCTTCATTACCTCACCAGAAGAGCAACTCTTTTTATTTAAAATGAACTTGTAAAGCACCACAGATTAGATCAAATTATGCATGGCTTGACCTATAAATGGTTTCTTTCACTACAAGGGATAAGAAAAGAGAACCTTTTAAGTTCCAAGTTGCCCCCACAATTTAGTTAGTAAATCAGGAAAGAAAGGGAAGGAAAAGTGCAGATAATAAATCAGGATTCCCAACTTAAGCCCACGCAAGTTTCTTCCTTGAAGGATGGGTGAAATTTGGATACCAGAAAGAGAAGACACTCAACATTTCCTTCCGCTCTTTCCAATGCCCTTCCACTTTCTCCATATAACCCCAGAAATGAAATAAATTTCACCATTTCATCTTTCAATGGAGGGACTTCCCTCCTCAAATTAGAAGTTCTTCCATAACTTTTCTTTCTATAAGCAATAGATAATCATCTCTTAATATTTTTCCAAAAAAATTAAAGTGCATATGCTAACCTTGTATTCTTTCTTTTCATTGCTCCATTGGCTGAGGATCCACTGCTAAAGGCCCAGTCAACAGTGAGAGTTTGCGTAAGAAATTCAGCTCCATTCATTGAGGATATTGCATTCTGTGCTTCCTCAAAGTTCTCATATTCAATTAGGGCATATCCCTTGATTACCATAAAAAAAGTAGTGAGTTTTACACCAACTTTAAAATAGCATTTTATCACAAACTTTTAACCAAAACAGCTGATGATGAAGTCCAATGGATACCATGAGCAAGAAAAAGTAGGAAACAAGTATCAGTCTTCTTCACTACTTGAACAATCAATAACTAGCTCAGCCATCACCCAATATGCAGATCTATTCAACTCAGTTAAGCCTCAAAGCTCACTTAAAATATTAGTTCCCTAAAAAAGGGAAGGAATAGTAATAAAATTCTTTATAATTTTTCGAGCATGAGGAGAATCATTCTACAAAAACATAATTAAGAATTTATTGATTAATAAAAAATTTAAACTTTCTAACTGCCAAAAATGTTTCCCCAAGGAATAGATTCAAATTCTTGAGCCATTCCCTCCATTTGTAAGCCATGCCTTATACAGTAGTTTCTGGCATTACAAAACTGACGAAAGGAAGACCATGTAGTAGGCAGTTAAGATAAAGTTCCCACAATCACAATGATGATATTGCATAAATTTTTCTTCAGTCATTCCATGTGTACTCTAGAAAGGCTATTACACTGTATTATCCACATTAAAAGCAGAATATTCAACCTAACGAATTCTCATGTTGATTTTTAATCATAAAATATCGTTAATCTTCATAAAAAATTTCAAAAACATATCAATAAAGATCACTTGCACATGTCTTAACATAAATAAAAAAATAAAGTACATTTCCACCAACGTTTTGTCAATGGAAGAACAAAGTAAATTAGAGCTTACCTTGACAAACCCAGTCCGGCGATCAAGATTTAGATGCAAGTTCCTGATCTCCCCAAACTCACCAAAAGCATTTTGCAGATCATCCTCTTGTGCCTCTTCATGTATTCCAGTGGCCAGAATAATCCATCCTTCGATGGCTGCAAAGTTAAAGCAGGAATTTTACTATTATCCTTTTTCAGAGAAGTGAAAGAAGAAATTCAGTATTCAGGACAAATCTCCTTCAATGACTGAGCAGATTCACCACAAAGCTATTATAAAAATTATTAAAGTATTTTTAATACACTGCATGTTAAGCCTAAATATCAAAAAAGAAACAAATATTGAACTAAATATAACTTAAAGGTTGTTCTTGTTAGAAACCTTTACACAATATCTAAAAGTCTTGCTGCTGCAATTACAAGGTTCTGCGCTGAAGAATCAGCAGCAAGATCATTATTGAATAATGTAAATCAAACAGTCCAGGAGAAAAAAAGAAAAAATAAAATTCCAAGCACACGGCAATTATAGATTTCATTTATACACAAGTATAAATATAGAGATATACAAAAACAAAACAAAATATAAAAAATGTCATTCTTCTGAAAATTCTATCCACATCAGCCAGCTATGTACATCAACAGACTTGACTACAGCGAATGATGACAATCCTAAGAGGTCAGAACCATGGACTACTGTGCATCTAGACTTGACAATGACTCAGTGTAAGTTACCCATTCCTCAGTACCTTCAACGTCAAAAGCTTATCCAGCTTAACTACACCAAAAATCAACTCCTGAAATCACTCATCTCAAAGTCTCTCAGTAATTTCATGCCCCATGAAATGATCACAGCACAAGACACCGCCATATAGACCTCAACACACCAAGATACTATCAAACCAAATGGCATCAAGCCTGGTGTGCAAAAAAGCTTCCTTATCACATTAGATGTGTCCCTCAGAGATTACCACATGCCAAACTTGGATAACCAACTCGGAGATCTCATCCCAACTGACACTAGTTCCAACACGATTTAAGGTCTAACCTTTGATCTAATGAAGAAAGTTCAAATATCTAATCTATAGAGTTCATATAACCTTTAAAAAAATTTATTCCACAAGTCCAATACGAATAATCTATCACATCTCTCTTAAGGAAACAAAGTTAGTCAATGTTTGTTTGGAATGAAACCAATTCGAAAAACAACCATACGGATTTCGACAGAAATCAACCATTTCTCTTATATTAATTTTACCCAAGAATAAACATCTCTTTGATCCCAAATTCATTATCTCAGCTATTCCCTCCACGAACATATTCCAAAAACCGTATAATCCTAACCAGTAAAGCACAAAAACAATCCAAAATCACAACAAAGACTTAAAAATTCAGCCAAAACCCTAAAATTCACGAAAACCAACATATACACACTCTAAACAGATATAACATAGATATATCCATTTGGATTATAGCCCAAAAACCCTAAAGTGTAAAAAAGAGAGTGGACTGACATCGCTGGGGACCAGGGCCGTCGGGGGACTTCAGGGAGTCGAAGTTGGAGGCGGCAAGCCTGGCGGAGCGGTCCACGGCGTCGGGATGGTCCTGGCGGAAGCCGCGTCCCTTGATCTTTCTGGATGCTGCGGCAGAGGAGGACGCACCGCCGGTGATAGCGGACTTTAGCTTCGGGAGCGGGGCCCTCGGCGAGGCTGAGGCGTCAGCGGCGTCTACGCCTCCATCCTCGTCCATCAGGTCGTCATCCTCCGGCTCGAAGTCCACCGCCTCCACCTCCGCTGCGTTCGCCATAGGAACCAAATGTCCGTCTCTCTCTCTCTCTCTCTCCCTCTTTGTCACTCGCACGCTAAAGACAGTTGAGGGTTGCGTTGGGTCGTAGTTTCGAGTAGGGGCTGTGGAAAGCTCGTTTTAGGTTTTATATGGGTTTTTACTTTTTAACGGGACTATCGTTCCATAAATAAATTTTTTAAGTTGAAAAGTGTTTTTAGCAAAAAAATTTTATTTTTAAGTTTATGTTAAAATGTGTTCAATCATTTTTACATTTTTTAACCTGTAAAAGCATTTTTTACTTTTTTATCAAACAAGTTTCAAACATACTTTTCAAGTATTCAAAATATTTTTAAGTACTTTAAATGTAATTCTAAACGGACCTTTTTACTGAATTATGCCTCGTTTGGTAATGTTAATGGCTTATTTTCAAAACCAAAAATACTTTTTATAGCACTTAACAACACTCTTTCAAATTAAAATAATAAAATACTTTTCAAAATTAATATCAAACGATCTCTATTTTTTTCTGTTTTTAAGAAGATTTGTAAGGGTTGATTGGGTTTTGGACCTTTTGGCTTTTGACATGGAATTTATTATTTTCTTTTAATTTCCTTTTACCTTGTAGAAAATGAAATGGATAATATCCTAAAATAAGGTATTATGCTTAACGTTAAAGTTGAAGAACTAATTGATATATCATTTTACACTAAATGGATATTTATTTCATTGAAATGACGATCCTATTCCAAGAAGGGGTGTGTTTGTGAGATAAACCAACTATGGTAATAAAGTTTGTATAATTTTGAGTTCATAATGAAGAGTCCTTTAATTTGAAAGTAAGTCATGACATCCTCTAAAGTTTCTTACAATATATCAATATTTAAAATGCATATATATGTCTTTTGCATTTGAAAATTTTAGTTTAGACCCCAAATTGCAATTAATTTGTTGGCAGTCTTGCATGGTCACTCTTGTTTTCTTGATAGGTCAGCTCTGTTTTTTTTTATACCTATTCCCGAGGGTTTGTTGGTTTTTGTTGCCGAACTGTATTATAGTTGGTTCGGGGTTTTTTGGGCGGCTCATCTATTTTTTGTTTACTTTGATGTAATCCCTTTCCCATTTGATTTTTTTTTTTCTTTTTTTTAGGAAAAATTCATTCAATATCATTAATAGAGATATCAAATAACATAAAACTCTTACAATTACATAACATACAGTCTTGCAATATCATAACAAAAAAATAACATATTACACATCATAAAAAACAAGACATTTAGATCTTACAATAAAATCCTAACTTTCCCATTTGATATTAAAAGAAAAAAGTTGCAATTAATTTCAATTAACCAACAAAATAGTTATCAAATCAATATCTAATAGCATATTAATTCATTCCAATTAACTAAATAATAACACAATTAAAAAAAAAAATCACATTTTTTATTTGCCATTTGTTTTTAAGGAATTTGTTTAAAAATGAACTTCAGACGGGCAGACTCGGTGGCCAAACGGACTCTTAACTTCTGTCCTCCTCTACCCGGACACCGCCTCTCCCCGAGCTCCTCTTCTCCTCAATTTTTGAATCGGCGAGATTTTTTTGTAGGAGCGCCTCTCCGGCGGGAGAGCCTTCTCTTCGGCTTTTGTTTTGCAAGACAAAGGTAAAGCTTAATTTTTAGTTTTAATGGGCATGTTTTGATAGATTAATAAATCACTTGTTGTGAGTTTTAGAGCTGATGATGTCTTCTCCATCTTTTGACTTTTGGGTCTGTTTGGTTGCTATGAAAATAGAGGAAATGGAAAGAAAATCTCTGAGAAAACTTGTGTCCTCTCGATCATTTTATATATATTATCTTTTTTTCTTTCTGGACTTTTTTTTTCTCTAGAAATCACTCACTATCAAATGCTTCTCTTCTTGAGATGATGGTTCCCCCTTATAGCCGGCAAAAAAAAAAAGACTCATGCTTTGTGCAATAGATATGATCTGGGAAAATTGGAGAATGACTCTAGGACCGAAAATCTTGATTAACGTTTTTGAGGGGTTCATTGGTGCTTACCTCTCTCCACAAAAGTTTGTTTTTGTAATTAGCAATAAAAACAATAAAATACTCTGTACACTTTGAGGCAGAGGGTAGATTTCTTCGTGCATCATTTAGTGCTTTTTAGGCGTCCTTACTCTAGCCACAAAAACGGTCGAAGAATTTGGACAAAGGAATGGAATCGTGACATCCATTTATTATTGATCAACTAGCACTGATGATTTTTCCTGCAAAATTGATCAAAATTTGGTGTTATGTCTCCTTAAACCTTGGGCTGTAGTTCGACTCTTTGGTTATGATTTATGAAATGCTCATTTGATTTAAGATGCAGTGGTATGCGTTTTACTTTTGAGCGATAACCAGCTGCTGAAGATTTCTTGAAAGCATGAACTAGCTATAACACATACTGTTTGATCTTTATCAAAGAAGAGAGGGAATAAAGAAAAGTCAGTTTGATATCTGAGCAATGCTGGAGATAACCGGTTGAGGGTTTATTTAGACATTACTGAAAGTTCTATTCTCTTGATTTTTAATGCTGTCTTCACCATGGTAATTTTTCTGACAGGCTACTCTTGAAATTGGCATTAGAATGGCCATTGATTTATGATGGAGTGCATTTGAAAAGGGAAGCAAAGAGTTACTTGGTTCTCATCGAAATTTTAGGAAGCCAATGCTAGTGCTCTAAGACCTCAAAAGTTAATGCGGGAACTGATTTGCTTTGCTCAACATAACGCAATGAGATCCTCTTCTGCTTCTTCTTCTTCTTTCTTGCAGCTCGATTCCTCCAATGACAGAATCTTCTGGGGCTGCTTCTTTGTCGCAATAGGCTCCGTCTTCTTTGTGGGATTTCTCTTCACTGCCATCATTTCCAAGCTTCTTCCTCCATCCAATAATGCCTTGATATCTGCCATTCAAAATGACTGGTAATCAATTAATGCCTTAGCTCTTTTTTCTATTCCACACACAATATGAGTTTGAGATATTAGGCCCAGATGACTTATACTTGTCATCTTAGATCAAATTGTATCTTTGATCACAGAATGCTGTGTGTTTCTTCGCTTACTAATTGCTTTATTTGCTTCTGATGACTGTTTAACTCTGATCATTTTGAGGTTACTAAATGTGCTTGCTGCATTGGTCTTCATGGCTTTCTGGGTGTCATTAATTTAAGTGCTTTTTGTTGAATTGGATTAACAATATAAGCACTTTCACATTGGGTTTATTAACCTTTTATCACGTTAACTCTCTCTCTCTCTCTCACATTTTTAATGAATTTAAAATCGATTAATTTTGGTGGAATTTATATTTTGCAAAATGTTCATATGGGTTTATTAACCTTTTATCACATTATCTCTCTCTCTCTCTCTCTCATATTTTTAATGAATTTAAAATTGATTAATTTTGGTGGAATTTATATTTTGCGAAATGTTCATATAGAGTTTTTTTTAGTCTGAAATGGGTTTTTTCCCGCTCATGTGATAGGTATTACTGCTTCTTAGTGCCCCTGACTCTCCCTGTCCTTGTGGTTGCTGTATATTTCCATTGGCTTAGTATGAAAATATTCAAGCATGCGTGATTTTTTCATGAGCCCATCAGGTCTGGAGCCTCTCTGCTTACTTATACTACTTTTAGAAGAACAAGCAACTAAAAAGTGTGTTTACTTATTGCCTTTACAAGATGTTTTGGAGACCTTCAGATTCTACAACCTTCCCAAGTATCTTTGTTCATTTGGCCTTAGCCCCAACATTTTGTCAAACACATGCATTACTGGTACATTTCCTTATTTGCACATCACCCATCAACTGTTGACACTCACAATTGTCATGTCCGTTCCTCCCATCCTACCATAGAACCTGCTTTCAGATTCCTATTCCCAATTTTTGTCTTGTGTACTGTCCAAGGATATGCTATGGGATAAATTTTCATCTGGATCAATATCCCACAACATGGGCCTTCTTCTTGGCAAGAAGTATTGCAGTAGGATGAAGTTTAGGAGGATTTGACAGGCATTATTATGCCATGAAGATTTCTAAGGTTTAGAGGCTTGCAACCGCACTCATACATTCAACAATATGGTTCAAAGGATGTTTAAGCATTCCCTTTCCATCAACTTCAAATATTCTGTTGCTGCTCCTACCTTGGAAATCTATTGGTGCAATTGCATCCACAATATACTAGGTCTACAGGTGATTCTCCACTTGCGTTATATGCTAATCGAAGAAGATCAAAGCAATTCTCTCTTTTTGGAGTATATAAGGATTTCCCAGTTATGTGGTTGATCTGCTGGCTTGTTTGAGCTGGAAATCAGGTGGTGGAAGGGTTCTAGTTGCTTGGAGATCTGTGCTCTTTTTAGCTTGATGTGGAGCTTCCAGTTAAAGAGGAATGACAGATCATTTGAAGGCTAGGACAAGTTTTTGTGTGTGTAGTCCCCACATACTTGATATTGTTGTATTACTCATCAAAAAAAAAAAAAAAAAAAGTGAAAAAGATTGCTGCAGTTCTCCCAACTAAACATATAATTCAGTCTCATTTCATTCCTCTGCTTTCTGGTACTATTATGTTGTGGTGGTGGGTTTCCTGGACCAATCGTATATTCCTTTAATTGTGCTTCTCAAATTCAAGTTTGAATGGTAACAAAAATTCTTACTTCAGTAGTTCTTACAGAAACTTCCAAATTTTCTTCTCTTAGATGCACAAAGGTTACATTTTGTTACTTGGTAGTTGTTCAAGAACTTCACTTATAACTGGATCATCAGATCAATTGTATTCATTTCTTGTGTGTTGTGGTCTGCTGTGCTCAACATAAGCTGCTCTGTTACAAAGGATTAATTGCCAATTATATGAATACGTATGCAAGACATTCATGCATATTACAATCATGTACATTTTTTACACTGTATTCAAGAAAATTTCTCCAACACAGTTCTATCGGCAGATGCAATGCATTGGCCATGGTTGTTTGAACTTTGGTGTTAGATTTATGGAGTGCATGTGTGTGCGTGGAGGAAGGGGAAGGAGAGAAGCCATTGACCAGGATTTTGCAGTATTTGTCGGGGCAAAAAGACAATTAATCAAAACGTGAGAACGCGAGTTTGAAGTTCCCTAGGTGAATTTGATGTTTCCTCATGTGCTGCTGTCTGGACATGGTTGGTCACAAAAATAAAACACAGGACAATTATTAAAGTGACAATCAACTGTGAATCTTAAAACTTTAAATATTTTTTATTTCTTTTTTTATTTTTTTAAATAAAAGTGTATAGTGTCCTAGCCCTACCATCTGTTGCTTCAAAAATTTGAAGAAATGGGTTAGTTGGCCAATGCTTTTTAGATTGCTTTTATTTTTTAGCAAAAATTTAAAAGTATTATTAACAAACAACTCCACATATATAAAGTAATTTTATTGTATTTTTTCAATCAGACAACCCAAGATACTTCATCAAATTCCTTTTTTTTGTTTTCTCAAATGATTATTGTACTAACAGAGTTAACAGAGTTGTCACAATTGACAACAATAGTGTAGTACTAATGAAATGGACAAAGTTTTCAATCAAACTGGGTCGGAAGAATTTTTTTAATCTAGTTTATAAAAGTAATATGCGTCCTTTGAACATGTGAAATGCACACGTATTTTAATTAACATGGATAAAGTTAGAATAAATTTTATAAAAATTAATGTGCATTTTACATGTTATTAAATGGGATACATATCAATTTAATAGACTAGATTAAAGGAAATTATTTCAACCAGATTTGAACGAAAATTGTCCCATTAAAATTACTACCAAAACTTCATCAAAATTGAAAATCTTCAATTGATATCAAGTTGTGATTGACTCAAAGTTCTTAATTACTCCAAAAATATTTTAAAACAAATATTTATTATTGGAAGTTGGAATTCACACAAATTTGATTCCTTTAATAACAAAGTTTTACTCCAAATTGGGTTGAAAGAACTTTTTTTAACCTAGTCTATAAGAATTATACGTGTCCCTTTTTTAAAAACATAAAAGATGCACATGAATTTGCACAAACATGATTCCTTAAGTCAATGCACGCGATAAATAAACAAAAACAACTTACTTTTGAAAAAAAAAAACTCTTGTCTTTGCCCTCTTTGGTCAAATTTCTCAAATCGGAAAGAACTTTGAGAATCACTTTCAAAATTTTGTTTGTGTAATTCATTGGTAATATATATATATATATACACACACCAAGAGTCATGAGACAGAGGATAAATTAATTTCTTTTTAAAAAAGGCAATGTTTTTGAAATAAGGCCCCCAAAAAGAGTAAATGTTTTCAACTAAATAGACTGAAGAGTTAGCCATTCTCATTTAAAGTATATTTTTTAATAACATTATTGAAGGTGGGCATAGTTTATTTCTCAAATGTTTATCATCCTTTGTACTTAAAAATAGATAAATTATATTGAGGTTTTCGTTAAAAGTGTCACGTGTCCTCAATTATTTATGTGATGCTTCTAACTTGCATCTTGTGGACGGGACACGAACCTTACTTTTTACATTGAATATTCTTTTTATATTAACATTCTCTAAGTTTTAAATTTTGCTATTGATATTTCATGTATGACTACTTCTTCAAATAGAACTCTACAGACACGTTTTATGCATACAATGCCATATTCTTGATATAATAAAAATCAGATAATTTTGGAGATTGCTTAGATCATGCAATTTAGAAGTAGAGAGAAAAGAAAGAGAGAAAAATAAATAAATAAATAAAGCCCTTAAGAACAAGAAGAAAAATGCCCTAAATATTAGCCATTGAAAATTAGGAGTGCATTTTGTCTCTTTTTTATTTTTTTTTAGGGAAATTTTTAAATTCATTTTTTGAAAAAATATCAAGACTATAAAGCTCTGATAAATCATAGCTAAAGCTATGAGATTACAATATCATAAAGACAAACATACAAATATTACAATTAAGTCTTATTTGTGACTTCAACATTAGTTAACCCATGGTCCAAACTTTAATTATATAACATATTTGCTTTACGCAAGCTCAATCTAATACATAAGTAGTCCATCTTCCCAACTTTTATTTTTTCAGCCATAGGAGTAAAATGCTCACACCGAAACTAATCATCCTTGACCCAAATGCCAGGATAAAAACCTTCACCCTAAAGTGCATTGGCCAGCACATGATAGACAAGATGGAGCCGTTTTGTGTTGATGGACAGCTGAGGAGTCGGAAAACACAGTGGGCTGGCATGTGGCTAGGTGACACCAGTTGAGGAGACTAGGTCTAAATTTGAAAAACTAGATCTAAAGCAAGGGGATGGCCGGAGCAATTGGACTAGTTGAAAAAAAAAAAGGGGGTGGGGGGGGTGTGAAAAGAATAGGGGAGAAGGGGGAGGGGAAAGGAAAATGGAGCAAGTGCTCGCTCTTCCCCACAAGTTTTTTTCTCTCTAAGTTTTCGTATAAGAGTTTCAACACTTCGTAACCTACATATTCTCTTTTGTGTAATAATTTTGCATTTTGATTGTTCATTTCTACGCTTGGGGGAAGATAGATTTTATACAACTGACCACTAAAATTAGAAGGGAATAATGAGCTTTAAAAGTAAAATATTTTTGAGAGTCAAAACCCGTCCACTTACTTAAAATTAAACTTTATATATATACACACGTGTGTGTGCGCGTGCGCACGCGTGTGCGTGTGTGTAAACTTAAACATCAATCTTGAGTACATCAAAAAATAAAATAAAATATTTTTTGACCCTTGGGCTGGACCACCCTCAAGGGCCATGCCGGTCTGTGGCATGGCACTAAGGACCACCCGACCAACCGGTAGAGCCATGATGGTCGGTCAGGTGGCATGACCCTCAAGGACCACCCTTTTATTTTAGTTTTTTTTTTTTTTACTAAAACATGATTTTGTAAATATTTGAATTAGCTTTCCAACGCCACTAAGCTTGCTCAAATCCAATATCCGATTCTCGAGATATAAAACTTTTAGTAAGACTCGTCAAGTGCAAATTTAACCAAAATGGGTAAAACTAGCTTTCATCATTCTCATAGAGTTGGAGAGAATCCGTCCTCAAATTCTAATACGCCCACCCTGCATCAATTGGTATCAAAGCTCAACAACTTTCCTACCATGGTGCGAAGAAGACGCGGTGGAGGAAACAAGTATGCAAGTCTTGGTGTTGTGCATGAGCGCAAAGAAACAACACATGATGAACGACTGACAGTTCGTTTGTAGCCCGAGGAAGAGCAATTTGCACTACATAGGCTAATGAAGCAAATCAAAGCCTTATCCAATCAAATTGCTGCCATCGAAGTTACTAACAATCGTTGCCGTCAACGAGATCCATGTTTTGTGGATGAGGATGACATGGTTACCTTTAGTATGATGCAATCTCAATGGAGGAAGGTATGGTTTGACACCAAAATTATCCAGCGGATGTATAAGTGATTCACAAACCATAGACCAATTTTACATTTATCTGCAGGATTCCTTTCCAATTGTCGAGGACCCAGGTTCCCGGGTGTGTGTCATCTGGGTGAACCGATATTCTTGGGCTTAATCTCCCCAAATTCATTGGGCTTGACCCAATTTCTTCCATTCTACTGGCCTAGTAGACATAAATATTCCCATTACTTGAATTCCCTTTACTCGACGTAATCGGAGTATTATGAATTTCTCACTTCTCCCAGGAATGTCCCGTAAGTGTCATTTTAATGCTTCAATTTTTGAATCCTTGGAATGATAATGACAGCTACAGCAGACGCTGGTTTTAAAGGCTTGTTTTGGAAAACTGATGAACCTCTCTACAAATATAATGATTGATCTATTAAAATTATAAGAGAATATAAACAAAATATAAAAAACTCCATCAACCCTAACCTATTTCTTTATTTATACTCCCATCACATAAATAGTTAAATGGGTTGGGCTGCTTTCAAGCCTCTGGGAAGTCTTAAAGATTATGGGTCCACATGAGATTGAGAAAGGACAGGCAGCCCTGATTAAATTATTTTCCAATTAAGAGCCTTTAACTAAAAGGAGGGTGAAATTACAATTGTATCCCTACAAAATAATGCCTTCCAGGGAGAAAGGCAATTGGAGACCTTTTTCGAAGTCTTTTACGGGATCTATAGTAAGACGAATCTAATGGTGCAAAGTGCCGGATCTGTATTGGGGTTCATGTACATAAGCTGCACCAAAAGTTTTCTGGATTTGAATCTCTATATATATATATATATATATATATATATATATTTATATATTTATTTACATCACTGATGAACATTACAGTACGGGAGAAGAAGTTTGTCAGAATGATAGCAAGTGAACGTGCACAATTTGAAATACTGAAGGACCTTCTAACTACACGCGCATGTCTAGCGCGTGCTTTTCAAACCTACTGTCCCTTTCCCTCTATCTTGTTTTTGATTTTACAAATATTATTTTAAAGAAGCTCTTAATTTAACTATAAATTTGGTCTTTTCTTTTACATGTCTACACAAAAGGACAAAAGGGAAGAGGTGAATCAAGATTTTAAGTGAAATGTGTTAAAATATTAATTAAATAACTTTTTTTTAATTAATTTCAATTTTTGGGATAAATGTGAGTTTAACATAGCATCAAAACAAAAAGTACTTATGAATTCAAACTTTCACTTAACAATTCGCCCTCTATTTTTTGTTTTTCTTGAGCAAAAATGATAGGTTGGAAAGACTAATAATGACTATCATACATAAGCGTGACCATAGTAAAACTTATCCGCTGAAAACTGCACAAAAAGAACCTAAATGGTAGAAATTGCAGGCACTCTCTTAAGTCCAACTAAGAGCATCAATGAAAATTAAGATGACTAATATTAATTAGGTATATATGAAAATTTTCTATTGCAAAAATTCAAATCTACGCTCTAATACATATTTAAACACTTAAGAAATTTTCTTAAACTATTGATCCATCACTCTTAATAGGGGATTGATTTGTCACGATTCTCAAGTGCTTAGGGTTAAGGGCAAAGGTGATTGCTGTAAAAACAAAACAACCCTCAGTTTTATATATTTGAAGGTGATTAATGTTAGATTGACCTTTTGCTCATGCTTCTTTCTTTTTTTAATATATATTTCATTGGACCATTACTAAATGTGTGAGGGCTCCTCTTTACTAGAGAGTAGGGCCTAATCTCAATTGTGGAAGCATACCATGTTGAAACTCCACTGAGTTAAGAAAGCCTTTTTTCCATTAGAATTTTTTTGGTCAGTGGTTGAAAGGGTGCTCAAAATTAGAGCCATTGATGGTATTTTATTTCCCTTTCAAGTAATCAAGGAGATGTGAATCCACACTGTCCCACTCACCCTTGTTTTGTCCAATTCTGTAAAAGACAAAATCCCTTCAAAATATGAAGAAAAAAAAAAATAGAGAGAAAGTGAGAAAGTGAGAAGAGAGAGTGAGTTTACTCCCCCCAAGGCTGCAGCTGCAGCAGGTATGCACTGCCACCAAAAGTTGTGGTTCTAAGTTTAATAGAGAAGAGCAGCAGCAGCACCACCAAAGCACCTTTGAATTGATTCTCTCTCTCTCTCTCTCTCTCTACTCTGCTTCTTCTTCTCTCCACCATGTTCAAACCCTACTAGTCTACTTACTACTCATTCATTTCATGTACATTTTGCTTAGTCTCACTTCCAAGCTCTCACCATCATTACAATACTAAAATAATAATCCATGCATTATTGCTCTTTTTTAAGATACTACAACAGTCCACACTAAAAACATTCATTGTTCCTACTGTTCCTCCAGCTTCCTTTAAAAAGTTGTAGGGAGTGAGTGTTTTACTCCCATGGATTCCTATGAAGCTACCAAGGTGGTTTTCTCAAGGATCCAAACCTTGGACCCAGAAAATGCCTCCAAAATCATGGGCTACCTTCTCTTGCAAGACCAGGGTGAGAAGGAGATGATACGGTTGGCCTTTGGACCAGACACCAGTCTGCACAACCTCATCCTCAAAGCCAAAACCCACTTGGGAATTCCTTCGAACCCTTCGCCTTCCGCCTTTTCAAGGTCCGCCTCCTCCTTCTCAAGAAGCACTTCCATTAATGGCTTTGACATCGCAAACGTTAACCCTTCTTCCCCTTCCTCCTGCAACCCGTGGAATTCCACTGGGTTTTCCGCTCCAGCTCCCTCTTACGCCAGCGTTGTGAAGGAGAACAGTAATATTGGTTCCGGCTCATTCTCATCTTCTGCATTGCCGTATAGTTCTGGTCATGACCTCATTGATGATTACCAGCTCCAAGACCATCTTGCTTTCCTCAACGATTCAAAGATCGATGATTTGTTCGATCCGCCGCGGCTAGAGCTAGCCGTGAGCCCGAGTGCTTATCCTGAATCTCCATTGCATAAACGAAGCTACTTGGGTGAAGATGCAAGCTCTGGGCTTGGGTGGAAGCCGTGCTTGTATTTCGCAAGAGGGTTTTGTAAAAATGGCAGCAGCTGCCGGTTTCTTCACAGCGATTCCGTTGACTCTAGTGCTAATATTGTTGGTTCGCCGAGTAAACTCAACGAGTTTGAACAGTGCCAAGAGTTACTCAGATCAAAGGCGGCTGCCCACCAGCAAAAACTCTCCGGAGGGTCTCAGTTCATGACTGGAGCTTCTTTCCCGTACAACAAGTGCTTGAATATTTTAATGCAACAACAAAATGATCAAACCCGGAGGTATGTACGATGTTCAAGATGTTGATTTTCGATGAGCATTGGTTAGGGTGTTTGATCGTGAAGTTCATACGCTCTGTTGCTCATTTTGAATGGACTTTAATGTTTATTGTGCTCTAGCTTTTGGATTGGCTGGGATTTTCTGGGTTGTGTGTGTCATGGAACTTGTTTTAAAGTTCAAATATTGTATTATTAATTGTACATGCAACTATCGATTCTGAAAGAATCTTGCATATGGGTTTTTTGGTGGCGTTGTGATGATGCTGCAGATCGGTAGCAGCAGCAGCATTAATGATGGGGGATGACCTTCAAAAGTTCAGTCGGTGCCGGCCTGAAAGGAATGACTTTTCGCCCATGGGATTGGGAGGAATGGTGAATCCAGGTTCGAGACAGATTTACTTGACTTTCCCAGCTGATAGCACTTTCAGAGAAGAAGATGTTTCCAATTACTTTAGGTACGTAATTCATTTTAGTTAGTCTGTTTGAATTTTGGGTGGATGAATTGTAGTTCTAAACATGATTTCTTTCTGTGATTGTTTGGTTTTTGAAGCATTTATGGACCGGTGCAAGATGTGAGGATTCCATACCAGCAGAAACGAATGTTTGGATTTGTTACATTCGTCTATCCGGAGACGGTGAAGATCATTTTGGCCAAAGGGAACCCTCATTTTGTTTGTGATTCACGTGTGCTTGTTAAGCCTTATAAGGAGAAGGGAAAGATTCCGGACAAGTATAATGATCACTCTCTAAATTGGTTTCTTGTTATATATGCTGCTTGCTTCTCCTTACATTAGATGCTATTGTTGTTACTTGTCCAATTTTAGGAAGCAACAACAACAGCAGCAGCAACAGCAACAGTTGGAGAGGGGGGAGTTTTCACTGTGTTCAAGTCCATCTGGGCTTGATTCTAGAGAGCCTTTTGACCTCCAGTTTGGTAAGCAACTGATCAAGCAAGCAAGTTCCTTTTTTATGTTCTTCTCTGTTACACTCTCTTGAAGCTGTGCTGGTCTGGACACAGGAGCAAGAATGTTTTATGATACTCAAGAGATGTTGTTGAGAAGGAAACTAGAGGAACAGGCTGATTTGCAGCAAGCCATTGAGCTGCAAGGGAGAAGAATTATGAATCTGCAACTTCTGGACTTCAAGAATCATCAATATCATCCTCAGCAATACCATCACGGTTTATCTGTTGGGTCACCCATTCCCTCACCAACCCTAACTCGCGCTCCCGACAACCCGAATCTCATTCTTCGGTCGGATGGCATTGATCAACAAGTCCCAAAAGGTGAACTCGTCAATTTTTTTTCTTACGATTGAAATGGTATTCATACTATGCGAAAATAATGACAATATATTGTGTCTTATTTGCATTTGTTTTGCTGCAGAGAGAAATGGTGACCCAGTTGCAGCCGTTTCTCAAACTTGTGATGTAGATGCTGATCAGCAGCTACAGCAGGAAGTGAATCTGGCTTTCAGTAATGGCCACGTTGATGGCAGGGACAAGGAGGAGAAATCATATCCTGAAGAAAATGACCTCCCTGAAAGGTATGAAAGTTAATATTCAGATGAAAAGAATTCTTACCCACTAAAGCAAAGAACCATGATTTTGCAGTGAGTCTATTCAGTTCCTGCTGTATATACTGCGTTAGGTCATCTGGTTTTTTCTCTCCTTTTGTAAAAAATGTTGGATTTATTGGACTAGTCATGACTCTCTTCGTATCATTATTTCTATTTTGTTTCCTTTTGTGTTTTAAGCAGCTTAGAGCCCATCCTCCCTGATAGTCTCTTTGCTTGTCCTAAAAAGCCAGCTGATGAGCACCTCACCACTGCTTCCGATGAAAACACTTCTACTGCTTCATCTTCTTCTAACAGTAACCAAATACTGCCTACCACTTCGCCCATCGCCATGGCTTCACTTAAAAATGTTTTCTCCAAATGCCCAGGTACGGCACACACCACATTTTTACTTTTGTGATCCTCAATAAGAATGAAGTTCATCAAGTTTTTTTTTTCTTTTTATTGCTTTTTTTTCCCAGGTTTTCTTTTGGGCATGGAATGTAGTTGACAGAGCGTGAGCATGGCCAGCAACAGTAGGGGTTTTTTCAGATGCTGGTAAGAGATTATCACCAATCTTTTAGAATTTAAACCTCGGATCCTATGATTCAATCGGAATAATTTACTGATTTTTGTTGTTTTTTGTCTATACGCAGAAAGGTTTGTGAAGCATAAACTAAGGAAGAAGAGAAATCCTCTAGCTGTACAGCCAAATCATACCTATATCAAAGAAACTTGTAGACAAGATCGGATTCACCATCATCATCATCATCATGATCAATACAAGGCATACTACTTACAATAAATACATAATGCATACGTAAAAAGGACAGATGAACATTATGGGGGTGGGGTCTTTCTCTTTCCTTTACTGTATACACTCTTCTCTGCGGGTGTGTGCTGGACCACACAGCATTAGTACAAGAAAGGCTAGTTGTGTAACTTGCTAGTATTAGTAATATATTGTTATTTACCCTTCGTGTATTTTCTTTCTTTTACCAACCTTTCTTGTGAGTTACAAAAAGACATCCTATAGAGGAAGTCTGTCTGTTTTATGCAGAAGTGGCCTGTATGTTGTACAGTAGACCCAAAAAAGTTTAAGAAACTGTAGCAGAAGCTTAACAACTATACTGATTTGCAGCCTCAAAAGGGAAAAGGAGTCGCGTGGTTGGAGTGGAGGGTAAAAGCTGTTCTGTCTCTCTCTCACTTTTTTTCACTAGTTACTGTCCTTGTTACCACAGCATCTGTCATCCACTGGATTATGAAAATAGGCACAGCATAAAAAATATATATATATAATAAGAAAAAAAGAAAAGAAAAAGGGGGGGGGGGGGGGTAAAGAAAAGGTTGTTCTCTCATGTGATTAAAGGCCACTTTAGAGGACTTTTTTGTCTCATTTTTTGGTTTCTTTTAGGTGGACATGAAGGGGCAAGGGCCACACTGTCACATGGGTTCTGACACTATCCATGAATGGTATTTGGGTACCACTCACTCCTTTCACTTTCAGTCATTAGCCTTATTCAAACAATAAAAGTATGTTTGTTTTCTATTTTCTTTGATTTTATGGGTGCTGGTGCCTGTCTCTTGGGGTGGTATGAAGACTTATTATGTTACTTTATGTCCTCTGTTTTTCGCTTCCTGCCTTCCAACTGTGTTTACAGTTGCCCCCACACCAAGTCACCACATACCATGGTGTTCATGCAGGAAACCGGTTAAAAAAGAGTGTATATTTTGTGGAGATAAATTTGTGGCCATTTTTGGTGCAAAAAAATCTAAGTTCAGCATGCAGATTATACTAGTGGACAAGTTTCCCATATCATTGAGCAATTGCTCATTTTAATGGTGGGAGCTGTCAGCTGTATTACCATTTTAGAGGATTAACTCAGATGCTGACGCTTTCCCCATGAAGTAGACCGGCAGCTGGACCACCAAGAATTTTTTTTGGTGGATTACCAATTTATGTATAGGTTTTTAAAATATTATACAAGCTTAAAAGTAGAATTTCTCGTTCCTAATCAAACATCTATGATGGCTTATTCTATTTTATAAGTCGTCTCATGACATCATGATATGAAACAATACAAATTTTAGGTAGAATTTACCTGGAAAATCCGACTTGTAAGAAAGATGATACGTTTAAGATTGCACTTAAGCCATAGAATATGTTAAATATCGTATCAAAAAAACACTAATCTGAATCTTTGATGGGGTTAAGATGTCAGAATCCACCCCCAGTTTATGTGGTTTAGCTGGCCACCTCATTGCAATTAGTGGGGCCCTAATTTTGGCTACAGATTTGGTTTGTTTTGAGTATTAAATACCCAAAGTTTATATTATTATGTTAAGTATGATGTCCAAATCAAGCTCATAGAGGTTAAGAATCTTTCAAGTTATATACATTATACAAACAGTCTTTGTTTGTTTGTATGGTGAACAATCTTTGTGGTTGTCATGACATCAGATAGTCATTATCGTCAAGAAATAATGTCTTTCATCTGAAACCCTTCGTATCTTTAGATATCATTAATTATTAATTTATTAGGGGTGGAATCATACCTATCTGTTTTATGTTTTTTTATTCAGTTTCAATTTTTCACTCAAAACAAGTACTTTCTTGTAACTATATAGGCAGTAAAAATGGAGTATTGAATCAACACTTGTAAAACAAAACAAAACAAAACAAAAGGTTGATCTTCACTATCATGTCAATTAAGTTGTATGTCCCACACGCTGGTCTGACAGTACCGATCGTCAATCTAGTTTTAAAAAAATTTGAGCTACCATTGTTTTAGATCTAATATGCTTTTGGAAGCAAGAGCAGATCTGTTTCATAAGAGAAGTTGTACATAAATTACTAAAAGCTACTGTTATAGATAGTTTTTTATTATGAGATTTTACCGAGTGTATCAATGACGTTATATTATGTAAGAGTGTTATGCTCTAAAATGTTAGAACGGAATGAAATACAAAAGATATTTTGTTCCAAAAAAAAAAAATTACTTAGTTGTATGATAGTCTACTAAGTAACATTACTCTATGAACACTTCTCAAGCCATAATCAAGGTATGTCATTAATGTGAAAAATGAAAATTTGCTGCCCTAATCCAAATTCTCTCAAATTTTTTACTCTTTATTATGCCATATGCCATTAGTGTATTGGAAATATAATTTGAGGAATTATTTTTTACCCTTTGGATCTTGCTTCTGTGTAAAGGCAGGGAAGGAACAATGTTGCTACTAAAAGCTACCATGATGATTGTTGCACTAAATTGTATTGCCGACCATTATCATATTTTGATTTGAAGTTTTTTTTTAATTTATATTTTATTTTATTTCTCCTGCAAAAGAAAGGCAGATGAGAGAGAGGTTACTAAAGTTAAGATAAAAGAAACAGTTGGTGAATAATAATGGCTAGGATTCTTAATTAAGCCATGATTTCTATTCTTTATAGTAAAGCTCTTTCAACTATGATGACAAATACATTATTAGGACAAAATGATCATTATGATCAAAAGGTTCAACAAAAGGGAATAATGTTAACCAAACTCTACCCTAATCATAGGAGCCATTTTTATAAACAAGTGGACTTTTTTGCAATTTTGGCTTGGTAAGCACAAAGCTATATATAGCTAAAACTCCCACTTCTTCTTTTTCTTTTTTAATATTTTGATGGGATATAAAGGTAAAAATTATTTCAAAAATTTCAAACTTTTGTAAACCCTTTATTGTTAAAAAAAAAATGAAAAAAAAGGGTCATGTGACAACTCCATCGCTTAGGGTGGATACATAGCCAATTTATTATTAGACCGTCCACATAACACAAAAACTCAAATAGTTTAAGAAAAAAAGATTACAAGAGTTACAGCCCCATTAATCTGGAAACAAGTGAACCTCACAACTCGCCTCTCGTAAACCACTTGAATTTATGTATTATTAATACCATCTAAATAACGAAGGATCAATCCAAAGCAATCATGGCATTTGAGCAAAATAAGGATGTCAAAGGACCATGGAGGGACCCCTATGCTCTCATCAAATCTACACCCTCTAAACCTTGAAGACATTTTCATCATCACAGCAATCCAAAGGTGGATAATTTAAACACGTGCGAGAATTCAAGTTCAAACACCCAAAATCTTGAATGGATTACATCACACAGTAGGGGGGGTGGGAGTTGGTCAACAAAACTGTGAGGAGAACGTGCAGAAATTGAAGGAAGAAGAAAGGGTTAATTACGTAATTTAACACACGCTCTGTTTCCCAAAGTTATTAATATTACTAATTCTCACACTATTTTAAGTTATCTTTTTTTAAAATATATATATACACACCATTTTTTATATATCTCTCTCTCTCCCCGAGGGTAGCTCGATTAAATTGATTAACAAACCCGTAAACAGACCTTGACTATCCGGTTTTAACTGGATTTGATTTAGGGTTAGTTTTGTTTATTGGTCTGACAGAGTCTGATTTAAATAATAATAATAATAAATCATGATTTTAAAATGTAATTAATGGAAATAAGATTTAGGGCTTTTTGTTTTTTGTTCGTTTTGTTTTTTTTTTTTTTGTCTCCGTTGTTTTGCCTCATTTTTCTTGTTTTTGTTTTACATTTTGTTCAGACTCCAATAGCAACTTGAGCCTTTTCCACCGCTTTGATTGTCCACTCTACCTCGCCATTCGATTTCCTCTCCAATCTTTTGGTTTTGTCGTTTTTGCAAGAGTTCTTAGATCAACTTTTTTTTCGAAGTATATCTACGTTTTTGTCGTTAGTCCAAGTCCTATACGTGTCATTACATCTTCTTTCTCGGCGCCAACAAGTCTCGTAGATAACAGACGTTTTTCCTCTGGTTGGCACGCGACAGTTGTGGTTCGTGGATCGTGTGAATCTCACACGCTTTTGTATGAGCATGTCGCTGCTTTTTATGGTTTTTTGTTTGTTTATATTATTTTAGCTTTCAAGTTGAGGACAAATAATTTTGGTATGAAGCCTTATCTCTTACAGCTAATTAAATAAAAATTTTGTTATAGAAATATGATTTACTCATGTCTTAGGGTAGTTCATGGATATAATTTGATTGTTAGATTTTTCGATGTATCTACAATTTTTTAACTTTTGCCTATCTCTTTTATGGAATGAGAAGAGATTTACCTATTAAAAAAATAATAATAAATATGGTGAGTTAGTGTTATTTGTTTTTCATGGCTTTTAGTTTTGTATAAGAGGATTAATGCATTAAATCCCACCCACCCAAGAAATAGGAGTGCATCAAGAGTTTGCGCTTGCACATTGAGAAATGAAACTTATTAAAAATGTGGTATGTTATAGTTGAGTTACAGTTAAGAATTGAGTATATTTTAATTAGGTTTTTGCTCTCAATATTGTAAAAAAGATTTAAACCAAAAAATAAACAAATAACAAATTGGAAGGAAAATTCTTTTTGATATATATTTTTTTAAGGAAAAATCATTTTAATCTCGTTAATTGATGAATGGTACATCACAAAATTTTATTTCAAATTCTCTCTTAGAAAATTATAGTTGAAGCTATAAGGTTACAAATAATAGATACACACATAACAATTGACATTTAAGACCTATTTATGACATCAATCGGCTGGGACCATGTCTAATGAAGCGGAGATTACTAGTTCGAATTCCTCTTCCCCTTCTTGTGCGAACATGTAAAAAAAAAAAAAAAAAGACCTATTTATGACATCAATATATCTGCTAATCCATGACTAATCTTTATCTGTAACAACAAATTATATTCTCTCGTTAAATAATTGAATATATGTTGAATTTATTAAAACTCATAATTCATTAATTAAGCACTCTTTATGAATGTCGTAAACTGTTGAATCATGAATAAGGCAGGGAGGGGGGTTTGGCGCCGAACATTGTTTTGTTAAGTTGATTAAGAGTTATTATTTATAGGCACATGTCCAAGTAATTAATAATTAAATAATATTTAAGTCAATAATTACAAGTTTGATCATTAAAAAAAAAACTTTTTTTTTTTTTTGGGGGGGTGCACGTGACACAGAATTTCAAAGTTGAATAGTGAAAATGATTTTCCTTTTGTTTTGCATTGGATTCCAGACAAGGCATAATCCAACCCGTCATTATCCAGTTGGGGGCTTCGAGCTTTCCAATCCATCTCAAATTAATCCCGTTGTTACCATCTTTTAATTCCATACCATTTGTTTAATTGAAAATGTTTAACCCCAAATAAAAACTAATGGTACAATTAACTGTTAAATTTCATTATTTAACCACTAACATATGCAAACTGAAGTAATAATTTACATGGCACTACTATGTCAGCAACAATCAATTTTAATTATTTAGTTATTGATGTAAAAAGTGTCATAAGAAACTCTCGCCTTTATGATAAAAATGCGATTATAGTTAGTGGTTAATAATTCTAATAATTGTTTTTTAAATTTTTATATATA
Source organism: Carpinus viminea (assembly GCA_013348765.1). Taxonomy (NCBI): domain Eukaryota; kingdom Viridiplantae; phylum Streptophyta; class Magnoliopsida; order Fagales; family Betulaceae; genus Carpinus; species Carpinus viminea. Next base: position 50,549,098 of record CP054668.1, on the reverse strand, counting down.
TTTAAATATAGAAATGACATCTTTTCAACTACTAGCCTTAACAACCTAGATGGTAAGTAGTTTTTCTTAATTGCCTTCAAAAGAGGTTACTAGTTAGTGTGGTTAACGGTTAGCAGTTTTGAAAAACACATAAAACCTACTTCAAAAGTGGTTAACTATTAACGGTTTTGAAAAAACCTAAAACTACTAAGAGCCTGTTTAGAATTGCGTTTGAAAGACTTAAAAGTGTTTTTAACACTCAAAAAACCTGTTTGAAGAAAAAAGTAGTGTTTGGTAAAAAAAATTAAAAGTATTTTTAAAGGTTTCAAAAGTCTAAAATTGTTGAAAAAATATTTTTGACAAAAGCTTAAAAATGAAACTTTTACTCAAAAGTTTTTTTTAATTTAAAAGTTCTATTTCTCAAATATAATCCCAAACAAATTCTAAGCGTAATTGCCTAAATAATTATCGGTTAGCAGACGGTTATAACCCCATGCCTTTTCACCTCTACTCACTTCACCTTCCTTGCTGTCAACGAATCTCAGCTCTTATTAGAATGGGCCAAAACTTGTATCACTGTTGATATCTGCCTACAACTTAACACTTTTTGACAAGTGGACTGTCTTGAAGATCTCAAGATGAGTCAATTATTGTATATAGTATGAACAAATGTAAAATTAGTTAATGTGATTGATTTGATTTACAATTATCTTCTTATGGTATGAAAATGTACTTAGAGGTTTTTGAGGTATGTCAAAAATATATTTTAGTTCTTAATATTAAATTTTATTTACTAATTTATCAGATTTTGATAGCATGAAATATCATAGTCAATAAAATTACAATCAGAATAAATAAATATATAGGGTAATTTCACTTAACTTCTCTGAAGTTTAGTGCCTTTTGTAAACACCTCTTCGAAGTTTAAAGTCTCTCACTTGGATGTATTGAACTTTTAGGTATTTTTTTATGACTACTTTGATACTTTTCTCATGAACTACCATATGACATTTGACTCATTAAACTATCATCGATAACACTTTTCATTTTGTTAGTCAAATGGACAACGAGATAATTTTTTTCCATTTTGCCCCCACTTTAGAGGGTATAAGTGTCATTTTAGTGATTTAAAGTAGGGCAAAATGGAAAACAAAATTTCTCTCTGCTGACTATCCATTTGACTAACAAAGGGGTTATGTCATAAAACAGAATTTGATGAGTCATGTCATATTTAGTTGAGGAAAGTATCAAAGCACCGTAGTTCATGAAGGCAAAAGGTAATTACTAAACTTTTATCTCGTTTCAAATATTTCTCTATCGTTAAATATTACCGTTAAACTAAATGAAAACGTGGAAAAATAATTAAAGGTATTTTAATAATTTTATACTTTCGATACATTAAAGTAAGAGGTTTTAAACTTTAAAAAGATATTTATAAAAAACGCAAAACTTAAAGGCAGTTAAATGGAATTACCCGTAAATACATATAGACCCCTTGGAATCTCTTATGACTATATGAACATTAAAAGAGGTAAATAAGTTTTCAGAAAGAAGAGAAGTTGGTGAACCATCTATTGCCTAAGTATTAATGACCAGTGTCAAGTCTGTCGAAGCCACGTCAATTCCGATGGGCATTTACTGACTGTAAATCTTGACCCATCCACGAAAAATCAACTTGACAACTCACAAAAACGTTGCAGGGAATTTGAGGAGGCATTTGAAAAATATTTTTACACATGCATGGAAATTATAAATTTACCAAATTCAGTGAGCCAAACTGGTGGTTGTGGTTGCGAATCAACAAGGATAAGGGAACAAGAAAAATGGAATGAATACGGGAAAAAAATTGTTTATACACACTTGATGTTATTTTAATATTATTTTAAATAAGTTAAAAAATATATATATTCCACTATTGTCGAAATTTGAAGTAATTTACTTAGCACCATACTCTAAAAATTCTAGAGAATCCTAATCAATTTTTAAATTCAATCCAAAAATTTTTTATTGTTGAAAAGTTGTATTATAGAGACATATTGGAGTAATGTTAAATATTTTATTTTTAAATAAATGCTAGAGGTCAATATATATATTTGGCCCATATTTTTTTACAATAAACTATTAGATCTGTAGATAGTTGATTTATTAAATTTATAAGAGAATACGAGTAAAATATGTCAAACTTATTGACCTCTAGCATATCTTATATTTTTACCATACAATTATCAAACGAAGAAATGTTAGGAGTCAATATATTCTCCATTTTTGGCTTATATTTTCTAATAATCAACTTTTAGATTTGTATATTTATATAGATCATATATAAGTCAATGGTGGACCACACAAATATAATGATTAATTATACAAAAATATGGGCCAAATATATACATAAATCAATAATGAACAGATCTAATAATTAGTTACAGGAAAATATGTGTAAAATATGAAGACTTTATTAACTCATAATATTTCTCTTATCAAATAATATTGATACGACACTCTCAACTAATTATTGTCATGTCAATATTATTAGACAATTATAAAGTCTTTTTTGTTTTTGTTTAGGAAGAAAGACCACATAGTCCTTTTTAACACCATCTTCTATCCATAAAACAATAATTTAAATTCAAAATTTATCCTCTTCACTGAATAAATCATTAAATAAAATGTGAGATAAATTAAATATATATAAGTTTAAAGTCAACAGTAAATAATATTAAACCTAAATCTCCTCAGCATTCTAAATTTGCCTATAATCCATTTAGAAGAAGAAAAACACTACTTAAAGCAAATTCTAGTGTGATTGAAAAAGTGGCAGGACAGTGACACTCACACAAGTCATGAATACTAGTGACAACATTAGTCAAATTGACAACTTGCACATATTAATCATACCATCATAAATAAATCTTTGAAATGTTTTTTTTTTTGGCTGTTTGTTGTTCTGATACTCATGTCATTTTCAACCTCAGAATTCTGATTGTCAAAGTATTATCTACATGTATAAGTATCCTATACATCAACAAATAATGTTTTAATAAAATTTCAATATCAATTCAACTAAATAGAAAGAAAATGTCTAGAAAATTATGTTTTAATGACAAGACAGGCTACAATTTGGATAAAGTTTGCCATCAATTTGATTGTTGGAAAATGTGTCCTCAAGCACTAGATTTTGATATGTATTTTTTTAAAATATTTGTAAAAATGACATGATAATAGTTTATATTTCCAATATGTGGTGGGGGAGTGATGTATAGTATTATTTGTTTTTTATTAAAAATATATGTGAATTTTTTTGTTTAGTAATGAAGTGTTTTAAGGTGAAAGTTATTTTTGGTTTTGGGTTTGGATTGCTTGTTATGTTTTTTTTTTTTTGAAAAGAGAAAAAAAAAAACACAAGTTTTAAGAAAAACGCTATTCTAAAGACAAATATCATATTAATATACTAAATTGAATGAATTCTCTCTAACCCAAATTTTTTTAAAAAAATTTATCCTTGCAAATCTATATTATTTCAAAAAATATCCTTAGAATATATAATTTTTACATGACTTTTTTAAATATGTATGATAATGATATGTTCTAAAGGCATATTTCAATTTATATTAAAAGCACATGTGAAACACTCTGTTTATGGGTTTTTTTTTTTTTCTTTGTTTGCTTGACATAAAGGTAAAATGTGTTTTAAGTAGGGATGAAAATGCGGGTGGTTAATAACCTTTACTAACCACACTAACCACTAATCATTTTTAAGGTGGTAAGAAAAAATCACTAACCATCAACCCTAACTGCTTTTGAAGACAGTTAAGAAGAATCGCTAATCGTTAACCGCTAGATACATGAAACAATGTTTTTTTTTTGTGTTTAAAATTTTAAAAATATATAAAAATCTAGATATGATGTCGTATGTAGTATGATATTATCATATAAACAATATTATTTTGGCCTATTATTATTATTTTTTAAATTAATTGTTTTTTTTAAAAGAGTTACTCTAAACCCTAAAGACGAAAGTCTGAATTAGAACAATTTACTCAGGCCTATTTAAAAAAAGAAGACTTTAGCTTTGCAAATTTATAATATTATTTTGGAAAAACTTATAATAAGATAGGAAATAAAAAGAGAGGGAAAACGAAAAAAAAGAAAAAGAAAAATAAAAGAAAATCATTAGTGGGGCCCTTGGTTGAACTAGGGTTTCATGTTATTGCAGAGAAAATTAAAAAAATAATAAATACTTGTTATATTGGTATAGTAATAGACTATAATAGTATCGTGTAGAGTGAGTAGTATATGGTTTATACACTTCTCCATACAAATGAACACAAGCGGCCCAGCGGGCGTGCTGCTTAACACTCCTTAACCCTTTGGAAGTAGATCTGAAATCTACCGCTATCTCCCTCTTCTGATAGAAAGACAGATTACAGAGAGAGAAACACAATAAAGAGAGAGAGAGAAAGATACTCAGAGAGGGAGGGGGAGAGAGAGAGAGAGAGAGAGAGAGAGTAGTGTGTGTGTTTACTGGTAAATACCTTTACCAAGCCCGCTTGTTATATTTCAAAACCCTACTGATTCCCAACCACAGAGAGAGGGGGGGCCTCCACTCTCTCATTTTGCTTTGCTTTGCATCCCTGTTAGAAGTGGAAACCCAAAACCAGAAACCCCCCAGAGAAAAAAAAATGGATCCTTTTGAAGCCACAAACATAGTGTTGTCAAAGATAAAATTTTTGGAGCCAGAGAATGCCTCAAAAATCATGGGTTACCTTCTCATACAGGACCTTGGGGAGAACGACTTGATACGCCTGGCCTTTGGGTCCGAGTCGTATCTGCGCGCTCTCATCCACAAAGCCAAAACCCATTTGGGGATTTCCTCAAGCCTATCGTCCACTGCCTCCACGCCTTCCTCTCCTTCGCCTCTCAACCCCATAGCTAGACCAACAAGCGCCAACCCATTTTCCCACTCCTCCCCGAGACTGCCAAACGGCTTTGACTTTTCAAAAAACCCATCTTCTCCTCCTTTAAATTCCTGGCCACTTTCTGGGTTCCCGGGCAACCCCATTAGCCCAAAATCAAGCCCTTTACTCTCCTACGATAATATTCGGGCTGGCTCCCTTCCTTTACGTTCGTTCCCACAGCACAAAAATGGTTTTGAGAGTGGTAGTGGCACTAACTCTGACCTCCTGGATGAGCACCAATTCAACGGGTACCTCTCTTTCCTTAACGACCAGTCGCCTTCATCCAAAAACGAAGATTTTCTCGCTCCAATGCTCGAATTGGGTCATGGAGGACACAATTGGGCACATTCTGGCAACAATGGGGACACCCATTTTCACAGAAGGAGCTATTCGGAGAACGACGTTTGTTTCGGGTCGGAAGAGCCTGGTTTGGGAACTGGGTACAAGCCCTGCCTTTACTTTGCCCGAGGGTTTTGCAAGAATGGCAGCAATTGCAAGTTTGTCCACGGTGGGTTTGCTGATTCTGTGGATGGTCCTCATGGTCCCATTGTGGGTTCCCCAAGTAAGTTGGAGGAGTTGGAACTGCACGAGGAGATGATGAGATTGAAGGCTGCACAGCAGCAAAGATTGGCTTCGCAGCAGTTCATGGCTGGGCCGTCACCGTCAGCGTACAACAAGTACATGAATTTTCTCCTGCAGCAGCAAAATGATCCCCAGAGGTACGCTGGAGATGACCCATCTTGTTCTTTTAACTTACTGTCTCTGTTTGTAACATGAGAAAGTTATTGATTTCGAGTTTGGTTTGGTTTTCATTGATACATTGGAGATGACCCATTTTAGATTTCAACCTTGTCTCTTTGTGTTTGACTAAGAGGGTTATTGATCTTTAGTTTGTTTTGGCTTTGTACTGGTTCTTGATGTATTTTTGGGGCTGCATTATTGATGCATTGTAGAGCGGCAGCAGCGGCGGCAGCATTCATGATGGGGGAAGATTTGTACAAGTTTGGCCGGTGCCGACCGGAAAGGAATGACTTTTTGGCTATGGCATCAGCAGAAAAGGTGAACTCCGCTTCGAGGCAGATCTACTTGACCTTTCCAGCTGACAGTACTTTTAAAGATGAAGACGTTTCCGAGTACTTCAGGTAACGTACCACTCTCACTTTATAACAACCGTTGTCATAAGAATCAAATCACCCATATTTCATAAACACGAATTAAGTTGCCATATGCAGTATTAATTGATATGCATTGTGTTTCAATATCTTTTGTGTCAAATTGTGAGTGTATTTGCAGCCTTTTATAGTAGCAATTTGCACCTTTGGACTTTTGAGGGTTTAAACTAAGCATGCTTTTGGAGTTGTTTTTGATACCTCAGAGACATCCATGCATTCCTCGGTGGTGTATAAACTATTACCATCACTATTCAGGGTTTTGACCTATATAGAATATCGCAGCTGTTGGCCCATATTTTTGCGGATAGAACTCTAGTCTTGACACACTATATGCTAGTTTTAATGATACATTGTTATATTCCATCTTGTTGGCATTCCTGGTATGACTCTCACCTTGTCCAATAGAGAAGCAGAAATATCCTTGCTCTTTGCTGGACTTTCGGCTTCTTTAAGGGTAACCTTCCATTTCAAGGACAGCATCAACAGTAATGCCGTTCTTTGGAACTCGTGTTGCAATTATTTCTCCCTGGCAGTTGTCTTAAAAATTTCACCTATATGGGATGAATTTTGTGTCTCATCTTGTGATTTCACTTTCATTATAGAATTATAAAAAGTTTTGACTTGTGCTCTCCTGGATGGGATAGCCAGCCTTACAACATTGTTTAGGTTTTAATTTATCGTCATTTAGACGATATCTAATAGTTGTCAGTAACAAAAATTTTACTTTTGCACATCTGATATATGGAATGTTCCTTTGATTTTTCTGTTTGATATCTGAAACGTTCCTTTGAATTAGTTAAAGCTGCACTGAACAGAAATATGAGCAGATCGGTGAGGAGGAGCCATGTGTACAATTTTTAGAAAGTTGCATTGTTTGTCACTCTTTTTGCAAGAGATTGGTCACTTGGTTTATTTGATTCTGTCAATCACATGTGCTTGCTTAAAGAACCTATCTCAGCTGGTGTGATTATGTAAAACATTTTAAATTCCAGCTAAACTTTCTTTCTTTTGACAATTGATGGTTGGTAAAAATGGGGAAATGATAGATCTTTTGAAGGTGAAGTAAAAAAATACAGGCTTTACATTGTAGATGAAAGATGCATTATTGCAGTTCATGTCCTAGATCATGGAGGTCACAAATGCTAGGGTGTTTACATGTTTGCCTCTCCAGAATGGAGTTGATTTTTTTAGTGGAAGTACTCCTTTAGATGACTTATGTGTTGGACATCCATTTTCACTTGATGAGTGTTCTCTATTTTTATGCTGTTCTTGGAGAATGTGCTAAGGGCGAAAACACTGAAATATTTTTCAGCATCCTCAGGAAAGGGATTCATTCTTGAGTATTGGAAAAGCTTGATTTTGAGAGTGTTAACAAGAGATGTTTTGTTTCAAGTTATTGAGTTAGTCTGAATCTTCCTAAAGTAGCAGAAGACATGTGAATAAAGATATGTAACTAGCTGTATATATTCATGCATGCATTTATTTGCATTGTTTAAAAGTCAAATTGAGGATTCTAATTATATTTTTTCCCATCTCTTTCTGAAGCAATTTTGGACCAGTCCAAGATGTGAGGATTCCTTACCAGCAGAAGCGAATGTTTGGATTTGTTACATTTGTGTACCCTGAAACTGTGAAGCTCATTTTGGCCAAAGGAAATCCTCATTTTATTTGTGATTCGCGTGTGCTTGTCAAGCCCTACAAGGAGAAGGGAAAAGTTCCGGATAAGTATGGGAATTTTTTCTCCTGTGCTATCTAGATTTATGTTTCCACTTCCTGTTTTGATGTTTTAGATTTTGATTGAGCGCAGGAGGCAACAACATCAACAACAGCAACTAGAGAGGGGAGAGTTTTCACCTTGTTTGAGCCCTTCTGGGCTTGACTCTAGAGAACCCTATGACCACCCTGGTAAGCTAACAGCATGTGTGCTTCTTCTTCCCCCAGCTCTCTTTTGTATCTACCCTCTTTTCTGGTTCTTGGATAAGGAAAGAATGGATTATTTTCTGTTCATTATGAATTATGAACTTTTTCTTCTTGTTTTTAATTCTTGAATCAGGTGTAGCATGAAATTAATCTCATTGAATCTCAAATCTCTTTACAGGAGCAAGAATGTTCTATAACACACAAGAGATGTTATTGAGGAGAAAATTAGAGGACCAGGCTGAACTGCAGCAAGCCATTGAAGTCCAAGGAAGAAGACTGATGAATCTGCAACTTCCAGACTTAGATGAACGCATACACCATCACCAGCGCAGTCTGTCTGTTGGTTCTCATGTTCCCTTAACCTCTCTGCCTCATGCTCACATCAATCAAAATGTTATCATTCCATCTGATAGCATCAATGAAGAAGTTGCTGAAGGTCAGCTATATGATCTAGAGCTTTGGTCTTATATCGGTGAGAGATGTAGGGAGTTTGGTAGTGATTGAGATGCATTTTGTTCTTGCAGGTCACAGTGACATTCCTGCTGCAGCTGCTGAGCATCTGCTTCAGCAGGAAGTGAATCCAGTTTGTATTCACAACAATGGCAGTGCCAACAGCAAAGAGGAAAGCTTCCATGTTGAAGAGTTTGATCTCCCGAAAAGGTATGGCACTTGATAGTCATATAAAGAGAGGCTAGCCACGGTAGCAATCATAACACAGGACCTTATTTGAGTTGTATATAGATTGTTTTTTTTTTTGTTTTTTCCCCCTTTTAGAATGTGTAAAATTGAATTCTTCTTGTTCTCTTATATTATGTTCCTTTATTTGCTTCCCCTTTACATTGGCCATGAGAGCAGTCTAGAACAGGTCCTTCCTGATAGCCTTTTGCCTTCTCCTACAAAATTAGCTGGAGATAATCTCTCTGGTTTCTCTGCTGCGATGTTGGAAGTTAATGAGAACTCTGCATTCTCAATTTCTCAATCTTCTGATGAAATTATCTTGTCGCTGCCCAGCACTTTTGTCAGTGACAAAGCTTCACAATAATTTCTAAATGCCAAGGTGCTTCTCACTAAAAACTCCTTTATCTCCTGCTATAGCCATAATTGTGTAGGGTAGTTGATTCAAGTAGAGATTTACATTTTCTTCCTTAGGTTTTATATTGGCATGAAGCTTTTTGCAATGCAGGTTCTGTAATAAGGGTGAGCATGGCAGCAGGGATTGACTTCGCTAGGGTATGATATATTCCTTAGTTTCTTGAATTCTATTATGAATTAAAACTACAATTTGCAGATTTCTAGTCAAATGGTTTTTTATGATTATATTTTGGCAGAAAAGTAGAGAAGCGTATAAAGGAAGAAAAAAATCCTCAAAATGTATAGGAGAATTATACCTACTTCAAAGAGTAGATCCATAGAGAAGATCTCAACAAGGTCGTCTTCATCGTCGTCGGCAATACATACTACTAACAGCAAATACATATTCTCATACATTAGGACAGATGAATTACTTGTGAGTAGATTAGGGTGTTTCGCTTTCTACTTTTGTACACTCCCTGTAGGTGTGTTTCTGGACCAGACTAGAGCAGAACAAAGGATTTGTAATTTCTATTACAGTGTCATCTACACCTTTTCTTTCTTTTTGCTATCGTTTTCTTTTGAGATAACTTTTTAATATAATTGAAATTTCTGGAAGAGGCTACTTTTTTAGCAAACAAAGAAAATTTAGGGGAGCTGAAAGAGAAGTATGACACAGCTACACTGGTATGGAAAATGAATTTGATCACAGTGGAGAAAAGCTGGTTTTCTTATCCCCCACCCCCTCTCCCATCAATCTAGATTGTTAAAGTTTACTTTAGGGAACCCTTTTTTGTCTCATATTGTTTTGGCCCACATGTTGAGGAGGGGCCCACTCTTGGCACATGGGTGCTGACATTATATAATGGGGTATCAGAGCATCGCTCTGCTTTCCCTTTCAACTTATTGAATGTTTGTTTCTGCATCTTTTGTTTTTATGGATGCTGGATCCCCTCTGTTCTGACATGACCTAACTTATGCTCTAGGTCTAGACAGAGGGCAATTGGGCATGGCTTGAACTGTGTTACTGTTTAAAAATAGTGGTTTAGTGCAAAGTGGAATTATAACTTCCATACTTACACTCGTGAGTTGAAATAGAGCTTTACCTTTTCTTGACAGCTGTGAACTTTTTTAAAAAGGTCTGGCATGCAACACTAGGTGCAATGATCTATGGAAAACGTTAGCTATATTTAAGCTATTACTATAAAAGGATTAGTCAAATTTGAACTTGAGTATTTTGTGAGGCTTTCTGATTTGGCCTAATTTCTCTTCCATTAGTAAGATCAAAGAGGCGTTTAGTTTTGAGTGACTTTTTGGCAACATGTTGAAGCACAAGGAAGGCCACGGCATGAGTGGTACATTACAGGAGTGTATATCAATGTCCAAATATTTGGCTTCTTCTAAAGCGTTGACCGCCTGTGTGGTTATGCCGTCTGCATCACTTGCATGGGCTCGCCGCGGCCTGATGTTAACTTGGCTTGGCAAAATGCAGACAACATCATGTGGATGTGAGTTTGTTTTGTTTTTGGCTTTTGATTTTTTTGGTTCCCTCTCCCCTCTTTGCTTTAATAAATATTAGACCCGGGAATTAGATATGAATTCAATACGAAATTAGGATTTAGCAGGGGTGGAACTAGCAAGGTCAAGCTCTAAAATGTTCTCCATTTTTTTTCCTAATACCCTCTACTCTCTAAAATCCTAGCTTAACCTTAGATAACAGAGATTTAGGATTGAGAAGTTTGATTCATTTACTAAAATGAGTTAGGCTAAGGTTGACTTATATTGTAACAGCTCAGCCCCACTCCAAGTTGTATGATATTGTTCGCTTTGGGCATTGGTTAGCACGGTTTTGTTAATGGGTTTATCCCAAAAAGTTTTATACCATTTAAAGAGAGTGTGCTCCCATATAAATATATAATGCTAACGTGACATTGCTAATGGACCCTTAGATCAGCTGTTTTTTTTTTTTTTTAAATAAAACAAAATAGTATATTAGTAGTACTATGTCAATATAATTGGATAGTGGTGTAGTATACAAGATTACTTTTTTATTTTTATTTTTTTTGAGTTATGCTTGAAAAAACTTATTCTGCCACTATCCTATAATGCTTACGTGACTTTTAAGAATTTAATACAAACAAGTTCAATATATTCACGTCAAGGCAATGTGGAACATGTTTTACAGAGTTTGAATTTCAACTAAATTTGAGTCAAGTAGTGCTTGGAGCAGCACTAGTATGACAGATTTATAGAATTCATGGATTAATTCTTCACCATCAAAATATGTAAAAAAACAAAATCATGCAAAAATCACGAATAACTCAGAACTAGAAAATTGAACTTGAAAAGCAATACATGGCGACAGCAAATGATAACAAAGACATCATGGCGGAAGGAACATATTATAAGCTCAAAACTGACTTGCTCTGCTAACCGAAACTGGTGATCAATTTGTACTTGGGTTGCTTGGTAGGGAAGAAGAGACCAAAATGTTTCTCAGTTTCTGTGGGGCCCTTTTGGTTTTCATCAAACATGGCAAACAAATAAGTTTCTAAATATCCAGGCCTCTTGGGAGTCCCATTCTTGGAGAATTTAGTCAAATTGGTATGGTAAGTTTCCGCATTCTCAATTGTTGTTGTTGGATTGCCTGCAGACGGCCAACCGCTCTCTGATACAACGATGTTGACATTGGCTCTGCCGGCCTTCTCGAGAGCAGAGTAGAGGGTATCGACGGTTGCAGCAAAGAGATTCTGGTAACCAAAGTTACCATCTCTTACCACAACCCCCAATGCAGTGAATATGGCATAGCTAAGGTCGATGCTCTGTGGGTTACTCATGTAGCTATAATATGGGTACACATTGGCAAGAAGTGGTGCTCCAGTTGTGGCTAAAAAGGCAACGATTGGATTCATGAATGAAGTAGCAACGTCACTAAATGAGCCAGATGATGGAGGGTATGAACTTTCTAACAAAGACATGTCTATTACCTGTTAGAACATAAAGTCATCTCTTTCAATTAGTTTAAACTTTTAACAAAAGAAGTAGTGATTTAATATGACGTTAGACCAGAGGTTATCGCTTCAAATCTAATCTGACTCTACAATTCATCCAATTTCAATGAAATATTTCACATAAGGAGCAGTGTTAGAATATCAAGTAAATGTTTTTAAACTTTTAGTAAAAGTGGTGATTTAACATTACCGTCAAAACCTTAATTTCTTTTGATGCAAGAGCATAATGAACGTTTTGCATGGCTGATAGAACATACGGGGCTGCTGCATCAAGAGGCCTTATTTCATTCCCAACAGCAATGTATCGAAATCTGACATTAGGCAAATAGTTCTTGATGTTTGTTTGGACCCAATCAGCTGCAGCGGCGGCATTGTTGGCCAGGTTTTCAAGGTCATCATTATAAACACCAACAATAAGTTCTATGTTGGATTCTCTGAGGGTTTGGAGGGTTTCTGGATTTGGATTAAATTCTCATCCTCCCTATACCATTTGCTTTATACAAATCAATAACTTTGGCTGGAGGTGGCAAATCATTGGCAATTTGTCCATAACATACTCCCACCGATTGTGCAACTACATCAAAGCAAACCCATATGACAAACAACTTCAAATACACACAACATTCAAAACTACTTTAAGTCTTTATGTCACGTCAAAACACATTTTCAAACGGATGGATAGCAATTGTTTCAGTCATATACTTGATTATGATTTTCCAAGCATTATTTCTTTTTGGGCATACCACTCAAAAGATTATAACTTCTAGCAATTATGAATCGAACTCTAGAAGTAGTTATGCCCAAGTTTGTTTACTCAATAGTGGGCTTACTTCCAAATGCATACTCCCTGATATTGTAGTATAAAATTACCATTGGATCCAAAGGTTAATAGTGATGATTAGAAATCTAATAGTGATTTTTACTCCCACATCAAACAAATATACACTTGAAAATGTGTGTATGATTTCTCATATTATATATATATATATATATATATATGCAAATGCGAGACTTAAAAAACACCCACCAACCCACCAACCTCAAGCATATATACCTGATTTTCCTGGAAGCCATAAAAGCACTAGAAGTAGCAATATGGCAGCCATAAAAGCTTTCTTTTTTGTCTTAAAGATCGAAGCCATGAGAAAGAGGAAAATGAAAACTGATGAGAGTAGGTTTGCAACGTATAGGTCTCTATATATAGATGCAAGTTTATTATCATTGAATAAATAAATAAAAAGTTTATTAACATTGAAAATTTAGAGGCCCTTTTGACATCAAACGAAATCACAGCAATTTACGAAGCTGATTTGGCCTACACAATCAAATGGCATGAATTATGCTAACTTCCCCACTTTCACTAAGTGCTTTCTTTTCTTTTTTATTTTTATTTTTATTTTTTACTTTCCACTGTTTTCTTTTTCTACTTTTATTTATTTATTTATTTTTCATTTTTTTACATGTCTACACAAAAAAAGATGGAGGGAGAATTCAAACTAATGACTATCGCTTTATGAACTGTGGTCCATAACTAATTGAGCTACCTTGTGGACTTGTCTTACTATTTTTCTTCCATCAACCAGTGTAAAAAGTCCACAAAAATCAACCCTGACAATGATATTTTTTTTTTAAAAAAGAAGAGAAAGTCCATATACTTTCTTAAACTATCACCCAATTATGTCCCTTCTAAATCTTCAATTGAGACAATGCCTCTTAAAACTACAAAAAATGGTCTATGTCTCCCATAATAACAGAAATAACATATATATATATATATATTTAAAAAATTTAAAAGGGCACTCACATAATTCATGCCATTTGATTATAAGGGAACTAGGAACTCATATATATATATATATATATATATATATATATATTATTTTTGAAGGGGGGAGGGGGGGACATTGACAATATTTTGCTAGTTTGAAGGGACATTGTCCTAATTAAAAATTCAAGAAAATTTATCAATTGGGTAATAGTTTGATGGAGGTACATGAATTATTTAGAAAAAGAAAAATTGAACAATCATAGCCTCATGCACGCGCATTGACCTCAAGATTTGTAATTGTGTTTTGGACGCGCTTTTTAATTTGTTTTGATGTACTATATTATATAAAAATAACTACTTTTTATATTTTGAGGAGTGTTTATGGGAAGTTGGGATTTGGGCAATCTTTTAGTATTCTTCATGTAACACCTCTAAAATTAGCTTCGGTTAATCCGGTAGAGTTAATGGTAATTTATCAATTTAGGTCAACTTGTGACTAAACGGGCAATCTCCCTCTACAATTATTAGAGTAAATGCATAGGAATATGAATAAATCTGAGATATTATAATTCATCAAGTAAGAACATGGAACTGCTAACAATAAATACAAACTTGTAATCATAAGTAAAGCCTAACTAGTCAGGCAGTAGCATCTCTTGCCACTTCCATAACAATAAACCAGGTTACCTAGAGAATAATACTTGCATAAGTCTAACGACTTAGTAAGTAAGCTTTATAATATAGGTATGACATGAACCTAATTAATAAAAGTAAACACGCAATTTGAGTAGTAACAAAAAAGAGAGTATTACCTTCGTTTATACACCATTTAATAGGTTTTAGAGTTTTCAAGCTTATAGTGTAGAACTGATGATAATTATCTAATTATTTTAATGCAGAAAAAGGCTAATGCATTATAGGTCATAACTCCTATACATAGTCTATCCGAGATATTATTCCCTTCACAACAGGGTTGGCGCTGTCCCGAGGGACCTATAGTATAATGCTAGTGCCCTAGGCATTGCACAACATACCGTACGTAACATTAATGGCACGACCGAGTCCGACCTCGGGTGGCCCACACCAACTAGTGACGTCTGTCCTATAGTGACCGAACTATTAGAAATGGTTGTATCGTGGTCACGAAACCAATGGATCCAAAGCCCTCATATAACACACATATTTGACCATAATATGCAGTCTATATACTAAGCCCATGACCGTTCATACCGCACGTACCAACGTACCATGTCTTACGATACATCTTAATAGTTGATTAATAGTACAGTTTTCAAGTATATATAGAAAGTAGGCATGCTTATATCATACTTGTGATTAGTCAACTGACATATCCCACGTTTTAAGTAAAAAGGGTTGTAAGTGTTTACTTACCTTGCGCACTTAAGCGAATCCTCAAACCAAGATAAATCATTTTATAACAGATACAAGACACTGTTATTCTAAGCCTTACGAAACCTAGAAATATGACTAAGCTAAAGTGTACATGCAAAACTCAAAAACCAGTGCTCTGCCCACTGACCGTACGCTAGGCCTCGATGACGTACGTCTGCTAAGTGTGTTATGCACACCGTTTTAAGATTCAAATAGTGCATGGTTTTAATGACATTTAAAGACCTCTAAACCTCTTCTAAGCTAGCAAAATAGCATATGCAACGCAAGAAATCAAAACAAAATGAAACATTGAAAGAATCCTTTGAAAGCACCATCATCTTTCAAAATGCTTAATGAACACTTGTAAAACCTCATCAAGGCAGAAATATAAGATAAAACAATGCTAAACAGAAAGAGAACAAAGCTTACCCTGAAGCTAAGCATGGACATGGTCTCCCTTCCTTGGAAACTCATTTTTGAAACTTACTCTCATCAATTTCTCACTCAAAACTCAAAGGAAGGATTCTGGCAGCGTAGGGGCATACCAGGGGAAGGAAACATACGTGAAAAATGAGAGGTGGGACGGGCTGTTTATAGGGAAAGTTCGCCACCAACTCCTTGACAAAGTAGCGGACGTCCGGCAACCCTAGCATACGTCCGTGGTTCTTGCACAATAGTCCAAAATGTGTCTCGTACGTCCAAGTATTACTCAAAGGGTATTCCAAAAAGTAGCGTATGTCTGGTGGTCTCATGTACATCTACTTGTACGGCTTGCAGAGTGTACGTTTGATGGTCCCCCTCTAGTACGTCCGCACTACAGATAGTAGTGTATGTTCGCCTGACCTAGCGTACGTCCGCCTTTTAAGCGTTAGTGTTTGGCTTCTATTTTATAAGTGTTCAAAGTATGATTATGTTAACGCTAAGGGTCTTGGGCCTTATCTAGGCAACTTTATAGAAGACCTTTGTTAAATGCTCTTATGGAAAGGTTTTGTTTAATAAAAAGATTTGTTTTTATCGGGGTATTACACTTAATAAATCCAAGTGGCATCATTATATATCAAGGTTCTTTTCTTTTTTAGACGGCATAATCGGTGGGCGTATGTTATGAACATGTTGCCTCCCAATGATTTACTACCTTCAGCTGAAATTATAGATCTGTATAAAGAAAATGGTATCAAGAGGATATGAATTTTTGATCCAAATCCACAAACCCCCCGAGCCTTTGATCTGAGGATCCAACATAGAACTTCTTGTTGATGTTTATAATGGAGACATTGAAAACCTTGCCAACAATGCTGTTGCTGCAACTGATTGGGTCCAGAGAAACATAAAGGCATACTTACCTGAAGTCAGATTTCAATACATTATTGTCGGAAATAAAATACAGCCTAATGATGCAATAGTCCCCATATGTTCTACCAGTCATGTAGAATATTCATGCTTCTCTTGGATCAGAACGGTAATGTTATATCACCAATTATCTTAAAAGCTTAAGATTATTTACTTGATATTGTAACACTCTACCTCATGTGAAATATTTTATTGAAATGTGAGTGAATTTTGTAGTCAGATTCGAAGTAATGATCTTCTTTACTTTATATTCTAACAGGCAATAGACATGACTTTGTTGGAGTACAACTTCTTGCCTAATTTAGCTACATACATAACACACAAACCATCGACTTTGACTATGCCTTATTCACTTCACCTCACCAGGGGTTGTGGTACGAGATGACAACTTTGAATACCAGAATCTCTTTGTTGCAAGCATGGATGCCCTCTACTCCGCTCTCAGGAAAGGTCGGTGAAGCTAATGTGGGTGTTGTTGGTTCACTGTCCGCAGGTGGTATAGCAGCAATGGTTGAGAATGCGGGGACTTACTATAGCAATTTGATTAGATACTCCAAGAATGGGACTCCCAAGATGCCCGAATAAAACCATGGCTAAACTTGTTTGAAAAATGGAAAGTAAAGTGCTGTGTAAAGGTTGACATTCCAAATGTATAATGGTATTGGCAAGTATGAAACATTGTATTTTAAGATTTTTTTAAATATGGCCTTTTTAACACATTAAAAGCTTATTGGAATTGTCCCCAAGAGGTAGCTCAATCGGCTGGGACCACGCCTAATGAAGCGGAGGTCACTAGTTTGAATCCCCCTCCCCTCTCTTGTGTGGACATGTCCAAAAAAAAAAAAAAACTTATTGGAGTAGAAGTTGCTATCTATAGCCTTATAGCTAATGATTTTATTGGTAGCTGTACATCATTGCCAGCAAGAAGAATACAGTACCTGAGGAACTTTTTGAGCTGCCATCTTCCTTGACTTTAACTAATTTCTGAAGAGAAAAGAAAAATTTTGAATTAGAGGTGTTTTCAATGTACTAATAAGAAAAACCCAGGAAAAATAAATGGTCTAAAAGTACATTTTTGGATGTGAAGGCAAGGTGATCATCCAACAATGTGAATGGTTTCATTTTATTATGTCAGGAATCCAGATTTTTTTGTTTTCTAGACCTCTTGATTGGGTCTATTTGGGCATTTTAGTTCTGGTTGAACAAATTTAGTTAAAATAAAAAGAGCCTGACCCATTTAGTGACCTGGTTGAGGTGTCTCCCACGTACACACGTGTCAAGCTGGGGACTATCCAATTGGACACATCTCCCCTGCATGTCAACCTTGGGATCTCCATTTGGGAAACCCATAATAACATGAAATACATTTGGGATCTCCACTTGCCTAGTGGTCTAGCCGACCCTGTGTCTATTGCCTGTTAGAATATAAAGTCATTTCTTCCAATTAGTTTAAGCTTTTAACATAAGTAGTGATTTAACACGACATTAGAGCAGATGTCATAGCTTTGAATCTTATCTGACTCCACAATTCATCCAATTTCAATGAAATATTTCACGTAAGGAGGAGTGTTTGAATATCAAGTAAATGTTCTTAAACTTTTAGTTGAAACGGTGATTTAACATTACCATTGAAACCTTAATTTCTTCTAATGCAAGAGCAAGACAAATGTTTGCATGATTGGTAGAACATATGGGGTTGCTGCATCAAGAGGCCTTATTTCATTCCCGACAGCAATGTATCAAAATCTGACATCAGGCAAATAGTTCCTGATGTTTGTTTGGACCCAATCAGCTGCAGTGGCGGCATTGTTGGCCAGGTTTTCAATGTCATCATTATAAATGCCAATAATAAGTTCTATGTTGGATCCTCGGAGGGTTTGGAGGGTTTCTGGATTTGGATTAAAAGTTCTAATCCTCCCTATTCCATTTGCTTTATACGGATCTATAACTTTAGCCGGAGGTGGTGAATCATTGGCAACCTGTCCATAACATACACCCACTGATTGTGCAGCTGCATCAACGCAATCCCAGGTGATAAAGAACTTTAAATACAGAACATTTAAAACTATAAGGCTCACATCAGCTCATCAAAGCCATCCATTGAGTATTAACAAATCAAATTATAAGGCTTAGCTCAACTGATTTATCCAAATCGCACTTATAAAAGGATAAAGATCCTAAATTGACTAAATAAAATCCAAATGTAGCATGCCAACCATTCTCATACATATATACTATGAATTTGTCTCATAATTAATTAAGGCTACCTGAATCTCCTAATTAAGGAATTTTAGATTTATACTTAAATATGTTAACATAATTAGTCTCTCCTTAGTAATATACGAATTTATATAAGATATTGACATAGATTCATAATTCATTTCAAATATATTATTAGTTGAATAATATAATTAATCTATATATGGATATATGTTCAATTAATATCAAAGAAAATATCACAAAATAAATATGAAGTAAGCGTAATGATTGGTTATGAATGTCAATTAGTAATCATGCATGAATGATCGGGCATGAGGTGAACCTAGCTTGATTGTGCATGGCCTCTATATATAGAGTCATCTACATTGCAAATTCACCCTCAGCCTCTTTTTTGTGGCTTCAATCTTTGAGACAATATGTATATAATTTTTTTTTTTTTTTTTAAATATTTGAGACAAGAAAGAAACCTTCTATGGCTGCCATATTGCTACTTCTAGCGGGCTAACAAAATAGGTACCTGACACGACTTGATTACGATATGCGGGTATTCATTACACGATTAGTTAATACACAAACACGACCCGTTTAGCTAAACGGGTAATCGAGTCTGATACGATTATAACATGGAAAATAGCCAGGTAACCCGACACGACCTGTTTACCCGTTTAAAATAACTGGGTCATATCAGGTAGACACGACTTGACCCAACCCGTTTAAAAACTTAAAACACTAAAATTAAAAAATGTAATAATAATAATAACATTGTTAATTTAATTGTTAACAAATTGTTAGCTCGTTCAAAGATCTTGTATATATATATATACAAAATATATTAATATATTACAAAAAATAGTTATATATATTTAAATACATATATAGTAATTAAATTATATATGTTATATGAGTTATACTTAATTCAATAGCATTATATTAGATGCATATTAAATAATATAATTATAAATATATTAGATCAATACTTAATCATATGATCCAATGACAATTCAAATACTTAATCATAGTACTCGTGTACAATGATAATGTCATTCGTATAATATCAAATTAAGTAATTAACATTAAATTCAACAATGTGTTGCTTATAATCATAATTAAAGTATTAATGTATTGTCATTAGAATTATATGATTATATCATGATCAATTGATCATTAAATCTTATGATTATCTAATAACAAATTATACATATATAATATGATATAAGTATATAAATTGATGCTAATGCAATAATTAAGTAATTAGAAACTTCATTCTCACTTCCAGTGTATGTTATAAGTCCATATACGTTATAAATTATAATTATACATATATATTGAATAATACAAATGTATAAGATCAATACTTAATCATATGATTTAATGATAATTCAAATACTTAAGCATAGTATTAATGTATAATGATAATGCTATTCGTATAATATCAAATTAAGTAATTAAAATTGGATTCAATAATGTGTTACTTATAATCACAATTGAATTACTAAGGTATTGTCATTGAAATTTATATGATTATATCACATGGTCAATTGATCATTAAATCATATGATTATCTAATTAATAAATTATATAATGGAATTTGTAATTTAAACCAACCAAATTGACCAATTTTACATTTATCCTTAATTTATAATTATACATGTATATTATCAATTTTACACCAAGCTTAGGGTTGGTTTAGTTTAGTTTAGGATTTTTTTTTTTAATTTTAATTTTAATTTTTTTTTTTTTAAAAAAAAGTGAATAAAGAATCGCTTCGACAGTACTCGCCGCATCTTAATAGTAACTCAGTCATGGGTACCTACTAGACTTGAATAGTAACTGTGTCTAGCAGGTCGACTTGCCAGGCACAAAAATTACCGAGTTTTAATTGGGTAGACCTGAACTCGATAAGCCCAAACCCAATACCTATTTTTTCTTGTCGTTTTTGCGAGTCGTGTCAAAATTGCCGGCCCTACTTCTAGGGCTCTTGATATCCAACCTAGAAAAATCAGGTATGCTTGAGGTTTGTTAAAGTATTTGATTCAATTATAAAATTTATCATAGAATCCTATCTGTTTAAGCAGTATATATATAGGAAAATCAGGTATGCTTGAGGTTTGTTAAAGTATTTGATTCAATTATAAAATTTATCATAGAATCCTATTTGTTTAAGCAGTATATATATGTGTTTATATATATATACACATGACAGACATGCTTACTATAGTACTAGTTTTCATATGGCTTGAAGTACTAAGTTGATGTTCAAAAACAATTAATACTATACCTTGGTTGAAGTGATCTGAACATGTGTTCTACTCTCTGTGATGAAGTTAAGTGATTGAGGTTGTTTGTTATTTGGGTTTGCTTTGATGCAGCTGCACAATCGGTGGGCGTATGTTATGGACAGATTGCTAGTAATTTGCCACCTCCTGCTGAAGTTATAGATCTGTATAAAGCAAATGATATTGAGAGGATGAGAATTTTTAATCCAAATCCAGAAACCCTTGAGGCCCTTAGAGGATCCAACATAGAACTTATTATTGGTGTTGATAATTATTGAGACAATAGTTACAACAACTCAAGAAACAAAGAACTCAAGAGTTTAAAGTTCTTGTAACTACAAGAACTCAAGAGACAATAGTTATAAATAATAAATTAAAGTTATTGTTGTTAATGTAAAAGTAAAAAGACTTGTAACGTTCATTCTCTTTCAAGCTGCCTAAGTGTTCACGTTCTTTATTTTCATTCCATTTTTTTCCTAATGCTAGGAACTGATCGTGAACCCCAACTTCAGTAGAAGAAGCAGAAGCACCCCTGCTCTTGCACGAGTAGGCAAAGCTGCTCGCACCGTTGGTGGTCACATTTGAATGCACCACTCTCTACATAGCCGCCATCGCAACTTAAGAATCAAAAGCCCTACTAAACCCGCTACTCCACGCCCCTAAAAGTGTAGGAATTGACTATTTTTATCACATTTTGGAGCTAGATTTGTTATAGTAAGCCCTGTAATCCAAGAGGAAAAGTAGGAGAAAACAAAACAAATTAACAGATCCGAGCGAGGAGAGGAGTGGGAGTTACATGGGTCTAATTTTGTTGGGATTTTGGTGTCTGAGAAAAATCGGTTACTTTGACTGGGATTTGACATTGGCAATCTTTTGGCTAGCATCGGCTATTAAGGCCGGATTGGGGCCAACTTTGGCCTAAAATTGACCACATGGGCAAAACATATGCCTCTCTAATTTTTTTTTTTTGGTTGTTCCTTTTTTTTAAAAAAAAAAAATTACAAAACATAAAATCAAAAGCTGCATCAAAATGGCTAAACTGAAAGAAAAGAAAAAGAAAAAGAACTTTGCGAGTACGGTTAAACGGCTAGTCTATGGGCTTCAGTTGGTGGCACATAGATCCATGATGGAGTGTTGACTGGAGCTTCGGAGGACGTCAAAGTGTTCATGGTGATTGGAGATGGCACATCTACTTGAAAGGACAACATGAAAACCGATGGAGAGAGATTGTCAAAGAGCGTATGGGGAGAGAGAAAAAATTTACAGGATATATAATTGGCGTTAGCCTATAACTCTGATACCATATTAAAGTATATAAAAAATATAAAGAGAAAAAGCAAGGAATAAAGATACATATTACAGTGGTTCAGCCTATGTCCTACATCCACACATTACACCTCTTCCATGGCCACATTTTTGCTTGGTATTTTTGATTGTGTACAATACTCTATTTATAGAGAAAGAAAATGAACGTTACAAATCTTGTGTACTTTTACATTAACAACAATAAATTTAATTTTTTATTTGTAACTCTTGTCTATTGAGTTCTTGTAACTACAAGAACTTTAGACTCTTGAGTTCTTTGTTTCTTGAGTTGTTGTAACTCTTGTCTCATTAATAATAATGACATTGAAAACTTTGCCAACAATCTCGTCGCTACAAATGATGGAGTACAAACAAACATAAAGGCCTACTTACCTGATGTCAGATTTTGATACATTCTTGTTGGAAATGAAATACAGCCTAATGATGCAATAGCCCCATATGTTCTACCAGTCATGCAGAACATTCATGCTTCTCTTGCATCAGAAGAAATTAAGGTTTCAACGGTAATGTTATATCACCAATTATCTGAAAAATTTAAGATCATTTATTTGATATTGTAACACTCTCCCTCATGTGAAATATTTTATTGAAATGGGAGTGAATTTTGTAGTTAGATACGAAGTAATGATCTCGTTTACTTTATATTCTAACAGGCAATAGACATGACTTTGTTGGGAAGTTCATACCCTCCATCAGCAGGCTCATTTAGTAATGCTGCTACTTCATACATGAATCAGATCGTTGCCTTCCTGGCCACAACTAGAGCACCACTTCTTGCCAATATGTACCCATATTTTAGCTACACGCATAACACACAAACCATTGACCTTAAGTATGGCTTATTCCCTTCACCAGGGGTTGTGGTATGAGATGGCAACTTTGAATACCAAAATCTCTTTGCTGCAAGCATGGATGCCCTCTACTCTGCTCTTGAGAAGGTCGGCGGAACCAACGTGGGTGTCGTTGTATCAGAGAGTGGTTGGCCGTCAGTGGGCGGTATAGCAACAATAGTAAAAAATACGGGGACTTACTGTAGCAATTTGATTAGATACTCCAAGAATGGGACTCCCAAGAGGCTCCGGATATTTAGAAACTTATTTGTTTGCCATGTTTGATGAAAACCAAAAGTGCCCTGCAGAATCTGAGAAAAATTTTGGTCTCTTCTTCCCTAACAAGCAACCCAAGTACCCCCAGCTGACCAGTTTTGCATAGCACAGCAGTTCAGTTTGTATGCATAAATTAAGCTACCCTAAATTTAATATGAGATTAATAATGAGTTAGAGTATGAGCTTATAGTTCTCCCCATGCCACTCTCTTCACCTTTCGTTCCTTCATGATGACTTCATTATCCTTTTCTGTCGGCATGCACTGCTTTTCAAGCAAAATTTTCTAATTCTGAGTTATTTGTGATTTTTTCATGACAGTAGCTTTTACTGATTTTTACGGTGAAGAATGAATTCATGAATTTTAATTTGTCATGCTAATGCAGCTCTAAGTATTACTTGACTAATGTTAAATTTAATTGAAATTTAAACTTTTTCCTAATAAGCGAGTCCCTACACTAAAATATTTAATTGAAATGCGAGGTAAATTATCGAGATATGATTTAAATTTATCAATATATATATCTGTTGTGATAGTATGTGAATGACATTCTATATGCTTGTATAAGAGAATCCTTGTAGTACTGAAATATACATATCCACTACTACTAGTTATTACAACAAAGCAAGATGACGATTGCTTATGCATATTTTAGCTAGCAAGCTACTTAACAAGTCTAGAGCAGCAAGTTTGAGAGCAGATGGTTTTGTTTACTTCTCTTTCTTACTAGACTTCTCAGCCAACAACGCATAGTATTCATCTCTCATGCTGTTATATTTCTTACTCAACTTCTTGAAAGCTTCCATTTGCTCCTCTGGGACTTCCTTCTTATTTTCCAGAAGATGCTTAGTTGCTTCAATTTGTCTCTTGAGCTCTTCAATCTTTGAACTTTTTTCCTCATGCTTCTTCTGCAGGGCTTCCAACTCCAATCCTTTTGCAGCTAAAATGATGACATAGTTTTTCAATTTGAATGTCAACAATGTCACAAACGAACTTTTCCTGGGGTTCACAGTTTATTTGAGCAGAAATGATATAATTTGAGACCAAAGCTTATTTAGTCTCACTTGAGGTTTCTGTATTTTTAGCCCCTCACTGTCAAAGATCTTCAACCACTTTTACTTTCCTTTTTTTTTTTTGAGTGAAAGAAAGTAAAATGAGGGAATTCAAACCAGTGTCCTAGGCTTCATCAAGTGCAGCCTCCAGCCACATGTCCTGCCCTTTGAAAACTATTTTACTCCATTTTAGATGCTTTTCCAATAAAACCATGGCTAAACTTGTTTGAAAATTGGAAAGTATAGTGCTGTGTAAAGGTTGACATTCCAAATGTATAATGGTTTTTGCAAGTGTGAAACATTGTGTTTTAAGATTTTTTAAATATGGCCTTTCTAAGACATCAAAAGCTCATTGGAGTAGAAGTTGCTATATATAGCCCTATAGCTAATGATTTTATTGGTAGCTGTACATCATTGCCAGCAAGAAGAATATAGTACCTGAGGAACTGTTTGAGCTGCCATCTTCCATGACTTCAACTAGTTTCTGAAGAGAAAAGGAAAATTTTGAATCAGAAGGTGTTTTCAATGTACTAATAAGAAAAACCCAGGAAAAATAAATGGTCTGAAAGCACATTTTTGGATGTGAAGGCAAGGTGATCATCCAACAATGTGAATGGTTTCATTTTATTATGTCAGGAATCCAAATTTTTTGTTTTCTAGACCTCTTGATTGGGTCCATTTGGGCATTTTAGTTCTGGTTGAACAGATTTAGTTAAAATAAAAAGAGCCTGACCCATTTAGTGACCTGGCTGAGGTGTCTCCCACGTACACACATGTCAAGCTGGGGACTATCCAATTGGACACGTCTCCACTGCATGTCAACCTTGGGATCTCCATTTGGGAAACCCATAATAACATGAAATGCATTTAAGATTTTAAAAATAAATAAATAAAACAGACAAGAAAT